>CM019148.1:177487650-178087650 GCA_009733165.1 Naja naja | reverse complement strand
TTACATCACCCTTTGCCAAATTCTGGACATAAGAGCCATGAGAAATGCAGGGAGAAGCATTCTTGGACTAGCAGAGTTTCTAACTGCTGCCTTGCATAAAATAATAAGCAAAGTACATTTATTCCGAGACGCTTTCACAGAAATCCCCAGACAGATTTCCCAATACCAGCTTCCTCTTCCATGCCCTTTGACATCAGAACATTTTTTTACCACCCACATGCATCAGTAAAATGAAATTCTAAATGGCTATTTTCAGCTGCTTGACTCATTCACCCACTCTTCTAATGTGTTTTGCAGTGCAGAGCTAAAGCTAGAAAATGCTTTTCTTTTTCCACACATGGATGTTGCATTAACTTTCATGGGACTTGCCTTCAGGCAGCAAATGAAAGGTAATATAAGGTCACACACGGAAAAGCCGCCTGCGGATGATGCAGGATATATCCTGAAGACAGAGAAAAGGAAAAAGCAAGCCATGTGATTTTAAGGGCAGTGATCACACAAATTTAATATTCACATGATCTGGAAAACTAGCCAATAGTAGTTTTCAAATGTGAACGGCAATGGAGGATTTATTCATCATGTATGATAAGCTAAATATAATTTTCTATATTTCTATATTTTCACATAGCTTAGATAAGCACAAAGGAACAAGAACACTCGCCACCATTTATTATTGCCTTGTTTGGCCCTTCTTGGAGATTACTTGGAGCATATATGCTCGTCAATGTAGAGATATAATATTATTTCCTTGATATATATTCCTCTAAAAGGCTAAATAGCTGCTGTGTATTTAAGGTAAGTGTCTTTAGGAAACAAACAGAAGGCATAGTGGGGTTGTCTATTTCTACTACCTCAAAATGGCTGGCAGTATCATGCAACATCCAGCCAGGGACATTTGGAATTAGTTTTTGACATAACAATTTTTGCAGTCTGAAAAATTCCATTTTGAGCTATTCCAGAGCTTCTGAATTCAAGAATGATTCTCTTCCTTCACTAATCTATCTTCCCCATCTTGATGATTTCTCCTTCTGGAAACCATTGTCCTGAGCATGTGATCTGAATATCATTTTCTTTTGGGTAACATTGAATTTGTACATTTGTCTGCTCCAAGAATGAGTCAGCAAGCTAGAAAAAACCTTACCCTTTTCCAATGTCACTCCCAGGAATATTTAGATTTGGTAGTAAGCTAAATCCTTGGGGTGGGAGGAATCCAATAATAACTCCTACCTTCTGTAACTATTTCTCATTTTCTCTTATACAGTTTGATATTAATAACAATGGGAATAACAAAAGTATAAATCAACTATGAATAAAATTTCAGCCATTTGTTTTCCTTAGGAAAGAAGGATAATTGATGAAATTAATTAGTGACTGCTTTTCTTCCTCAGTTCTAACACACAGACTTAAAATACAACAAAATTTGCATGAGAAGTGATGGTATACTAGAGTGACTTATTTTCATGAACAACTTATAGGATACTTATGGAAACCATTTCCTATCATAGAATTAGGATAGGTAACGGCATATCAATAGTATTTGCACACATTTTAATGACATTCATTTACTCATAGATATTTGTCAACACACTTTTTAAAATTCCTCTCCAATATTCTAAAACTTTGTTGAAAGATATTTTTCATAATTACAAAAAAACCCTCCCATTCCTCTAATGGTAAGAGTGGCATTTACAATAATCTTTAGAGATTTGGAACCTGGACAAATTCTCAATGCATTTTTTTTATCACAAAATCACGCAGCCAGAAGATATTTCCCCACACAGTACAACACAGTCATTCTGTGGTTCCAATGGGGTCTCAATACCTAATGAAGGAAGCACCATTTATAATCTGTTGAGGTACCTAGTCTGCAGTTCATAGAACTGCAATTTAATTGACAAGATACATAGAATGCTGGCTGGCTGGATAGACCCAGTGGCACTGATTTCTTAGCCCCTCACAACTGTTGGGGAGTAATGGGTTCTTGATGGAGAATTAAGGATTTACTCCTCTTTATCGATCACTCTTGATTCAAAATGTTGCTAACTTCAGGTCACTTTCTTCTGCTTTTGATCCAAGCACACCTGGGTAAGCCCGTGCTCTTTGATTTTTGTCTTGCTAAAAATAATTAGCTTGCTGCTGAACTATGTACTGTATTTCCTGGAAAAAGATCTCCTTTTATTATAGTTACTAAACCTATTTCACTACACAATTGTCAGGGCAGGTCATACATATACAGAATGGAACAACTTCCAAAGGATTACATATAGAATGCAGCCTCAGTAAGGTTTTCTTATTCACTTAATGTCATATTTAAACTGGATTTTAGTTACCTTAGCTATTTGAATGCAAGGAATGCAAAGATATTAAAATGTGCTATTCTTCCCTACTTGTTATCTATACATTTCTGTTTCTGCTGATATCCTAGTTTGTTTCTAGTTTCTTTTCATATTCTCAGAGACATATGGTTTGAATTATAGAATAGTATTCTTAATAGAATAGAATTAAATAATACTTTTTTAACTCCATTTTTCCTATAAAACACTTGCTTGCACTAATATAAGAACTTTTAAGAATTCCAAGAAAAACAAGAAGAAGAAGAAGAAGAAGAAGAAGAAGAAGAACAACAGCAGGTCATAATTGTATTTATTTTGTTTTCACAGGGTCATCCAGGTCAGGGAGGATCAAGAGGAAAACCAGGCCATGATGGTTGCAATGGGACCAAGGGAGATCCAGGTCCACAGGGAATTCAGGGACCTTCCGGGACTCCTGGTTTTTTTGTAAGTTATGAACACTGAATATGTCAACTTAAAGCTAGCAGCAAAATCAGGAGTAGCTTGTTCCCTCTACTAAGTGAGAGAAAAGGGTTTCCATTCTTGTGAATTTACCACATTAGGATTATATGCTGAAGTCCTACAAATGGTGCATTGCCTAGAGCTGAAACATAATTATCAGAAGGAAATTCCAGGTTGACTAGTAGTCATTTTGGAAAACTTTGGAGTTCAGTTATCCTATGTGCTCACAATATTACTACATTAGTTGAGGACCATGATTGATTATAATGATAATTTTTGGAGGGGAAAAACCATAATAATTTGCAGGATCTTTTTTTAAAGGAGGGGAAACTTCCTTCTTTGTTGTTTTGAGACTCATTAATAAAATTGCAAATATACTTGTCCTTTCTGTGCTGAATGAACTTGCTCAGTTTCATAGGGATACATAACATATTTTAAAGTGAAGAAATAATTAATTTTCCTCTGTTTGGTGAGCAGTATCTGAGAAAACAAGGTATCTTGCTGAGGGTACTTTTTGGCAACGAAAGTGAACCCTGCTATTCAAAGAAATAGAAGTGGAGTTGGATCAAGGATCATCTAAATTCCTAATTCATAGAAATAGCTTTGTTACTTTTAGACAAAATTAGATGACATTTGAAGAATTGTTTGCTCATTCTATGAAGATAACCCATCTTAATTTCAAATGAGGGAAAGGGTTTGACTGTGTAAACAAATACTTTAATTTGTTAATCAATGATAACTAATGTTTAGATACATGGCAATGAGGAGCTGTGATTGATGGAGTGCTGAGGATCTATAATTTTTTATTCTGAGTTTCTTTATAATGAGGGAGCTAGTTTAGGATGTTATTTTGTTTATTTCTTTTTCAGCTGCATGAAGGTTTACATCACAGCTTTTGTATGTCTGGAACCCAAGATGTAGAATGATATACTTTACCAGGGCTCAGAATACCAGGGGGGTTAGTCCAGATGGCAGTCTTATTTCCACAACAGAAAGGCTCGAAAGGCAAACATTAGTACCTATCAACAGGGGCTCCCATGGTGAGATTGCTGAGGGCAATCAGACACAGAAGCATCACAGTGCATCTTGAGTTGTGAAACAGCTTGGGCTCTTCTTCAAGCACATACAAGGGTTCAAGCACATTGTAGGGCTTACAGTTAGAGGGACAGTCGGATTTTGTGCTTCCCTACGTGATATGCTTTCTGAAGATCTAAAAGTCTCATAGTGCCGTGTATGTATTTATGTGTAATAAAATCATGGAGAAGTTTTTCAGATTAGGTAAAATAGGTCTGCAGTCTGGCTTAGGCAATAGAGAAGTAGTAGATGAACAATAATAAGAGGAAAAAGATTTTTATACCTATTATACAATTTACTTACTTATCAAAAGTAAAAATGTTGCAATCTCCAGATCTTTGTGTATTTGTACTAATTAAACATTTAAAATAAAACACCCATGGTGTTATTAAAATAAATAAAATTATATGTCAGTGAAACTGAACATCCTAACATCCAGGGCTATGTCTCTGAGTATATCAGCTGATGAAGAAATACTGCAAATCAGTAATATCAGCATCACTACCACCACCACCAAAAAAATTAAAATAAGAAACGGCGAAAACAACAGCAACTGCATAGTCCTACACAGTCCAATTTGTACCTTTTCAAACAACCAGGCTTATAGTCTAAACTGATAACAAAGTCTATGTGCTAATAATAATAAATTTCCATCTGCTTTTTGAAGCTGTAGCAATTAAGCTCTGGATTGTTTTTTTAATATTGCTTATTTTCTGAAGGCAGACAAAAACTTGCAATATTCTAAGGAGAAAAGTAAATGGTATGAAACAAATGTGAAGAAATTGTATCAACTATATATAGCAAACCTCTTGAACATGAATTGCATAAAATATAAACATTGCTACTGTCAGTGGACATGGAGAAGACAAATGATTCTGAAAAGAAAAACTGATACTAATATGTGTTAGTTGTGTTGGTTAGTTAGTTAACTAGCACAAGTTGCAAGACCCTACCTCTGGACTCCTGGATCTGCCTGCCTAGGTGTGCTTCAATTGCAAGGACATTAGGAATATGACCAATTGGGTCCATAAGGTGAGAGGGAACCCACAATGAGAGCCGTGGAATTGCTGACTAAGTCTGTGAAGTGCCCTGTAAGTGATTCGTCCTAGCTATGGTGTGATTATTGTGGTGTGGCAGAGGACACAACCATAGCAAGACTATATCTGATCTCATAATGGTGGGGAAATATTTTCCTGTTTTTCAGTCATTATTTTAAATGGGACATAATCTGGAAGCCACAAAAGAGGGGCTTGATCATTTGATCCTAGAACTAATCTTGCCAATCCCTAATTTACTGCAGGCGTTTCAGTTTGGAAATGGACTATATGACCCAGTTTTTCACTCTCTTCTCATTTGGATGGTTTAGAACAGTGGCTCTTAACCTTTTTGAAAGAATCGCCCCCTTGAGCCATTGAGGAAGTTGTCATCGCCCCCCTCCCCCAACATAACTGCCCCCTTGCCACCTCTTAGTGTCCCCAAGGGGGCCAGAAGAGGGGCGCTAAGAGGTGGCAGGGGGGCGTTCGAGGCGCCGGCCGGCCTTGCAGTTTCACCCATTTTGGCACCGGCTCCGGAGCGGTGCTACAGTCAATGGGTGAGCCTGCAGGGCCGGCGCCTTGAACACCCCCCTGCTGCCTCTTAGTGTCCCCAAGGGGGCCAGAGAGTGGCGCTAAGAGGCGGCAGGGGGACGGCGCGTCGAACGCGGCCGCACAGCACATAACGTGCCACTGCTTCCGCATTGGAGGCGCCAGCTCCGGAGCAGTGCTAGTCAATGGGTGAACCTGCAGGGCCGGCCGGCACCTTGAACGCCCCCCTGTCGCCTCTTAGCACCCCTCTGCTGGTCCCCCTGGGGACGCTAAGAGGCGGCAGGGGAGCGTTCGAGGCGCCGGCCCTGCAGGCTCACCTCATTGACTGTTGTACCGCACCTGAACTGGTGCCTTGAATGCGGCAGCATGTTGGGAAAAGCCTCCGCTACCGCTTTCCCAAAGTGCTGCCGCTCTCGCATTCTTTCCATCTGTCCATCCATCCGTCTGTCCATCCATCCATCCAAAAGGTCTGTTTGCCTGCCTGCCTTCCTGCCTATCTACCTACCTGTCGGTCCTTTTGTCTACCTACCTACCAATATAGATTTATTTATTTATTTATTTAATTACATTTATATGCCGCCCTTCTCCGGAGACTCAGGGCGGCTTACAATTTTTGGGATGCAACCCAGTGTGCTCAGCAATAGCCTTCATTCCATTGTATATGCCTGCTTATTACTAAGCGGCATGTTTACAAGGTCAGCTTATTGCCCCCAACAATCTTGGGTCCTCAATTTACCTACCCCGAGAGGATGGAAGGCTGAGTCAACCTTGAGCCTGGTGGGATTTGAGCCTACAGCAGTTGTAGGCAGCTGGAACTTAAGTGCAGGCAATTAACAGCCTGAGCCACCATATCTCTCTCTCCCTCCCTCTCTCTCTCTCTCCCAATATATCTCGCTCCATCGCCCCCATATCGCCCCCCTTCTGTTCCTTCGCCCCCACGTCGCCCCTTTTTGTTCCATCGCCCCCCTGAAAAACAAAATCGCCCCCTGGGGGGCAATATCGCCCAGGTTAAGAACCACTGGTTTAGAATAAGTGGAGAGCAATCTGCAGTACCAGCTGCCAGTCTACTGCAGGAAAATCCTCAGGCTATTCTGGACAAATGGCTGAAAAAATTATTTTCAATCATTTTAGGGAAACCAGGGACCCAAAGGTCAGAAGGGGGAGCCTTTTGCACTGCCTGAAGAATTAACTATACAGTTCAGGGTAAGTCTCTGTGAATATTTATAATCTGTTAGGAAAGTATGTTTTTCTCATCATTTTCAAATAAGTGCCTCAGATATTTCCATATAAGTGAAAAAACTATAGTTTTCCTAATTCTTTCAGCTTCTTTTATGCTTTATCATTGGGGCTTTCATTTATAAAACACAGCCAATTTTTTAGTTTAAAAAGAAGCATGTCTGTATGCTCTTTGAAGTTGCTGAGCCAAACCAAAGTGAATCCGACATGATTCTTCCATTAGTGTATGTGTGCATATATATATACATATTTGTGTGTGTATATAGACATATATGCCCTCACACACAAATAACTTTTTTCTTTTAGTTATAAGTATAGATTTCATTATATTTACAGAACTTGATTTTTCTATTCATTTTTAACTTTCAGATTTTAGCAATAATCATAAAGGTTTTTGTAAGAAATTTACAAAATCTGCTATTTGTGGAAATCTGAGTGTTTTAGAAATAATTCCTTTTCAGATTCCATAATTCATTCAACAATGACAGAGCATTTAATGTACTATATTGGAAAAGTTGAGATACATTCAGAGGTGTAACTGCCTTGAAAATAGCCCATGTTGAACTGTGTAGCACAGTCAATCATCAGAAGAGGAAATGTTTCATGACGTTTTATGTTATGTCATAAAATGTTTTATAAAATTTGCCAAATTTAAATTCTGTGGGAATAATTTCACATTCTGTAAATGAGACCATATGAGATGCAGTATCTTGGTTCAAAAATTGTTGCCCTATAATGCACCACTTTGCTCAAAGGTTACAGGAATGAGAGTTTTAGTAGTATACAAAAATATATGTTCAAGTGTACTAAAACAACATTTCCCATTGTAAATTGTTTTTCTCTAGGGAAACCCTGGTGACTCAGGCGTGGTTGGCTCCATTGTAAGTAACATTGGGATAGATAAATTTCTGTAATAAAATTAGCTATCTGTAAAATAAAATAAAGCATGATTATTATTTTGAAAAAATATCTTTTATAGGGACCTCAAGGTGCTCCTGGACCTTTGGGTGAACCTGGTCTGGAAGGAGACTCAGGTCTTCCTGTAAGTATTATAAAATTCTGAGATTATGACAGTGGTTTGACATTCTTTATTATGGCCAACAACTAGAAAATTTCAATAAAACAAATAGTAAAACAATAAAAACAAAACTCAGCAATAAGGCAGAACAATAATAAAGCAATAGAATTGAGAATTAAGAAACAATAATAAATTCTTCGCATGCTCTATACTCAATTGTACAAAATTACACAACATTGAAAAATATAATATTGTCTTTTTCTGATTGGATAATAATTAATGAAAGTAAAATAAACCTGTGTGGCTTAGGAACTTGACCAAAAGAAAATTCATAAAACATGCAGTTATCCTTGTTAAAAGCACACTATAAGAAGACTGACTTATATAATGCCTCTAGCTTGTGTGGGCAAGCTAGCTATATTTCTTAAATTGTTCTTCCAGTACTGATCTGGTATCATATTGAAATGTATTGATGGTAAACTTTTCTAAATACTGATACTATAACATGATTTAATATTTAACAGGCCTGATGTGCTAAAGATAAGTTTCTAACATGGCTTCTTGTGGACGGTAAATGCAAGTCCTTAACCCATTATCCTGTGCTAACTTAGTCTGATCAAAACTCATCTGTGATAGAATTTCTTGAAATAAATTGCAATAATGCAGAATTTGCTCTCTTTTCCATTTAATGCTAATGGAACTAGTGTTAACAGGTAGGCAAATATTGTTAACCATATCTCTTATAACCCCAAATGTGTGGAGGCTTTTACTAAGACTAGTTCATTAATTTTTTGTTTGTTTGTTTATCTATCTATTTATCTATATCTATCTATATCTATCTATATCCATATCCATATCTCTATCTTATCTATCTATCTATCTATCTATCTATCTATCTATATTTCACACTTCTCAACCAGCCATCTCCCTCAGATGCAATTATTTATAATGATTGCAGAGATAAAGAATTGGCCTAGGAATTATGATATCCAATTTCTGTGCTATCTACAGTATATAATACTGTTATGTATGCAGGTTTGAATGTCATTGGTTTAGTTTGAACTGTTCTTGTAAAATGTCAGAAATGATTGGTTTAAAAAGTGCGGGAAAACCCTGCACTCTGATTGGCTGTCAACTGCGGCTGCTGGCTATAAGTAGCAGCCGCAGCCCAGCCAAAGCGGGTCCGTTCTGAGCTGAAAGTCACAATAAACTTAAGAGCTAAAGCACTCCGTGTCTGCCTCTTCATGCAAACTTAACAGATACAGAGATACAAACTGTCTGCTAGGGAACTGAAAATTGACATCCAAATACTTAAAAGTTATTAACTTGTTCAGGTGACAAGTTTGACATCTAGCAAAAGTAAGGATCTTGATATTGCTATTATTGAACTGCAGCATCTCACTACAATTGAAAACGAGAGGATGTTGTTTGTGGTGTTATTTTACTAGGCTTATATGCTGCTCCAATCACTGCTAATTCTGAGCATCTTAAATACTCCTTATCTCTAAGCAGAATTAAAGCAATATAAATAATCAGCACTTACCATAAAAATTCCAACTGTTTTATTAACAGTAGCATATTTTTAAAACATATTTTATTGATTAAATTATTAAAACATTGGACACAGTGTGTGATCGTCCTTTTGTCATACATATTATAATATATAATACATAACGTATATACATTTATACATTTATACATCTGTACAGTTAATTTATATCCATTATGTTATCCTTCATATTCAGTTGTATTTAATTACATAATCTTGATTGCCCGTTCTACAAATCCAGCTCATTTTTTATTCTGGGTCCTTCCTTTCTGTTCCCATCATTGGTAAAATTTATTTCATATCTTGTAATATTCTGTCTCATCCTTATTTTTTACTTCCAGAGTCAGTCTATCCATTTCAGCACATATCTTTTTTATCACCTCACCTTCATTGGGAATTTCTCTATCTTTCCATTTTTGAGCAAAAGTCATTCTTACTGCTGCAATAATACTTTACTATATCTCTCTGTCATAATTCCAAGTAAAAATAATTCCTGTTTGGAATCTATTTTCTGTCCTATCATCTCCTCTAACCACAACTGAATCCTATGTTAAAACTAACAGTAGCATATTCATAATAACATCTCCCTGCACCAGGAACGATTAAAACTCAGTTAAATCATGACTCCCACTGTAAGGGAGACTATGTAGTCTTGTACCATTTAAGCCAAACTGGGTCTGGGCCAGTAGAACAGCATCATCTACCTAATGGAATATTGCAGTGGAGCATCAGTTTGAAGGTTTGAGGGTTTTCATTATTTCAGTGTTGTGAGGAATGGTCACACCTTCCCAGATGGTAGCTCCAAGTAACCAAGAGGGTATATGATGTATATGAAATGTGGATTATCAGACATTTTTAAATTTTCCTGATTTCCTGCTATTTAAATAAAGTTTAACAAGCTTATAATTTAATAAGAAAAATAAATTACTAAAAATTAAATATTATTTTTTATTTAGGATTCTCTTTTTTAATGTATGTATTTTAAGTAGACTTAGTAGACAGTGTGTGAAGTAACTGGTGTTTTTCCACGTATTTACATGAATTGAACACTTCTAAGAGATTACTCTGTTTCTGAACATTGCTTTTAGGGACTTCCAGGACCACCAGGACCTCCAGGGCCTGTTGTAAGTATTTGAGGACTCACCTTAGATTGGTAGACTCTGATGTTTTCTGAGGTGATTCAAAATGTCTAAAATTTTATTGTTGTTGTTGCTGTTTGAAAGGGGAACATGAGATATTGCAATACTGTAAATTGTTGGAACACAATGGAATAAATATTTAAATTAAATCAGTTCTGAGCATTTCCCCCCAGTTGTATGCTGGTTCATACAGCATTAAATATTGCATTAACTTTTCCTTTGAAAATAGAATCTCTGGATCTGACTCAGATAAAGAGGCAAAAGTGTAAACGAAGAAAGTTAATTATTCCCATTCATTCCTGTCATCAAATTGCATTGGTCCTATAGTTATAAAAACTGAGGCAGATATGCATTTTTTCATGGACTTTATTAACTACAAACTATTCATTCGGCTGAAATCCTATCCATAGGAGCACAAATTGGTATTTGTAGCCTACATAGGATCTTCAAATTTATAAGAAGAAATCAAATTGACAGCATTATGGTTGGTTACACAGCCAGGTGTTTAAACAGGATTTGGCATTTTCATCCATATAGCAAAACCTTCCCAAGCACTTGGGGTAGTCAGATGTTCTTGTTTGATGGTGTTAAAGTATTATAATTAGCATTATTGATAACCACACATTGAATATTTCATTCATTAATTTTTTGAGTAGGAACTTAACATACGTTACGGGACACATCAAATCTCAAGAATATGGCCTAAGCATATAATTGACCTAAGTGTCCAAGATAATTATTTGATTTAATGTAAAACAGTATTAAAGTTCTGATATTACAGAGAGAAATATAGTTTCTCACATGCCATTTGGTTAATGTATAAGCATAAGTTAAATGTTCATTAACTGTCATTTCAGGGCAACAGAGGTGTTGGCTTTTACGGAAAGAAGGGTGAAAAGGTAAAATAAATTTAATCAATTTGCATTTACTGTGGTGGACATAACTTTGTGCAATCTATGAAAATTGTTTTTGAGGTCAGATTACTGTATGAGAAATGCAGTCTTTTAAAAATCCCTATGTTCTTCAATCCATCCATTGTCTTCAGATTCTTCAGGTTGAGAATCAAATGTTCTTCACTTTCACTGAGTTCAAAGAATGTACATTCTATGTTCTTTAAATTTTCATTTTACCTATTAAACTTATCTTTGTGGTTTTTCTGAAGGGTGAAATTGGACTTCCTGGTCCACCTGGGTGTTCATCAACAAGAGAATTCACCGGTTCAATAGATGAAATTCTAAATGAACACAAGGTAATTAGAATTATTATTGAAAATTACAGAGTATTCATGTCTTTGAAAAATAGAAGTGCTCTATCTAACCTTCCTCACTGTAGGTCTTGTCTCTCTTTTGCTATATTGTATTATTGCGGTCTTTTCTGTATGCACATTTTTGCCATCATTTTACCACAAGCTGCTCCCCTCACAAGTTGTGCCAATAATATTTTCTTTTCTTTTTCTCTGCGGATCAATAGCAACTTTAAGGGAGGCTTTGTCTTCCACCCATACCCACTTTCATATTCAAAGAACATCTTAAGCCCATGTGGAAATAAATATGAGTATCTGAGAAGTCGGTGATCAGTGTTTTTCTGTGAATCACTTCTGAAATTACAGAAAACTTAAATACAAAAATAAAGGAAGTCATAGAAGTCTGTACAGCACATTGCAGATACTGCAACTATTGGAGTTGTCTTAAATTATTAAACCATATTTGATACAATGGGCCAAACTCTGCCTTTATTGGGTTCCATTCCAATATTTTACAGTAAGATATAAGTCATGGTGTCAACCCTGAAGCTGACCTGACTGAGGCCATTTTGAAGCTTCATCATGGACTATCATCAGCCTAGTCTAACATAATGATGTTAAATTGCACCCCTCATCTGGTAGAGCTTCAAATCTAACCCAATTCTTCTTTCTTTTAGCTATTTTCTGTTCCCTTGCTCATATTTCTTTGTCAACTGGGTTATTTTTCCTGCAAATTTTTGTCAGTAAATATCTAGGATCAGCCAACCAGGCATTTGTTGGCTCTTCCTAGACTCCCTGAAATCTCTGAGTTAGGACTGCATTTTCACTTAAATCTCATGCTAGCTACAAAAAGCAAAGTCCGGCACTTTAACAAACTATGCAATGTTAACTCCTACCAATCATAGGCCACCATATTAATTTTTCTAGGAAAGGTCACTCCACTCAAGACTAAAGTTGATTTAAATGTCAAGGGAATAGATAAATCAACCCTCTCTGTGGGGCAAAAAATATATATGAACTTTTTTTCCTAAATTTAATATAAATTTAGGGTTCTAAATTTAATGTAAATTTAGGGGAAAAAGTTATTTAATATAAAATAAATAACATATTCACACTTAAGCCTTTCTATTATTCAAGTGGTGGCCTTACTTTTACAGGGCAATTTGCCTGTATAGTTCTCCTGTGCAAACTGCCCCTTAAAATGACTTTATATCATTGGATGAAACAGTTCCCTATGCCCTACAGGTGACACATTCTGATGGTTTCAAAGGAACATTTTGAATGATGTCATTTTATTCCTAAGCAATTTTTGCCTGTCATTTTGTGCTTACCTTTTAGGGTGTGAGTCTTCTGTCATAACATGGGTAGAAAGTAAAATGTATGGGAAGTAAATTTTGACTCACAAGAGATTATATTTGCAAATAAAGTATTGTGTCAGTTTACGATCTGGATTCTATATTAGAGAAAATAGAATTCAAACTAAGCCTGCTATTCCCTCAAGTTTCTTTTTTTCAGCCCTTCTGATTAATTTTGATTTATCACCAAAAATTATCATATAGATAACTGAAATGGAAGTGTTCTAGCTGATATAAATTTAGCAGAGAATAAGAGATGTATACATACTTATTTAATATTATTGTTGTTTTATATTATTAGGGAATGAAAGGAAACAAAGGAATGATGGGAGAACCTGGATTTCCAGTAAGTCCATAAGAAACACAGTTATTTCTGTGATGAGAAACACTATTTTCTTAGAAAAGAGTAATATCTGGATTCATTGTTATTTCAATAATAGTGGTGCTTGGTTGATAATATGATAATGTAATATTTTAGCTGTAACATTGAAATTGAAAAGTTTCATGGAGCAGTGAAATGACATCTCTGTCAACTTATTGCAATCTAACAATTTCTGTATTGTACACTCAAACTATTTTACATCTATTTGTGGTGATTTTTTAAAAAAATAATGAAATATTTTAACATCAATTTATTTAATTGTGAAAAAAAATTAAAAATGGTTTCTAAGCAACCATGGCTTCTTTTACTCTCTTCAGAGCCATGGTATCTTCCATTGGGTAGCAACAATCACATTATAATTGTTGGTGAATGCTGATAATAATTAGAAGTGTCTCACCTTCTCTGCACCATTGTGGCATTTAATTACCATGACTCCTGTCTCTCTCTCAGCAACTGAATGGACAGAATCTGCTTTCATTCAATAGTTCCTTTTTGCTGATTGAGTCAAATGTGATACTTTTTCATAACTAGACTATCACTTCTCTTAACTGTCCCAAGTTTAGTTTCTACTCAGGTGGGGGAAAGCTTTAATTGTGGGTTTTTTCTGCAAGAAGTAAGGTATTAGGTAAGGACTGGGGAGATCAAGATTCAGTTCTACCCCAGCCGTGGCACACATCGGATCAAATTACCTGACAAATAAAGTCACGTCAGCTGTCTTTGAGAAAAGATGGATTAAAGGGGAAGAAAAAAAAACTCTTCAATCTTGGAACACCAACTATTATATGAAAAATCAAGACACTTTATTATTAATCTTTTTTTTATAAATAATCCTATGTTTTATTTTAAATTATTTTAAAATTCCTTTTTTTATTTTAATATTTCACATTATATTTTAAAATAAAATAATTTTATTTAAATGTATAATTTAAAATAATATTTGAAAAATAGTAGCTTTATAAAAATTATTTTGATTTGATTTGATAATTTAATTTAATAATAATAATTTAATAATAACAGAAATGACAAGCAAACACAAATTATAGAAGAATGGGGGCTGGCAGAGAATTATTGATACTATATTGTGCTTCCTGTTATTACTGTATTTAATTTTATTAACCACAGAAGAGTGCATCAAAGAAGCTAAAGAATTCTGAGTTGCTTCTCAGAAATGAAAATAAAATGTGTTCATTTTCTGAGGAATTATTTGACTAAAGATACAGAAAGGTTGACCTTACTGTAAATTCTTCTGATTTGCACTTCTTAGTCATTGTAAAGGACAAACACATATATTCCAAGCAGATGTTTACATATAAACCATCAAGTGTGGGAGAGAAGAGAATGATGCTTGTGTTTCTTTTATCTCTCCATAATTATGCCAAGATGGACACATTGGTTCCTCTGGTCTACTTGCAGCCTGATAGGCCTTGAATTCAGCTTCCCTTTTTGCTATCCCACTGACTATTTTATTTTCTACTTGTTCTTCACAATCTCCCACTCCCTTGTTTTGCTTCCTCTCTTGCCTTTCCCATCCCTTCCCCCCTCATTCTTCCACTTTCTCCCCACCCTTCCCATCCCTTCCCCTCCAACTTTCTTCCCAAAGAAACCAGGAGGCATCATTTTTCTTTAGGAGACGTGGCTATGGTACTGATGCTGCCTCTCTTAAACAACAAAATATTGCAATTTTGTCCATTTTTTGAATAGTAAATTACCCCCCCCCCCAATTTCTTGACTTGTTTGTTCAAAAAAGAGGTGATGGTTCTATGTAGAAGCCTCCCTTCCCCTCTGTACTATTTTTCTTCTCCCTCCTTAGTTGTCTTCTGTTCCTTTTCCTGCAATTATAACTGGAATTGAATGATTATCTCTGAAAATATCTGTCCAGGCTGTTAAAGCACCACCTACTGGAGATATAGTAAACTGCTGTGTCTTTTTCTTGCCGCTACAAGGGGGACCATGTGTAGGTTGGGGAGAAGTATTCTGATTGATTGGTTGATATTACAGAAGCATTTGCCATTAACTTCTTATGGGTATTTTTCAAAAGCCCTTAGGTGGTTCCTTGTCCAAATAATAATCGGGGCTGGTTCTTCTTAGCTTCTGAGGTTGTCTATAAGCTGCCACTTAATGAGACCTTTGTAGAAGCAATATAGATGCATGTGAATGGGAAAACACATGCTTAGAGAGTTAGAACTGAAGGAGCTTGTTAGATGAGAAGCTAAATGTTTTCAAAGGAAAAAAAACAAGAAAGTTCAATTGCCTTTTGGAAAGAAACACCTATGGGACATGCTTAGAGAGATTTGTCATTGTCCCGCAGAGACTATTACTACTAGTTCAAGGCTGTACCCTCTGTATTATAATAATGATCCTCTCCATGAAGTGTTAGTATTGTATGCTAAATTACATATTATTATGCTACAATTGTGCAAACATTTTCCCCACAGGGTTTTCCTACACAAGAAGCAGAAAAGGGAGAAGAAGGAATAACTGGCTTTCCAGGACAAAGAGTAAATATATAACTAAACCAAGCATTAATTATGTTCATATATAATTTCCTTCTATACTAAGAAAATGAAACAGTTTTCAATGGTGTTTCTGGTACAGGTGGTTCTTTTCTAACTACCACAATTGGGACTGGCAACTTGGTTGTTAAGTGAAACAGACACTATGTCTGTGGTTATGATTTTACATTGGATGGTGCCTACTAACTGATGGTAGTGGCAAACACATGATGAAAGAGTGGGGGGGAGAGGACATCTGAGCATTGGTCACAAAATTGTTTTTTCAGCACCATCATAGCTACAGGGGTTGTCGTCTGAATCAAGCACTAAGTAAGGACTACTTACCTACTCTTACCTGGTTTTCTTGCTGTTTTGCACATGTTCTGAGAGTCTGTTCTGAGAATCATATTTATTATCAGAAAGGAATATGCTCAAGTGAAACTGGTAGGGAGCTTTGACTACTTCTCCTTTTCTAGTACTAAGCATCTCATTCAAGCCACTTAATTTCTTGTGTAAAGGAAGCATTTGTAGCCCAGGCTTTTGTTGGAGGCACAGAGTAATCTTCATCATGTGAAACAGTATTCAGCTGCTTTAACCAAGACCTGAGTGTTTAAATTTCTGGTAGTTGAAAGTGATGGAGCTAGACACTGGAAAGTTGAGCAGACAGTGGTCTGAAGAATCAAGATAGTCGTTCTTGGACTCTCTGTGACTAAATGGAAATATCTCTGAGGTTTTCTTGGCAACCATAGAATGATTTGCCATTGTGCCTTCTGGTTTTGTGTATTTATTTGTGGATGTAAACTCTATGGTCAGTATCAGATGTTTGGCAGTAAAAGGTGGAGTGGTCAATTCACATTCAAAGCTAAGGCATCGGTCATTTCAGTCTCCTTGTTTTATTGTCATGGTCATCAAAAATATCGGGCTGATGGTCACTTTTAATTTTTGGAGGTTTATAGATATTTGAAACATATCCCAGTATCCCCCCTAATGTATGTTAGGATAAAATAAGCAGATATCATGCCTATTTAATGTTCTTTTCTTTTAAAACCTAGTTGGGATAATTTAGCTTAACTCACAATTGAATAAAATTGAATCTCTAGTACTGCATACAGGTATGGGCATAAATGTTCATAGGATGTATGTACAAAATTCTGTCAAAGCACCCACTGAATTTCCAATATTTTTACCTGATAGTGATGGACCATATTGGACCATACGCCCCAATTTTTTGGTGAGTTTAGTCTGTTCACATGTAATGTAGCCCCCACAGCTAGGCATTTAAATGATAGCCAAGAAGTATGGGAAAGTTTCATTTCATTCTTCATATTGTGTATGAAATTGAGTGTTTTAAATCTTATTCCTCATAAAGTTTAATTTCAATAAAATCTTTTTTAAAGGAATTGATAATAAATACTTAATAACGTGGTTCTGTTTGTTAATGTTTATAGGGTTTGCCAGGAATCAATGGCCTAAAAGGAGCTAAAGGGGATGTGGTAAGTATGAAGTCTCAGAATCAGGTTGCTTTTTAGAAAGAAAGACAACTTAAGGACATTTTAAAAGGAAAATCACCTCTTCCTCCTTATAGCAACCCTGCACTGAGAAGTGCCTCTTACAAAGCAAGAGAACTGATGGAAAAAAGGAAGAACAGCCCTAAATGAGCAGCAGATAAGATCCATAAAAAGATTAGTATCAGAGGAGGCATGTTCAAAAAAACAACGAAAGCAGCTAACAAATTCACATAGGAGATTGAGATTGGAGTTTTAAAAAAAATAGTAGGCCTCACCCAACAAAAGAATGAAGTTTGATAAAATGTTGAGCTTACTTTCCAATTTCATCAGTTATTTTATTTATTTATTTATTTATTTATTAATGAGACTTGTATGCCGCCCCATCTCCGAAGACTCGGGGCGGCTCACAAATAAAACAAGGAAACAATAAATAATTAAAAAAGAATTAAACTAACAAGCCCCATTAAGATGCAATTACACAAATACACAATAAAACTATAATAAAAGCCATCCCCCAAAGGGTCACAGCCCGGCTTGGTTAAATAACCAGGTCTTCAATTCACGGCGGAAGGCAGAGGTCAGGGGCCAGAGCGGAGCCCCGGGGAAGCTGATTCCAGAGGTCAGAGGCCGCAATAGAATAGGCTCGTCGTCGGGGGACCGCCAACCGGCATTGGCCAGCCGACGGGACCCCAAGGAGTCCTTGCCTATGTGATCGCACAGGGCGGTTAGTACTTGATGTCGGCAGGAGTCGCTCCCTTAAATATTGCGGACCCATGTCATGGAGGACTTTGTATGTTAATGTTAACACCTTGAATTTTAAAGAAGGAATAGGGGTAGCATATTTCCCTGGACTAACTATGTCCTCATCTCACCAGGTCCACCTACCTGGGCCTACTCCATTTTGGCTCTAAGCACTCTCATGGCTGTAATGCAGAATAAGGAACTGAAGCAGCCATGTGGAGTTCAGTTAAAAGAAATCTTGCTATTCTTTTTTATCTTTGTTTCAGGGTACCCCAGGAAATTATGGATTCCAGGGCATTCCTGGCCAGAAAGGGATGGAGGTAATTATTCAGTTGTTCAACATTATATGTTAAACCATCAAATAACTGCAACTCATTGTGGCAGGTTACAAGAAATATACAAAACAACACAATTATTTGGTTTCCATGAACAGAAACCTTGCTGACTGAAATATATTATTTATACAGACTGATCCATTTCAAGTTGAAGTTTGTTTGTTTTTAATATCACCCCAAGCATCATTTTCACAAAATCTAAGGTTGCCTTTTATAATTTCCCCTTGGATGGTTGTCCCACTCCATGCTTCCTTCCTTGTAATATGCCAGCCATTGTCCTCACACAGGAAAGGATTATCCACATCTCTGCTACTTTTCTTTGTCCTTACTGACAACAGTGGCCTTCAGTTGGGTGTTAGCTTTCAAGGTCAGATCAATTGAACAGCATCAGATATGGCAAAATGCCAAATGTCCTGGTTGTCCATCCTTGAAGCAGGTCTGAACAAATCCTGTATAAGTGTGTTAGGTATGAAGGCTCATTAAATATAAACATGAATATGCTAGAATATCTGGTGTAGGAGTTACCCGATGGCAAGATGGGTGGCCAATAAGTTTAATAAATAAAATATGATTTGCTTAATATTATGTATGCCCGTTTTTTCTCACTGTCCTTTTTAGCCTTTGTTCAAGCATTTTTGCTTAATTTGATTATGGTTTCTATTTCCTCCTTTATGGCCTTGCTTGCAAAACTTACATATTTATTATTAAGAAAAGGACATGGTATGACTTAAGCAATGACCAATTGTAGCTGGTGTCTCTCTACTTATAAGCAATGATTTTGAAGTCTAATAATGAAGTCTGGATAATGTTGAAGTGGCCAAGCAAGAATGAATTGGCGAAATTGCCATGCTATTGAACCATTCTGCCAAAAATGAGTTGGGAACAGTTGTCATTGTGATGATGGGTGACAATAAAAAACTGGTAAAACAACGTATCATGGTATTATTGTAATATAAGTAGTGATCACTTACTGTGGGGATATTTTAGCCTATGATTGAAGAGTAAAAAGTGAAGAAATATTACAGTAACTGATAAGAATAAAACGCAGTCTTACAGAAATTACTGGGGCTGTTCTTCATGCCTTATTTTCTCATTCATAATGAAATTGGTTGATTTTCAAGTATGTACTAAATTGGCTTAACTAAATGTGTATTTCTATAGGGAGAACCTGGAGATAAAGGAATTAGAGGGCCACCAGGTCACGCACAACATCCCACTCTTATAAAAGGTGCTGCTTTTATAGCTTTTGAACATTGCTTATGTGGCTTAGCAGTTTTTTGGGGGGGGAAGTGTTAAAATATATTAATGTGAGATTAACATATTTATTTATTTATTTATTTATTTATTTATTTATTTATTTATTTATTTATTTATTTATTTTGACTTGTATGCCGCCCCTTCTCCAAAGGGACTTGGGGTGGCTAACAACTAAAAACCAACAATAAATTAATTACCTAAAAATAACATTAAATATTACAAGCCAAATTGCACCAAAACCCACCAATCCTAACTAAATTTAAAACTCCCCCGAGGTAAGCACAGCCCAGCCTGTTCGAAGAGCCAGGTTTTCAAATTGTGGCAGAAGGTATGGAGGTCAGGGGCCAAATGGAGTCCCAGAGGTAGTTGGTTCCATAGGGTGGGGGTTGCCACAGAATAGGCCCTTCCCCAGGGGACCACCAAGCAACATTGAGTCGCAGACGGCACCCCGAGGAGCCCCTGCCTGTGGGCCCGCACAGGGCGGTTGGTTCTCGATGCCGGCATGAGACACTCCCGTAAATATCCCGGACCCACATTAATATATGAATGTGATTAACCTGGAGTTATCCTTATGTAGCTGAGGTTTAAACTATAAATTTGGGGTTTTTCCAGGTGTACCTGGTGAGAGGGGATTGGATGGCATCCCAGGCCCCGAGGGAGAGAGAGGAACCAGGGGCAGTCCTGGTCCACCTGGTGCAGAAGGATCATTCGATGGTAATTTTCTACCTCTTTGATGGAGCGCAATGATTCTGGAGAAATACATTCACTTTTCTCCAGTCTATAATAATTGATCTTTTCCTCTTAATGTCATTGTAACTGCTTCTTTCAGAATCCCAAACACTAACGTGGCTTAGCTGGTTTCCTTGGATCTCTGCAGCTGTTTATACAATTCAGGCACATTTTCATAACAAATGCTTCTTTTTAACTGCTTTGAATAGATTGTATGTGGACTGTGTTGGTTTTGAAGATAAAGGTTAGAGAAATCAGAGGTCTTGGCAATAAACATGCAGTTGTAGCTCTTTTCAGTACTGCGACTCTACCATCATCTTCAGCAACCATAATATTAAAGCCTAATGTTTGAAATCTGTGACAGAGGGTGCTTCAACATGGTGGGGATGGCTCATGGCTCACCTCTGCGCCTGGCATGGTCAGACTCTGCTGCCTCCTGGTCATCTGATCCCCCTCTTGGCCTCTGGCTTGTTCCCTTGACTGACATGGTCAGACTCTGCCACCTCTTGGGTCATCTGGAAACAAAAGTGGAAGGAAATGGCATCAGATTTGCATCCTCTTAGACAAAAGGCAAGACAGGTGAAGAAGGGACAGTAAATAAATCCATAATCTCCTGCTACCCTTTGTGGTCTAAAATTCATAAGGCACTAAAAATTCATTGCCATTGAATTCTCACTTCTAACACAACTCAATTATAAAGGATATCTTTAATCTAAGTGGTTCACGTTAAATATTTAAAGACTCTGATGTGTATCTGATTTTTTTAAACAACTTTTAGCAACACTTATGGAATAACAAAGTTGGAAGGGATCTTCTAGTCCAACTACCTGCTCAAGCAGAAGACCCTCTACCATTTCAGATAAATGACTGTCCAGTCTCTTTTTAAAAGCCTCCAGTGATGGAGCACCCACAACTTCTAAAGGCAAGGCAAGAACAATGATAACACTGAGTAGTGTGGAGACATGGTTTGGGGGATTGGTGTATCTAAGCTTTAGATACTGCAGAAATCTGTACTAGTATCACTGGACAACAAAATTTTGCTTCCTGAAGACTTTTGGGTGTATCTTATAGGCTTTTGGCTGCTTAAATGTAATCTGTCATGTACCGTTTTATAGAAGACTTCTGTTTTTGTGATTTCGTATATATATTTTAAGTTTACTAAATTTTCGCTTGCGTTATAAGATGTTTGGTGTAGCTCATGCATGTCCAGGCATGCACTCAGGACATATTGCATAATATTTGTGAAACTGGTATAGATATGCTAGGCTGGCTGGATGCTGCATCTGCCTAGGCATGCTAGGCTGGCTGGATGCTGCCTGGAAAGGCTATTAAAGCAGCTCGCATGACCAGATGCTGTTCATTTTGTTGGTATCCGTTTCCATGAATTTTGATGTAATCGTTTCAAGGCATTGCACTGTCTATGTACATGTAATTTACATAACAAGTAAACCAGTTATAAACTTGTTATAAGATGATTGGTGACAGCAGAAATATCTCACCAATGTTGGAACAGCTACGATACATTCCACTATAAACCTCAAAGACGCACCCTGACTAGGCTTGTTAAGAAAGCGTAAGAACTCTACTTTGGTTGTAAGATTGGTGACCATGATAAAGCCTGGGTTCCTCACATTTGTGGTGTAAAATGTGCTGTTGATTTTAGAACTCCGCCCTGAGTCCTTTGGGAGAGAGGGCGGCATATAAATCCAATAATAATAATAATAAGAGGGCCTTGGTGGTGCAGGCTGTTAAATGCCTAGCACTTAAGTTCCAGCTGCCTGCAATTAGTGCAGGCTCGAATCCCACCAGGCTCAAGGTTGACTCAGCCTTCCATCCTCTTGGGGTAGGTAAATTGAGGACCCAAGATTGTTGGGGGCAATAAGCTGACTTTGTAAAAATGCCGCTTAGTAATAAGCAGGCATATACAATGGAATGAAGGCTATTGCTGAGCGCATTGGGTTGTATCCCAAAAATTGTAAGCCGCCCTGAGTCTTCGGAGAAGGGCGGCATATAAATGTAATTTAATAATAACAACAACAACAACAACAACAACAACAACTTGGCTCAGGGGAACTCAGCAATCAATGCTGTTTGCTGTTCCAATCATATGGTGAGAACAGAATGATCCTGTGACAACTACTTCTGCCCGACTAATGTTGCTGGTTTCTCTGCTAAAATATAAAATCAATTAAATATCCCAATCTGCCTTCAGCCATTTATTTATTTATTTATTTATTAAATTTATATCACATGACAACAATATTTCAGTACCGAAGCCACCAGAGAAATGGAGCTTAGATGAAACAGACAAAGATGTTGCAGTGCACCACCCAGATTTTGAACTGTGTATGTTTGGTGAGTCGCATCTCATAACACAGTCAGAATTAAAGGACCTGATCAGGGACTTAGATTTGTCAATATCAAAAGCAGAACTACTGCGTTCAAGACTGCAAGGATGGTGTTTAATATCAAAAGGTAAGAAAATTTCTGTCTTTTAAATCCACCAAGATTATTTAACTAATTTTTTAGCACAGGTTGACAGCCTCATTTTCTATACTGACATTGATAGTTTGTCCCCAACTTTGGATTGCAAGGATGACCCACTAGAGTGGTGTCTCTTTATTGATTCATCAGTGTTAAGCCTCAAGGCTATCTTGTTACCCAATGGCAATTTATATCGTTCAGTGCCTGTTCACTATGCTGTGCTCATGGCATGCATACAAAAACATGAACTGTTAATGAAGCACATCCAGTATACCAAGTACAACTGGAATATCTACATCAAGGGCAGGGGTGGGATTCAACCGGTGTTATTACTGGTTCAGTGACTATGTTTTGCATTTTGCTTTCCACAAAGATAAACAAGAAATACTAGATAAAACCATCATGGTGCAGAAAGAATTCTCTGACAAACTGAAGGACAAAAAGACAAATATAAAAAATGGAAGGAAGGAAACATAACTAGAACAGAATTCCAGAAAATAGCCCAAATCTACAAGACTTGTAACAAATATAAAAAATACCCCAAAAGGTTTCTTTCAATATCTAAGGAATAAGAAGAAAGTCAAGGAAATGATTGGGGTACTAATGAGAAATGATAGCAAGAAGGCAACAGGGAGAAAGCGGAACTGCTTAATTCCTTTTTTGCAACTGTCTTCATAGAAAAGGGGGAAAAAATAGCGCAATCTACAGAAAGCAACAAATGGGGACAGAACGGGAAATCAAGTCAAACTAGGCAAGAAAATGGTAAGAAAACATGTATCACTCTAGATGAGTTAAAATCACCAGGACCATATGGTTTATATACCACATTTCTGAAGGAGCCGACAGATACAATCTTGGAAACGTTGAACAAAATATTCCAGAGCTCTGGAGCACAGGGGAACTATCAGAGTGCTGAAAAAGAGCTAACGTAGGTACAGTTTTCCAAAAGGGGAAAACAGTAGATCCAAGAAGCTATAGACTAACCAGCCTGACATTAATACATGAAAAAATCCTGGAAAAGATCATTGATGGATTTATGAGTGGCTAGAAGTGAACAAAGCAATTACTAGAAGCCAACATGAGGTTGTCAAAATCAGATCATGGCAGACAAACTATTTCCTTTTTTGATAAAGTGACTAAATTAGTGGACCAGGGAAATGCTGTGGACATAGATTATTTAGACTTCAGTAAGGCATTTGAAAAAGTAGGCTACAGATAAACATCTTGGCAAGATTGAACAATATGGGATAGACAGTCCCACCACCAGATGGATTTGCGATTGGCTGACCAACTGCACTCAGCATGTAGTCCTCACAGGAACTGCATTTACATGGAGGGAAGCATGCTGTGGGTTACCTCAAGATTTTGTCTCTGGCTGAGTACTCCTCAACATTTTTACAAATGATCTAGATGAGAGGATAAAAGGGGAACTCATCAAATTTTCAGATGATACCAAGCTGGAGAAAACTGCTATCACTTTGGAAGATAAACTCAAGATTCAGAAGGATCTTGGGCCCTTCAGAAGATGTACTTCAGTAGTGAGAAAAGCAAGGTCCTGCACTTAGCCAGGAAAAACCAAATGAACAGGTATAGAGTAGGTGAACATGTATAGACCTGGCTCAACAGTAGTAAGTGTGAAAGGGATCTTGTGGGCCAACCCTCAAGTATGAGCCAGCAGCATGTTGCAATTGCCAAAAAAGCCAATACAGGTATAGGCTGCATCAGCAGAGGAATAGCATCAAGATCATAAGAAGTAATAGTAATGTTTATATTGCACTAGTGAGGCCACACTTGAAATACTACATCCAAGCCTGGTTAGCATGGTACAAAAATGATGCTGAGACCATTGAAATATGGTCTCAGGAGCAACAAAGATCTCAAGGGGTCTGAAGGCTAAATTGTACAATGAACTAAGAATTGAATTAAGGAAACTAGATACGTCTAACCTAACAAAGAGAAGAATTATGTGTGATATGATAGCTGTCTTCTGGTACTTCAGGGCCTATAACAGAGAAGAAGATGGGAATGGCTTCAACAGGACAGTGACACAGTGGAAAAACAGTATCAGGGCAACTGGAATCTATCAGTGCTGCTGACTATTGTTGGACATTGCAGTGAGATGCATTGGACACCGAATGCAAAGGAAAATCAACAGCTGAGTGCAAAGGAAAATCACTTTTAGGTCTGTTGAACTCACGTAGCATGTCAGAAACATTATGCAATTAAATATATTATAATCCGTAAAAGTTAATTTCCTATTTCCTATTTCTATTCCTACGTCATTGTGAAATTATATTTGTGTTTGGTTTGAAAGGGTCTATCATAATCACCAAAAGTTTTTCAGGAAGCAAAATCTTTGAAAAGTTTGTTGTCCAATATATATTTGTTGTCCAGAATATATTCAGTGGCTGAATGGGGAGGAAAAATTCAGATTAAACCCCAGATCAAGCTCCCATACATTTGTTAAATGTGATGGCATCAGATAACATCAGCCACAGTAGGAGACTTGATGGAGTCATCTAACTTTGAAGGAGTTGGTCTGCAGCTTGAGGATCTTCCTGGGCTTGTGGCTCCTGCTTCAGCAGCAGATGGAAACTGTAGCCAGTGGAGCCCATGCCCAGCTTCAGAAGGAGTGACAGTTGCTGCTCTACCTGGATCATGAAGTTCATTCTACTTTTATTACCTCAGAACCTCACCACTGGACTACAGTACTACAATGAACTTTATTTGAGGCCATCTTTAGAATGATTCAGATGTTGCAACTAGTTTAAAATGTGATAGAAAACTACTTGTCAGGGAGACCCACTATTGTAGAATAGTGTCTGCTTTGCAGTCATTGCTTTGGTTGTCAATAAGCCTCTAAAGCCGGGAGGGCAGAGCTGGCATCACGGCAGTATGACATGCGATCTTAATCCTCTAAGATCGCTGTCGATATCTTCGCTGCTGGATGGTCCTGATGGACCTAAACCATCCTGTAGAGGTGGTGATTGTTTAGGGCACATCCTGCTGATCCCAGGGACATCACAAAGTCCCTGGTTGATCCAGGAAAAGCCTTTTTGGTGGGCGGAGAGGCAGCCATTCAAGCTGCTGAAGCTGGGACAGCTCCGGAATGGAAGAGATTGAAAGAAAGTGTGTCAGTTTGGTGAGATGAACTTTTACTTATTGTTTCTTGAAGAGAACATCCTGAAAGATTTAAAGTGGAATTAAAAGTGAAGAGAAAAGAGTTTAAGCGGCGAGATTAAGCTAATTAAAGTGAAAGTTTTTTTTTTTCCCTTTTATTGGAACTTTGAACTTGTTGCTTCTTAATTTTAAACTGGACTGGTCTTTCTTAAATTTTTTATTCTTGTTTTTATTTCTTTTCCTAACAATTCTTTTGAATGTTTTGATTAAAACTCTTCTTTTTGATTTGAGATTTACTTTTTTTTCTTTAAAAAAAAAGAAAAGATTTTACTTTTTTTTCTATGTTCCTGGCTTTGTGTATATATGGGGGAAGTGAAAGGGAAGGAAAGGGAAGGAAAATAAGTAGCACTGCCACCTAGAGGCTTAGATATATTGTTTTCTTTTTTCTTTTACTTGTTTATGTATTCGTGTTATACTCTGAGCTTTGCACTGGAAAAGATAGTGGGATGAGCATGGCAGATTGTTTACACAGGTGCTCATCTGTGAAACTATAGATAGCTGCAGTCTGGAGCTGAAGTTGAAAGAAAGAATATTGAAGTGACCTTGAAAATATTGGAACTGGAAACTTTGAGTTGATTTATTAAAGAGCCTTGGAGTGGCAGAGGCTTGCTTTACATTAGAACTGTTCGTTACTTTTTATTTTCTTTTTTACTTCCCCTCTAGTTGGGTTTTTTTTTTTATTTCAATTTTCTAAACCAGGAGCTAGAATGCAAATTTTTTATTTTTGCTCTTTTCTTCTTTTTATTAAGAGAAATATATAGACTATTTTTTATTTTTCTTTCTCACCCTCTTTTTCTCCAAAAGAAAAATCCTATCTATCCCCTTTTTCATATTTTCTCTTGTTTTTTATTTGTATATACTATTGCAACTAATTGGATTAAGGTATACAAGTGCCTGAAGATTTTTTTTCCCTTCTTCTTTTTGGAGTGGCAATTGTCTGCCCTCATTTTTTCCCCTTTTTCTTTTTTTCTTTTTTTCTCTCTTTTACAGATAAGTATTACAAGATGAGTAGAAAGATAACAGCCCCAGCTTCCTCGATACCAACCTCCTCACCATCTGCAGGACAACGATCTATACAGACAATACTACAACAAGAGAAAGAGAAAGAAGTGACATTGCAGATGATCATGCAAGGAATCCAGAAGATTGAGCAAAAAATTGAAAAGACAGATGAGAAAGTAGAAAATATTCAACAGATGATGATGAAATATGAAGACAGATTCAAAAATATTGAAGAAGAAGATATACAAAGAGATAAGAAAATTGGAGATATTGATACTCAATTGAGCGAAGTAGAGAAGGGCAGGAGTGAACCATTGGGATGGGAAATCGATAGATCAGAATTTTATCTGAGATTTCAAAATGTGGAAGAAGGAAAAGGTGAAAATCTTGCTGAAATAATGACAGAAACACTGGCGGAAGCGTTAGAGATAACCAAGGAGAAGATGATGGATGGGATGGATGAAGTGTTCCATGTCTATACAAGATATGCATTGAGAAACAGGTTACCAAGAGAAGTCCATATTAGATTTACTAAGAAGATTATCAAAACACAGATACTGCAGGTGGCAAGAGAGAAAATATTATAGTATAAAGATAAAGAAATTGTGGTGCTGAAACAGGTACCAAGAAGAGTAAGAGAGATGAGAAGAGAATATTTATTTTTGACTAAAGAGTTACTTAAAAGAGGAATAAACTACAGATGGTTGATGCCAGAAGGCCTCTTGTTCACTTGGCAGGAACAAAGACACAGAATTGACACAGTCAGAAAAGCGGAGCTATTCTACTTAGAATATTTTAGAGGAAAGGAGGAAGAAGAAAGAAAAGAAGAGTCACTAATTGAATTTCAAGAGGAGTGTGTGAGTAATTGAAAAAGAAAAAGAAGAAGGTGCAGTAGGTGATGTACCCAGAGAACAACGAGAATCTACTAGAGCAATAAAACCCTCTTATAAAGCATAACAATCAACATAAATGGACTTAATTTGGCTACTAAAAGAAGAAAAGTATTCCATAAATTAGAGAAATTAAAATTTGATATAATTTGTTTACAGGAAGTTCATATTAAAAAACAACATGTATATATATTGAAAAAAAAAACTAGGAAAATTATTCACGTCATTGACACAATCAAAAAAAAGAAGCGTGGTCTTATATATTAGAGATACAATTTTGGCAGAACTAATTTATACAGATGACGATGGAAGGATTTTGATGGTGGAAATAATGGACAACATTATGTTGTTAAAACACTTTTAATTGCAATCTATGCTCCAAATGATAACCAAGAAGAATTCTACAGGAAATTACATATGAAAATAATTGAATTGGACTATGTTAATATTTGTATGATAGGAGACCTTAATGGAATAATTAATGATCGGCTGGACTATAAAACGCAGAAATCAACAAAGAAAGCTAGAAAGTTATTACCAAAATTTTTTCAATGATAGAAGAATTAAATTTAAAAGATGCATGGAGAGAAATGGAAAATAAGCAATATACTTTTTATTCAAACAGACATGCATCATGGTCTAGGATAGACATGATATGGATGTCAGCAGAACTACTTAACAACATACAAGAAATTGAAATAGAAACAAGCACTTGGGCAGACCACAATCCAATGACAGTTATCTGGAAAGGATATAAGAGGAGATCTAGATGGACTTTAAATAATACAATAAAGGAAAAGACTTTACAGAAAATAGAGAAAGAATTGGTTTCCTTTTTAAAGAAAATAGAAAAGAGGATACATCTTTACAGAATCTCTGGGACACATGAAGGCCTACACAAGAGGTTTGATAATAGACTATACAAGGAAAAGAAATATAAAACACAGAAAAGACTTTTAAAACATTGGAGGATGACTATAAAAGATTGGAAAAAGAATTACAGAAGTCCCACAAAAAAAGACATTAAGAATAAAATGGATATAATTAAACATAAAATGGGACTAATGGAAAAAGAGGAACTAGCACAAAAAATTAAAAATGCTAAACAGAATTACTTTGAAGATGCAAACAAACCAGGCAGATAGATGCTAGCCTATAAATTGAGAAAGGAAAGAGAATCAAGAAGGATTAGTCAATTAATAAATGAAGAAGGACATGTTTGTTATGGAAATGAGGAGAAGAAAAAAATTATACAAGATTACTAGGGAAAACTATATTGTCAAGAGAATATTCAAGAAGAAAAAGTTAAGCAATACTTACAGAAAGTGAACTTATCTCAGACACCCAAAGACATTGAAACAATGCTAGAAGGGAATATAACGATGATGGAACTAACAGAAGCTTTAAAAAAACAGAATGTTGGAAAAGCACCAGGTCCAGATGGTTTGCCAACGGAATTTTATAAGACTTTTCAGGAAATATTGAATCTTCACTTATTAGAAGTTATGAATGAAGTTATGTTAAAGAAAAGAATACCCAAAACATGGTCAGAAGCATATATTACGCTTATACTGAAGGAGGATACAGACCTGCAGCAAGTTAAAAATTATAGACCTATATCCCTATTAAATTCAGATTATAAAATCTTTGCTTCAATTTTGGCAGAAAAACTGAAAAGATACTTAAATAACTTTATCCATGTTGATCAAAATGGATCCCTGCCAAAGAGACAAATTAAAGACAATGTGAGAATAACTCTGGACACTTTGGAATACTATGAGGCACATCCAGAAAAGTAAATGGCCTTGATTGTTTTTAGATGCACAAAAAGCCTTTGACAACATGAGTTGGCGATTTATCTTATTGCAATTGATATAAATGGGCTTTGGTAAAAAAATTATTCAAGCCATTGAAACAATATACTATGAACAAGCAAAGGTTATGGTAAATGGAGAATTAACAGAACCTACAGATATAAGAAAAGGGACAAGACAAGGTTGCCCACTGTGCCTCTGCTGTTTATGTTAACATTGGAAGTGTTGAATAGGAATATTAGAGAAGAAAAAGAAATAAAAGGAATGAAAATTAAAAAGGAAGAGTATAAATTGCAAGCTTTTGCAGATGACCTGGTATTTATATTAGAGGATCCATTGGAAACAGCACCTAAATTAATAGAAAAGATAGAAGAATATGGAAAAGTAGCAGGTTTGAAAATAATTAAAGATAAAACAAAGATATTAACAAAGAACATGTTAGCAAGACAAAAGAAAGAGTTGGAAGAAGTTTTAGAAATACAAGTCACAAATAAGGTTAAGTATTTAGGGATATACATTACACCAAGATGTAGCACACTGAAAGAGGACAATTATCTTAAACTCAAACAGCAGATTGCGACAGACTTGATAAAATGGGAAAATTTACAACTATCGTTGATTGGGAGAATATCTACAATTAAGATGAATGTATTGCCTAGAATTTTATAGCTATTCCAGACAATTCCAACCGATTAGGAAAGAGTTTTTGATGATTTAGACAGAATTGTGTTGAAATATATTTGGCAGGGTAAGAAAGCAAGAATACAACTTAAACTGTTACAAGATGCAAGAATAAGAGGAGGGTTTGCCTTGCCCAATTAGGAGTAACATTACCAGGTGACAAGTTTGATGTGGGTAAAGGAATAGATAACATTAAGGAACAGTAGACTATTGACCTTAGAAGAGCATGACTTGCTGCTGGGATGGCATGCTTTTCTATGGTATAAGGGAACCAAAACACAGGGGTATTTTAGAAGACATTACATTGAGAGGCATTGTTTTTGAACTGGGAGAAGACAAAAACAATATTATTTAAAAATTCCATTATGGATATCTACCATTGAAGCTTTTTCTATCCAGTAATATATATAAAAGGAACAAACAGTTAGATATGGTGAGATATTGAATGAAAAGGGTGAACTTAAATCTATGCTTGGAAGAACAAGGTGTAAAAATGAATTGGTTTTCATATTTTCATAAATACAATCTAGATTTGATAAAGATTTTAAAACAGAAGGTATTTATGATAAGTTGACTGATTTAGATAAAATTTTGATGGGTACTGATGAAAAGGTAATTAAAAACTTTATGGACATTTATTAGAATTTAAATTGGAAGAAGAACAAGTTAAAGAAATGATGATTGCTTGGGGGGGAAATTTTGGATATGGGATTGATTTAGAGAAGTGGCAAAAATTGTGGTCTCAAAATTATAAAATGACAATGTCAACTGCATATAAAGAAAATTTGTATAGGATGTTTTACAGGTAGCATCTACCCCCGACGAGAATTGCGAGAATGTTTAAGAACAAATCGGATAAATGTTGGAAATATCATCAGATACCTGGTTCATATTACCATATGTGGTGGACATGTTTGGATGCAGAAAAATATTGGACTAAAATCCACACATGGTTGAAAAAATGATAAAAAAAACATATAGACTTTAAACCAGATATCTTTTTATTGGAAATTATACCGGAAATATACAATAAAGAGTTGAAATATTTGATTGTAAATGTTTTAACAGTAGCTAGAATTGTATTTGCTAAGAATTGGAAAATGATAAAATACCTATGCAGGAGGAAGTTATTAAGAAAATTATGGACTGTGCTGAAATGAGTAAATTGACATTTGAAATTAGAGAACAAGAAGATAAACAATTTTATATGATATCGGATTTGTTTTATCAATGGTTGGACAAAAAGACTTGGTAATGTAATAGATTAGATAATTTTGTAATAGAAGTTTAATAGATTGATATAAAATATAATACAGGCACATATAACCATTGGATGAAAGTATAATATAAATTTTAACATAAAACTTGGAATATCTTGTATAAAATGATGGAATAAATAGTTTAGTCATGATGATTAGTAACTGATAAATATATAAGCATATGTTAGCTTGACAATGTGAAAGTTTATATAAATTGTGAGTGATGACTACAAAAGGATAGTACAAAAGATTTGTAACCAACTGACACACTGTATGTATATAAAATGGAAGATGGTTTTATGTTTTTGTTTTGTTTGTATGTTTGTCTTAAAAAATAAAAACTTTTGAAAAAAAATAAGCCTCTAAAGCCAAGTCAAATTGTTAAACTCTTACATAGCATTGCACTGGGATGTGTTAGGGATCACTTTGTCTGGAACAATACTGTCCATCACGTCCAGGCATCAAGAGAGGGCCAGATTCCAACCTACAGAAGAAGTCAAGGGGTGGAAAGATCAGGAAAGAAGTATTTTGGGTTGTGGCCCTCCCATTATCAAATACTGCATTAGCAAATACGCTGCCATCAGAAAGTGTATTTGGGAACATACCAGAATTGTTCTGTTTCAGCAGGACTTAACCGTGATCTGGGGCTGTGTTTTTATTCTATTTTGTTTTCTTTTTCTTCTTCTTATAAATATGATAACTGATTTGTTCTTTGTTCATTTTAATAGTGAGAGCTTCTGTACTAGTTTGCTTTTCATTTGTATTTTTTTCATCTATGGCCTTCTGAAAGTCATACAGAGCTACTTTCTTCCCCATTCCAGATCATTTTGAGAGAAGAGGCTTTCCTGGACCAATGGGGCCCAAAGGTTTTATTGGTGATCCTGGTTTCCCAGCTAATCAGCCTGGTCCTCCTGGTTTAGATGGTGAACCTGGAACACCTGGCTTTCCTGGCCCCCCTGGCCCCCCAGGAACTCCAGGTAAATGGAATATACATTTATATACTGGTTTTTAAATATTTAGAAAATAATACTTTGAGAAATTTCCTTAATCAGGCATTTTGAAATTGAACAACCAAAGGAAGTTTGAAAATTCAGGTAAATAAAAACAAATACTAAACCAGCTGTTTATTTGTGAAATAATGCCTTGCTTTATATCTTAGTCTCATTTAAGTAAGACCACAATAACCTATTATTATCAAGAATTTTCTTCTGTGAAATCTGCCTCTCTTTTTCCTTTCTATCGTTCTCCTCTTCTACTAGTCCTTCACTGGGATATTTTTTAATTTAAAATCTATTGTCATAGAGAGGGACGGAGGGAGGGAGGGAGAGAGAGAGATGAGCATTAGAGATTACATTATGCCACGTCTGCATGTATGAGGTAATTGTAAGATAGCCATTGTTTGGCTCCTGATAATATGCCATGTCTTCAGTTAAAATAAGCAAAGTTTCAACAGTGGTAACAATTTGTAGTTAACCTGTTCCTCTTTAATCACAATCTGATTCAAAGTACAGGTTGGATAACAGTGTTAACTGAACTACAGCTTGGCTTGATACGCCATGCAAATGAAAATTGTAAAAAGCTTCCTCCCTGATGTACTAATATAACATTTGTTTAATGAGGATGTATTGAATAGTGAACGCCAGGCTACTTTCACACAATTGTGTATATTATCAACCATGATTTACAAATTACAGTAGTGTGTAATATACTAAGTCAAACCAAACAAATAACATTACTATTTAACAGCATGTTATAAAGACTCGGTCTTCACCTGTTTAAGTAAATGAAGCAAATACTATTAAAAAAAACTTATGTTCCTGCCTGATGTCTGAAAGAAGTAGGGGAAAACAACAGTGCTATTATGCTCATATATGAATATTTTGAGCTGATCAAAAGAAAGAAGGGTATAAATCTCTCAATAACTAATATCAGTGTTATTTCGTGCATCTTGATTTCAGACTTTTTCTTAAGTCTTAGCACAGACTAGCTAACCCGTTAATGCTGGTACAGAACCGCATAACCATGTCAGTCTCCCACAGTCACTCCAGTCTTCCTGCTCGACAGGTTATTCCGTCGGGCTGAAGGGATATCCAGGAGTTCCAGGTCCTGCAGGCCAGCAAGGTTATCCAGGCCCACAAGGACAAAAAGGGCTGAAAGGTAAAGTTTAAAATACTGAAGTATATTGATCTATTGTCACCACAGATTTTCATGCAGAGAACATACTTCATGTGCATTGTGTAATGGGATGTATTCTAAAATGTTTTTCCTCCTATTTAGTTCTCTTACTTTCAGGATTTCTCTTACAAGAAAACTTATCTTGCAAGTGCTTTTTTTTTTAAAAAAAAATCTCAGTCTTATCTATTAACTTTTAACTATATGGTCATTTTTATTCTTTCCTTTCCTTTTGGGATAGGTGGATTAGTTTATTGTTTATGCAAAGTGTCGCTAATCCAGCCTAATAGCCATCTCAACTCTAGTTGCTCCAAGATTTAACATAGAATAAGAAGGTTGGAAGGGACCTTGGAGGTCTTCTAATCTAGACCAATCCCCTGCTTGAGCAGGAGACTTTATACCATTCCAGACAAATAGTTGTTCAATCTCTTCTTGAAAACCATATCCACAACTTCTGCATGCAAGCCACTGATTAACTGCTTTCATTGTCAGGAAATTTTTCCTTAGCTCTAAGTTGGAACTCTCTTAAATGTTCTTCCATTCATTACTTCTTGTCTTTCCCTCAGGTACTTTGGTATCTTACCAAGCAGTAGGCTGTGGTCTACTTTGTCAAATGCCTTTCTGATGTCTCAGTAAATATAGCCACAGCATTTCCCATATCCAAATAATTTAGTCAAAGAAGGCAATAAGGTTTGTTTGCCATGATCTGATCTTAAGTAAACTATGCTGGCTTCCAGTAATCGCCTTGCTTGTTTCTAGGTGCTCACAAATCTGCTGCTTGATGATCTTTCCCAGGATTTTTCCAGTATGGATGTCAGGCTGATTGTTCTGTAGTTTGCTGGATCCACTTTTCCCCCTTTTTGAAGTTTGAAACCATATCAGCTCTTTTCCAGTGCTCTGGTAATTCCCTATGCTCCAGGAGCAATGAAATATTTTGTTCAGTAGTTCCGAAATCACAAATCATCTCCTTCAGAACCCTAGATTTAAAGCCATCAGGTCATAGCAATTTGGACTAATCTAGAGTGGATAGATGTTTTCTTACTATTTTCTTACCTAGTTTGACTTGTCTTCTTGTTCTGCTTCCTACAGGTGCTGCTTTTGATAGGTTGGGCTATTTTTCACTGTCCCTCAAAATCCTGCAACTTCAACCTCCTCTATCTTTTTCTCTCTGTTAGTAAGAATTAAGTATAGCTGACCCTCTAGTTCTCTCTCCTACCTTTTGAATGACAAAGTTGTCAGCTAGGCACATCAGGAACCTGTTTGATCTCCCACTAGTTGCAAAGTTTGTCTCTAAGTTGATATCAGGGTAGTTAAAGTCCCCTGTTGCTATTGTGGTGTGTTTTCTGCATACCTTAGCTCACTGATTAGGAAAAATGTTCATTCCTGTGCTTTGTTTGGATGGCATTACCTATAGTAATGTCATTTTTCCCTTTTATATCAACCCAAAAGCATTCAATAAGTCTTTCATCATTGGTATTGTGCATTTCTTTAAAGGGGTAGTGATTTCTTACATATATTGCAGCTCCCTCCAACTTACTTTGTTGGGTCTGTTTCCTTTGAATAATTTATATCCTTCTACATTTAAGTCATAGATTCCATCGCACCAAATTTCAGTAATGGCGACAATATTGTACTTGCCCTCCTGTACTAAGACTTCAAGTTCATACTTTGAGCGTTAGTATATAGGCATCTGAGTCCCTTTTTGCTGACTCTCCACTTGTTTCCTACATCTCCTGTTTATATTTGAGTTCCTCTTCCTTCTCACCACTCACCACTTCAATGTTTAATTGGTTGTCTTAGGTTTATGTTTGGGATTGGATCCTACCATAAAGATGGTCTTCCTTCCCTTCCAGTTTTAGTTTAAAATCCTTCAGATAAGCTAAGCCAGTTGTTTTCCAAACACATTCTTCCTGGTTCTTGTGAGGTGCAGTCCCTCCTTTGCCAGAAGTCCTTTATTGTGGACAATATAGATTGTGGTCTAGGAATCCAAAGTTCTTTCAATGGCACCATCCTTTAAGCCAATGGTTTACTTCTAAAATCCTGCATTCCCTCACTGGATGTTGACCTTCCATTGGAAGTAAAGATGAAAACACTTTAACATGAAGAGAGAGAAAAAGCATTCAACCTTGACACTCCCAACTGAAAGCAGCAAAATGGCGTATTTTGCTTTGCCTCATCACATCATTTTGATGGAAAGATCTGTGAAAATTCTATTGTATAGAACATACAATTGCATCTCATTGCCTTGAAAAAGTGAGGCATTTTATTTGCTTCCTTATCATGATCAAATCAACTTGTTAAGGTTTAAGATTATAAGAGAACACATTAAAATTATTCATCTTCTATGAAAATCAATGAAATCTGATGAGAACTGGAAATTTTCCGGTTGATTACTTTCTCCCATTGATTACAGCTAATGTGACTCCTTTGTATTAATCTGAGTTAAGGTCAATGAAAAACATCTGAAGATGGCTGGAACACAGAGGAAGAAAGTTTGTGCAGCTAGATCCATTGTAGTGTAGGCTACAATTGGTTGTTTCACAAATATAGGTAGTCCTTGACTTTCAACCACAATTGGTTCTGGAATTTTGATTGATAAATGATGCAGATGTTCAACAAGTTGTCATGTGACCAGACCTGATTGCAAGGTCTTGTCTCTACTCCCCAAATCAAGAAAGTATGGACTCTTGAAACAGCAGCATTTCAAAAGGATCCTTTTATTGAAAGGGAGTGATTGCAAGACAAAAGCAAAGCAGGATCTAAGTTCCCCTTAGGCAATTCTGTCAGGATAAAGGAGTTAGAAATCCCTCCCCTCAGTCCAATGTTGAATGAGGTTCCACAGGTGTGAAGATGTTGTGAAAACAGTTGTCCTGGGAAGGAAATAAGGGACTGTTCCCAGGCACTTCTCTCTGGAGGCTTCAGAACTGAGACAAAACAGATGGCCCTCCCCCCTTACACATTCCCCAAAGGTAAATCAAAGCACAGAGCAGATTGGTGTCAGAATTAGAGTTATAAACTAAGAGGTTACAAGATGAGTAGGAACCAGGAAGAAGACAATAAGCTAATCAATGCATTCAGGGCCCCTCCCCATAGGAATGGCAATATCACTATAAGGATCTGACACTGATTTTATGATTAATGTTAATGTAGTTGCTAAGTGAATCAAATGGTCATTAAGTGAATCTGGCTTCCTCCATTGGCTTTGCTTGTCAGAAGCTGAGAAGGTTTACAAATTGCAACCACATGACCACAGGACACTGCAACCATTGTAAATGTGAGTCAGTTCCTAAGGTCCCAAACCACAATCCCATGACTGCGGGGCAAGGTTGGAGGTTTGATGCAACAGTCATAAATTTGATGACTGGCCTCAAGCCACTTTTTCAGCATCATCATAACTTCGAACCATTGTTAAATAGCCACAAATTGAGGACTACCTTTAATCTTTTATGATATGTGTAATCGTATTGAGTATAAGCTCCCTAATAATCATTTTATAAGTAAATGCTGTAAATAAATAATAAGGCTAAATATAGGGCTGTGCATGGTTCAGAAATGAATGCAGCTACTTTAAAGGTTTGATTAACTTCACTAAAAGAATTTGTTAAAGCAGCATCTCTTTTCGGGCTCATACAGAAGTTGTTAAGACAAATGTGTTTGTACAAGCTGTAAAGCTTTGAAGTGCTTTCTAAATATACTAAATCATTTCAATTATTAAAGGGAGGCAGCAATAATTTATCTGGATGAATTTAAGCAAGATGTGTGACTGTGTATAAATAAATGGCTGGACTCTGCACATTACAGATAAATATATATATAAGGAATCCTCAACATCGAATTCCAGCAAATTATTTGGAGGGGGCGCTATGGATCTGAAAAGGAAACCCTCTTGGCTGAAGAAGCAACATTTTTCTCATTCTAGTCTCTGCTCACATAGACAGGCTTAAGTTGCCACAAGATTCCAGGTGCATGTTTGTGAAATCCCAAGTGTGTAAAAGTGGATGTTTCAGTACTACGCAGAGTTAAAAGTCAACCCCAAGGAATTCAGTTCGACACCTTTAGGTAAAGATGCATAGTGCTATGAAATTGTTGAATAAGACTATTATGGAGCAGAGATTTCAGTCAGCAAGCTAAATGTGATCTCCAGGCACTCCATTTGGCTCTTCTCTGGGATCTGTCATAATGTTTAGATTACCAAATTAAGGCTGCAGAATTTTCAGTATCTCTATACTTCCATTTAGTGGTCCTATCAGTTTTTAAACAGATACAGTGGCTCTGCTTTATTGGCACAATATTGCTTGCCTTCTTTGCAATATCTGTATCTATGAAGGGATGTATTGAACTGATATGGATAGCTGTAATTTTTTATGAATTTTGCTAAAACCCATGACTGCAGGTAAATGTTTCAATACTATGCACACACAAATACAAACACAAAAATATCTATATGTATTTGTAGGTGATACAGGAGATTGCAAATGTGTTGAACATGTCGAAGGAAGAAGGGGTCTTGCAGGACAACCTGGTCCTCCAGGATTTCAAGGTCCAATAGGATATGCTGGGAGAAAAGGGGAATTAGGAGATCAAGGCTACCATGGAGTTCCAGGCTTTACTGGTGGAAAGGTATGATATTTTGTAATAGAATATTGTATATTTTAGAGAACAAAATATTACATAATATTTCTCCAATTTATTATCTATATTTATGCCATAAATATTTTCAAAAGTGAAGTTCTTCATATATTGGCTTACATTCTTTGCAGCAATGGGGTTCCATATGTAGGTCTTCTACTTGAAAGCATTGTTTCCCGTGCAGAGCTTCCGTTAGTTCTTTGGATTTATACAAAATGTGCTATGAATCTTCTGTATGAGAAAAAAATCAGAAATACCAGATTCAGTTGTGAAATGAGGCTAATTCATCATCGTCTTTTCAGTGTAAAATTCAGCCTATTATAAAGTTTGCACAAATTTAATACTTTCTTGAAATCCTCTCTTTGCAACAGAGGACTGCACACATGCATGTAAGCCTGCATTAATTGGGAGAAATTGTATGACTTCTTTTTCCTTTTGTTTTGAACCTTCGGTGCATTTTGTTCTCACAAAAATAAAATAACATAATCTTTTTCTTACACTTTTCCAGTATGTTTTTTGAGTGATCAATTAAATTTTCTTAATATCCATCATTAGGGATTACCTGGTAAACCTGGACCATCTGGACCAAAGGGAATAAAGGGGGATTCCAAAAATGTTACCATAAAAGGTAACAAATAGATACGTTTTTAAAATACAAAGTAAACAATGTTATGTATATATTGACTTCTTTTGCTACATCTCCATAAAACCATGTTTTCTAGGTGCCAAAGGAGAGCCAGGAACTCCAGGAATTCCTGGAAGTCAAGGAGAAGATGGTTTACCAGGCAGGAATGGCATCGATGGTTTACCAGGGCTTCCTGGTCTTCGGGTAAGTTGGGCATTCAGCCTCAACCCTCAAGGTCCTAATGGGAGTTTTACCATGTTGATGGCCTTCCTTCCACTTGACTTCTGCTAATGGTTGAAATCAGGTCAAGTCCTGAAGGTGCTGAGTTGGACTCATTAATGGACAAGACAGGCCAGTAATCTGAAACGGAACCCTGGCAGGGCAAAGGCAGTGGTTCTTGAGGATTTAATATTCATCCTGAGCTAGTCTGGTCAACTATTGATTTATTACTTTTACTGTTTTCACAATTTTAGAAGCTATAGCAATCCTGGATGGGAATAGTTTGAAATCAGGTGGGAATTTTCAGTTATCCTTGAGGACAACTAGGAAGTTTCAATTGGAATAGAACTTTGTTCTAAAAATCTGGTTGGAACAGCCTGCCTTATTTATAATGTGCAAATTTTAAAAATTACCCCCAACAGCGACTAATAGACTCACACAGTGTGAATGTGACAATTTGAACATTTTATGGGTTCAATATAGTTGAAAAATATAGTTGAGAATGGTACGGTGGCCTGGAGGTGGAGATCTTGACTCACAATCAGGAGGCTTTGAGTTCGATCCTAGGTAGAGGCAGGTATTTCTCTCCGGGCACAATGAGAATGTATCTGCTGAACAAAACTCCGCATTGGCGACAGGAAGGGCATCTAGCCAGTAAACACTCTACTCCATTCAGTTGCCCAGACTCCATCCCGCAAGGGATTATGGGGCCATAAAAAGGAGATGATGAATATAGTTGAAAAATGCTGCAAGTTACTTGCACTACACGGACAGAGAGATTTCATCGATCAAGTCACTTGCAATAAATGTTCTGCTAACAATAATTTTACAACTGCTTTCTGTGCTATTTTGATTCTGAGTTATTCGTCCATCAAACAACCTTAGCAGTTTTACTATTTGGAGTTTTTCCTTTGTTATCCACATTTCCTCCCTGAAGCCATTCAACTGGAGATATGGAGATATATATTCTGTAAGTAATTGCTGGGTACAGGAGTTACCTGTTTATAGAAGTTGGGTAACTCAATAAAAAGGTAGCTGAGAAAGTTAAGGCAGTGATTTAGTGCTGAAACAGATTAGGTGGTGGAAGCTTACAATATTTTAAATTTCTTTGCAGGGTGATGGCATAAGAGGACAACAAGGGGATCCTGGTAGTGCAGGCCAGCCAGGCCCAAAAGGTTTTCCTGGTGAAACTGGTCTGCCTGGTGTGAGTTTGCCCAGTCCAAAGGGATATCGTGGTCCTACAGGTGACCCTGGCACATATGGAAATCCTGGCTTTCAAGGCCCTCCTGGCCCTCCAGGCACTCCTGCTCAGACAGGTACATCGTTGCAATCCCCAACTAGTTTGAGCACATTTGGAAATCTGGGGACCTGAGAGGAATATGATCACAAAATCAGTGGTGGGATTCTACTGGTTCTGCCCAGTTGGGGTGGAACTGGTAGTAAAAAAAACAGCTACCAGTTCGGCTGAACCGGTATTTCTTTTTTCCTCCCGACAATCAGCTGTTTCAATGATCAGCTGTGCTGAGATCCCCCTCGCTGTCTTACTGCTTTGCCCAGGAGGCTTCCCTGAGGCTCAGAAGGCAAAAAGGGGCCTGGGGGGGGGGCTGTGCACCCCTCCCATGCTCTGTTTTTTTGCCTTCCTGAGCCTCAGGGAAGCCTCCTGAGAGCAAAAATGCCCCCCCAGGAGGCTTCCCTGAGGCCCAGGAGGCCAAAAAACCCCAGAAAGAATGGGGCAGTGCACAAAAAGAAGAAGCCACGCCCACCCAGTCACATGACCACGCCCACCTAGCCATTCCCATCTAGCCATGCCCACAGAATCAGTAGTAAAAATATTTGCATCCCACCCCTGCATAAAATGGCTGGTAGGAGGAAGGGAGCTAGTTACAAAAAGCATGAGACATGACAAATGAAAGACAGTACAAAGTTAGATCTAATACAAATGAAAACGGCCTGTCATAGTTTTTATATCATTTTTAGCTGGGACTTCACAGATTTACCTTGAGGTTTATATCAATAAATTATACATGAACCCAGTAGAAATCTATCTGCAGAATAAAAAATTAAAAAAAGGTTTCTTTCAAGTGCATGCCATAGCCGTGCTACATTTTAGCAGGCAGCCCATCACGATATGCCAAAAAAAACCCTCTAAATTCCAGCCATTGTATTGTTTTTCTGACTCCTCAAACCCAAAGCAGTAGAAACAAAATCAGCAGAAAATTACTGGATACATTTTATACAACACAGTAATAGTATACTAAAACCAATTGCAAAATATTATGTTATGCACTGAAAAGAAGTATTTTCTGCAGTTTTTAGTGAAGAATAGCATCTGAATATTCAAATCTGACCGTTAAAGAAATACTTTAAAAAGCTTGAACTGGCTTCACTGTTTCCAGAGTCCAGTAGTAATAGGCTGCCAGGAAAGAGCACTTTTCATTGTCCCTTTCTCATTAGATAAATCAAATTATGTATGCTAACCTAATGGCTGGTTTAAATGCTATGTAAATTAACCTAATGGCTGGTGTATGGGAGATTGGGTTAAATTCCTGGTGGTGCTTCTTGAAGCTTTGTAATCACATTAAAACCTTTATTATGGTCTTTAGGCCAGAAAACACTACAACAAAATTACATAAACCTATAATTAATAAAACTTAAAAATACACATAAAATACCACAAAATTTCATAACATAAACAACAAGTAATACAGATTGTAGTTGCAGTCACCAACATTCATACTAGAATAGAATGGATCACAGAAATGGTGGCACAAAATCAGACAATCTGGAAAGATACCATAAATCAGGATTTTGGTCAGCTAGAAAGAGCAGATAAGCTTCTGTAGTATGGAACAGGGGTTGCCAACTTTTTGGACCTCAGGGACCTCCAAACTCATAATTTTAAATCCCGCGGGCCAGAGATCCTGGGAAAATCCCCAAAAATGTCTGCAGGAAAATTCCTCACCCCATTTTCCTGCCGATCGATCATTCTTTATTTGGGATCACAGGATATCATCTCCAGCTCCATTCTCGGTGGGGAGAGAGAGACAGACAGACAGACAGACAGACAGACAGACAGACAGACCTTTGGCTTCATGCAAGGAAAGCAGCAGAAGCAGCAGAAGTCTTTCTTTCTCTCTCCCAAATTCCGCCAAAAATGAGTCTTTGTGATGCTTGTTGCACCGGTGCAGCCTCTTAGAGCAGGATACCTTGCAGGGTCCCAAAGACTCATTTCTGGCAGAGTTCGGGGGAGAGAAAGAAAGACTTTTGCTGCTTTCCATGCATGCAACCAAAAGCAGAAGAAGAAAGAAGCGGAAAGAAGCAGCCCAGTGGCCAGGTGAGGTACATGAGGCGAGTGGGGCAAGTTTCCTCCCTCCACCCTTTCCCTCCTTCCCTCACTGTCTCATGTTGTTCACAATGCAAGCGACGCAAGCCTTGTGTTCTTGTGGCCATGTGCATGGCGCAGCCTTGTGTTCCCACGCAGCCTGGATTAATTGCTTTGGGGGGTGCTTTGGGGGTGACATTTCTTCTCAAAATTTTCTCGTGGACCACCAGTGGTCCCTGGCCCACTGGTTGGCGACCACTGGTACGGAAGATACTTGCCCTGGCAAAGAGCTTGCTGTGATGGCCAAAGCAGCTAGTCTTTTAAGGCCAACAACAAAATCAATATTTCAGGAATAAAACTGCAGTATCTGTTGCTCTTAGAACTGTCTATTACTTTCTAGCTGTATTCAATGATAAAGCCTTGACTCAACTCATGCCAGACAAATTCAGGAAACAAAATACACAAGTATTTTAATTTCAACATATAAGCTTTCATCTAAAATTAAAATTCTCTCCCTGTCCCTCCCTCTCTCCTTCCCTCTCTCTCTCTCTCACACACACACATGCACACACAGACACACACACTCAAACCAAAAACAGATAGATAGATAATATTTGCATTCTACTTTTTAGTTCAAAACATCACATGTTGCTTAGAATCTCTCACTTGTTCTACATGTAGAAAGATTGTAGGCTTTTTCAAGGGCAATTTTTTGATATTTAAAGCAAGTGAACAATGAAAAGGCTGACAGAGAATTTCTGTCTCAATGAACTGGAAATTAATCTCTGAGGTGGATACTATAATTAATACACCACTGAATCTTAGCAATAGGAGTATTTGATGAAATTGTTTTGGAATTAGGATTAGTAGAATAACAAAGTGTCCCTTCTGCTTTACGATATTGTTGACCATACAATTTTTATAGACTTCCTCATGTAACGTTGCTTCATTTGTCCATCAGTCTCCTATATTTTAAATACTTTGACAGTTTTTCCTGCTTATGACTGATTTGTATCAGATAGATAATTGATCCACTGAATTCTTATAGATGGATTCATAGGTATAGTCTAATTGAATATTATAGTTTGGTGCCTGATAATGGCTTAAACAAATCAGACATTCTTGTTTGTTTGCTTCTTTTATTTTATAGAATGTGGGCAGATACAGGACCACTTTCTTAGAGATAATAGAACAGAATCAATTCATTCAGGTAAAATGATCCAAATATGATTATTCAAAAGTGAACTACATACTTTTATTTAAGTGAATGTTTCTTTCCCCATAAGACAAGAAATCTATGTGACAAGAAAACTGTGTGACAAGAAAACTGTGAGACAAGAATATTATTTCAAAACTCTTTTTATAAATTTTAATTTCACAAATTCCATTTAACAAAATATGCTATGCACAATCGTTAAAAATTCAGAAGCAACATTAAAGTAATTATATTAAAAGAGTAAAATTGTTTTGTCTACTCAGCTGACAATGTGGGCTCTAATCTAACAAAACCTTTGCCATAATTCATTTGTTGGGCTTTAAGGAACCATCAGCATTTTTTGTTCTCTCAGTCTATATTTTTGTCTTTAGGGACCAGTTGTGTTATGGCCCCAAAAGGAGCTCCGGGGTACCCAGGACCACCTGGACTACCAGGTATGCTTTTTTAAAGAATCAAATAGTACCATACATTCACGTAGCAAGAATAATTTCATCCAATTTTTCTTAACTGTATAATTATAATATTTCAGCAGAATTGAAAATCTTTTATATTGATTTCGAAGTAACTTTTTTTAATAAAGGATAATATTTTTCATTTTAATCCCTTTAAAATATGCCATCTGTTTCTGAATCAAAATGACTATTCATTATCGCAATATGCATTTTAAAAACATTATTGGAACTTCTGGAGGAGGTATGATAAACTAAAGATGACTCTGTGAAAGTAGAATTGACAACCAAGGATCTAGTGAAAGTAGAATTGACAACCAAGGATCTAGAGTGTAGACTGTTTCCTTAGAATCTCTCCAGATAAAGAAAGGATGGGAGATCATCTACATATGCTTCAGACAGTTGCTCCTTATGAGACCACAGGATAATGGGTTTATATGGGTTTCAGTGCTGGAAGATGACAGGATTACCCATCTTGCTTACAGCCACAGCAAAACCTTTTAAAGGACACTAGGTTTGCAAATCTCATTTCCTAATCACTTTCAGAAAATGCTTATTAACTATTTTAAAGCTATTAGAAATCTTCAGAATGACAGGTTTGAAAAATCTTCTTAGGGTAAATTTATTTTCAGTTCTGAACAACAGAAAAATTAATTATAAGATTTTAAAAATCTGAAATAAACACCAAAAGGCTAAATAGGATTTTGATCTTAGAAAGTAATAGATGGAATAAGTAAGGGTCGAGATAAATTTGGAATATTGAAACTTTTACAATAAGACTTTGAAATTAATTATAAAGAACGAACAGCTTCTTGCAGGAAATGGTTGTGATTTGTTTTTAGAAGAAATAACAGATAACAATGAAAATACTGAAGCAGATGTTTGAAGAATGGAGTCAGAAATTAGTTAGCCACAATCTAAAAAAGTTAGTAATAGTACCTGCTTTTACAGATAGATTATATCCAACAGATGTGAAACAAATCTTGTCTGATGCAGAAATAGTAGCATCAGAAATATTGGATTTTTAAAAGTATGGATTATAAAACAATACAAGTGGAAATACAAGTGATAGACCAATTGAACAACCCAGATGAAGACTCTTTTCTGGATATACAAAAGAAGCTGACTGAAGTTTTAAAAATTAAAAGGAAAGTACAAACAATAAATTAAGAGAGTGGTCCCAATAATGTATTTTATTAGATTTACAAAAGTGGCCTTGAACAAGCTTCTGTGATGGCATAAAGAAGACTGAAGAGAAATCAAAGCCTATGACAATATCTGAATGGATTTAAGATTGTCAGAAGTAAAAGGAAGGAATATAAAGTTAGTTTATTTGAGCAAGGTTAAAATAACACATGCTTTTTATAAAGTTCTAAAGGAAATTGTTTACAGACTGAAAAGTTGAAATTTTATGGATTTGCTTATAAAGGGACAGACAAACTATCTAAACTTTGCTGTCTCTTGCTCTTCTAGAACACATTCCCTCTCACTTGGAAATCAGGACTACATTCAACCACAGTTAGTTTTTCTTCCTCTAATTAGTTTTTTTTAAAAATATACATGTTACATCTTCAAATCATAGGTGCAAAGGGTACAAAAGGGATTCCTGGTGAATTTGGTTTGCATGGATCTCAAGGACTGAAAGGACTTCAAGGAGATCAAGGTCGTGGAGTTGCAGGTTCACCAGGTACTGTAAAACTAACAATTGCTTGCAGATATTTGGATAGGATTTGTATTTCACCTTTTAACTGGTTTGTTTGTTTATGTTAGAAGCATCACAATTAAAAGACTTCTAACTGTATACCACGGAACATATATTCTAGGGAGGAGCCATTTTAACTCTCTTTCTTCCACACAAACTATCTAAACTTTGCTGTCTCTTGCTCTTCTAGAACACATTCCCTCTCACTTGGAAATCAGGACTACATTCAACCATTAGTCCTCTAATTAGTTTTTTTAAAAATATACATGTTACACTTCAAATCATAGGTGCACAAACAAAAGGGATAGTGAATTTTTTTGCATGGATCTCAAATCATAGAAAGGGTACAAAAGATCAAGGTAAGTGGAGTTTGCAGGTTCACCAGGTACTCTGCAATACTTGCTTGGATAGCTTGGATATTTCACCTTTTAACTGGTTTGTTTGTTTATGTTAGAAGCATCACAATTAAAATAAGGCGTACTATATGGCAGAACATTTAAAATATAAAATGCAATATTAAAATATATACAAATTAAACAGATCTGGCCCAGAAACTACAATGTTAATTGTGTTCTGTCATGCTGCCATGAGGTCCTCAAGTGTACACTGATCGGGACACAAAGGGCAGGTATATGTATGTGTTGTTGTCTGCATGCCACCACAATCGCAAAGGGCAGAAGTCACCGGGTAGCCCCATTTGTTCAAAGTGTCTCTGTATCTTGTTGCATCCATGCGCAGTCTTTTCAACGATTTCCATACTTCCCAGCTTTTGTCAGGCCCAGGTGCCAGCTAAGGAAACTCTTCCTGGATTTTAATCTTTGATAAGCTGGTTGTAGGCCATAGAGAGGGTGTTACCTAAATATAGAAGATTTAAGCCTCTCTCTGTATGCTGCTTCTTTTCTGCGAACAGCAGACAGGGCAATGTCAGCTAGGTGGTAGATCTTCTCTAGAGGGGTAAGTTTAAGGCATCCAGTAATAATTCTGCTGGCTTCATTTATTGCAATCAAGGATACGTACACATGATTCTTGAGTCAAGTGTCTCCCGAGTTCAGAAGTTCTCCTCTCTCAGTCAATCATGTTTTATTATTATACTCTAAATGTAGCAGTGTGCTTATACATACAAGCCCAATGATTGGTTTATCCCAGGGATAACAGTATAGTAACAATGCAGTAATTGGCTAATACAAGTAGGTTTCTAAGCATGCAGGTGGGTATAGTTGACTGCGTGTTAGTTTCCTGAGGAAAAATCTTTACTCTAAAATAGCACAGCTCAGAATCTGAGGGAAAGAACCTTTATACTTTTAATAGAACAGAGAAAGGTCAGTGATAGAAGAGAGAAAGATCAGACTCTTCAGCCAAGTCGGTATGCCATATCATTGACCATTCCCTGCATTCATTCAGAACAACATGTACTTTCCTAGAGTGTGCTGATTTATACTAGACTGGGCAAGCATATTGCCTGAGGAGTAGCAAAGAGCTACTCTTTAGCTGGCAAATCACAGATTAAACAGACCCACTGAGAAAAGAACTCTTAATTCTAATTAGGTGTTTTAAAAATAAGGTTTTTAAAAGGAGATTTTAACTCACCAACAATTCACTTGTTCTCTCCTGACAGAGAAATTGATCCTTGTTGAGTATTCCTGTTCTTAGACAATATAGGGATTTCCACTCAATTTAAAGATTATGTATTAATAATAGCAACTATATTTTTTGCTTCAGCATATAATAGCTGATTGACAAGAGCCATGTTAATTTCTTTTATTTCTTTAGTTTTCCACAAATGATCTGGAGAGGAGGGAGTTGTCCCCTGCGCTAGGGAGCATTTTTGCCTACTATGAGGAAGAGGAGTCTCCTCTCATAATATTTGGAAAAATCCCTCCTTGGGCTAGACAAAAACATTATAATTAATGCATATAGGCTGGTGCATATTTCCCCTTTTCCCAAAAATGTTCTAAGTAGAAGAATTAGATATTGCCAACCAGGGATGGTAGTAGAGATCAAGTTGATTACTTTCAACATCATCTAGATAATATATTAATTATTTTTATAGTCAGTGATTACTTGCTAAAGTAAATTTTATTATTATACATTATAAGAAGGTCCAAACTAATCCACTGAATTCATATTTTAAATCTTCTCATACTTTTAAAAACCTGTTTATTCAACGTGAGAGTTTTATATAAAATTGTAGAGATGTCTTTGATATATCTCATTCTTCAAACATGAAAAATACTTTATTGCATAATCCCATGAATTTAAAAAGAAATATGTTTGCCTAATTTGAAAGGTAATTGTAACTAGTGATCACTTCTTCTTCAGCATATTTCTAACAGAAATAGGTTTACCATAAATAAAATCTCTAATCCTATGGATTTTATCTTCCAATTCCTTAAATTAAACATGTGTATCCACATGTTAAAAACCTGCATGATCAAGGAATGGAAAAATATGCAGAGTATCAAGAGCAAAATTTGTTCTTTTTTTTTTCAAATTCTAAGGTAAGTTTCAGATATGTACTTGTGGTACTTATTATTAATTTCTTAATATAATGCAAGAATATACATCTATAACAGCGTCTGACTCCATTTATATCCATTGAACATAACTTGTATTTTTTTTAGCAAATTAATTTGACTATAAGGATAGCTTATAGTATCAACAAATTACAGTTCACATGTTCAGGAAACAAAGGAGGGTAGAACTGAGAAAATTTTAATTGGATGAAAAAATGTTGTTATTGGACTGTATTTGATCAGACCTTTATGCCAAAACTTTTTCTAAATCATGTCCAGGAAATATTCATATAACGGATTATTAATAGTTAGGTTGTACTCATATGCAGATGAGATATTTTGGTAATTACTATATTCCCATAGAAACTAATGGGAAAGAACGTTCATTTGATTAATAATACTCAGGATACTGATTATTTTAATATTTTCCCCATACTTTATATAATTCATTGTTAATTGACTGAAGTTTGATTCTTATCACCCTTGTCATTTTATTACGCTTAGGATTCACTGGACCCAGAGGAAGCAGAGGTGCCCCAGGAATGCCTGGGGAAAGGGGGCTTCTAGGAGATCCTGGTTTGCCAGGTTTGCTAGGCCTCCATGGGGAAAAGGGGCTCACAGGTGATGTTCTAGGAGCACCACCAGGCTTTCCTGGAGACAATGGGCCACCTGGATTCCCAGGAACAAAAGGCTTACAAGGAGATCAAGGCTTACCAGGAATTAAAGGTAAGTCTGGCTTAGTTTACACAAAGGTCAATAATAAGAGAAAGAAATGGTACAGTAGGGCCTTATACATTAGAATAAAGAATGTGGCAAAAAGTTGAAAAGACAGAGTTCGGTATTGGAGCAGCCACTGGGATGCTAAGGTTCTACAGCAGGGGTCCCCAAACTTGGCAACTTTAAGACTTGTGGACTTCAACTCCCAGAATTCCTCAGCTGGCATATAATTCTGGGAGTTGAAGTCCACAAGTCTTAAAGTTGCCAAGTTTGGAGATCTCTGTTTTACAGATTCTGCAGCAAGGAATCATGTGATATAGTTCCAATGACAAGATAGTCTCACAGAAGACTATTCTGAGTGCACAGTGTGCAGGGTGCATCATCAGCACTTATCTATAATTCTGGGAAGAAATCCAGTAATCATGCCTGGACAGCACCAACGCAAACAAATGTTCAGAATGACTTTCCCAGAATTTTTCTTTTTTTAATGGTGTGGCCTTAGGCCAAGTACTCTTCAGCATCTTCATAAATGACGGTCACATTACTTGGAACCTGACGTGATCTAGATAAGGAGGGTAAAAGAGGAACTCATCATATTTGTAGATGACATCAAGCTGAGGGGGAATAGCTAAGTTTTTAGAAGATAGACCTAAGATCTTGACAGACTTGAGCATTGGGCCCTAGCCAACAAGGTGCAGTTCAGTGTGAGAAAAGTATGGTCCAACACTTAGGCAGAAAAAAAACCAAATGCATAGAATAGGTGGTATCTGGCTCAACAGTAGTAGCTGTGAGAGGGCTCTAGGTGTTGTAGTGGATAACCACTTAAATATGAGCCAGCAGTGTGCTGCAGCTGTCAAAAAAGCCAATGCAGTCCTAGGCTGAAACAACAAAGGGATAATGTCAAGACAAGAAGTGATAGTACCACTCTACACCACACTGGTGAGACCAAGCTTGGAATACTGCATCCAGTTCTGGTCATCTTGATATAAAAAAGATGTTGAGACCCTAGAAAGGGTGCAGAGAAGATGATAAAGGGACTGATGTACAAATGGTATGCTTAATCTATCGAGAACGATCAGGGGGACATGATAACTGTCTTCCACTACTTGAGGGGTGGTCAAAAAGAAGAGGGGGTTGAGACCATCAGAGGGCAGAACAAGAAGTAATGGGTGGAAGCTTGTCAAAGTGAGATACAACTTAAAAGTAAGGAGAAATTTTCTGACAAGAGCAATTAATCAATGGAACAGCTTGCCATGTGAGGATATGGATGCAGGTCAGTCAAATGAGAACCCAGATTGTTGGGGGAAATATGCTGACTATGTAAATTGCTTAGAGAATGCTGGAAAACATTGTGAAGCCGCATATAAATCTAAATGCTATTGCTATCCTGTTGAATGATATAGGGCAATATAATGATTTTTGCACATTCCATGTGCAGTTTTCTGAAATGTAGCTTCAAAAAAAGACCTCCACTTATTTTTTTTACTCTGGTTTTAAATATTAGTAGAGTTTAATTCAGTTCCCGATTCAGTATGTAAGTTTCAGCTTAAAATAGTATCGAGCCATAAAGTACTCTCCCAAATTGTATATATTGACTGGGCTCTCTGTTAATAGTTTTCCTGAAAATGAACAGCTTCACAATGATGTTTAAAGTCTAGGCTATAGTTTCACGGCTTTTCTCCAGAGGCATTTTTTGCACTGGGTTTAGAGAGTACCAGGACCCCAATTAAATAATGGCTATAGAATATCAACTGGATTTGTCATTGTTTCCAATTTATTTTAACCTGGATAGAAATCTTTCCGGAAGCCATCTGATTATCTTTGGATATAACAAGATCCAATATTCAGAAAAGCCTTTTCGTTGCTTGCTATCTAAGTGTGAATATATATTATGTGTGCATTCATAACTGTAGTCTTTATATTTTGTGCGATCAAGATTAGATTAGAGTACATGGATGGATGGATGGATGGATGGATGGGTGGGTGGGTGGGGAGAGAGAAATGATAGACAGACATGTCTTTTGATTGGTGTAAGTCTAGAGTAAATTGGTTTTTGTGGTTATTCGTTTTAGGTTATTTTATGTTCATTTATATAATTTTGTATATGTAAGTGCATCATTCATTAACTGGAATGAGTTTGCATTTGCATTTGAATATGAATTTGAAAAGATTCATGATTTTTATTCTTGAATGCAGTTCATTACTGTCACCAAAGATACTGCATGTTACTCCAGCAAAAGAAACAATAATCATCGGCAGAGAAAAGAATGCCTTTACCTAGAGGTGCTCAAGCAAATGCAGCTTACCAGTGATGAGATGATTCAACCTAAAAGCTTATGGTCAAGCCATCTTTTTCTACAGGTTTCATCATCATAGCTTATTAGTATTTGTAGGTCTTTGGTTGGATTCAGCTCTTACAAACAAAATAGTCATGGCTTAAGCTCCACTAGGAGAAAGTTTGATTAATTTAGTAAGAATTCAACACTGCACCTGTGCATATAAGTTCTCTGAAGCCTGACTGTTTACTTATTATCCCCTTCTGTTAGGAAGAGATGGCTTTCCTGGTCCCTCTGGATCCAAAGGGAATCCTGGGTTTCCTGGGCCCACTGGCCTGACCGGTATCCGAGGACCACCAGCAACATTTGGATTCCCTGGACTCCCAGGCCAGCAGGGGTCCCCGGGTAGAAAAGGCTCACAAGGATTTGTTGGTGAGAAATTCTTCCAGTATTCCCCCCAAAAGTTCTGTACAGCCTCATCACTTTGTTTTTCTCGTAGTCATCAATCTAGCAGCCTCTGCATCGCCCCTTTCTATCACACATATGCGGACATACCAAGCCTTTCCCCATTCAATTATTCTTCCTCTCCCACACATCCCAACATATCAAGGTAGCCTCTATGTCTGTCTGCCACAAATGCACTCTTGATGTCTACCCTATCTCAAAACTCAGTGACAAAAAAGATTTAAACTATCTCCCTATTCATTCCAGTTCTCGCAGACCTCTTCAGCGCCTATCACCCAAACAAATGGCTAGCCAAATAACCCTCCTCTTGTTCTCAGATAAATGTTGTGGGCAGATCACACCTCAGCTGTTTTCAGTGTCATTCCACTGGAGAGTAAGAAAGGCCTTTTTAGACAATTAATAAGCCATAGCTCAAATATCTCTGTGGTTTTTTTCCCCTCTCTTAAATTTAGTCAAGTAGGGTTAGCAAATTTCATTCTATGCTTTTAAAAGGTTAAAAAAAGCTATAGCAATTTCTGTCATCATACTGTAATTACTAAGAGGCATAAATTTCACTGGAATCCTAGTTTGAAATAGATAGCCTATGATTTTTTTATCTCTATTAGTTAGTCTGAACTATTTTCTGAAACATTGAACCAGGCCTTAACCATGTCTTCAGATATTTGAAACTTTCCTGCCATGAAAAAAACCCACTGCCTCCTAACCCTAAATTATATAATTGACAGATCAATGCAATATAACCATGCAATATAAAAGTTCTCCTGCCTTGAGCAGCAGGTTAGACTAGAAGACCTCTGAGGTCCCTTCCAGACTTATGATTCTATGTTCTGTTTATTTTACTCACCATCAATTAAACAGAATGGAACTGAATTAAGTTATATAATTATTTAAATTAAATACTTAAATATTCAGATTATTAAAAGATCTGTGAGAAATCTGAGGGAGAAGCTGGCTGGCTGGGCAATTCTAGGAGTTAAGGTCCACACATCTTAAAGCTGTCTTTGGGGCTGGGGGAGGAATTGCTTTAGAGTGAGCCATCTGCTTATTAAACAGTAAAAGGTCCCCTCACACATACGTGCTAGTCATTCCCAGCTCTAGGGGGGGAGTGCTCATCTCCGTTACACAGCCAAAGAACCAGCACTGTCCAAAGACGTCTCCGTGATCATGTGGCCGGCATCACTAAACGCTGAAGGCGCACGAAACACTGTTACCTTCCCACCAAAGTGGCCCCTGTTTTTCTACTTGCATTTTTACATGCTTTCGAACTGCTATGTTGACAGAAGTTGGGACAAGTAATGGGAGCTCACACCATTATGCGGCGCTAGGGATTCGAACCGCCAAACTGCCGACCTTTCCGATCGACAAGCTCAACGTCTTAGCCACTGAGCCACTGTGTCCCTTATATTCAACAGTACTCGATCCCTAATAAAAAAAAGGTTTTAGATTTAATTTGTAATGTTGATTGTTGGAAGATACTTCCTTTGCTTATTTTTCAAACAAATGAATCCTTACCATTGCCTTTTGTGTACCTATACAACCAGTGTACAAGAACTGCTCCAGTGGTGGGATTAATTTTTTTTTACTACCGGTTCTGTGGCCATGGCTTGGTGGGCGTGGCAGGGGAAGGATACTGTAAAATCTCCAGTCAGAGGTGGTATTTGCTGGTTCTCCAAACTACTCAAAATTTCTGCTACCGGTTCTCCAGAACTGGTCAGAACCTGCTGAATACCACCTCTGAACTGCTCTCTTCTGCCTATATTTTAATCAAATACCCCTCTTTCATTTTTATTTCTTTTTTACAGGATCCCCTGGTGTCAGAGGAGAATCAGGAGAGCCAGGGAAAGTTGGTCCTGTAGGGATGAAAGGTCTGCCAGGGGACGAAGGTGGACAGGGCTCAACTGGAACTAAAGGAAAGGCTGGGGAAACGGGTCTTCCTGGAATGGCTGGAGTGCCTGGTTTCCCAGGTCTTAAAGGTGAAAAAAACTTTTGCATAAAATCGCTGCTCAGAATTACAACCCACTCCTTTCTCAGCCACTACCAGCTTTCATAGGGCTCTGGTGAATTGTTTTCACTTATTGTAAAGCCCCTTTGTGAAAGCTAAATTTGCACTTCAGATTTCCATTGAAGGCCTGTAGCTCTAAACATGTTTTTACCATTTTCATTCAAGGTTCTAAAGGATCTCATGGCATTGGAGGTTTCAGTGGTGCTGTGGGGTTGAAAGGATGGCCGGGACAGAAGGGAATCTACGGAGAGAAAGGCCTCCCTGGGAAGCAAGGTGCTAAAGGGCCACCTGGGGAATTCGGATTAAAAGGTATTCTCTTCAGTGTTATGAGGTACTCGTATTATTCAGTATGCACAGATATGTTCATGTAATTGTAAATAGGCTTTAAGAAAGCTTCTGTTTAACTGAAAATTCCTTTTATTAAAAAACATTACCGTGTAAATCCTAAGTATAGGATTTAGAATCAAATTCTATAAATTCAGTTGGGTTTACTCCAAGTAAATGTCTTTAGGAATGTTAGCTTTAATCTTACCATGTATGAATTTCAACAGTATCTTTTTGCTTTGCTTTGCTTTGACTTCTATGTAAGACAAATGAAGAACAGTTCCCAAGTTTAAAAGTATGTGTTGCGCTCTTCTTTTAACAGAAGAATCAAAAAGAGGGTTTTAATATGTATTTTGATTTCTAAAAAAAAAACCTCTTCCATGACCCCAGTTGAAAAAGAACAATGGGTGGATTATTACTAATATTAACTTTATTTTGGTCACAATTGATTACTGTACATTTTAGCTCATCATTCTTATTGTTAGCTGTCAGCAACTGGTCATGAATTGAAATTACAGTCCAAACTGTTAACAAACAGTTCATAGATTGCGGCTCCACATAAGTTTCCGTGGAGATTTAATATACCTTTCCCCACCTTGTCTCATATCACCCTCTTTCTTCAAAGAATGTAAATTCCTTACTTTCCCAATCTAGCAAGGTGCTGGATGACAATACATTAGAATTTGACTCACCAATAGAGGCATTGATGGGTAGAAAATTCTCCAGGGTGGGTTGATTGGGGTCAGTGTTCTTTCTTAGTTCAGATTATTTTCACTGATGTTTTTTTTAGTTTTGATGTATCAGCATTCTTTTTATCTCTGTTATTGCTTTTTCAAAGAAATATGTTGTTAGATCCATTCCCTGTCTGCTGGCTGGGAAGTTTGGATTCAAACAGTAATTAGCAAATGCTTATCTTCTGCAGTGAGTTAAATAGAAATATCTGAAGGAATTACCAGAGCTCTTTAGAGTACCATATATATTGCCACTTTGCCGTCTTCCTATCACTAATACAAATGGAGATGCAGAATGTAATCTCTGTAATCACACTTTTACATTATTTTTCTTTTTTAAATCCTAATTTTTCTGGAAGAAAAAATGGGGTCTTCTACTTACTGTTCAAATCAAATAGAATTTATTTTCAAACAAAACAACTTAATGGGACCCTTTGGAAGAGTGTTTAAACACAACTATTAAAAATCTGCAGGAAGAGCATTTTTTTCATTTCTGCTATTTCCTCTTAAACATGTTGTTTTATATGGTTAAGAATATTATCACAGCACGCATTTTTCTCTCTACATAGCTAGAAGTCTAGGTTTATAGGAAAAAGTAGAGCATATATTTTGCCTGAGAAAAATGACAGGTTTTGATGTTTGACTTTTCCAGATGTTTGATTTTCCAGGGCTGGCAAAAACCTTTGGCAGTGAAATTGCTAAAACTGAAAATAGAGCAAGGCACAAATTCAATTTAATGTAAGGCAACTTGTATGCTTCCAATACATCCTTGATTAAGATTCTTATCTTGAAAGGTGAGCGTGGAATTCGTGGTCTACGAGGAGCACCTCCTAAAATCATTAGAAGCATGATGCTGGAAGTGAAAGGTGAAAAGGGAGATAGAGGAACATTTGGTCTTAAAGGGGACATCGGTTTTCAAGGTAAAGAGCCACTATGTATCATAAATACAATATATTAAATTTTTCGTTGTACCCTTCAATATGCACCAAGTTCTGATTTTTTTATAGTGAGACAATGCAAGCTTCCTTCTCATCAGACTGTACAGTACATTCCTCTCATTCCTTGTATGAAAGAAAGCATTCCCCACCCCTAGTCTACGAGTCTGTCCTAACTGAAACAACTCATTGCCTTTTACTTTTCTTCAATTTTTTTTTATAATTACATTTATATGCCGCCCTTCTCCGAAGACTCAGGGCAGCTTACAATTTTTGGGGGGGATACAACCCAATGCGCTCAGCAATAGCCTTCCTTCCATTGTATATGCCTGCTTATTACTAAGCGGCATTTTTACGAAGTCAGCTTATTGCCCCCAACAATCTAACAGCCTGAGCCACCAAGGCCCTTCCTTGAATTAAGGGTTCTTTTTTCCCTTCCTTGAATTAAGGGTGACTTCAAATACATAAATAACAAAAGGAAGAGATTCCTGGTGAATTGTGGACAATGCAGCTGTAATGGTCTCAGACTTTATTTTTATTTATTTATTTATTTCTCAATAGCTTACAAGATAATAAACATAAGTATAAATACTAATATAAAGACTATTGGAAAAGGAGGGTTGCAGCCAATTGCAGATTTCTCTCAGAGAATAGAAGACACATAGAGTAGTGCTGCTTATGTTAACCATCTTTGGACCTTTTTGAAACCTCAGGTGTCTGCATATCTGGGAAACTGGAGAAGTTATAGAACCGTATTATTAGTCTGAACTCTACATAATCAAGCTGAGTAGACAGAAAAAGATGTTTTTCCCTGAACTGAGGTGGCTTGGGGTTCTTCACAGACTTGTTAGATTCCTGACATAAGGTTGTGACCATCACAGTTTATCTTGGAGGAATTTTATGAGAGGGCTTAAAGAACTAGGCAAGAGTAGCATTGTTCTTTGGAGACCCAATACTTGAGGAAAATGTCCAGCTATGGTCCACCGTTTCCTCATTATTCTGGGCTGATTTCAAGTGATAAAGCCAGATAATGCTGGGTTTTAGTAAACCATGATAGCATTCATACCCAGGCACCAATTGATTCCATTGAAAAGAAGTGCATTCTAATTAATGTTAATTAATTAATTACTTTTTAATCAAAGATATGCAATTCATAGGAGCATAAAAGAGACATCCATGAATATAATAACCATATTGTATTACAATAGCAAAATATAACTAAAAACAAAAAAAATCCTACTTGAAATGTTCACCATAAAGTCAATACTAGGCATCAAGTATCTAAAAAGAAAGGTTTCAATGCTTGTCAGAATGCCAGAAGTGAAAGGGTAAAATGCCTCTCTGGTGGTAGCATATTTCACATTGGGTCAATCAATGAGAAGGTCTGCTTTCTCATCCTCTTATCTTTCACCAGGAAGAACCTTAAGCAAGCCCCTTTGGTCGCCCTCACAGAATAGGCAGAATGATGTTGGATATAGTGGTCTATGCCTCTATTGAACATGCCAGTTTAGAAGCAAGAACTTTTGGATAGAGCTAGTACTGATGCCAAGCAGACTTGAGACATAAAGTTTTGCAGAGAAGAAAAGAAATTAACATTTTCAACTGTATTTTTGCAGGAAGTAAAGGATTGCTGGGATTACCTGGTCAGACAGGAATATCAGGCTTACCTGGATTTCCTGGTTTCGAAAAAGGTCATAAAGGCGATGCCGGAATTAAAGGAATAAGAGGTGTTCCAGGATATATTGGTGTCCCAGGTCCTCGTGGTATTTCTGGTTTTCCTGGAACCACAGGACGGAGGGTGAGCAAAATTGGGTGTGTTGATGGTTGTCTGCATGCATGAATCAAACCCACTGTACCACTGTGTTTTAACTCTTACTTTATGGGAGCTCATAAAACAGAGCACCAAAATCCCTAAATCAAATTCTGTAAATGTATCCCACAATACATTAAATGGTCATAAGACATTTTACTTTTTTTTTCAAAGGTGAATCTAAAGCATAGAGCCTGGTTACTAGAGGCAGGATGGGCCTGCTCCAGGTCCCTTCAATTATACAATATTATTTATAGGAACTTGGAGGATTTTGAAGAGCTGGCTTTTCTGCAGGCCTTTGACAAAGGATAGTGAAGACCTTGGTTTTGTTAGTTGTTATGAGTTGCCCAGAGTAATTGAGAATCAAAAAGCATACAAATTTGATAAATTAAAAAAAAACATAACACACTCCACATTCTATAACTTCTGCTTATCAAGACTCATGACAGCATTCTGATAAAACCAATTTTCTGGTTAATATTAATTCTAATTGATAAGATTGTGTCCATTTTCAATGTGATAGGGAGAAAAAGGTGTTTCAGGAGTTCCAGGTCTGATTGGTGAAGCTGGCCAACTGGGGGAGTATGGTAAGTCCAATTATTTTTAGGAATCTAAGTTGGTTTGTTTTTTAATTCATATATGCAGTTACACAGAGACATTGAACTTGGTTTCTTGAATCATTTTATTCTTCATATACTTTCATATTTGCCTGTTGCCTTTTTGTATTGTACTAAAACTAATGCAGAGTTCTCAACAAAGAGAATTCTGTATCCCATCAGAAGTCCTAGGGACAGCTTATACCTATTCAATTTGTTAGGTGTTCCCCATATAAGGTCTTTGTGGGTGGTGTTATCTGAGCAAAGATGAGTATCTTGGTTATGTGTGTTGTCTTCTAATTCAATTTTTTTGAATATTTATGCTTTATTTAAGAAAAAAATGTGATTTTCTACCTTCATTCTTACAGGAATTTCTGTTTTATATATAGACCTTGGAATTTCCTCATTCTCCCCTAACATTGTAGAATACATGCACAGAATAAAGCATGATGCAGATTAGACATCAGTGAGCCATAGAACCAAAGGTCTTATTCCTTCACTTAAGAGATTTCTTGAAATGAACCCTTTTTATATGGCTTAGCTTAGGGCAATGCATTTGTACATCTTACAAAAACTTTGGCATAGCATAAGTAAAACAGATAATCTTATAAACAGGAAATATCAGCTACCTCAGACTAATAAAGAGCCTCCTAGAAAAGGTTGGGAGAGTGATAACCTAGATGTCTGTTCATATATAGTGTTATAAGTTCCCATCCATTGGCAGATGCAGATTATTACACGAGTGTCCTGCAGAAATGTTATTATCATACACAGTTTTTCTATAACTTGAATGTTCTTTTTCTTAGTTTTAAGTTCTTTAAAGAATAAGAAAACATTGGGAGAGTTTTTAATCATCATGTAATATCTGCTTGGACACATGGGAAGGAATAGCTAGGGGAAAGGATTCCTTAATTTCTTTACCCTGTGTTCAGTCATGCTGGCATTTCAGAATATTGGCATAATTTCTTTCCTGGAACATGTTCCTGTACTACTCAGTCCAGTCTGGAAATCAGATGATCTTCCCCAATCAAAGAGTCAAACTGTCTCAATCTCTTGGGGGGAAGGGAATCTTGTAGAATGTCTCCCTAAATCTGGATGTATAAAGTAAGAAATTATCTAACAAGTTTTTACATTAAAATATATTCAAAAGATGGAAACTGGTAAAATTAAACATATCTCTTGCTTAAATAGGTGACAGAGGAGATACTATTAATTTGCCAGGAAGTAAAGGTTCTAAAGGAATTCCTGGACCAGCTGGACCAGCAGGTATTTATGTATGTGTAATGTGTATATGTGTGCATTTATAATACAGAACAATTCATTATCAGATGAAATAGCTACCTAGCGAACAGATTCATTAACGGTTTTATGCACTTAGGAATGACTACAATATCTTTGATGCATTTCAATATCATTACAGAAGATGACTGAACATTCTATTTAATTAAGATAGAGATTCATAAATTGTCAAGTGCTTTGTAGGTTTGTCATCTTTAACTAAATCAGGATCTTTACCATGAAACCATGATAATGATTCCCATTTCCAGATGGAAAACTAAGATTGCAATATTTGGACTACTCAGAATGCAGCCTGCTCTCTCTGTCTTTCTCTCTCCACACAGACACACCTACATGTATAATTGAGCTACAGTGTGACTCAACATTTTTACTAGACTTTTGTTCTTCTTTGTAACTAAACAGAATTTTGGAAAGAAATTATGTAAAGGGAATCAGGATTGCCTCTGGACAAAACTGAACAGAGCAGAACCAAATCTGGTGTGGGGAGGAGAGGCTAGCAAAGGAAAGATTGGGTTTGAAAATGGACTGGCTCTGGCTTGGGTCTGTGGAGAAAACCATTACTGAAGAGAACCTCTATGAGAGAAGCAGCTGGACAACATCTTGGAACATTGTTGACTGCCTCATTCCCTTCTTTCCTTTCTCCTGTCCACGTGACCCAGAGTGAAGCATGTGTGGTCTGCTGTCCTTGCTTTCCAATGCACTCAGGACCTACACTCAAGGATACAATATAGAGGAAGTGCAGAAATATTTACACAGATGCAATATTTTACTTTGTTATACAGAAGAAAATATGGAAATCTCTTATCATTCCTGCTAGTTGGAAAGAATTCCAGAGCCATGATCTAAAGGCTTTCCTTAACTTGTTCAGTTTTGAAATAACATAATGATGGCATGCATTGATTGAGTTCACTGCTTACAGTAAGATCTTATTTATCTCTGTTTTGATCTGGTTTTCCCTTGCCATGTTGAATGAACCCAGACTGTTATGGATTTAACTCAGTAAGAGAATTAAATAAATAAGCTAGCTATCCTGTCAAAAATATGCATCATCGATATCACCAAATTAAATGAAATCTACAGCAATAAGTTTAAATGTGGCAGATGTTTAGCCTTCTAAGTTGCTTTGTTTTGTAATGCTTATAATTTCTAATGGGGCTATGGAATTAATTGTGGGAAATTTAGTCATAAGAACTCTAGTTTAAAACATCTGGAGGGATCGCTGGTGTCTCTCTCTGAACTCATTTAGAGCATGCACATGCTTCTCAATAAAAATTTCAGCAGGTGACAGTATTAAGAGGATCAGGCCTGGAAAGCACTTAGAAGGGAGAGTAATTATAGCCTTAGATTCTCAGGTGTCTATCCTGGGAATCTGAAGTTAACCATTTTGAATCTCTGAGAACTAAAATTATGAAGATTTACAATTTTCTAGACAGGAAGGGTGACAGCAAAACAGCATCCTTGTCCCATAGTTGCTTTGGTCTCTTGTTAGCTTGTCCTACATGGATCTCAAGTACCAAGCAGATAAAAATTGTAGGAAAACATACAAAGAAATTATACATGAGGAAAGAATGAGAATTACATTTATTACAATGACCTGATTATAGCATGGATATGCAGAATTTGTTTTATGAAGCAACCACAAGGTTTTTCATGCTGTAAGTAAAAATGCTGTTAACATATAAATGGCTAGCATGTTGATCAGCATTACGTTATAGGTTGAACTTAGGATAGTACCTATCTGCCAACTGCCAATTGCCATGACTTGGGCAGTTGGTTCGTGGTTTAGGAATAGGTTGCTTTCTAAGGATTTAGCCCTATGCTGCATTGCCTTCCTGGCCTCGTTAATTATGGGCTTCCTATGTTTGTCTAAGGAATACGCTTTTGAGCAACTAAAAGTCTACTGAAACAGATAAGCCCTACAGCCTCTGGTGTAGGCTGTACCTTGGGGATTCCTCGCAGTTTGGCTCACTGCCTCATATCATCCTATCCCCAAAAGTTCCAGTCAGTCTTAATTGACAGCCATTTCCTTAAGGCCACATTTGACCTGTAGACATCAGTTTGTCCATATTTATTTTACGTTACTATGTTCACAATATGATTCTTAATATTTGAAAAATACTACTCTTCTCCTCTTGTTGATCATTTTAGGAATCCAGACTACACATCTGAAATATTTATGAATCGGCATCAGATGGAGACATCATAGGGTCCGGCATGTCAGAAATAACACTATACAAAAAAGTATATATTTTTTCTATTTACAGGGTTGAAAGGTGACAAAGGAAAGAAGGGTGACACTGGGGGTCAAGGATATCGTGGTGTGGAAGGCATGGAAGGCCCTCAAGGCTCCCAGGGGTTAATAGGGCAAAGAGGTGAAGTTTTTATACTTTAGATATTCACAAATAGCAATGTATAACAAGGCAAATAGTACAAGTAGACAGTGTGATACTTAGACATTGAAAAGTTGCATACATACCCACCACGCTATTCTCTTTATAGCAAGCCATTTTATGAGTGCAGAAAAGACAAGCAACCTCATGAGATAAGAAAAAAGAAAAATAATTACAACTGGTTTAAACTAAAACAATTCAGTCTCCCTCTCCGTTGTTTCTATCCTTGCTTACCATTCTTGTTTTCTCCTCATTTATTACACCACATTGCCTTGTGTTCTTCAAACTGTCTTTTCTTTCATATTGCCACCCCCCTCCCTCCCTCCCTCCCTCTCTCTCTCATCCATCCATCCAGGATTTTAAAAAAAATTTCCCTTTCCTGTTGATCTTCGGTAATATAATTATTTTGCAATTTGATCCTCACTCATTATCTTTATGACTGGACCCCACCAATGAGCTGTTTCTGAAATCTTCCATTTAAACCATATTCATTCATGACTCTATCACTTTCAGAACCTTTTACCACCATTATACACTTCACCATTTTTCTCAAACTTACAATCATGCTTTTAGATTTATAATATTTTTCCACCGTTGTATTCCACCGTTATGCATATACCACAAATTCAAAATCGATCTTTTGTAAATACTGGGAGATGCTCACCTAACAGAAGAATTACTTGCAGAGATCACGTTGTTTTATAATGTTGCACAATTTTCTTTCTGAAAATTTATCCCAGGTTCTTTCATTTCTCACTGATTGTTCATTGCAGTATAAAATGCAGCTATAAAAACCATCTATGAATTTCTACTTTTATGCATACCCACAACAACCCAACTAATAGTAATTCATACTGCCTGGGAAGTATTTTACTCCATCATTCAAACCTGCATTTTCACTTTCATGAATACATTCATTTTTACCATTTATTCTTCTTATATTCTAAAGCACAATATTCCACATGTCATGATTGTCACCAGATAGTACAGCAATAGTGTTTAGACTTTTATGCAGCCCCACAGTGCTTTACATCCCTCTCTGAGTGGTTTTCAGAGACAGCCTATTGTCCTCAACAGCATTCTAACTACTGCACCACCATGACTCCTTAAATCCATGGTTGTCACCAGATAAATCTGTGTATAGAGAGTTACTCTGTCCATCATGATGTTTTTTAGTCAGATAATGCCGTCTAGATTGCCTAGTCCACTGAATTACCTATTGCCTGAATTACTGTTTGCTTGTATGTTAAAACAGCCCAGAGAACCTGCCAGTTTTCTCTCCATTGCCATAATCATCCAGCAAGGATCCCATCTTGCCCTGGCTAGCAGTCCTCCCAATCAGTTGAATAGGGAAATAGCAGAAACAGAAAGCATCTGGCCCTCCACCCTTGCAAATCACATCACCATTTTAGCTTCCCAGTAAGAGAAGAGCAAACCCTATCCCCCTACAACCAGACCAGTGGTGGTATTCAGCAGGTTCTGACCAGTTCTGGAGAACCAGTAGCAGAAATTTTGAGTAGTTTGGAGAACCGGCAAATACCACCTCTGACTGGCCCCACCTCTATCTATTCTCTGCCTCCCAAGTCCCAGCTGATTGGCTGGGTCTTCTTTTGTTGCCCTGCACAGGAGAACGGAGCTGGAAAGCAGGTTAGTGGAGTGAGGAGGGAATGGGATTTTACAGTAACCTTCCCCTGCCCACCCACCAAACCATGTCACGCCCACCAAGCCACGCCCACAGAACCAGTAGTAAAAAATTTGGAATCCCACCACTGAACCAGATTATCTCTAACTCCACACTAGTACACAAGACATTTATAAGTTAAGGAGAATAGGACAAGACAATCCTGCTGATGATGTTACCTAGTCTGGTAACGAAACGTTCAGAGACTAAATTGAAACAAGCTTAAAGAGCAAACCACTGCCAAAATCTAAAACCGGACCTACAAATATTTTCTATTATTTCAAAATATCTCTAACTCCATTTGGCAGGAGAAAGATGAGGGAAAGAAGCAAGGGCACCTCAGGGCATCAGCTTCTGGAGGAAAGGCAGAGGAATGCTACAAGAGTTGGAAGTGGGTGCTCATCCTGCTTTCAGCTGAATCAAGGCATTTTGAAAGTATTGTTTCTGGACTAGGAGCCAAATCATTGACTTGTGGTGTTACTCAGTTGGGCTTTTCAAAATAACTGGAAGCCCCATAGCCTCATAGAAATTACCTAGAAAATCTTTTGCATGCAGATGAAGCTGTAGGTGACTGAGAAGCATTTGAAGACTTCTAGCCTAGTAAAGATTCAGATAGAAAACAGTAATAGCAAAAGAATGGTGTCCTTCTTTGAGAAGTGCTCAATAGCTATGTTCCTGGATAGGCTGGTATATTTCTTAAAGCAGCTAATTAGGGAAGAGAACAGAGTTCAGTAGCTTAAGTAGGATCTGGAAAGGATCAGCGCAAAGCCTGCCAAGAAACATTGCATAATTTCCTAATTGTTGAACCCAGACCAAAATGTCTCCAAGAATACAGTGAATCCAAGAAAACCCATCATGTTCCAGTTAAAAGATTAAGAAAGTTGAATTAAAAAGTCAATAGTTAAAAAGAACAATGTTTGAAACCCAGTGTTGTTCAAGATTGAAATGTATGCCAATAGATCATCTGGCTCTATTTTAATATTAAGTAATAAGTGGCATAATACAATAAATTTTGTACACAACCAATTGTTAATCCTTAATGGTAATTTTGACTATGAAGAATTTCCAAGAGATTGGAATTTGTCAGGGAATTGATGCAAAAATTATTTATTTAAGGCTTTTTATTCCAACCAAAATATTAAGTGTTGTAATTAATATTATATATAACATATGAGATGTATCCCACAAAGTAATATTTATTGGGAGAAATTAAAACACTGGTTTGCTAATGAAAAATGCTAGGTTTTGTCTCATCAAGCTTGTTTTTCTTATTTATTCTTTTCAATAAAATCACAATGCATTTGACACAAAATCTAACAAGTTGTTGCCCAAACAAGAAAATTAAATTAAAGTAAAGCAAGAGATCCAGATCCACAGAATAATACATAATCTGATTTTTTAGAGAGTGACATCCTTGTCTGATTGTCCCTATAGCAAATGTTTTCTTTGCCTAAATTTGAAGGATATGGCTTGAATTCTAACAGAAGCGTTGCTTAGTTCAAGATGTTGTTGTTTTGCTCTGTTATTCTCAATATCCATTACCAACTCCTTCCAATTATAATGAAGAGCATCTTGCAGGCCCAGTTCCATAAGCTAAATATAACAAATGTGGCATAACCTATTTCCCATTATATCTGTTTTCAGTGTTAAAATAATAAACAATAGATTCTTGCAAAAATTGATACGGTTTACCATTATTGGAGGAATACACTAATACTTTAATGGATACATATTTATTTGATCTATAGGATTCCCAGGGGAATTTGGGGAACACGGTACACCTGGAGATCCAGGTATTCCTGGGGCTTCTGGTGACAGAGGAAATGTTGGAAACATTGGCCTTCCAGGAAGAAAAGGTAAATTAAATTCTACCAATAGAGTTGATACTAATATGTTATGGGCTATATTCAGTGGCAGCTTCTCTCTTTCTGTGTTTATTTATTTATTTATTTATTTTATTTGACTTGTATGCCGCCACTCTCCAAAAGGACTCGGGGCAGCTCACAGATAAAAACATAGAACAAGGGCCTTGGGTGGCTCAGGCTGTTAATTGCCTGCACTTAAGATCCAGCTGCCTACAACTGCTGTAGGCTCGAATCCCACCAGGCTCAAGGTTGACTCAGCCTTCCATCCTCTCGGGGTAGGTAAATTGAGGACCCAAGATTGTTGGGGGCAATTAGCTGACCTTGTAAAAATGCCACTTAGTAATAAGCAGGCATATACAATGGAATGAAGGCTATTGCTGAGCTCACTGGGTTGTATCCCAAAAATTGTAAGCTGCCCTGAGTCTTCGGAGAAGGGCGGCATATAAATGTAATTAAAATTAAAAAACAATAAATAATTTTTAAAAAGATTAAACCTAACAAGCCAAATCCAACAGTAAAAACCCAATTAAAATCCCACCCTCCCCCACAGGAGGTCAGTCCAGCCCAGCCTGTAAGAACAACCAGGTTTTTAGATTGGCGCCGGAAAGAGGAGAGATCGGGGGCCAGCCGGAGCTCAACGGGTAGTTGATTCCATAAGGCGGGAGCCGCTACAGAATAGGCCCTTCCCCGGGGCACCGCCAGCCAACACTGTTGTGCGGACGGCACCCCGAGGAGTCCCAGCCTGTGTGCTCGCACAGGGCGATCGGTATTTGATGTCGGCAGGAGACGCTCCTGCAATATGAATGGATTTCATATCCATTTAAAAAATACTGTCAACCCTGTGGAATTATTTTGGGAAGTCTATGAAAGGATAGGCTAGGTTTCAAGAATCCATTTCATTGGCGAAACAGCTTTGTAAGGATCAGAACAGGAAAAGTCTGAAGCAAAGAACCTGAAGTCTAGTAATAGGCCTGATTTTGACCGAAGCATCAAACATTCCTTCTACTGAGATACCAGTGGCTCTCAGTCTATTATGATGCATGGGCAGGAGAAGGAGATATAAGAATTGAATCTGTATCTGCTGTAGCTGCTTTTCTTTGTTGTTAATGGCTTTTTAAATATTTGCAATAATCCGCTTGTGAGTGTTCTTGTCAGGCTTCACCCATATTCAAAATTAAATTTATGCAACCAGCTTTTCCTTGCATTTTCCTGCATTTGGCTCAATAATGTGTGCTTCAGCTTCTGTTAACAGTGGTGTTTCAATAGCATAATGGTTATAACATTTGCCTGGCCTACAAAATTTTATCAGTTTGCAACTCGGCAGAAATTTTCAAAGAATTCTGTATTATATGTTACTTAAGTCTGTAAATAATACTGATTTTGCTGTACTTTTTGGAAGGTGTGCATGGGAGCAAAGGACTTCCTGGATTAGATGGTTTGCCAGGTTCTAAAGGGTTGCCAGGACCACAAGGTAGGTTCCAGTTTTGAGATGGTCTAACATACATTATGAAACCTGAATTTTCTTATGAATAAGTGATATCCAACTTGAAATCAAAGGAACAACACTTCCCCAAGTATCAGGCTTCTAGCTATAGATCAGGCTTTAGAGATGGTAAATTTGGATCTAGAGACACCTGCAAAGTTTTATAGTTGTCATTAGCTTCATTAGTTTCCTCGGTAGCAAGGGGTGGTTTTTACCAGCTGAAGCTATTGTTATAGTTTATATCAATCATCTTGGTCACTGATGTCCTAAAAATCTTCCATTTTGATTACTGCAATGTGGGAAGCAGTCCATAAGCTTCCAAGTACAAAATGTGACAGCTGGAACACTGGCTGTAATGAGTGTTAGGATTATATTGTACATCATTTTCATTATTTTCCACTTAATTTCTGGATCCAATTTTAAGTGCTAATGTTAACCTGGAAAGCTCTTTGTTATTGGGGGCCACAATATCTGAGAAAGCACTTCTAATTCAGATCATGTCGGAGAGTACCATGCTGAGATATTTGAGAGTAAGCCTATTCAGCAATGGAAACCCAGAAACGTTAAACTACAGTATTGCCTTTTTAGTGTTACGCCAAAATTTTCTCCTGGAGTCTTAGAATAGAATAGAGCTGGAAGGGACCTTGAAGGTCTTCTAGTCCAGCCCTCTTCTCAAGCAGGAGACCCTATCCCATTTCAGACAAGTGGCTGTCCAGTCTTTTTTAAAAACCTCCAGTGATGAAGCACTCATGATTTCTGATGGCATGCTGTTCCACTGGTTGGTTGGTTGGTTGGTTGGTTGGTTGGTTGATTTATTTATTTATTTATTTATTCGACTTATATGCTGCCCCCTCTCCGAAAGGACTGCTGCTCACAGCTAAAATACAACAATAACAATAAATTACCTAAAAACATATTAAACAATTACAAGCCAAATTGTAAATCTTAAATTTAAGACAGTTTAAAACACCCCCCCACAGGGAGGGGTCACAGCCCGGATTGGTCGAACAACCAGGTCTTCAAGTCATGGCGGAAGGTGCGGAGGTCAGGGGCCAGGCGGAGCCCCGGGGCAGTTGGTTCCAGAGGTCAGGGGCCGCGACAGAATAGGCTCGTCGCCGGGGGACCGCCAGCCGACATTGGCTTGCCGTCGGGACCCCGAGGAGTCCTTGCCTGTGTGCTCACACAGGGCGGTTGGCACTCGATATCGGCCGGAGTCGCTCCCTTAGATATTGAGGACCCATGTCATGTAGGACTTTGTATGCTAAAACCAAAACCTTGAATCTCACCCGGAGTGCAACTGGCAGCCAACATAGACCACGCAGGAGGGGGGTAACATGGGAGAATCAGGGAACTCCCATCACCACCCGCGCGGCCGCATTCTGCACCAGCTGCAATCTCCGGATGGTATGCAAGGGCAGTCCTAGATAGAGAGCGTTGCAGTAGTCGAGTCTAGAGGTGACAAGGGCATGAGTGACTGTACGCAGGGCATCTCAGTCCAGGAATGGGCAAAGCTGATGAACAAGGCGGAGCTGGGCAAAGGCCCCCTGGTCAATTGTTTTACTCCTTAATTCCAGATTGCTTCTCCCCTTGATTAGTTTCCACCCATTGTTTCTTGTCCTGCCCTCCAGTTCTTTGGAGAATAAATTGACCCCCTCCTCTTTGTGGCAGCCCCTCAAATACTGGAATACTGCTATCATATCACCCTGGTCCTTCTTTTCTCTAGACTAACCAAACCCAAATCCTGCAACTGTTCTTCTGTTTTAGTCTCCAGGCCTTTGATCATCTTAGTTATTTTAATGCAATATATTTAATTTTTTTAATTTGAGTTTTATTTGTATTCCAGTGGAGACTTTTGCTATACAGTGACTCACGAATTTTGAAATATGAAAACTCTTTATATTATTATGCCTCCCATTTCTGCGGTTAGTGTGTAAGACTTCTTCATTTAGAAGCTGGAGAATTAATATTGCCAATATTTAGAAAAGTGTTGTGCTGAATATAGAAATTTCCTTTTTTTTTTTTACACAACAGGTCCAGATGGATATGGCACATCGGGTTTTATAGGCGTTTTGGGTGAGAAGGGTACAGCAGGAGACTCAAGCCCCATTGAAGGCAGCAGAGGACCTCCTGGCCAAAAGGGGCAAAGAGGGGATCCAGGTTAGTTTATTAGCCTCACAATTAATGAAATACTTTCATTTTTTTTAAAGAAACAAAAACATTTATTCTAAATTTCATGTCAGAAAGTACAGTTGTACTTACATGGAAATCTGTATTTTTATATTTATATCTATATCTATCTATCTATATCTATCTATATCTATATCTATATGTTCTGTCTCCCCTTCCCTTCTCCAGAAGGTAAGGAAACTTGGCACCAACACCCGCACAGAGAGTCACGCTGGCCTGTCTCCAAAAGCCAATTTGCTGCAGCTGATAAGACTCTTGGCAATCACACACGCTCTGACTGCCAAGTTCAGATCTGTCAGGTATCAAAGTACTCACTGAATCAGAAGGGGTTTTTTACTCCCAAAGTCCACGACACGAACAGAATTCTTGGATGGTTCGAACTTTGTCACGCACGGAGTTCGCAACGTAGGCACACCCACTTTTATACCTTGTAAGGTGTGGTCCAGCTCAATCTCTGGCCCTCCCACACCTCCTATGTTGCTGCTGACGTTTCTCCCTCCGACGTTGCCTGGGATCAAGCCAGGAATCCTCCTCCTCACTCCCCAGCCGTGGCTGTACCGATATGCGTCTCTCAGGCTGTTCCTCTTGGCTTTCCGAAGAAACCTGAGGCATTGCTAGGGAGGAAGGTCCTGGGGAGGAAGGCATTGTCAGGGAGGAAGGTCCTGGAGAGGAAGGTCCTGGGGAGGGAGGCATTGCCTGTTCCTCCTCTTCATCATCCAGGTCCTCTTCCTCTGTCAGCACAGGCTCAGGAGGCGGGGCCACAACATCTATATCTATATCTATATCTATCTATCTATCTATCTATCTATCTATCTATCTATCTATCTATCTTGCAAGTTTTACAGCTGCAAGAAGCGTTTGGCTCATATTATATCCAGCTGTGTTCAAATAAAGACTACCCAGCTTATTTTTCTTTTCTTTTCTAAAATGTCTGTGCATCTCACACAAGATTGAAATAGCCTAATTTTAATGGCTCAAATTTGTATTTTCCAGAACTGAATGCTCTACTTACAAACATTTGCTTGCTCTTACTTCCCAGCAAGCCTCATCTCAACTTAAAAGAGTATCTTTGTGTCAGTCTGTATGTTGTAATTTGGTATAGTAGGAAGGAACAATTCTTTTTTTCACTTTATGCCTGACTGCTTGTCTTTCTGGCATAGCTGACTTCAACCATTTTCAGACAAAATATTTCAAAATGGGAAGTTTTTTTTTCCTTTAGCTATAATATATCTCCTAAACTTTTGACAATGTGTTTATTTTATTAACTAGTACAAGTAGTTCTCAACTTACAGCCATTTATTTAGGGATCGTTTGAAGTTAATGACAATGCTGAAAAAAATGACTTCCTACCAGTTCTTGCACTTACATCTTTTGCAGCATCCCTGTGGTCACATTAAAATGTGGGCCCTGGGTAGTCAGCATGGGTTTATGATGGCTGCAGCATCCTGGGGTCACCTACAACCTTCCTAAATGGTTTCCAGCAAGCAAGCTCAATGGAGGAAGCTGGATTCACTTAACAACTGTATGCTTCAATTAACAACTGTGGTGATTCACTTAACAATCATGGCAAAAAGAGTCAAATAAATCAGGTGCAACTCACTTAATAGCTGTCTTGCTTAATAATGGAAGTTCTGGTCCCAATTGGGTTGTAAATTGTGGATTACCTATAGTTATCCAGAAGAGCTTAAGGTATCTGCATTGCTGACTTAGCAATGGAGAGTTTGTATAGTGCAAGGAAAAGTAAAAACACAACAAAAAGTAAATTTTTTATCAATCAAAACCACTGAGCCTAAAATATCTCACCACTTCTGCTGTTTTATTCCTGATGTATTTAAAGCTACCAGGTTTTTTTTAAACTATTGCTTTGTTTGACTACTGACCATCAGAAATCTAATAATATTTCTTGTCTCTTCATGACCTATTCTCAAAACTCAGAAACAAACAAACAAAAATTTACAAGAGAAAAATCCCATCTGATGTGCTACTTGGATGGGAAGGCATTTTCTGCCACTTTGAATGGCAGGCTAAACCACCACCATGTCATCCCTGCCCTTCAATCCCAACTTGCTGTAACAAAGAGTAGTCTGGTAGAAGAGAGAAAAATTCCCTTTGTTTCATAAGCCAGGTCTCCATGATAATATGCCAGGTTAGTTCTTACATCCAGGAAAACAATGGATAAGTTTAGGTTGGGGATTTGTCTGCAATAAAGATTCTACTCTAACCTATCTCGCTAATTCATTTGCTGGAGTCTTCTGAAAATAAAAGCTGAACAAAACTTTAAGGATGATTTTCTGTCTGGCTTTGGTGTGAAGTATGACAGCAAGGAAAAGAAGCTGGCCATGGTCTCTCCCTCTTTCCCATACAAAAGCCAGGTTGCAGCCACCCACTGTATCTCTCCTACCAGTGATTACTTCACTTCCAGGCTGTTTTGCATGCCATACTTTTTTTCTTAATTTTCCCCATTTTCTTGATGCATCCCAGAGGTGGTATTCAGCAGGTTCTGACCAGTTCTGGAGAATTGGTAGCGGAAATTTTGAGCAGTTTGGAATACCACCTCAGACTGGCCCCACCCCCATCTATTCTCTGCCTTCCAAGTCCCAGCTGATCAGCTGGGTCTTCTTTTGTTGCCCTGCACAGGAGAACGGAGCCCATCATGTGGGATAGGAAGAACCACCTACCCTTCCTACTGTATTTACTAATCATTCTCCCAAATCTATCTTCAGAATGAATTTCCATTTCAATTTATACATCCAGTTCTTCTACCTTCTCACTGGCATCATCCAGCTGTCTTTTATCCTCCCTCTTTTTTTCAAAGCTTACATCTACATTGTATCTGATATTTGTTCCTTCATTTCTGATTGGCAGGATGGCGAGGTTCAGCTGGTGCTCCTGGACCAGATGGAAGACCAGGATTTCCTGGAGTCTCCAATATATCTGGTATACCTGGTGATGTGGGTTCACCTGGTTTTGATGGAGTACCAGGTAATGTAACACTACCATATATTCAGCGGGGATGTATGAACTATAGTCCTATTCAAATACAACATGAAAATAGTTACAAAGGTCAAAAACTGGAGATCATCAGTTTTAAAAATTACTGGATGTTACTTTGAGTCATTGTAATTATTTGAATTTAGCCTTTATTTAACCTTTCTTCACCTTAAAAATGAAACAGGCAAAATGGTAATCAAGAATAATCAAATATAAATTCTGTAATTAAGGCTTAATCCATAGGGCATGGCAGGCCCCCTTCTTTTCAGTTGAATTCACATAGGATTAGCAGTATAATTATAGTTATAATCTATAGCTGATAAACTAGTGCTATCAATTAAAAAGCATGATTTAAAAGACTCCTTAAAAATGTTTTGTAGAGTTGGAATAACATTCCAGGATTGAGGCGAGGCAACTGAACTACGAAATTCTCATGCAGAATAGCAATTCAGAAGTATGGCATGTAACTACAAGATTAATTAGACACACACAAATAGAACTTACTATGCTAAGCCAAAAGTTTGGGGCTACGGCTGGTTAGCAAGTTCTGACAATGTAGCCTTTATAGTGTGTAAACTATGGTTTATGATTTAGTATTATTTGCAAACCAGACTGTTATGGCTCATTCAGTTAAGCATGTTAAAATTAATACAGACAATTTGTTAGTAAACCCACAGTGCCAAATATTAGGCTTATGCATTTTTCTTCTTTGCATGTTATAATTAACATATTACAATAAAAATTTTGGATGCTGATTTTTAGTGGTATTTTAGAGCACAAGCAAAAGCTCATCTGGTCATAATTTTTAAAATGTCTAATGAAATGATAAAAAGTAAACCAAATTTACCTAGGAAATTACTTAATCAGAACTGGCCCATTTTGACATACTAGTAAACTATGGTTAGGGGAGATAATTAATCAGAATGCTTCTTTCTGACCACTACTGTAGTAATTTTTCCATACATGCAGGTTATGTTTAAATGATACAGTTGAAGCAGACTCCCATTAATCTATTGCAGTAACTTATCTTGGGTTACTGTGAGTGGGGTATGATCAGGGCTGCTCCAGACAAGCAGCCATCTTTGTCTGAATGCAAACTACTGGAAAAGTGGTTAACAAGCTATGGAAATAGTATAACCAATCACATCACACCATACTCCCAGCAATCCAATAATTCAGTACCATTGTGGGTGAAATTAGAAACACTTTAACATCCCCGTCCATGTTTCACTTAGGACCAATCTAAAAGCAATCAAAAGTAGTCAGGTTTGGCATCACAAACGTTGCCCTTCAATGAACATTCTGAATTCTACTTACCTTTTGAAGGTTACCCTGGAATTCCAGGGATTCCAGGCACAGCTGGCTCATTTGCCGTCAAAGGAGAAGAGGGATCAATAGGTGCGGCTGGAGAAGATGGTCTAAAAGGAATAAGAGGAGCCCAGGGCCTAGATGGAAGACCTGGAATATCAGGCTTGCCTGGTGCAAAAGGTACGATGGGAAAACTCAGCATGAAGAATATAAACTAGGTTACTTAGTCAGATGTGTAATAACCCATGCCTACAATTGTTTTGCCTTGAAGGATATAAAGGTGAACAAGGAGTCATGGGCTTTGTTGGCCAGACAGGAATTTCTGGTGACTTTGGTCCCATAGGACCTAAAGGAGATAGAGGCCCCACTGGTAAGTAGATTGATTCGGTATGCTAACTTCTGCAATTGCTACATTTAAACCAACATTGCTTCCATAAAGTTTTATCATGGCTTTATCCTTAATGTTTAAAGTTTTAATTTCAACAGCATTTTCAGTAATAATTTACGTATTCCTAAAATTGCAATGATGTCTTCTTCTCTTTGTAACAAGAGAGCACCTATTAGTAATATTTATAGTTGCAAGGAATATAGAATATATTGGATCCTCTGTAGCTCATCAAACCTGTTTACAGGACTGGCTTCCCATAGTCCTGATGTATTCTTTTCCCTCAGGTGATAGATTCATTAGAGTAGATGGGTGGTAAAATAAGGTAACTGGAATAAAAATAGAGCCATTCATGCATATAAACAACTACTGACAACATGGGATAAATATTTAGTATCATTTGAGTTGGGCAGCTATAAAAAATTCTTAAATTGATTAATATATTTATTTTAAAAATTGCATAGGTGTTCAACTGGTGCAAGAAGAAAAATCTATCTGCAAAATCAATGATTTGTTTGGATTTTTAACTTTTAGGTTTTCAGGGACCTCCAGGTTCCCCCGGATTGCCACCTGTACTTATTAAAGTGGTTGCTGAGCGAGGGGCATCAGGCGCCCATGGGAAAATAGGCCCCCACGGCCCTGCAGGTGAAATGGGTCCTCACGGTCCCCCAGGAGATCCAGGTAGGAGGTTACTTTCAAAAATAATGGCGTTCGTTGGTTCTGTAGCTATTTATTTCTCAAATAAAGACCGAATAATACTTATTTCAAAGGGTATTTGAGGCCCCTGAAAATATTGAGGCAGGTTAAATTGTTATGTATCAGTTTGTCAGCCACACAAAATAACATTGACGCTTCCTTGGTCAGTGGCTTTGGCATATTTCTCTGAAAATGCTGCAGGATTTAATGCTCTACTAGTACATTTCATATCAGTCCCTGCTGCACTAACGTTACAAGCACATCTTATAGAGTGGGGGAGGGGGCGAAATACATTATGCAATTGGTCCTTTTGGCTCCCACTGTGTTTTCCTTCAGAAAAGTCCCAGTTCTTTTTTGTGCAGAAATGTAATGTTATTTGGAAGAAAATGTAACGCATCTCCTGTTCTGTCGCAGCCTTTCTGCTCCTGTCCTATAAATTGTCCTGCTTCAGATGAAATCTCCGGATAATTCTATTCTCATTCAGGAATGATAATCCACAGTGTGCTAGTCATGAAATTTCTCATATATTCGATTTTACTGCTTCTGCTGGGGCACAGTGACCTGATCTTGCTTTAGTTTCCTCTCAGGATCTTGCTGATAGCTTTGCTACACAAAGCCGCATGAGTTATCTGTGAGCGACATACGCCTATTATTTAAAGATGCTGAGTGGATTTAATTCTTATTACCATAGCAACTTTGTAATAAAATGTCATAGTCAATCATTCTGTTTCATAACCTTACTTTTAAGGTTTTAGAGGCCCGATAGGCAAACCAGGAGCACCAGGAGCAGGAGGCATAGCTGCAACTCCAGGCTTTAGAGGTGACCAAGGAAGACAAGGATTGCACGGCCTAGCAGGCTTTGAAGGTAAATCCTAAAGTCCTTCTCTTTTTTGTATCTTCTCAGACATTTCATCTAACTGAAGATTTAATTCTGCATCCAATCTATTCATATATGTTTTCCCAGTTAAATAAATTCAGGATTGCAGCTGCAGTAGGTCAGTTGAATGTGTGCACAATTGCATGTGAGCCAAAACAATCTAAAGAAAAAATATAGGTTTTTTTAAAGATAAGGCACCTAAGCAACCATTATTTGGGCCTTGGTGGTGCAGGCTGTTAAATGCCTAGCACTTAAGTTCCAGCTGCCTGCAATTAGTGCAGGCTTGAATCCCACCAGGCTCAAGGTTGACTCAGCCTTCCATCCTCTCGGGGTAGGTAAATTGAGGACCCAAGATTGTTGGGGGCAATAAGCTGACTTTGTAAAAATGCCGCTTAGTAATAAGCAGGCATATACAATGGAAGGAAGGCTATTGCTGAGCGCATTGGGTTGTATCCCAAAAATTGTAAGCCACCCTGAGTCTTCGGAGAAGGGCGGCATATAAATGTAATTTAAATTTTTTTTTGAAAGTTTCTCCTAAGTGGGCATAAATTTGGAATAGACATCCCATGCCTTTCTCACACAAGAAGTAGTTCAGATGGCGTTTACCTGCTTTTTAAATAAATATGTTTATTAAAATTGATTTTTAAATAGTGAACTATTATTGGGAAAAATGATATTATAGTCTGATGTTTTGCTTCCTATGAGCTTATCAGTTTTTTTAAATTACTACCGGTATTATTAAAAGAGTGTTAAAACAAACCTTTCAGATGGAATAGTGAGCCTGGCAAGTCCTACTGAAGATACCTATAGAGGTTGCCTGCTTCTAATGCAGCAACTTGGTATCTAACTCAACTTTTTGTTGGAATTTTTAACTTTTAAGCATGGTATGCAAATAATATCTAAGGGTTGCAGAAATGAAGTGGACAGTTCATCCCACAGAAGAGTTTCAGCATTTCCAGATGTTCAGGAGTATGTATTTATAAATACAACCAGTGCAAAAAGTGCAGTGTCGATCTGCATTTCCTTCCGACAACGAATAAAAAAGCACATCTTTTTCCCTCCACAACTATATTTGCTGTTTTTTAAGGACATTTCCTTTACCCTTTGGAGAGTAGTATAGAGATATGACTGCGTAGTGCCCATGGCTTCCGTTACCGATCTTAGTGCTTAATTGACACACCTTGTTGCATGATCTGATCATTTAAATATATCATTTGAACAAAATACATGAAACAGATGTTGGAATGCTACAAAGTACTATGCACAAGGTGAGCCTTTTAGCACTTCTAGGAATGCCACAAAAGCCCCATTGAGTGGGAGGGATCTTCTCCTTGTACAAATGGGAGCTATGTGACCTCCAGCTCTGAGGACTCCAAAGGGGTTGGAGAGGGGGAAAAAAAGACATCGTTATCTTCAGACTGCACCGTATATTTTGGCATTGGAGAGGTACTTTTTGGTAACTGCTACACAATGCCAGAATCAGCACAAATAAATTCAGTTCGACGGCTGTGGATTCTTTTCTACTTGTACTATATTTTTCAGCGGTAAATAAAGTCGCCATGATTTTCTTAGACTGGGGTGGCAATACCTTTAAAAGCAACATCCTGCCTTTATATTTGTCTAGGTGCAGCAGGTGCTCCCGGTATTCGTGGACTGAAAGGTATGCCAGGCCGCAGTGTTAACATAGGTTATCTTCTTGTGAAGCACAGCCAATCTACTCAAGAGCCAATGTGTCCAGAGGGCATGAGTCAACTTTGGAGCGGCTACAGTTTATTGTACTTCGAAGGACAAGACAAAGCGCATAACCAGGATCTCGGTATGCATTTTAGCTCCTGAGTAAATAATACATTGCAATTTTTTTTAAAAAGCATTTCAATAAACAAACAAACAGAATAACTATTCATTGTCAGATAACATAATAGAAATTGTGTCCTAGATTGGTTCCGGGGTTTTACAATGGCATAAACTCATTACAGACCATTTCAGCAGATGCATGGATTATTATCCTGAAAGAAGAGTATTTCCACCATGGCTGGGCCAATATTAAACATCTGACAGGCAGACAGGGAAAAAGAAACAAATGTAAAAGGCGTCAAAGGTGATAGTGTCCATTCATAAGATAGTTCTTGAACATGAGGCAAAAACTCATGCAAGTAATTGAAGATATCTACATGGATTTGTTTCAGACTTACAATCAGTTTTCCTGGAGGATACTGCTGACTGTCTCAAAATAACGTACCAGAAAAATCCATGCAAAGACTGACTACTATTATCAGTGCTATCACTATTATAGCATTACTGTCATCATGCTACTTATTGTTACTGTTATTATTTAGATTTATATCTTTTTTCTTAAGGAGCCAAAGGCACTTTCTATAACAGTCTGCTTCATTTTATGTCCAAAACAATTTTGTGAAATTGGCTGAGCTGAGAGAAAATGACCCTAGCGAGTTTCCATGGTTGAAGGTGAACTTGCAGCTAGATTATCTCAGTCCTAGTCCAACACTTCAATCCCTACCTCACACTAGTTTAAACTTCCTTCCCCAGAGAGGCCAGAAGTCCTGCCACTGCCACCATTTCTTCCTCCTTCTCTGCCTCCTGCCATTTTCTCCTGCAGGGGACTTCAAACATAGAACATAAAACCATAGGGCTGGAAGGGACTCTGGAGGTCTTGTAGTCCAACCCTCTGCTCCTTTGATTCTTCTCTTTGATAGGATAGACATACCTAGTTCTTTCAACTGTTCATCATATGATTTAGCCTCTAGGCCTTTTATCATCTTTGTTGCTCTTCTCTCCATGCTTTCTAATGTCTCAGCATTTTTTATGTATCGTGGTGACCAGAACTGCATGCCCTATTCTAAGCCTCACTAGTCCAGTATAAAGCGGCATCATCGCTACTCAGGATCTTGATACTATTCCTCTGTTCCAGTGGTGGGATTCTACCAATTCGGGCCGGTTCAAGCGAACCAATAGTAAAAAATGCTACCATTCGGCCGAACCGGTAGTAAAAAAACAGCTACCAGTTCGACTAAACCAGTATTTTTTTTCCTCCCGACGATCAGCTGTTCTGATAATCAGCTATGCCAAGATCCCCCTCGCTGTCTTACTGCTTCACCCAGGCCCAGGAGGCCAAAAAATGCTCCCCCCACGCTCCATTTTTTGCCTTCCTTGGCCTCAGGGAAGCCTTCCAGGAGCAAAAATGGCCTCCCAAGAGGCTTCCCTGAGGCCCAGGAGGCCCCCAAAAAAAGGAGTGCAGGGGGGATGCTGCCCCCCCAAAAGAAGCCATGCCCACCCAGTCACATGGCCACGCCAACCTAGCCCCGCCAACCTAGCCCCGCCCACAGAACCGGTAGTAAAAATATTTGCATCCCACCCATGCTCTATTCATATAGCCCAGGACTGCATTGGCTTTTTGGGCAATTGCAGCACATTGCTGGCTCATACTTAAGTGGTGATTCACTAGAACTTTAGATCTTTTTCACCTGTTGAGCTGGGTACCACCTATTCTGTACCTATGTGTTTGGTTTTCCCTGCCTAAGTGTAGGACCTTACTGAAAATTAACATTAGAGAAATTACAAAAAAAATATCCTGGGGTGGAAGCATTCTGGATGTTCACTAAGTTCTCAAATATGTTAACCTTTCCCATTTCCAACCTTTCACAGGGAAGTTTCTGAAACATTTCAGAGCTTCAGAAGTATCTACTAGTTTGGAAGACAACCTTTATCGTTTTAAACTTCCAGAACAAACTACACCCGGAGACACATTGGTGATTATTCTCTGTGTTTATTCTTGTAGGGCTGGCTGGGTCATGTTTGGCTCGATTCAGCACTATGCCTTTCCTCTACTGCAATCCGGGAGATGTCTGCTACTATGCAAGTCGTAATGATAAGTCCTACTGGCTCTCAACCACAGCCCCTCTTCCAATGATGCCTGTGGCAGAAGAAGAAATCAGGCCTTACATCAGTCGCTGTTCTGTCTGTGAAGCTCCTGCTCTTGCCATTGCTATTCACAGCCAAGATGTTACTATTCCTCACTGTCCTGAAGGGTGGCGCAGTTTATGGATTGGTTACTCTTTCCTTATGGTATGTGCTGTTGTTTTTTCATGATTGGGGTACAAGTTCAGAATGCTTTTAAAATTATATTTATCTCCTGTTTTATGTAAGGTTATTTATTTACTTATGGTGGCTGCCTCTCTCACAAAATTGCAAATCTGGCTGGCGAACATGTGTTTAAAAGTAAGAACAAAAAAGAAACTAACAACAATAGAAACAACCCCCAATAGGTGGATATTTATGGCTGTGATAGGCAGGCCTGCAGCCACCAAGGGCCTTGGTGGTGCAGGCTGTTAATAGCCTAGCACTTAGTTCCAGCTGCCTGTAATTACTGCAGGCTCGAATCCCACCAGGCTCAAGGTTGACTCAGCCTTCCATCCTCTCGGGGTAGGTAAATTGAGGACCCAAGATTGTTGGGGGCAATAAGCTGACTTTGTAAAAATGCCGCTTAGTAATAAGCAGGCATATACAATGGAATGAAGGCTATTGCTGAGCGCATTGGGTTGTATCCCAAAAATTGTAAGCCGCCCTGAGTCTCCGGAGAAGGGCGGGATATAAATATGAATAAAATAAAAAATAAATAAATTTGTCAGGCCCAAACCCAAGAATGACCACTTGATGGTTCTTCTAAGCTGACTTCTTTATTGTTTCACCCCTATAGATGAAATGTTGCCAGACTGAGGACTCTGCTGTCTGCAACTACAATATACTCTGTGATCTGTTAGGGAGACCCTGCCTTCACCCTCTTTCTTTCACATATAGCAGCATCTCAAATGGGTTGCCTCTTACTTCCCTGGAATATAACATCTCCCTGCTGGGAATCCACTGCCTCAGTACTTTGCATCAATTCATCCTTTCATAGACATAGGCTAGAGTTAGTTTTCTTTATCATGGTTTATAGGTAGTTCTCAACTTGCGACCACAATTGAACCCCAAATGTATGCTTCTAAATGAGAAATTTGCTAAGTAAATTCTGCCCCATTTACAACTTTTTCTCGCCACATTTGTTAAGTGAATCCCAGCAGTTGTTAAAAGTAGTAACACAGCTTTTAGCAGAATCTGGTTTCCCCATTGACTTTGTTAGAAGGTTGCAGAAGGTGATCACATGACCCCAGGACACTGCAACCATCATAAATGAGTCCGTGGTCAAGCATCCAAATGTAAATCACATGACCATGGGGATGCTGCAATGGTTATAAGTATGAAAAATAGTCGTCACTTTTTCCAGTGCAGTTGTAACTTTGCACGATTGTAGGTTGAGGATTACCTGTATTGTGTACAGTTGACCAGGTTCACACAGAACACTTAAGCTCTAAGTTATCTTTTAGGGTCAGGGTTAGAATTCCATGTCATGCAAAATTATTAATTGCACACATCACTTTTCTCTCTTCTTGCTTCCCATATTATATAGCTTTTTACTACAAATGCCCTTTTGTTTTCTTCCACCTGGAGATTTAACCCTTCTCATATCAATGATAAACCCTCTTCCGAATGTAACAACTAAATATTTTTCAAAAGCTTTTTGATACCGATGGGTTTAAAAATAAAAAGACTACGGGGCAAATATGAAGTCCATACATTTATGATCCTACTTTATGTTCTGTTTATTTTTCTGTTTATTTATTCGCCCTTTTAAGAAGTAAAAACATTAGCACAATATCATCAGAGTTCCAAGCATTTAGAATAAATTTGAAAAACATACAGGTCCATAAGTTTGCCATATTAACTTATTAAAGCATATATACTAAATATTGAAGGTATAAGCACTTCAATTACATTATTTATTTATTCAATTTCCAGTAGCCACCCGTCTCAATGTTGTAGTTGATTATCTTTTTGATCATACAATGGCTTATTTAGATATAATTTCAGACAGCATAGTAAATTACTCTTCCTACGTTAGACTGCATTAGTTTCAGAAATCACGGAGTCTGACAAGAGCTGCCTAAATGGCTCATGTATATAGAATGTCTCTGAAAAGAACCCCTGCATTTTCCCACATTGATTTTCAGTTCATAAATCTAGTGCATTAAGTTTTTTGTTGCAAAATTCAACCCCAGTCAGATAAAAAAGTGGCCAATCATAATGGCCATTACAGACACTAGCTTCTCTGTGTTTTAACTCTGAAATGATGTTAAAAGAAAGTTATTAGTGGACAATACTGGGCACATGGAACCTTTGTTACCCTTCATTTGATTTATATCCCTCCTTCCCTGAGATGAAAGCTAGCATATGAAAAGTCTCTCATTTTTATGATCCACCACCACCACCTGTAATGTACTTTTGTATTATATTTGAATTGTTGTTATTTGGTTTCTTCTAGCACACTGCAGCTGGTGCCGAAGGAGGAGGGCAGTCACTGGTTTCTCCAGGTAGCTGCCTGGAAGACTTCAGAGCCACACCATTCATTGAATGTAATGGTGCTCGGGGGACCTGCCACTACTTTGCAAACAAATACAGTTTTTGGCTTACCACCATTGACCATCATTTTCAACACTCACCTTCTTCAGATACTCTCAAGTCTGGACTCATCCGAACACATATAAGCAGATGCCAAGTGTGTATGAAAAATTTGTAAAATAAACAACCCCCCCCAAAAGAAATAAGTCACTTCAAAGTGGCATGGATTAGATATTGTTGGTGCTTATTTAACTTATTACCTCATCATTTGAACACCACTGTTATCTGGAAGTACATATAACCAAGCAATTGTTCAGCCTTTGTTCATGTATTTGCAAGTTTGCTTTTATACGCAGCAAATAATACAGTCAGTTATGGGAATAAAACAATAGATAAAGTTTCATTATTAAATACAGCTGCTGTCATTTAAGTCTGATTTACTGTCAAATGATATTTATCTTTTTTTAATGTATTACTGAACACTACTAACTCTTAATCATAGAGTATTAAATAAACATTTAAATACAAATGCAAAGTATGTTAGAAATTAGGATTTTAAACTGTATTTAGCAAACTCATATTGTTAAAATGCAAATGCCATTTCAACATCTTCAAAACAGTCAAAAAATAAGCTGAATGCTTGCTCTAAGGGAGTCCTGTTTTAGCTGAGATCTTTGGTTACAAATCCAACAGAACTACAATTTTTATGACTGAAGGAAAACATGCACGGAATATACTTTTGTTATATTTCAAGGCCTTTATTTTTATACATTGTTACTTTATTAAACATCATGTTGCTATTAGTGCCCAATTATTTCAAAAGTTTGCAGAGAATGAACAATACGCTTTATTTATGTGTCACTTAACTTTGACTGCAATCTTATATAATTCTATGCAATACCCTCAATGGATAGACATAGCCTATTAGACCAGAATTCATGTATCTTAATATTACTTTACTGTGGCTTGGAGATAAACCATCTATGGCCTTTTAGATGTTTATATTCTAGCTGGGTTGATGAGAGATGGTGGTTTGGAATCCATATCTGAAGGTACTTTGCCTAATTCTGTTCAGCCATTGCTGGGTATCGCAGAATCTATGTGATAATAATCTCATGATTTCAGGAATAGCACAAAAGGAAGGTGTTTAGAAAATTATGCCTTGCAGCTTCTCCAACTGCAATTATAGCTGCAGTCAAGAAACACCCCACTAGAGAGTACCATTTAGTAAGCTTTGTGAGTGTCCATACTTGGGAATGTGGCATTTGTCATTCTTCCCAATATAAGGATGATAAGAGAGACTCAATTAGTATCATTCTTGGGAGGGAAGTGAGTGACAGAAAAGGCATCTCTGCCCAGAAAGAATTAGGACTGTGCCTAGGAAAGTGAGAAACATATTTTTCTCATAGCAGTGTAATACCAAAGCTGTGATTATGTGCATACTTAACTGTACAAGTGAAGCTCGACTGGCTTCCAAATAAACATGCATACAATTGCTGAGTAAATCAGTTTCTATCTCCAACTCCTTCACCAAGCAGATGAAAAGGAGACAAGAGTTACAGAACCTCAACGCTGCAAGTGGCAACAACCTTCTTTTGGTGGCAGGCACAGTAGGGCAGCTGCCCAGACTAACCTGTAATTGGGCACTTGGGACTTCCCACTGTTTTCCGGAGTGTTTCCTTCCCAAGCCAAATCCTGAAAAAGAAATGCTCAAATTTCCTTTCGTGTGTTTCTCCTTTGTACTTAGGATCACAGTGTTTGATTTTGTATGATAAATAAAAGTATCAACTTTTTCTTATTGAACTAGTACGGGTTTTATAAGACATGACTTAAATCCTAAAAAGAGAAAACAAATCGCACATGAAGAAACAACCCATATACGAAGTGACTTGAAGGGGGCAGGACAAGAGAATCATCCAGGGAGTTGGCCCTGACATTTCCAACTTCACCATCTAGCAAACTGTAGCAGCAAAGAGGTTGCATTGGAAATGTGCATATCTAAAGCATCACCTTAGATGCAGAGCATGTAATCACACATTCAAATCAATTTAAATTCTTCACATTTAAGGAAATTCTGTTAGTCTATTTCTTACATATCTGATAAAACTGAAAAGGTTTCAGAATTAGATGAGCACTATGTGGATTTAGAAGCCCAATGAATTTTTATGGATTTCCAGGCCGAGTCCTTCAGTTTCCTCTCAATTCTCATTACTATTAAAATCTATTTCCCCCAAGGATGAGCTCAGCCCTGTTATTTGCTGCCAGGACTCAGTCCTAAAATAAATGCCATAATAATGTACCATATTTGGGATTTAGAGACAATATATATAATCCAGACATACTTTAGCCCATAATTTCTAGTTTTATCAATTATTGTCACAAAAGTAGTTAGTAAAGTTCATTGCTAATATAAATAGCCTAAAAACAGGCAGAGGTAAAAGAGCTGCTTTGTGTCAGTAGATTGTTTGATCAGCCTCATAGTAATTTCTTTCATGTTCAGAAAATGTGGAAATAACTGCAGAATTTTAGAAAAAGTAATTTTCCTAACAAGAAAAAATTCAAGTTGATATTTTTATATATTTCCCCAACAGCCCTGAAAAATCACTGCTATACATTGTTATCACTGATTACAACCAAATTACTTAATAATTTTGACTGTCTTATCAAGTTCCATTATACATACTGCAATCATCTCCATAACAAAACACATCCATTTTCTTCCCTGTCCTCATCCACTTTTACAAATTAATGTTCCCAACTCATATCCACTTTTATGACTCTATTAATTATTCATAATTTTAAAAAAATGTTCAAATAATTTCACCAGAATCTGATCTCAGGTTGACTCAGCCTTCCATCCTCCTGGGTAGGTAAATTGAGGACCCAAGATGGTTGGGGGCAATAAGCTGACTTTGTAAAAATGCCGCTTAGTAATAAGCAGGCATATACAATGGAAGGAAGGCTATTGCTGAGCGCATTGGGTTGGGCTCCAAACATTGTAAGCTGCCCTGAGTCTCCGGAGAAGGGCGGCATATAAATATGAATAAAAATAAAAAATAAATAAAATCTACTAACAACCAAAAACATTTACTGATTTAGAACACAACTAATTCATCAACTCCCTGGAATTTCAAAAATTGAAGCTAATAGTACAATTATAAACATTATTAGTCCCAATATCACCAATTCACCACTGCACCTTAAAAGTGCAGACTACTTCGTGAATTTCTTTAGGTGCATTTTGTTATAGGGGAAATGGGAATACATTTTTGCCTAACAACATTTATAGTGACACTATTTAATACAATTCTATTGATCTGATTTTCCTTTTTGCTCTGGCTCCCGGTGGCCACAACCATGCAATTAATGAGGCGAGAGAAAAGGGAAGAATTAGTTTGCTACAATTCTTTATTTTGCTGAAAAAACATTGTGTGAAATGGCTAATCAATATCTACCTCCTTTCTGAAATCTATTTCTTCATTTATAAATTCCTTACTACATAGTGAATGCCACGTATCAAAAGATACTTGCCAAAATAGATACTAAAGATTCATGTGTAAAACAGCATACAGTATCATAAATTTAATGTGGAGGGAGCCAAAAAAAAAATCACAATTAATGGGCTTTAAAAGCTTTCAGTGATTGACTCCAAGCTCCCCTTCACTGAAGTTTTTTTTTCTCATTATATCATTTAACTGTTACAAAAATCCATTCTTACAGAAGATGCAGTTCGTCTGGTTGGCCTTGTTATTTTTGCATTGTTGTCTTCATTCAACTTTTTTTTTTTTGCAGTATTGTAACCCTTTCGCATTGTTATAACACTTTCCTGCACTGTCCTTCAATTAGTGTAAAAATGCATTCGGAGTCATCTGCAGCATCCAGAGTGTGTGTTTTTAGCAGTCTTGCAGTTACTTAAGTCTACTGTTTGTGGCAAGCCTTCAGCTTTTTGTTGCAAAATTACTGGTACTATCATTTTAAATACAGTTTCAAAAAGATGGTCCACATTATAACCGGTTTTTGCGCTAGTTTCAAAACACATTTTTTCCGCTGCTGGGGCATTTACCTCATCTAACATTTTATACTTGAGGATCTTCCTATAAAATGCTGCAGCATCATTCATATGGACTTGTTTTTTCACCTTTGTAGAAATGGAACTGTTTGAAGGCTTCTCAAACTGATGCTTGTCTTCTGATTCTGGCAAAGAGGCACACGCATCTGTCAGGTCAACTTTGTTCCCGGCAATAACGAAGAGACAATCTGGGCTGGCGGAATCTGTCAATGCCAAGAACCTATCCTCAAGTTCCACCATGCTCTGTAAGTTAGTTACATCATACGTGAGAATAACAGCGGCTGCTCCTCGGCAGTACATGGACCCAAGGCCGTGGAACTGCTCACGACCTGGAAGAAAGATCACAATAACTGAAATATGATTAAGAGGACTGGAAGCTACAGCATATGAAGAATGGTTGCAGGAACTGGACATGGCTAGTCTAAGTGAAGAGAAGGACCAGGGGAGACATGATAGCAGTCTTCCAATATCTTAGGGGCTGCCAACAAAGAAGAAGGGGTCAACCTATTTTTCAAAGCACAAGACAAGCAACGGATGGAAAAGCAACCTGGGATTAAGGAGAAATTTCTTGACAGTGAGAACAATTGATCAGTGAGTGGAAAGGCTTGCCTTCAGAAGCTGTGGGTGCTCCATCCCTGGAGCTTTTTAAGAAGAGAATGGACAGCCGCTTGTCCAGAATGGTATAGGATCTCTTGCTTGTGGCAAAGGATTGGACTAGAATGGTGGTTGCCAACAAGTGGGCCGGGGACCACTGGTGGTCCATGAGAAAATTTTGGTTGTCTGCAGAGAAATGTCACCTCCAAAGCAATTAATCTAGGCTGTATGGGAACACATCGCTTGCATTGCGAACGAGGTAGTGAGGGGAGAGGGGAAAGGGCAGAGGGGGGGGGAACTCACCCCACGTGCCCCGCCTGGCCACCAGGCTGCTTCTTTCCGCTTCTTTCTTCTTCTGCTTTTGGCTGCATGCAAGGAAAGCAGCAAAAATCGTTCTTTCTTCTCCCCCAAACTCCACCAGAAATGAGTTTTTGGGACCCCGCAAGGCATCCTGCTCCAAGAGGCTGCACTGGTGCAACAAGTCTTAGAAGACTCATTTCTGGTGGGGTTTGGGGGAGAGAAAGAAAGACTTCTGCTGCTTCTGCTGTTTTCCTTGCATGAAGCCAAAAGTCTCTTTCTCCCTCCCCACCCCCCAGAGAACGGAGCTGGAGACGGTATCCTGCGATCCCAAATAAAGAATAGGAAAATGGGGTGGGGAATTTTCCTGCAGACTTTTTGGGTGATTTTCCCATGGTCTCTACTGCTTTCTGCAGGGACCTTGGGAAAACGTCAGCAAGCCACCGTCAGTCAAAATTCATATTAGAGGTCTGCAGGTTTTAAAATTATGAGTTTGGTGAGGTTCAAAAGGTTGGCGACCCCTGAACTAGAAGACTTCCAAGGTTACTTCCAACTCCGTTTTCTGTTAAGTAAAGAATACTGGCTTGACAATAACAATAGTCTAAATATGAATTTCTTAATTTTCCCGACAGTTTTGTTCAACTTTTGCAACAACTGAAAACTCACAGCAAGTAGACCATGAATTCACCTTTGAATTGGACAGACTTCAGTTAATGCAAACCTCTCCCCCTTATACTGTCCAGCAAGATAAGGAAACTTTGTCCACCAGGCCACCCTAATATATAATCCCCCAAAGTGGTTGCTGCTGCCATTCCATAATAAATGCTAAAAATCCTGCATACAGTACTGTTACTGACGCAATAGGGTCAAAGCTTCTTTTGGAAAAGCTGCTTAAGTTACGCCAGAAGCACCAAAAAAGTCTTGAATGTTCCCCAAAAAAACAAAAGCTGAAATGTGGGGCCTAAAGTAAAACAGGAGCCAGGCGCTGGAGTGAAAACTCCTCCAGGGAACTGAGCGGGCGCGGTGCCGCAAAGCCAGACAACCGGGTCGCGTCGGCCGCTCAGCTCCCGCGAACCTCGCGGAAGGGTTCCTCCGACCGCAAACGCTGACTTCCCGCGGCGGAGGTAGTACGCGCGGCCAGCAAGCAGCGGTGGGCGTGTCGGGCTTGCTTTTCCGAAGTTGGCAAAGTTAGTCGAGCGCGGTTGGCTCCTCTTGTCCCGCGCGGTCAGCTCGGCCTCGGAGGCGCAACAGGGAGAGCCTACCCCCACCCCACCCCCGCAGCGCCACTGGGGAAAAAAACAAACTCGCCGATATCGTCCCCGTCCCTTCACCTGCGGTGTCCCAAACCGAGATGTTGTGGGGGCCCCACTGCTTGAGGTAGAAGGCGCCCCCGACGGTGCTAACGGTGTCCTGGAAGCGCCGCTCCATGTAGCGGTGGAGCAGCGACGTCTTGCCCACGTTCATGTCGCCCAGCAGCACCACCTTTCCGTCAGGCTTCATGTTGTCCCGCCGGGCGTGATGGCGCAGCCCCGTCCTCCCTGCGCTCCTGGAGTTCCTTGGAGAAGAGAGGCGGAGTTGCGCTTTCGCTCTCCTCCGAGGGCGGAGGTGAAGAAGGGAAAGGGAGGAGGGCGCAGGACGATCGGCGGCGAAAGCCCTATGGGGAGTGCTGGACGCTCGCAGGCGCTCGGACCGGAGGGGCCTCGCTCGCCTCCTTCTCCCGGGAACGCGGCTAAGCAATTAACGCTGACGAAGATGGCTCGGCCATGGTTTGCTTAATCGTGATTTACTGACTAAACCGGAGTAGAACTGTGGATGGCAAAGGACAGGGACTGCACAGGCAAAGGACAGGGTTCCTAGCACAGCTGTCAAAACAGAACAAGCTCCATTATGACAATACTCTTTTAGACTAGTGTACTTCTGTATTAAGTTTAAAGACGTGACAGAATATTTCAAAATCGTATTAATGGGGAAATATTAAGTAAAATAAGTAGCTCGCTCTCACACACACACAAAGTTGCAGTATAAATTGCCTCATTTCCTTTTATTTCTTTAACCCATTACATTCCCTTACAAAATCCCATTTATCTCTCACAACCCTTTCTCTCATTCTAAATGGATTTTTTTTCCCAATCGGAGAGCTCTCATTTTCTTCGGAGATTTCTGTAGTGTAATTTGTTTCTGTGGAATACGGCATACACTGAATATAAATGATTTTACTTTTGAGTAAATATCCATAGGATTGTTATATACCATGAAAGAGCAACAGTTTGATAACAAAAACTGAATAATTAAGTGAAAAATTAGATAAAATTAGATCAACTTATGACCATAATTGAGCCTGCAATTTTGGTCTAAAATCATGGTGGTCTTTAAAATGTGACTGATTTTACTACTGATTACCATGTGACTGATTGTATATTGTATGTTGAATCCTTATGAAGGAACCCATGCAAAATATTTCTTTTACAAGAAGTCCGTTATATAACAAGATGTATCTCTTTTGTGCTAATTTGGCCTGTGCTGGCTGTGGAAAAAAGTCTGAAGTCAAACAAAAAATCAGAATGTTAGCTTGCGTTTATATAATATTGAGGTTGTGAAGAGTAGACATGACTTAGTGACTGGAGAACAACATATAATACTGGGAGACAGGGGTGGGATTCTACCGGTTCTGTCCACTTCTGTAGAACCGTTTGCTCTGAAAAGCAGCAAACAGAGAGCAGACATAGAACCGGTTCTATGTCTGCTGCTGTTTTGGCCCACCCGGGTTCTTACCTGACCTTTATTTCCTGCGTTTTCAACCGCAGCTGCTTTGTGCGACACAGCTGCGGTTGAAAAAGCAGGAAAAAAGTGCTTTTTCACCCACTGCGCAGCCGCGCACAGAGTGCTGCTCAGCTGTCCAGGCAGCAAGATGACGATATACATGCGTGCACAGCAAAATGTAAAATCACCGAACCGGCAGTTACACCGGTCGGATCCCACCCCTGCTGGGAGATCCATCAGATAATCACTCATGCCTTGGTGACCATCAGGGGTAGGATGCAAATATTTTTACTACCGGTTCTGTGGGTGTGGCTAGGTGGGCATGGCCATGTGACTGGGTGGGTGTGGCTTGTTTTATTTTTGCAGCACCCCCCACGCTCCAGTTTTTTGGCCTCCTGGGCCTCAGGGAAGCCTCCTGGGCCAAGCAGTAAGAGAGTGAGAGGGATCCCAGCAGAGCTGATCATCAGAACAGCTGATCATCGGGAGGAAACGATACTAGTAGCTGTATTTTTACTATCAGTTCAACCGAATGGTAACATTTTTTGCTACTGGTTCACCTGAACTGGGCCAAACTGGTAGAATACCACCAACTGGTGACCATATGATTATTGCATTATTGCATGTGTAGTACATGGGCTGCCCTTGAAGTCTGCCTGGAAGCCAGTGGTGGTATTCTATCGGTTCTGGGGCTCCCGTATTCACTTTTATCCTCTGAATTTGAAGCACAGCAGCTTTGCGCAGCACGGAAGGGTGCCGCATGGCAGCTACTGAAGCAACCAGGATCGTGCAGGCAGACTTGCAGAAAGTGAGTTAGAACGCCTCTGTGCCGGCGTAAATGCCTCTACGCCTGCACAAAGTGTGCATTTGGTGCACATGCGTAGGCAAAGTGTGTGCACGCATGCAAAGCGCACCCACCAAACCGGTGGTAAAAATATTTGAATCCCACCACTGCTGGAAGCTAAGTTCATTCAAAATGCATGGACCCCTTTCAGAGTCTCCATGTATCACCGCTACTATGCAAGCTGCACTGGCTGCCGGTCAGCTTCTAGGTACAATTCAAAGTGCTGGTTGTTACCTATAAAGCCCTGCCAGGCAGAGAGACTGAATACTTGAGGAACCACCTTCTTCTCGTCATTTCTGTCCACCCAGTACACTGCGGCAGAAGGAGTGTGCTCCAAGTCCCCACCATTAAATATAGTCAATTTTGTGGAACCAAGCAAATGCGCCTTCTGTGCACCAGCCCTTATCCACCTAGAGATCAAAACTGCACCATCTCCAGAAAGCTCTGAAAACTTGACTCTGGTCCCAGGCCTATTAATCTTTGTCCAGGGCTTTGCTTTGTTTGATTTTTGTTGTCTGTAAGATTATTTCAGTCTGGGCTGTCTATTTGGTTTAATGTTTTTATCTATTTTAATGTTTTTTCTAGCTTTTTTATGCTGTCCAGAATAACCAATTTAGATGATTATTAACCCAGTTATAATTCCATATTGTTGGATCTGGCAGTGCCCAAATATAATAGCTAAAGGTTACTAGTTTAAGAAATGCAAAGCCCCTACCTACTTAACTCCAAATCCTGCCTCTATCAAAATGATAGATGACACCCACCTTCCCTTAACCTCTCAGTGAGAGATGCTACATTATGTTATGCTCCTGTGCGAGCAGTTTTTATATGACCTCTACTTTGGGGTGGAGGAATTTCATTTATTTTCACAGTGTATAACCTGTCCAGTGCCCTATGAGCCATTTCATTTGACAGTAAGGGCTAGGTTTTATAATGTCACTATCCTCTTCCACATCAGCCAGGTAAATAGCAATAGGCATGGAGCTGAATTTATTCAGCTATATCCTCTAAGGTGGCTGAGAGGAATTTTCCTGGTGACACTGGGATAAATAACATTATGAGCCTTGGTGGTGCAGGCTGTTAAATGCCTACCACTTAGTTCCAGCTGCCTGCAATTAGTGCAGGCTCCAATCCCACCAGGCTCAAGGTTGACTCAGCCTTCCATCCTCTTGGGGTAGGTAAATTGAGGACCCAAGATTGTTGGGGGCAATAAGCCGACTTTGTAAAAATGCCGCTTAGTAATAAGCAGGCATATACAATGGAATGAAGGCTATTGCTGAGCGCATTGGGTTGTATCCCAAAAATTGTAAGCCACCCTGAGTCTCCGGAGAAGGGTGGCATATAAATGTAATTTTAAAAAAAACATTTAATTTTGAAAGTCCAGAATAAAAAGAGGGAAGGCAATTGAAGGACTATGATTCAGAAACTATAAAAGAAAGTAATTACTCTTAGTAATTATGTAACTATTTTACTACCTTGGTAGATTCTTGGAAAAAAGATAAAAGACATTGCAAGGCAATGCATTTACCACCCGATATCAGTAGCTGGGTTGCAGGAGGAAGCTGCTATTGCTTTCAATTCTTGTTGCAGGTTTCATACATGGTCAGCAATTGTGCAAGAGTTATGAGTTTTGCTTGATCCAGTGTAACTCATCGTACCCTGTTGTGAACTTCAGTCTTGGTTCACAGTAATCATTATGTGAAGCCAGTTTCCTTTTGAGGAAAAGAGGGAAGCCACGTACAACAGGAACATAGCCATTCTTGTCTCTCCTTGTCCTCTGACCTAATCGCACATCCCCATTGCACAGTGAGTGTGATGCTTTCTTCTTTTTTCTTTCAGCATAAAGCAAAATCAGTTGCTGAAGGCTACTGACCTCATGTTCTTTGCAGATGCTTTTTAAAGGCACTGATTGTGCTGAATTTTCAATCACATATTTTGGGAAGTTTTCCTCCCCCCAAGAAGAATGAAATATTTTAGGGAATTTTGAAAGAAGCAGAATATAATATTTCCCCAAAGGGAGAAATGTAGAAACATGCTCAGCAGCCCCCAGTCTTTCTTAATAGCCTACAGCAGATGCCCATTAAAAAATCCTGGGCCAGCCTATTCACAAAATACCTTCACCTCCAGGTGATGGGATTAAGGAGGGGACATGACCTTAACCACATTCATTGAGAAAAGTGGAAAATTACAAAATGCTATTAAAAAATTGAATTGTTGGAAGAAACATCCTTCTGAGTTCGGTTCTAAGTGGGGAAGAAAGACACTGGAAACATGGAGGCTGTTTGGAAAGATGGTTTAATGGTGGACAGGACCACATGGCTTGGATCTCCAAAGAAAGAATGATCACATGCTTCAAGATGAAGGAAAAGAAGGAAGGGCTGATATGCTGAGTGTGCCTGGGTTTTATACCCTCTGTTGAGATTTGAATTTGAGCTTGTATTCTGATTGGTTGTCAGACTCCCATGGGGCCATGCAGAGGCAACTTGTAGGCTGTCCTGAGTCCCAGGCTTGGTTGAGCCATGCTGGATGATGATGTAATGAAAGGGCTTTGGGCAATTCCTGGAGATCTTTGTTATGTAAAATAGGCAGGCCTAGGCCAGAGTAATGGCCCTTTAGCGAAGGGGGGGGCTGAGTTTCTGCTTCTGAGTTTCTACTCTTTTTAGGGGAAATATTCTGCCTTTTTAATATTTCCTAGGATATTTCATTTTTCTAGGAGTGGGGTGGGTGCTAACTTCCTACAGTATAAAACCCATGTAAAACCAAACCAATTAGTCAGCTGCCCCAGAACTGCAGTGTGGTTCTGTTGATCAATAAACAGTCTTTCTTTCCAATCAGCCTCCATGTTATTTCCAGTGTCTAGCTGAACCAGATGGATTTTTCTTCCAACAATATCTAATGAGCAGCAATTGTATTTTCCTATGCTACAATTATTAGGATGTTATTTGTATCTTACTGCAGCTCTTGTGCAATTCATATATGGGTAAGTTTTTGCCTAGGCCAGCCCTGGAAAACTTTAGATGGCAACAACAGAGAGTTAGGCTGCCTTATATCTCTTTGCTTCCATTTGCTGTCCCATACAGGATTTTGCAGGTGTTTGTTTTGCAATTCTCGATCTACTTGGTTTCCCAATATTTTTTTCTGCCACCAAATATTTTGCATACTATATCTGATATGATTCCTAAACAGTTCACTGTCTTGCTACTTCAACGTTCAACAGGAACTATACTGTGATATTAAACAAAGGGGGGGGGGACCCTCGTATTTGAAATGCTAAAACATTTCTTTAAAGCATTAAAGACTTTTAAAGCGTTTTGTCTGAAGATGCAGACCCGGTCCCCGCTCAAACGACGTCGCTTTTACGGGGTTACTTCAAAAAGCCTCTTCCCGCTATTTAAAGACTGTGCAACGCTCACGTATGGCCTCGCTTTGTAGTTGCTGGGGTGTTCGTAAAAAAAGCCAATACTTATTTTGAATCGCCTCTTTTCACCTACAATAAAGCGGACACTAACAAAACCTAAAACGGAGCTCTTAAATGTCTTTCCCATGATTTCCGATACGCGCTCGTCATTTCCGACAAAGAGGGGTGGCGTCGTGAAGCCTCCTCGTCCGGTTTTTGCTGCCCAGCTCTTGCCTTAAGAGCCACCGTGCCCGCGCACTCTCTCGCCCGCTGGTGCAGACGACGGACTTAGCTGGGGGCGAGGGGACTTTCCTCCCGGCTTTTTGTCTTTCGGCCGCTGGTGACGTGGAGCTCCGGGTGCTGTTTTGCTCGGCTGAGCACAGTCCGGCCGGGGCGGCGTTTGCGGGCGAGGCCTGGGCCATTCCAGGAAAAGCCGACGCGATGAAAGGTAGCAAGGGGCAGGGACCGGGACCCAGGGAGGGTTGCTGTAAAATGAAAGCGCCACGTTTGAGACGTTGCCTTTGGAACGGAATTTTTTATATATTTTTATAAACGTTTCCTTTAATATGATATATATATACACATTAACTCAATATATTTTGACTATCGATTAGCAACAAACATAACACCCAAGACGTGCATGCATTTTAGTCACAGATATGGAAATGATTTATAGCCTATTTTTAAAGCGGGATTTTATGTTTAATGCACCCTGATATATTGTTTCTTTTTATTTTTCTTATATGTATCCATTTCATGTATTCATAACTATGTTTATACTTATACCTGTTATCTTATAATCGCTTGACTAAATTAAATAAATAAATAAATAAATAAATAAATAAATAAATAAAGCACGTTGAATATCTTCTGTTAAAACCATGCCATGTCATTTCTCTTCCCCAGGGAAGCGAAAAATTCCATAATTTTACATATGCTTTGAAAAAGTACCTTACATTGTTTAGAATTTTCCACCATTCTTCACTGTTGGGTAAATTGTAGTATTCCGTGAAGGAGAAATAATTTCTTTTCTCTGCACACTATACATATTGTATATCGTGCAATCTTTTTAAGTCTATGCTATATGTAGTACGCATTCATAGGTGTTTATTCTAATCCATACTGGGGAGTGAGGTGGGATTAGGATGTAGGCTGTCACCCAAAATGTAAACGAAAACTTTTTGTTGTTGTTCTGCTGTTCATAGTTGACGCAAAAAGGCTCTGGAACCACATGGAAAAAGATAAAGTAGACAATATATTTGAGTGTATGCACAAGGCACTGTTGTCTTTGCAGCAGAAGATCAAAGATGGAACGGCAACAAGTGAAGGTTAGACATCTTTATAAACTATCACACCTGAATTGAGAAATTAATGAAACAAAACTCATATTCAGTTTCACAGATATACAGGTGAAACTCGAAAAATTAGAATATCGTGCAAAAGTTCATTTATTTCAGTAATGCAACTTAAAAGGGCCTTGGTGGCTCAGGCTGTTAAATCCCTGCATTTAAGTTCCAGCTGCCTACAATTACTGTAGGCTCGAATCCCACCAGGCTCAAGGTTGACTCAGCCTTCCATCCTCTCGGGGTAGGTAAATTGAGGACCGAAGATTGTTGGGGGCAATAAGCTGACTTTGTAAAAATGCCGCTTAGTAATAAGCAGGCATATACAATGGAATGAAGGCTATTGCTGAGCACACTGGGTTGTATCCCAAAAATTGTAAGCCGCCCTGAGTCTTCGGAGAAGGGTGGCATATAAATGTAATTTTTAAAAAAAGGTGAAACTAATATATGAGATAGATTCATTACATGCAAAGCAAGATAGTTCAAGCCGTGATTTGTCATAATTGTGAATATTACATGCAATCAACAAAACAAGGATTGTACATTGAGCAATATCGGACTTCTGAACAGTATAAGCATGCATATGTACTCAGTACTTGGTTTGGGCCCCTTTTGCAGCAATTACTGCCTCAGCGCGGCGTGGCATGGAAGCTATCAGCCAGTGGCACTGCTGAGGTGTTATGGAAGACCAGGATGCTTCAATAGCGGCCTTCAGCTCTTCTGCATTGTTTGGTCTCATGTCCCTCGTCTTTCTCTTGGCAATGCCCCATAGATTCTCTATGGGGTTCAAGTCAGGCGAGTTTGCTGGCCAATCAAGCACAGTACTCCCACAGTCATTGAACCAGGTTTTGGTGCTTTTGGCAGTGTGGGCAGGTGTCAAGTCCTGCTGGAAAATGAAGTTAGCATCCCCATAAAGCTCGTCTGTGGAAGGAAGCATGAAGTGCTCCAAAATCTCCTGGTAGACGGCAGCATTGACCCTGGGCTTAATGAAGCACAGTGGAGCAACACCAGCAGATGACATGGCTCCCCAAATCAACACAGACTGTGGAAACTTCACACTGGACTTCAAGCATCTTGCAGTGTGTGCCTCTCCATTCTTCCTCCAGACTCTGGGTCCTTGGTTTCCAAATGAGATGCAAAAGTTGCTCTCATCAGAAAAGAGGACTTTGGACCACTGAGCAACAGATCAAGTCTGTTTTTCTTTAGCCCAGGTAAGATGCTTCTGACGTTGTTTGTTGTTCAGGAGCTGCTTGACAAGAGGAATACGACATTTGAAGCCCATGTCCAGGATCCGTCTGTGTGTGGTGGCTCATGATACACTGACTCCAGCCTCAGTCCACTCCTTGTGAAAGTCCCCAACACTTTTGAATGACCTTTTCCTGACAATCCTGTCCAGGCTGCGGTCATCCCTGCTCCTTGTGCACCTTTTTCTTCCACACTTTTCCCTTCCACATAACTTTCTATTAATGTGCTTTGATACAGCACTTTGGGAACATCCAACTTCTTTTGCAATTACCTTTTGAGGCTTTCCCTCCTTATGGAGGGTGTCAGTGATGGTTTTCTGCACAACTGTCAGGTCAGCAGTCTTTCCCATGATTGTGATTCCTACTGAACCAGACTGAGAGACCATTTAAAGGCTCAGGAACCCTTTGCAAGTGTTATGGCTTAATTAGCTGATTAGAGTGGGACACTTTGAGCCTAGAATATTACACCTTTTCACAGTATTCTAATTTTCTGAGATTGTGGATTTGGGGTTTTCATGAGCTGTAAGCCATAATCGTCACAATTATGACAAATCACGGCTTGAACTATCTTGCTTTGCATATAATGAGTCTATCACATATATTAGTTTCACCTTTTAAGTTGCATTACTGAAATAAATGAACTTTTGCACGATATTCTAATTTTTTGAGTTTCACCTGTAATTAGTGATATTTTATTTATTTATTTATTTATTTATTTTAATTACATTTATATGCCGCCCTTCTCCAGAGACTCAGGGCGGCTTACAATTTTTGGGATACAACCCAGTGTGCTCAGCAATAGCCTTCATTCCATTGTATATATTAAGTATCCTGTCCTATGCAGATAAGTTAACCTTGCAATAATTTTTAATGCTAGGGTTAGAACTGGATACAGCCATGCAGAGATTGCAGCTGAATTTAGTTTTTCTTTCCCTGAGTAAGTTCAGCCCCCTACTCATCCCAAAAAGGGAAGATTTTGCAGCAGATGTGGGAGCCTATTTTTTTCTGCTGTTGGTCACATTGATTTCCTGTAGGATAATTGGTAAGAGGTTGCATGTCAGTGATGGGGGTGGACTGAAGCCAGTTTGCATGGAGCCATTATTTCTGCTGTCTGCCTTGCCTCTTCCTCTTCCCTTTCTCCCTTGTGCAGTGAGCTGCTGGGGAAAAGATCAGAGTACACTGCATGAGATTTACACAGGCCTTTTGCAATCCATGAATGTCCCTATAGATTTTTACTCTGAATTTACTAAAAGTACCCCATCATTATCTCCTTTGCAAGTATATTGTGCACATATTTAAATAAATGACAATGACAGTTGTTTTCCCCATTGCCTGACCAGAAGTTTTTTTTAAAAAAATACAGTAATAGCTTTTCCGATTTTCAGCTCTTTGAGGAGAGGTATCAGCTTAAGTGTGGAACCAGTTGGATAAAAATTTACCATGCCTCCCTTTATTCAGGATATTTATTCTAGTTGATCTTTATATTTAGTCCAATATTTGTGTGCCTTACTGTTAGAGTTGACTTCTGAACAGTCACTGCAGTTTTCTTGGCAACATTTTTTTGGGAAATGGCTTGCCATTGCTAGCTTCATAGGGTGGAGAAATAGTGACTGGCCCAAACTTACCCAGCTGACTTCATGCCTTAACAGCTACACCAAACTGGGCCTTAACAGCTACACCAAACTGGCTCTCTTGGTCTTTAATAGGAATGTTTTAATTTTGATTCTGCAATCAGCAAATTTGTTGGTCCTGGTGGCTCCTTGCAGTTCTGTGAAAATAAGTAGGAGAAAAAATGTATCTGCACATATGGGGCTTCTTTGTTCCATAATATGTACCTGTATTTGATACTAAGTATGCAACATACTATAAGTGGTTGGGAATCACACTTAGGTCTCAAAATGTATGGAGGACTTCAGCTAAGAGATATCAATCGAAAGAACCATTTTACTGTTTATTAACATCTACATCATTTTAAAATGCTATATTTCAGTGCAGTTTTCTGTTTTTATTTTGAACAGAATGCAATCAAGCTTTGGCAGTTGTGAATCAGCTGGGTATGGCTGACCTCTTACCTCTGGCGCATGGTATGAAAAATCTCATTGCTTTTCTATAACAGATGATGACATGTATTCCTTTCTATAGGCATTAGCCTCTTAACCTAGCCAGAAGAAAAAGCCTTTTCCTCACATATTGGCTCTTGGCTGATTTTTCTATAAGTGAATTGAGCCTGATTCCTATTGTCTACTCTCCATATTGGATTTTCCATTCCAGCAGATTCAATACTTGGGTACTTGTGGTTTTAATTATTCACAAAACATAAACCTGATATAGTCATATCTTATGAGGGACCCAACATTCAAATTTTATTGTGACAGATCAAAAGCTTTGTAGCAAGCATTTTGGGAAAGCTGAAGCCAGTCAATTTAGTATTCACCATCTCTAGTAGCAAGGCATATTGTTCCCCTGAATTGGGTCAGAATTGTATGTTGTCTAGTTCATTGTAACCAAGTCCTTCCAGATTTTGGAAAGAAGAATTTACCTAGCATACTGCCTGACCTTTAGTGGAGATGGCTTTTACATGTGAAGCAGTTGCTTTTCCAATGATACATGTCTGTGGATTTACTACTAGACGGACCTCTGTTAGCAGAATATTATGGAGTCAAATTCTTGCTGGTTTACCTCTTTTAACACTTGTTGTTTTACTAAAAGCTGTCTTTATTCATTGTTCATCACTTAAACAGGACAAAGAGTGCTCCTACTGGTGCATCAAATATAAGAGGAATGTGTTGCATCTATTTTGTCCCTAAGCTTGACGTCTAAAAGTACTGAAAAGAAATTCAGCACAAACTCTGCCCTTCAGATAGGTAAAACCACCAGACTCCATCCTGTGCAAATGTTTTATGGAGTTGGAGTGGGGACATCGAAGTTTGCTCTCTAATCCCCAAGTTTTTACAATAACAGTTTCATTCTGCATGCATCCTCCAGCTTTTTATAAGCCTGATAGCAACAGGTTAATTTATGTGCACTGGAGGTGAACTGTATATTTCATGAACTCTGAGATGAGGAAGAAAAAGTGCATTCCTCCTCTATATTTTGTGACATGGAAGCATGAGGGTAGTTCATGCATAGTTCATTTTAAGCATTAATGCTGTCAGCATATTGAATACAAAAGAATCTTACAAAGTACGGATGGGCAGAGATTATATTACAATAATCAATTAACATTTAAAATACTTTTTGCCTGTTTAATGTTTCTGTATTTGCATTAATATTAATTTTAATGATGTGATTAATAATTTCTTAAATGCTTAATTATAATAAATCTGAATTTTAATTTTAAATGTATGCTTAAAGTTTTTATGTTCTTCTTCCTTTTGAAGAAGATAAGCATATATGCAATCTGGATTTACATCTGTCTGCTCCAGGGGAAAGTACAGAAGATGCTGGCGATGATTGTTCTCTGTAAGTAAAACTCTATAAATACATGAATTGTCTTTTTGCTGCTTTTATATCTTAGAAGTTGAAACTTCATTTGGAAAATAAGGTACACTAAACAGATTAGAGCTCATCAGACAAAATGACTGCTCTGAATATGAATTTCAGCCTTTCCTATTATTTCTCTTTTTGCCTATTTTGGATCTTATTTTATCTTCTCTCTTTAAGAATGTTTTCAGTTTCTGCCTTCCTCTCCTCGACTTCTCTAATTCATCTTACTGTCTGTTCTTCTGCCCTGTCTTTTCTCCCCGCCCTGTTTTCCCCCCTAGAATTTGAAATCCCCTTTGAATGGCAAGTACATATTTCTTTTGGATACTAAAGCTGCAGAGGTAAACATTGCTGAACATTTTATGATCATTGGTAAAGGAATTTTCCTTGAATCTTTATGAGCAAGTCTATGTTGCCGAATCACATATGTTAGCATAGTTATTATCAGTTCTCTATGTTATTGTCTGTGGAAATTCTCAGTCATCCTGCCAGAACCGATGAAGTTTCTTGGATGAGAAGCGAAAAACCGTCTTTTCCCTCAAGGAAAAAACAGTCCACTTGTCTTTTAAAACAGCACCTTTGTGATCTCTGTGGCGTTGTTTCTCAGCCAATGGCTATGTATGGTTGTCACTGATGGTGCAGAGTAGTCTATGTGAGGCACATCCTCCTTCCCCAACCCAGGAAAAAGAGCCCAAAAGAAATAAAATGGGGAGGTGGGCAGAATTCCTGGTCTCCTATTGAGCATCTGAACACAGCATTTTGTGCAGCCCAGGACTGAATTAATAAGGCTTATTCTGGAAGTTAAGCACAGGCTTAACTTCCAGAATAAGTTGTTTCACAGTAGTTATCTCTCCCATTATTTGGATGAGTTATTTGATCATTATTTCATTAATGATCATTATTTGATCAGCTGTTTTTAGGCAAAATCTGTTCCTACATCAGCAAATGCCCTATGTAGGGGCATAGTCCTTAGATCTGTGGATAAATAGGCTATTCTCCTACTTGGGCAGGTAGTTGTTCAACCCAGGTTAGCTTTTCCTCATTAATTTGCCAATATTATTAATAATACCGGTAATACTGCAATTTTTTATGTCCTTAAAATTTACTATTGATGATAATGTGACGAGAATCCCTATAAACATATTTGTATCCTTAGAAAATGTAGTTCACTGATGGAATTCAGGTGGGTTTTTTTTTAGCGTATTGTTTATTAGAACTTAGTGAAACTTAATAAGAAAGGCTGTTACTATATAGATTAACAAAAATTGTAGAAGTTCAATTTATAAATATTATGGATTAAGATCATTGCTTAATATAATATAAATAACTTGCTTAATATAAATAGCTTGCTTAATATAAATAACTGATGGTGAAAGCTATCTGAATAATAAATATCCAGCACCTCTGTCCAGATTTTAGTCTACCTAAGCTGAGTCCAGCATAGAATCTCTTAAAGGCAGGGTTGTCAAACGCCTGGCCCATGAGCCTGATGCATCACGTGCTGGCCATGCTTATGCCCGGTTTAGTGAAGGGAGAAAAAGTCCTGATACGCCACATGATGCTGCTGTTATGATGTGAGTTTGACACCCCTGTCTTAAAGGGTTCAATTAATATAAGACTATCTGCCACTCTTTTTCTCCTGTTGATTCCCAACAGAATCCTTTTGCATTGAGATTATACACCAGTCTAGGCAGTTGTCACACACATCCCTTTGCTGTGATGGTAGGATTTTTGTTTTTAAATGAAGAGATTGAATTATCAGGTTCACTGAACAATATTATGTTTGAGCAAATCCTAACATCTCTCCGATTGCTTGACACTTTTTTTTTAAAATTTTTACATGTACGGCTATAAATGGCAGACGGGAAAATAATGAGGGAATGGATTTAAGAATTGAAGGAGAGTCTGCAGAGGCATCTTCCAAGTTCTACCAGGATCATGTCTGTTCTAAGAAATGTCTTTCCAAAAGACCATGGGATTCCTACAAAGGGGAAAATCCTTTGAAGTTGCCATTGCTATGTCACTTCCAGAGATGTCATGCCAGAGCAGATTCTGGCTTAAAATCATACGATGTGATGTACAAAGCTCCTTGTGGAAAGAGCCTGAGGAATTTCGAAGATGTGCAGGAATACTTACTTCAAACAGAATGCAGCTTTTTATTTTTAGATCACTTTTCTTTCAATACCTACGTGCAGGTATTCAGAAGCAGTTCTAGTCCCCAGGCATTTGTCTATGATCCAGATATCAGCCAAGGGGCAGAGACTGTACCAGTGTCATTCTGTAATGATATCAACCACGATCGGCTGCCTTGCTTTAAATACTGGAAGACCTCTTGGCCCCATGGATACTTCTTGAACAACTTTTCCAGCAGTTTTCTTGACTCCTGCAGCTGTACCGATGGCTGCATTGACAGGTGAATAATTGTCCATTTTTAAACAGCGTTTTGAATAAAGTGTTTAAGTATGGGTATAGTGATGAAATAATGGGGTGATTTGCCAAAGTATGTTTCTTTAAATAATTCCTACAAGATTTGAGATCAAATACAGGCACTTGATTATTTTTGTTTACAAAATATGCAGAACCTTGAAAGGCCCTATTTAAAGGGGAAAGGTCAGCTTGCATCGTAAAGGAATTATTTGTTGAAAGCCTTAATTTTTAAACTTAAGGAAATATCTTCCCTGGAATATGTGAACTATCCAGTGTTATTGCTCTTCACTTGCATGTGAAATGGTAGAGGATTACGATGATTCTGTGAAATTACATCATCCTCTTTTAATGGCCCCATAATCCCTTGTGGGGTGGAGTCTGGGCAACTGAACGGAGCTGAATGTTTACTGGCCGGACGCCCTTTCTGTTGCCAATATGGAGTTACATTCAGCAGATACATTCTCAGTGTGTCCGGAGAGAGAGATAACTGCTTCTACCTAGGATTGAACTCTTAGCCTCCTGATTGTGAGGCAAGAGTTTCACCTCTAGGCCACCGTACCACTATTCTGCAAAATTACATAAATGCCATCGATGGAGAAGTCCACCAAAATTCCAAATGAAATATATCAAGGAAAGCACTTAAATAATATCTTTGCTTTCTCTGAAAACGTTATCGCATCAGAGTCCAGGGAATAAATGGGCTATGTTGCTTTATTTCATATCCTTATTTCCACTAGATCTACTGTGTGCTTTCTAGGACAAAATGCAGGTGCCTGCTTCTTACTAAAAGAGCCTTCTTCAAAACTGCTGTGTCTCCAAAAAATGGACCATCTCACGGTTATACTCATAAAAGGCTGGAGGAGCCTATTTCCAGCGGGTAAGGAATACTATGGTTAAGTTTATGATACTTGCTATGTTGTATCTAATTCACTCACTTGTTTCACTCATATAAACTCTGTTGCATTGCCGTTTTATATTATTATATGGTTGGTCGCATAGTCAGCCAGATATTTAGAGTAGGTTTGGCATTCTTATCCGCCCATGAGGCCTTCCTGCTGATTCTTTCCCCTTTCTTTATTTTCCAGATATTTCCCTCTTTACTCAATTTCTCAACCCTCCGATATTTTTTTCCCACTTCTTTTCCTCTTTCCTTCTGGATTCCTTTGTTCTCGATGATAGTTAAAGATGGCCCCTTCTGGAATTTGCTCCACCTCTTCTTCTGTACTTTGTCTTTGTTGTTCATGCTCTGCAACTGCCTCTTCAAGAAATTTAAGAACGGAGCCAAAAGTTTCACCTTTTTCCTGCAAAGTTTTCTTAATTTTATCCAGTTCCAGTTTTAGTGCCTGAAAGAATATTTCCATTTTACAATTTTTTATCTAATCCAATTAATGTCTTTAAAGTTAATTCCCCAGAGAACCGGCTTCTGTTTCCTTCCTCTCAACTTTTAATCCTCAGTTAGTTCAGTACCAAATCCATAACGAAATCAGCAATTAATCCAAAAGCAAAATCTTCATATATCTTTCTTTACTTCAATATTTCAATTTTCAGAAACTCTTATTTTGTTATGTCAATTTTCCTTGTGTTTTAAAGAGACAGAGTCTTTAAAGAAAAAAGTCAAGTTAAGTTTGACTCAGATGGCACTCTTTGTTCTAGCAAATCCACAGCTCCTCTTTTCTTTTCCTTCCCAATTATTCTGAGCTTTTCAAGCCACACAGTCCACAAAAAAATCCAATTGATATAAATTTCCTCCTTAACAGTGTTTAGCAATCTATAATTCACCTTAAATTAATGCTCATATGCAATCAAAATATACTCATCCAAAATATCTGTATAATTCCTTTCGTAGCTTCTACCTTTCTTGGTTGGAAGCTCCATGCTGTCACAAAGAATTCACACCTTTTTTTAAACCTCTTTCAGTTCACAGCTAAATTCTTTCTTAAGAATGCTTTGTAGTGTTAATCCAGAGGGTAATTTCCATTTAATTGTATCTTCCTCATGCTGTTTGCTTTAACTCTCTCCTGCCCAATGCTTCTTCAAGTCTTATCCTCCCCTTCGGGGTGGCCATGTTGAATCACCGCTTCAGGCGTCTTCGGGAGGCAGCTGTGCCAGTCCAGAGAGGGGATTTGCAACTCCCCTCCACCTGGCTGATGGTCTCCCCTTCCTCTGCTGCCCCTACGAGGCAGCTTCTACCCCAAATCTAAAGGATCGGGGCTCTCTGACGCCGAAGCACGAACTAAGCCACGCACGATCGCAGTCAGGGTCCATCTTTGGGGAGGCTCAAAACCGGAAGTCCCCATGATGCCTTCCCAAGGACCCAAGATAGGCACCTGTTACTGTTTAATGATGTTAAAGGTATAAGGCTATAAACCAGGGGTCTTCAAACATGACAGCTTTAAGACTTCAACTCCCAGAATTCCTCCTCCAGTCATGTTAGCTCAGGAATTCTGGGAGTTGAAGTCCACAAGTCTTAAAGTTGCCAAGTTTGAAGACCCTTGCTATAAACTGTTCCAAGTAAATTGGAATTGCAATTTACAATTGGCTAATAGTGAGTTTGTCAATGCTGATGTTGTTCCAATGGTGCTCCACTTGACTGTACTGTGTGTATATATAGGCAGTATTGAGTAGCAAATTTCAGGTGGAGTTTTTCCATTCAGCTGCAGATATTATTACTATTACTATCAGTACTACTACTATTATTCTGGTGCCTTTGAGTCAGGGTTGAAGTGGTTTTTGGTTTCTCTGCTTCCTGCTAGGGCTGAGAGAGTGGGGCTGGCCAACCTCACCCATCTAGCTTCATATCTAAGGTGGGACTGGAATTCATACTCTCCTGGCTTCTAGCTTGGTGCTTCATCATTATACCAGACTGGCTCTCCCTTTTAAATAATAGTTTATAATTATTGGAAAGTGTGTTTCTCATTTCTGATTTCACCAAGGAACTAAAGGGGGAGGAAATGCAAATTGTGTTGAAGAACTGCTTCATGAATCTAGGTTTAAGCCTGGATGTCTTGGTTCTCTCAGATGGTTATAGCTTAATGGGTTTGCAACCCAGGCTTAGACCTGAAAGCTATAGCTGGTTTTTAGAGCATTTTAATTGTCCCAAATTGACTCATTGGCATATGTAAACCTGTCCTTTATTACTTACATGAGGAGCATTCTAAAATAAAAGTAAAGATGTTTTGGTCAGTGTTTGTTTTGAGCATGCCTCATATCCTTGACTTACCGTTCATTTAACAATGGTTTGAAGTTACAACAGCCTTGGGAAAAGTGCTTTATGATCTACTCTCAAAAGTTACAGCTGTCACACCATCCCCATAGTCAGGTGATCATAATCCAGTTGCTTGGCACCTAGCTTGCATTTACAAGTAGTGAGTGTAGTCATGTGATCATAATTTTCAACTTTTCCAACCTGCTTCCAACAAGCGAAGCCAGATTTGCCAAATAAATGCAATGATTCCTTTAATATCTGTGGTAAAAATAGTTGTAAAATCAGGTCTAGTCATGTCATGACTTGCTTTATGACTGCATCGTCTTACAGAATCATAGGACTTGAGGGGACCTTGGTGGTCTTCTGGTACAGGGGTCTCCAATCTTGGCAACTTTAAGACTTGTGGACTTCAACTCCAAGAATTCCTCAGCCAGCAAAGAAAGACCACAAGTCTTAAAGTTGCCAAGGTTGGAAACCCCTGTTCTAGTGCAACCCTCTGCAGGATTCATTGCAGGAATCTTTATTGCATCCTGGACAAATGGTTGTCCAGTCTTTTCTTGAGAACCTCCAGCAATGGAGCACCCGAGAAACAGAAATCCCCAATTGGGGTCATAAATCAAGAAATACCTGCACTGTTTATTTATTAAATTTATCTTGGCACTTATTCGCCCATGGCGACGACATTGTGTCTCTGTTGAACTTGTATCAATAAATGCATTCTCTGCTAAGGAATAGTTTGAGTGCAATAGTTGTTCACTCAAAAAACACAATAAATAAATCCATTCATTCAGGAATGCCAATTGTTAGCAAATATATAAAGTATACATTTTAAGAACATTATCCATCCAAGAATTCTGATATGTTGTTAGACCATTTGTTGATTTCCATCTGCCTCATCAATTGGGCCAAATCTTGTACTGTTCATACACTTGTTAATTTCTTAAGAAACCTGCTGTTTTACGATAGTGTAGTTGCTAAGTTGTTTTGCCACGAGTTTATATGCTTACTGCCCATTTTTCTTCATCTTTCTGTGTCCAAGCAAGCAGCATCCTTAGGATGTGAAGGAGTGAATGTGTGTGTTTATCTGACTGTGCTCATAACGCACTTGGATGCTTTCCCCCATAATCCTCCTTTATCTTATCTTTGCTTTGTGTATCAGAGTTTATGAATGCAACTTGCTCTGCAGTTGTGACAAGAACATGTGCCAAAACAGATTGGTACAGCACGGCCTTCAAGTTCGCTTACAAGTCTTCAGCACTGAAAAGAAGGGCTGGGGAGTTCGCTGCCTTGATGACATTGACAAAGGAACATTTGTTTGTACATATGCAGGTAGAGCAAAAGTATTTTAAGCACAGATGGGAACTGATTTTATTTGATATATGTATACCCACATGTGGATATTATCCATATACACACTTAACCACAATGAAAGATTGAGTAATCGTTGAATGTTTCAGTACCGAGTAAGCATTACGATTCCAATATTGAATTAATATTTGCATAAATATATGTTGAGGTTAATTTGTTTCTGTAGGAACAGTTTTACCGTTTATTCTGTTTTCAGGCCATGTAGTTAATTAGGTCTCTCAAATAGATGCTTTACCTCTAAAAAGCGTTTAAAGAAATCAGTATTCCAGTTATGGTTTTATTGTACTTAAAAGAATCTTGTCTAGCATCTTGTCCTGACTGACTAGGCAATATTTTCTCTGTGAAGCTGACTAGAGAGATAAACTCACATTTTTTAAATTTAATTTAATTTTAATTATTTCATTATTTAGTTCTATTATCCCGCCTTTATTACTCAAGGCTGTGAATGTACATAATATTCCTTCCTTCTCCTATTTTCCCCACAACAACCCTGAAAGGTGAGTTGAGCTGAGTAACTAGGCCAAAGGCAAGACTAGAACTCACTGTCTCCAGGTTTCTAGCCTTAACCATCAACTGGCTTGACCCAGAATCTTAAACAGCTTTATTTCAGGGTCATTGTTATGTCCTCTTTATAGCTATCAGTGATATTATAATTGCTTTAATTGAATATTATATTAGAATGCTTATATATATATATATATATATATATATATATATATATATATATATATATTCATATTCTAATATAATATTCAATTAAAGCAATTGGGCCAAATTGCGTAGCATTCACTGTCATGGACATTTCCTTGGGGATTTTTATATGTATGTATGTATGTATGTATGTATGTATGTATGTATATATTTTCTCCTTCTCCCCATCCCCAAGGAAATGTCCATGACAGTGAATGCTACGCTGAAAATTCTGGGAGCTGTTTCACCAACAAATTGCATTTTAGAGCTTTGAGATGAATGAAATGCTCCAGTTGGTTTGGAACATAATTTGTTAGGAATATTGCAAATTGAATTAATAAAATATTTCAGCACATTCTCATCTGCTAGAATGGAGGCTTTCTAACCGCTTCCTGTAGGGCTATTTTAGTCCCTGACAGTTTCCCCTTCCCCCCACACCTGACATAATAGCATCCTGAAAACTCAGAAATTCTTCTGAAGTTATGCACAGATTTTTGAATTTTTTTAGTTTGCAGTCATATTTCCACTTCTTTATTTTTGGATGGTCTGGTTTCACTTCCAGGTCATCCAAAATTCACTTAAGCAAGTGGCTAAGCACTCAACCACTTAAGACTGCTATGCGAGAGAGAGAAATATTCAAGTATGTCCTCACTAATCTGTCCTGTTCAAGCTGTTTTGTTTTGGTGGGAGAAGGTTTCAGTTTTCTTGCTGCCGCAGTCCGCTAAAGGGGTTTCTTGTTTCTTAGTTATCCCAAATAAACTGCAGTTCTGTCAGTTTTTACTGTTGGCGATTACAATTGAAGGGAGTTATACAAAATAATATGATATGAAATCAATATTAAATGTATTTCTATCCTGCATTTATATTTAAATTCTGTAACATATAAAATATATAAAATCAGTAGGGCAAGGGGAGATACGCTTTAGGCATATCTGAGATATCCTTTTTGCCTTCCTTAAATGTTTATCTTTTTTTACTGCCATACTTGGGGTATAAATTTCATAAATACAGTATTTTATTCTAGGGAAATTGATGTCCAGAGATGAACATTACCAGGGTAAAGATAGTGATGAAATTGAAGAAGTTACCAAGGAAACCAACCAGAGTTTGTTTTCAAGAAAGAGAAAACTGAGTGCAGTCTGTTCTGATTCAGAGAATGAACTTACTCAGAACACTGGAAGACAACAATCTTTACATCTGAATGCGGAAGGTCAACCAAATCAGTAAGTTAACAACAATTACATGTTTAAATAGTTAGCATCCCTTCACTGTTTGAATCTGGATTGAGCCATTTCTATGGTCCATCTAGAAGTGACAAATTAACACTGTCAACATGTAATGTGTACCTCTAACAATACAAGCATTTAAAAATCCATCAGATTAGATCAGAATATATACACAGTTGTTCAGTTGCATGGCTCCTCTCCCCTTGAGATGAAGTAATGAGGAAGGAGTTTGTTGGAGAGTCTGGTTCTTTGGTGGTAGTAAAGAAAGAGAAAGAAATTAAGCCCACCTACCGGACCCTGAAAGATACAATCCAACTCAAAATTATGTGTTCACAATATTAAATAAGAGTAGTGTTAGGAAGTTGATATTATTTTATATGTGCTTGAGGCAAATGGCTGATCTTTTTAGGCTTAATCCCCACTGTGGATGAATCTACCCAAATTATTCCTTCGTTCATCTTACCTCTCCTGATGTTTAATCCTCATCTCTAAATTTAATAATCCTCTATATTTTCTTCATTGCCATGTATTCCTAAGAGCATTAAATGTATGTTTTAAATGTCCATATGTTGAAGTGGTGGTGGAGGGGCCTCCAAGTGACTAAAGGGAAAGCATTTTTGTGTTTATTTTATAACCATAGTTGAGGCTAAAAAGAAAGTAGTGGCAGCAAATATTTGCTGAAAACAATAAATTTTGCATCACTCTAAAGTAGAGCAGGCCCAGTTGTGAAAAAGAGCCTTACGACATAAAAAATGCAAGTCATCATAATATTACAGTGTGGTGATGCCATTTATTACAGCAGTTTCAAAATCATCTTAGTACATAAATTATTCTTTAATGCTTTAAATTTCTTCTCAAATTAAGCAGAAGCTGGGCTTTCAACATTGACAATAATATTATACAAGCTCTTTTATTTCAGTAGAATATGCTAAACCTTCCAAGTGGATGAAACCCCCCCAATGGATGTGTGAGTCTGTTTACATTTAAAAAAAGTTTAGGTAAATTTGCAATCTTTGTAGGCATTTACCAATACAAAATTTCCACAAGATGACAAGGAATTTGCTGTAAACACTGGACAATTACTAGGACAATTATTACAAGTAATAATTTAAAAATAGTTTAAAGAATTCTACTTTAACATATGCTATATAAAACCATGTTTCTATTAGCAGAGTTCAGAACTACACTTTATACAAGAATTTGAAAGTGCAAGCTATTGTAAGACCTAAAACTAAAACATCCATTCTTCAAAGACGCCGGCGAGAACTAGTAAATATTCTGCATTTATTTTTTGGCTTTTCACTTTATTTTAATCTATACTTCAGCTATTTCAAATCTGTTCTGTTTCTACATTTGGTAGCCAGGTAATTAGGGAAGGTCTTACTTTGCTCAGTGAGTAATAATACAGTACCACAATGTTTCTCAGCCTCAGCAACTTTAAGATTTCCAGACTTAAGCATGTTGGCTGGGGAATTTATGGAGCTGAAGTCCATGTATCTTAAAGTTACTGGGGTTGATGAATTATCCTGCACCGTTCCTTCCTTCTCTTTCTCCCAAAAGAATATATATATATATAATATATTTTAAAGAGATTACAGATAATCCTTAATTTATTACCATAACTGGGACTAGAATTGTCTGTTGCTAATCAAGACAGTTGTTAAAACAGCCATGACCTTTTCTGCCACAGTCGTTAAGCAAATCACTGTGGTTTTGAAGTGAATCTCATGGTTGTTAAGTGAATTCAGCTCCCCCCACTGATTTTATTTTTCAAAAGCCAGCCAGGAAGGTCACAAATGGCAAATCACATGAACCCAGAAGGTTGCAACCATAATATACACATGCATGGTTGCCAAGGGCCCAACCATGGGGATGCTGCAACAGTCATAAATGTAAGTGACTTTTCTTTTGGATAGGTCACTGAACTAATGGTTACAAGTTTGAGGGCTATCTGTATTGTGTAGATAAGGGTCAATTATTCCATTATTCTTGGAAATAACTGTTTTGAGATTAAATCGAACTGTTTTGACCTTAATGAATGTGTTCCAACATTTCACTGAACTGACAAATGAAATTGTACTAATGCAGTTCAAATTTGAAAAGGCTGTTTTGCATTTGAGCAGTTCTGAGTTTGAAACATTTCATGCACCTTTGTAGTTAGGAGAAGTAAGAGAGCCTGAGAAAGGAGATTATTTTAGAATACCACTGTTTGCTGAATCTACTTTTCAATTTGTCCTTCCAAGAAGGATGTACTGGAGTATTCTGTTTCACAGATTAATCCTGCCTAAGTAGAATATTTGGGTTTGATTGGAGATCAGAGAGTCTCTTCGAGTTAATTTTTATTTATCTTACCTCACTCTTGCCTAACATGACCTGTGGTGCTGTATGAAAACCAGAAAATGTGTTTGTTGTATCCAAGACCTAAGAAAGCTAGGTGGCTTCTAGAAAAAGATCAAAGCCTTGAGAAACCAACAAAAGAAATCCAGGATTAAAATTCCTAGTTTGTCTACTCTTACTAGATTTCTTTCTTCAAAGGGAATTACTGATGCCAGCTCTGATGAAGACGAGTGTTCTTTGTGTCAGGTGTCAGGAACAACAAGAATAACGCCAGCAACAAAAAAAGGACATGAACGTAAAGTTGCACCATTTTTTTTCATTTTCAACAAATTTGAAAATAAAATTGCATATCTCAAAACCACTATTAAGGAGTTAAAAGCACTATAGTTAATAAAGTCAAAATAAAATTGCATAAGAATAATGCTGAAATGTAAAAGTATGAAAAATTCTTACCAGCACAGAAAAGACGCTAATATTCTATTAATATAATATTCAGCTTTTGCTTCGGTAGACAGATAACCTCAAATATTACCTCCCTGATACTCTGACTTGAAGAGCTTTGAGCAGTGATGATCTACTTGTTTGGAATCGTTCAGAATTTATAGCTGCCTAGAACACAAAGCTAACTTCTTGCTATGGGGTCTTATGTATTTAGCAGGCATATGTGGGATCTGCTACGTGATGTGTGGCATGAGAATTATGATGCAGGGTTTTTTTCTGAGCATAAGTCATTGTCAAAGATATACAGTTTTACTTCATATCCCACATGGGCATCTTTTCTATATTTGTTGGCAGCTCCTTGAAGGAGTTGTACCTTTTGTGAATTTGTATATGTGAATTCAGGAAGCAGGGACAGCGCAATGACATTACCCTGTCATTATCTATGGGAAAGGTGCATCTCCTGTAAGCACCTGCCAACAGATGAAGCACAGTATTCACAGCAGATCCAAAGTGGCTTTGTCCTTTGATCCAAATACTGAAAACTTAGGTATGGCCATGATCGTGCTCTGAATCTGATAGAGCTTCAGATACAAAAGTAATATTTTAATCAATTGGTCTAGCAAATTTAAATCAGAGCATCTATACTACATACTGGAAGGTGTAACTGTGAGATGTTCCTAAATCAAATGCTAATCTTGATATGCTTCTTCACAGAATCAAGCCTGCAAGGAGAATGTGAAAAATTGGTAAACACTAGAAATTCTGAAGCTAACACTGACAGCCATAAAGAGAATCTCCTTTCTGATGCTGTTTTGAAAAGTAAACTGCCTATGCAAGATGACAAAGAAGTGAAAAAACAACATAAGGACATACTTGAGTCAGACAGCACAATAAAGGGAAAAACTCAGAGAACCAGACAGGAACTTGCTTGTATGAAGGAGGCAGCAGAAATTGAGACATGCCCAAAGAATGAAGAAAATCCTTGTTTGCTGGATGCCACAAGGGAAGGCAATGTAGGCAGGTTTCTTAACGTAAGTTTTATTTTTTTTTACTTCTCTAGTTCCAGTTTACATAGACACTTATCTGAGCTTTGGGCAGCAAGCAATATTTAAAACGAAAAGTTTAAAATGTACAATCACAACTATAAAAATTTAAATGCACAGTAGCCAAGAAAAATGCAGCTATCACTAACACAACTGGGAGATGTGTCCCTTCACAGACTCAGGGTTCTGGAATTTCAGACTTCAGAACTTTATGAAAGGGCCAGTAAGAATGGGGACACCCTGATCTCCAGAGGGAGAATATTCAATACTGTAGGCCCTACAGCAGAGAAGGCTCACCTTCTGGGCCCTGACAACCAACATTTCTTAGCTGACAGACGGGAATATGCCCATCCTGCTCGAAACAACTGGGAAATGATCCCCTAAGTAACCCAGTCCCAAGCCATGAAGGCTTTTAAAGGTGACAACCACTCTTTGAATTGTATCTGAAAGCACATTGGCAACTAATACAGCTCACATGCACTAAATAGCCAGCAGTTTACTGTACATGCAGCTGCATTCTGCACCTGTTGAAGTTTCCAAATGCTCTTCAGGGGCAGCCCTATGTAGTGAGTATTGTGGTAGTCCAGACAAGTGGTCATTGTGGAATGAATAACACTGAGCAAGGCCTCCCAATCCAGGAACAGGCACAACAGATGCACAACCTGAAGGTGAGCCATGTTTTTTCCATGTCTTTTAAGAAGTTGTGAACTCAGAAGGACCTCCATATTGCTCATCATACCTGTTTGAGGCAGTGCCACCTCATCCAGAATAAAAAATGGAAGATCCTTAGGCTCAAAACCTTAAAGCCCCTAAGTCTTGTTTGGGTTGAACCACAACCTCTTTCCTAAGATACATTTGGGTGACCCCTTTTTCTAAGACAAGACCAGAAAAATAGTTCCTCAGTTCCTTAACCATCACACCAGTCTAGCTCTCACGTACTGATGATACCTCACTCTAAACATCAGATGACTTCACTCAGTGGCTACATGTAGATGTTAAACAAGAGAAGAGAGAGAACTCAGACCTGTTCAAAAAGTAGAGGTTGTGGGCTGGATCTTCCGTCACCCACCTACCCCCAACTGATTAGAACTGGCCCTGGAAGGAAAAACACAAGCACAAGCTACTCACCCCCATCTCCCAGAGGGATCCAGAAGGAGTCTATGATGGATGGTATCAAAATCCACTGAGGTCAAGAACAGCAAGGATGGATGTACTACCCCATTCTAATTCCACAAGATTATGCAAAAGTGCATTCATCACAGTCTCATACTCAGGGCTGAATCCCAATTGAAATGGATTGAGTTAAAGAGGTATCTTTTTCATAATTAATATTACGGTAATTTTGAAAAATGTTACAGTTTTGCTTGCTATGTGTTGAAATAGCAATAACAGTAGACTTACATACCACTTCAAGAGCTTAAGAGGTTTAGGATCTCTTCCCCTCCTTTTATTCTTCATCGTGTTAGTTACTGTTGGAATAGAAGTAGCTGCCTTTGGCCTTTGAAGTTTGTCATTGGCTTCTCTGGGAGCAATTTTGCTTTTACTTTTATCTGGTTGAACTCAGTGGTAGAAAAGTCACCCAAGAAATGTGGATGGTGGGAGAGTTATTAATCCAGTAAGCCAGCAGCACCAGCTACAAAATTATAAAGTTCTTGTATAATTTAACAATTAAAAAGAAATAGGACATGGATATTTATCAAATAGAGACTACTAAAGATTATTGTATGGCTGATTAGAGAAAAATATAAGCATAAAGAATTCAGAGAAGAATCTTAAGTGTAACCATTCACTGAAAGGCAAGGCTGTCTGCTTTTGATAGGGCAGAGTATCAGGTCTGTTAACTGGTGTTCTAACAGTCTGATCCCTGATCCTATTAAGGCTGAGGAGTTGATAAGGATGCTAATGATCAGAATCCTTAAAAGAGTGTTGCTATACAGTTTCTTGAAACACAAAGCTTGAAAGGGCCCTACAAGAGTGTCTAGAGCTAAGAACAACTTTTAAGCAAAGCAAGAGGTGTTAAACAAAATAAATAAAAATAGCATATAAAATATATCAAAAAACAGCACTATGGCTTTATAACATATTGCTACTAAATACACAGATTTCGTCCCTTTATAAAACCATTTTCCTCTTTTGTTATTTTTGCATTAATGATGTTAAACGTTACAGAAAAGAATGTTTTGCCCAGACATTCATACCTGACTCCATAAGTAGAGTATGTTTGCCAAAAGAAACGTTCCAAATGCAAAATACAAAAAATATATTAAAAGAAAACAGGTGCTTCTACTTTAACTGTTATTTATTTTCTTTATAGCACAGCTGCTCTCCTAACCTCTTTGTGCAAAGTGTATTTGTAGAGACTCACAACAGAAACTTCCCCTGGGTGGCATTCTTCACAAAGAGGTTTGACATATTTTTCTTTGTTAACAAATCCTAAGCATAATTCTGTAAGCAAAAATAGATTTCTACCAAGAAATTTTTTTATAAAACTGACTACTTGTTCTGTGGTTATCTTCTTAGTAGAAATCTATACTAAACAATACAGAAGGCAGAAAATGGAATGGTGTTATGGCTGAGCCATATTAAAGAGAAAAACATAATTGCAATTTATATAGAGGCAAATACAGCTCTATGATTGTGTCTGATTTTTATAGCATAAGTGATTTTATGCCTGCACTATAAACAAATCTTGATATTTCAAGGAACTGATGATGAAAGTTATTTTGGGATTTGAGTGTGCGGCTGTATATATGTGTATTGATGAATAGCTACTTGAGCTTAGAATGTTTACCTTTGTAATATAAACACTTCTGCTTTTATCTTGGGTAAATGCTCTGAGCTTTTTAGATATTATTAAATGTTAATCATATTAATTATAAAGCAGAGATGAAAAGCATGTTTTAAAGTGGGTTTGCAAACTATTATTAAAAACTGAGCCTTGGTGGCTCAGGCTGTTAATTGCCTGCACTTAAGTTCCAGCTGCCTACAACTGCTGTAGGCTCGAATCCCACCAGGCTCAAGGTTGACTCAGCCTTCCATCCTCTCGGGGTAGGTAAATTGAGGACCCAAGATTGTTGGGGGCAATTAGCTGACCTTGTAAAAATGCCGCTTAGTAATAAGCAGGCATATACAATGGAATGAAGGCTATTGCTGAGCACACTGGGTTGTATCCAAAAATTGTAAGCACCCTGAGTCTTCGAGAAAGGCGGCATATAAATGTAATTAAAAAAAAAAAAACCAGTAACAGTTGCAGAAGAGATATTTTGCTGGCTTTTCATTCTTGCTAATGTTTTCCTGCATGATCTCCAGGGACAGAGCATACTTTAGTGAAGTAAACCATGGTTTCATTTGTTTCTTTAACCTTGTTAAGAACAGAAATCTTGGTTAGTGCTACTTAAGCACTGTCTGCTAGATATTCAGATTTAGTCATCTTAAAATTAAAATTTAAAATTTAGTAATCTGTTACTATGACAGGCCAGGGGTAATTGCTAACACTTTGGAGGACAGAGGGGTCTTGACAGATTTGAACATTGGGCCATAGCAAATAAAATGCAGTTCAGTGAAGGTAAGATCCTGCACTTAGAGACAATGGGTGTCCTAGTGGAACACCACTTGAGTATGAGCCAGCAGTGTGCTGCAGCTGCCAAAAAGGACCATGTAGTCCTAAGGTGCATCAAGAAGAGGGATAGCATCAGGATCATGGGAAGTGATAGTACTGCTTTACTAGTGAGATAGCATTTGGAGTACTGTGTACAGTTCTTATCACCAAGATAACTGTAAGTGTTGTGAAGAGCAGACATAGTTGCTGCCTTATTGGCAGTCTGAAGCCCCATCTCGTATTTCTCAGAAAACACTCATAAAAGTAAGCGTAAGTCCTCATGGATTATTGCTGTTATTCTAATTGTGTGGCATTTTTGCTTTTCAGACATGTAAAAGCTGGAACTGAACTTACATGGGATTATGGTTATAAAGCTGGAAGTATGCCTGAGACAGAGACTACCTGCCAGTGTGGGAGTCTAAAGTGCCGGAAAAAAATCTTATAGAATTTTTGTATGTATTAATCTAGAACCTGGTGAAATGGGCAGCATACAAATAATCTACTTTTTTTAAAAAAATTGATATACACAACCTTTTTGGATCAAGGGATCTGTGTCCTATCTGCATTAAGTATTAATGGAAGCATCTCATTCCAGTCTAGGGCAGATTTCCGTCACTGCTTTGGGTTTTGAACAGCTTCCTTGGATTTCAATTTTTAGTGATTTGAGACAGTTGCAAAGATATTTTTTTGGATCTCAACTTTACCAACTAAAAAGGAATTGGTAAACCAGATACACTGGTTCTTCAAGGTCAGGTCTAAGATCTGCTGCTGAGAATTTCCAGTATACTATACATAATACTGAGTCAAATGTATGACGTACTGACTCACATGGACTAACATACTAATATAGTAATAGGCAGTTAGCTTCCTATAGTCGTATTTGTAAGGATGGAATTTTTTTTAGCAACCTATTGGCTATTGCGTGAAAAGAAGGTAGTAATAAAAATATCCAGTAGAATAACAAAAGATTGACAGGTATGTAATAGCAGCACACACATGTGAATTATAATCGTATCCTACAATACAGCTTTCCCCCTTCCACCCAAATTCCTGTGGACCCTCATAAGCAAGAAGACCAGAGTTGGCTTGGAGAGGCACACTGAAAATTGAGGAAAGGTTAGGACCAAGAACTGGTACTAAAAGTCAATAGCTGAAATGTACTCATTGTATTTTTTTTTTTAATTACATTTATATGCCGCCCTTCTCCGGAGACTCAGGGCGGCTTACAATTTTTGGGATACAACCCAGTGTGCTCAGCAATTTAATTAACTATATGTATATTATTTTAATATGACGTATTAGTCTATATTTAGTCATCATTTTTGATGTATATTAAAGCTTACCATTCAGTACCAATTTTTGCAGGAGTCCTAACAGCTTTACTTTCTTAGTTGTAGGACATATTTATCATAAGTCAATTCTTGTGTCCACAATTTTGTGTGCTGTAACCTCCTATTAATTACTTGATTACTGTGATAGGGTATTGATTCAGCAATTCCTTTCATTCTTACTTTACACTTTACTTGTATGCCAAAGTCCCAAAAACTCTGCCCAGCTAAGAAAGAAACAAATCTCTTAATTATACCAGAAGTGTATTCCAATGGGTTTTTGATAGTATATAGCCTGTGTAAGAATGGTTTTAATTCCTCTACTTCTCTTCACCTTCAGACTTAGTTCTAGATGTGCCAATAAAACAATTGGCATTTGTTCATCAAACTTCAAAAAATGCTGCAACCTCAGCTAAGATAACAAATTGGATTGATATCTCCACTGATCAGGTCATGACATAACCTCTAATTTGCTATTAAGAAGATAGAAAATTGTCTAATGCTTTGCATTCTTCATTTGCTGCCTTGAATAATATGTAAAAATAATAAAAGTTGGGAAATGAATAATTTAAAAAGTCCATCTCACAATGAACCTTAACTGCCTGTAATTTCCATATGTCTCCCTACATGGAGATCTAGGCGGTCTTCAACTTATCAACTCAGGCTGTTAATTGCCTGCACTTAAGTTCCAGCTGCCTACAATTACTGTAGGCTCGAATCCCACCAGGCTCAAGGTTGACTCAGCCTTCCATCCTCTCGGGGTAGGTAAATTGAGGACCCAAGATTGTTGGGGGCAATTAGCTGACCTTGTAAAAATGCCGCTTAGTAATAAGCAGGCATATACAATGGAATGAAGGCTATTGCTGAGCACACTGGGTTGTATCCCAAAAATTGTAAGCCACCCTGAATCTTCGGAGAAGGGCAGCATATAAATGTAATTAAAAATAAAAAATAAATAAAAAATAAAAAAAACTACAATTGAGCCTGGAATCTTGATCATTGTTAAGTGAGATATCACATGACTGCCTCACTCAACAATTGCAATCCTGGCACTTATGGTTGTGGTCATTAAGTGGACAGAGTCCCAGGTAAGGGAATGCAGGGTGCCGTGGTGTTGGGGGGAAGACCCTGGGAGGTTCCACTCAGGAGCTGAAACCTCCCCCCTTCTAAAATCCATGCATGATTTTCAGCCCTTGAGGAGAGACACCAACACACAGCCCATGCAGGACCTCTCTGACTTGTCTGAAGCACCAATACTTTTTATCACTTTGCCTCTCTGCTCTCTTTTGGGTTTTGGCTCCTCTTGTCTCCAGGTGCTGGCTGAAAGCACAGCTTGCCAAAGGATATCATCTCTCCATGCACGGAGAGGAATGCATTTGGTGGGCTGCAGAAACAGTGTTCAGATCTTCAGGATCTGAGTTCCATTTCTCCACCCTGTCAAAGGAGATAGCTCCCTTCTGTGCATGGAAGGGAACTCCTGTGTGCTGCAGAAATGAAGCTCAAATTACTGGGATCCGAACTCCGTTTCTGCATCCCCATGGAAGAAAGTCATCTCTCTTCTGCTTGTGGAAGGGAACTCCTTCCATGGGGTGCAGAAACAGCTCAAATCAGGTTCTCAGCTCCAATTCTCCACTCCTTAAGAGGATGTCCTCCCTTCTCCACACACAGAAGGGAACTTGTGTGGGGATGCAGAAACTGAGCGTATCCATTTGACCATCCCACCAAAAGAATTCAGCATTCCCTCCACAGGCAGCTCATTCGACCAGCCCCCGAGATGAGAAGGAGTCCCCAGGCAGCAGCTTTTCAACCTTCCCTGTCAACTTCTCCATTGACTTTCTAGGGAAGGCAGCAGAGAAGATGGCGAGCACATGAAAACACCAGTTGGCAATTGGTCATAAGTGAAAACAGGTTGCCAAGCACCCAGATTATGATTATGTGACGGGGTGGGGGAGTTTTACAAGAGCTGAAAGTGCCTTACAGGCCACAAAGCACTCTCTGAGACTATCATAAGCAACCAGTTGCAAGTTGCAGTCTTACCTGTATAAAAGGATGTTTATGGCAAAGCATATGGAAGTCCCCTGATTGATTATGGCAATTATTACTGAATCAATAGCATAAAATGTATGGTAGAATAAGAAAACTCAATTTTTTCCATTAGCCGTATTTTGCCTTTATTTTCTTTTGAGTCCATATTTCCTGTAACTACTTTTGGAGAAACAAACGAACAGATTATTAATTTCTTCAGTACTTTTTTTAAAATAATATTTTACTTAGAAAATACATTCCTAAGAGAGCAAGATCCTATATCACTGTGCCAGTTGCTAGCAACAAAATAGATTTTATGTTTCAGAGGTGAAATGAGGAAATTTGAACATTTAGAATGTAGCTGTTTTATATTTTTATACTAAAAAACCATTTAAAAAATCTTGTCTATGGTTTTGTTTCCATTTGGTAAAAAAATTAATTTGTATCTGTTTTGATTATATGTAAGAGAAAACCAAACTCTCATGAATTCATCTATTTTAGTTTTAACTACAATTCTTACTCTTGGCTTTTAACCATTAGAAAAACCTTTGGAATGCTGAAGCCAACTTTTCATTAAGCTTATGTTGATAATAATCTTAGTTCTTAGAATAATGTGTACAATTATGTTTATGAATGAGTGTAATGAACACATAGAGTGGAGAGTAAGCAAATAGAATTATAGGAATCATACTTGTAATGCATCAGTACTTCAACTATAAAATGTATATGTGGTTTTCTGAAAATCTGATGCTCTTTTTGCCTCAACTTCAAAAGAGGGAATAGATGTAAACACTAGTAATATAATAAGCATATAAAATTTAGTCAAAGCATCTATGAAACTGATAGTAGACCAGAATTCTCTGAAAGTTTGCATGCTCCAGATGTGCTGATTTAAGTTTTTAATAGTGGTGGCTCAGGCTGTTAAATGCCTGCATTTAAGTTCCAGCTGTCTACAATTACTGTAGGCTCGAATCCCACCAAGCTCAAGGTTGACTCAGCCTTCCATCCTCTCGGGGTAGGTAAATTGAGGACCCAAGATTGTTGGGGGCAATTAGCTGACCTTGTAAAAATGCCGCTTAGTAATAAGCAGGCATATACAATGGAATGAAGGCTATTGCTGAGCACACTGGGTTGCATCCCAAAAATTGTAAGCCGCCCTGAGTCTCCGGAGAAGGGCAGCATATAAATGTAATTAATAATAATAAATAAATAGTAATTTTATTGAGATTTTTAATAGTAAAAACAAATACAAAGTAAACTGAAATCTAAAGTAAGAGGTTTAAAAAGCACAAGAGAAAGAAAAAAAAGGAAAATAGTGAAATAAAGTGGCTTCCAACCTTCATCACACCAAGCATAAGCTAACAGAATAATTCTTCACTCTCTTAAAATTACATAACAAAAAACCTCTTCTATCCATAACCTAACTCATATCTATATGTAATCCATCTTTTCATTCCTGATTCAGCAAAAAGTCCATAAGAAGCTATCAGCAATTTGAAACAAGTATTTTATCCCTGATCAAATAGCCCTTACCTGAGGATTGGAAAAGATCTGGTGTGGTTCCCATCTTCAAAAAGAGAGAGAAAGAAAATGGATCCAGCAAACTACAGATCAATCAGCCTAACATCTATGCCTGGGAAAATCTTGGAAAAGAAGCAACAAATCTGCAAACACAAGCAAACGAAGTTATAACCAGAAGTCAACACAGTTTGGTTAAAAACAGATCATGCCAAACAAACCTTACTACATTCTTTGACAAAGTGACTAAATTAGTGGATCAGCGAAATGCTGTGGACATAATGTATTTAGATTTCAGTAAGGCATTTGACAAAGTAGACCACAACTTACTTCTTGATAAGCTAGAAAAATGTGGAAAAGACAGCACCACCATAACATGGATTTGTAACTGGCTGACAAAATATTCAACATGAAGTCTACATCCACATGGAGGGAAGTAAACAGTGGGTACTGCAAGGCTATGTCTTATGCCCAGTACTCTTCAATATCTTCATAAATGATTTAGATGAAGGAATAGAAGAACTCATCAAATTTGCAGGTGACAAGCTGGTAGGAAGCACCAACACCCCAGAAGATAGGCTCAAGATTCAGATGGATCTTGACAGACTTGAAAAATAGACGCTATCTAACAAAATGAAATCCGATGTAGAGAAAAATAAGATTTTACTCTTAGGCAAGAAAAAACAGCTGTACAGGCACAGACTAAGTGAAGCTTGATTCAATACCAGTAACTGAGAGGGATCTTGGAGTCTTAGTAGACAATCACTTAAATATGAGCCAATTGTGTGTGGCGGCGGCCAAAAAGGCCAATGCAATTCTAGGCTGCATTAATAGAGGGAGAGAATCAAAGTCATGTGAAATATGACTTAGTAAAACCACACTTGGAATACTGCATCCAGTTTTGGTCACCACAATATAAAAAGTTGTTGAGGCTAGAAAGCGTGCAGAGAAGAGCAACAAGGATGATTAGGGGGCTGGAGGCTAACATTTATGAAGAACAGGAATTAGGTACGTCTAGTCTAGGGAAAAAGAGGATTAGGGGAGACATGATTGCGGTGTTCCAATATTTGAGGGGGTACCACAAAGATGAGTCAACCTATTTTTGAAAGCACCAGAAGGCAAGAAGAAACATGGAAACTAATCAAGAAGAGAACCAAGCTAGAACTAAGGAGAAGTTGTGGATGCCCCATCTCTTTAAGAAGAGACTGGACAACCACTTGTCTGAAATGGATAGGGTCTCCTGCTTGAGCAGGGGGGTGGACTAGAAGACCTCCAAGGTCCCTTCCAACACACTTATGTTCTGCAATCTTGGCCTTTAGTTTGTTTCACTGGTGTTGAAAGATTGGATCTGTCTCCTCCCTGCCCATATGGGACTCTGGGTAGTATACAAATAAAATGTTAAAATATTTTTTAATGAAAATTAAAATTTAAAACCACGCAAAGGTAGTTAAAAGTTAACATTAAAAATTAACGGAAGGCAGGGGAAGAAGACCCCATAGCTGCAACTCGTCTGTGAGGCCCCAAGCGAGATATTTCTGAAAGGCCAGGAAAATGGGGGACCAACTTGGCTTTTGGGGGGGAGGAGAATGTTCTACGGGAAGCCATGTCAGAGGAGGCTCTTCCTGACGCCAGTGAATTGAGCAACTCGGTGGTGTCTAGTTTTGCAATCAGTTTGTGCGATTTTGCTGCACTCACATATGAAACAGCGGCGCCCTCCGCTGTCCTGAAGGCTCTGACCCAAACGAAAGCTTCCGCTGACAAGATAGCTGCCTCTGGAATCCACCAAAGCACCGGACACTTCCCGGAAGACTCAGTGTTGCTGAAGGTGCAGTGGTGCCTGCCCACTTCCTCTTCCAGCGCTCAAAGGCGCGGCCTGTCACGTAAGACGCGGAAGAAACCAGGGCCTGGGGCTGTTTCCCCTCGGAAGCAGCTCTTCTCCGGAGCGAAGGTGCTGATCCTCCTGTCGGGGTCGCCGCGTGCGAAGTCACCGCTTCTCCTGCTTCGGGTCTCTGAGCCTAACGGTAAGTCACGCGCTTCTTGCGGAGGTAAGGCTTCCTAGGGTAATAAGGCTCTCGTTCGCGGAGCATTGGCTTTGGGGAAGAGGGAACGTCCGAGGCTTTGTGTCAGCATAGTATTGCTGGGGACGAGACCTTTGGAAAGAGCGAGCTCCTCACCTGGAGGGAGCGGATATTTCATCCCTCCTGGGCTCCAGAGTTTTTGGGCTATTTGGGAAGGAAGATTAAGACAAGCCCCAGCCTCTCCTTAGTTGGAGAGTTTGTTTCATAACCAGGAAATTAAAAGCAGGTAAGTCTGTGGGTGCGGCAAGAAAGAAGTTCAGCTTGCTGGACAGCAGAGATTTGGGAAAAAGAAACTGCCTCAGCAGTACAGGTAGCAGGAAGAGAAAAATTCTCTTGGAGCTGATTATTAGCTGTTTGTTTGTCAAACATGTACAAGATAACAAGTATAGGTATGAACATAAACATGAGCAAATCATCCACTGTAAAATCAAAATTTCTACATCTTTACTTCAAGCCATAGAGCAGAGGTCTCCAAACTTGGCAACTTTAAGACTTGTGGACTTCAACTCCTCAGAATTGGCTGAGGAATTCTGAGAGTTGAAGTCCACAAGTCTTAAAGTTGCCAAGTTTGGGGATAGAGAATAGGCCATGGAAGGCTTGAACTGGTGCCTGAAGGCTGTGAGAAAGTGGTTGGTATGGAAGTAGCTTAGGCTGAATCTTGAAAAACTGGAGGTGCTGTTTTTGCAGAAATCATCAGATCTCAGGATAGCACCATCTTTAGCTTCAGGTAGGATACTACTGTTCCTATTAGTGCGTGCTAATTCAACAGGCACAGGCCAGGCAGGGAGAGCAATTACCCAACTAAAGCGGGGTCATCCAGTGGGATTCTTTTCCAGGATGAGGAGGCACTATCAATAATAATTCAGATCATCTGTTGTCTGATTAACTTGAAAGCTACCTGGAAGATACTTTGGAAGCTCAGTTGGTATAAAATGCTGCATGCTGACAGGTGAAAGCTGGCTAGGACAAGAAAAAGCGGCCTTGCAGAAGCTGCATTGGTTGCCAGTGGGCTTCTAATGCTGGTGGTCACCTGTAAAGTCGTACGTAATTGGAGTCTTCGTTGCTTCAGGGCCCATGTGTTCCTTGTAGAATATACCTGTCCAATATATGCTATAGAATCCTCCTTTCCAGCTGTGAACTAGGTGGGGTTCCAGAAGGAGATCTTTTTAATTGTACCTGCTTTGCTGTGGAACAGTTTACCCAGTGAGGGCACAACAGTTACATATCTACAGATAGTCCTTGCTTAATGACAATTCAGGGGATCAGAATTTCTGTCCCTAAGTGACACAGGCATAAAGTGCAGCATCAAGTGATCACATCACTTAGCAACAGCAATCCCAGCAGTCTCAGTTGCTATGGCTAAGTGGAGATCATGGACTGTTAAGTGAGGACCACCCATGACCATGACTTGTGACTTCCCACTGGCTTCCAAGCAAAGTCAACAGGAAAGCCAGCAGAAAGTTGCAAGCCCCAAGAAGCAGGCGGGCAAATGAATGCTATGGGATAGAACTGGGTTGGGATAGTGGTGCTGCAGCGCCACAAGACTGGGTATGGGAATGGGACAACACTGGGCAAGTGCAGGAAAGGATACTGCAGTGCTGCATAAATGCAGTTCTGTGCGTGCAGACTATGAAGTGTGGGCAGGGGGCTGCTGTGGGTATACACATGTATAGAATACAAGGTCCTATGTAGTGGGTTGCTTAGAGAAAAATTGGCAGGAGTGACTTGTGACCTTCTCTGCCAGCTTGACTTTGCTTGTGGGAAAATTAGAAGGGAAGGTTGCCACAGGGCAATCATAGAATGCTGCAACCATTGTAAGTATGAGGCAGTTGCCAAGCACCCGGATCATGATCACATGACAAACAGGGATGCTAGGACAGCCAGAACTACACATGCTGGTTGTAAGTCTCACTTGTTTCAGTGCCATCACAACTCCGAATATTCATTGAATGAGTGATTGGGACAGGATAATTTTTAAATGCTTGTAAAGAAGTTTTAATTGTGTTTTTTTATGCCATTGGATATAAAACCTCTAGAATCTAAGATGGATTGGTGGCTCAGAACTCTCGTAAATAAGTAGTGACATAAGATCATCACTGGAGCAACATAAGAATGTGTATAGGAATACTTTTCAAATTTCCTTAAGTTTTTTAATTGACATAACTTTTGTGCGATTATGAAATACTCTGCATGCAAACCATGGCATGTGTGAGGTCCCATATATTTCTATTGGGATGCTGGCATTCTGGTGGGAGGGGGGAGGATTGGAGGGATCTCTCTATGAAGTTTCTGTTTCCTGCATTGCTGTGCTGTGAGATTCTGTTTCCTGCATTGCTGTACTGTGGGAGGGGCTTTATTTGTACTGTTTTAAATTGCTCTTTTGTAAGTGGGAACATTTAGTTCCTCCTGTCTAGACCTCTTGCTATCACAAGCCTTTCAATGAAAGCTCCTTTTGGAACAACTGCAGTTTCAAGAATCCTGCTTTCTTGGGAAGATTGGAGAGGCAAGACCTTACAGCACGTTAAGTTTAATATGTTTGTTTTATTTGAGAGAACCGTGTAGTACAAAGGGCCACTATAAATAGCTGCTTTTTTTTAAAGAAAGCAAATACAAATGCTTACATAATAAAAAGAAATAATAAACTTAAACCAATCAACAATGACCTTAAACCAAACTGGATTTGCTGAACAGAGATAACAAAACACAATGTCTATCGTTTCCAAAGTACACTTCACACTACAGATTTGTCCACAATAATACTGCTGAGTTTTCATCATTTCGTGAGTAAACCACATGAAAGATCACACACACACACACACACACACACACACGAGAGAGAGAAACAAATAAAATGTGAGGTATAAATGAATGGATTCCCTATTTTTCCAACAGCATTAATTCTAAGACATTAGATTATGGCTTTGTACATCAATGTATCTTGAATTTGCATCCACATGTTTTTTAAACATTATTTAGGGAATATATCTATTATATATGTATGCATGTATGTATATATGCATATATATGTATGTGTGTATATATATATATTATTTTTTCTCTAAACTTTGCCTTCCAGTTGTGTCATTCCTTATTGTCATGTACTGTATGTTATCAAACTTTCAGAAAGGACATAGATACATACTTTATTGTTCTGACCAAGGCTTCCTGAGACAGTAAAAATCACACGCTGTTCCCAAAACTCTTTTTTTTTACTATTCAGTGGCTGTGAATTATATGCATTCACAGTTCGTAATGAGTCCCAAACAGTTTATGAGTAGTCCAACAGAAGTCTGCCACAATCTTTTGGGATAAGGCTGATATGCACCCACCTTTATCTCCCTTGAAATGCTGCCAATGACTAAATTGTCACTAATTGTACAAGGCCAAAGGGAGCACAAAGTCAACACGAAGCTTCAGATTTTAAACCGACCAGAAGGAACAAAGTTGCTTCCTGCAAAGACTCCTGTCCCTTTGCTCCACCTTTATGTCTTATGGGAGGGGCCAATCATCTCCAAGCCTTACTCCCAAGTCGCCCCTTTTGTCTTAACTGTTCTTGCCTTCTGGCAGCTCTGCGCAAGCATGCACTGGGAACAGGCTCCCTCTGTTCCTCTGCCTCACTGATGTCAGATTCTGACTGATTATTGCAAAAACTCTGCATTTAGGAGCATAAAGTAGAAATATACAGAATGAAAACTGCATTGCAATAAGTGCCCCCAGGCGCTTCTTTGAAAAGCTTATCTAAATTGGCTGGAAGCAGTTTAGAATTGGACAATGTTGCCCACCAGTTTTGTGTTGCCAAATTTAAAACGAGATTGTCTGGCTATGCTGAGGATATGATAAATTGGGTATTATCTGACATCCAAAGTTCCCCTTGAGACAACTGTATTTGGCAGGTAATGGATAACAGAACTGATCTTCTTCATTTCCAAAATTAATATTATTACTGTTATGAAATTATGGTGTGTGTGTGTGTCAAATTTGAATTTATCCTGTGAAGCAAGTTACTCATTTTAATTTCTAGGTTTGCTCTGTTACCTTTATATTTATGTTTTAACTCATGTACAGTACCCATTTCACAAACAGAACTGAGAGCAACCTTCCAAGGTATTAGACCAAAAATACTATCTCGAATTTTACAACTGAAAATGCTAGAAAATGCATCTTGAATATGCAAGGAAAAATGTTTTCCTATAACCAAATAATGGTCTCTCTTCTTATCTTACGAAACCGCACATAAAGATTCTTTGTTCTTCTTAAAAAATATCTTCTTAAACTTTTTTAGGGGGCCTGGTTGGAGTTCGCAGACAGATTTAAGCATTTTTCTAATTAAATATTTTTGAGCCCCATGTCAAGACATTCAAAACAAAATATCAGTAGCGCTAGAGGATACTAGCTTGTGAAATGCAGTAGTGGATTTTAAAAAATGTGCTATTTAGACTTTAGAGCCTTGGGGTGACTGGTCAATATTGTTTTTATCTGTAAAATATTTTTCTAAGGTGACTCCAGTAATGGCAAAGATGACGAGAAGGAAGTGTGCGCTTTGTGCAAAAGATGAACCATATGCGATCATGTACGTCGCTGAAGAGCAGAATCTTGCAGTTCATCAGGACTGTTTGGTGAGGTTTGCTAGCGACATTCCAACGGTGTCCATAACTGATGGGAAAATGAAAAAAGACCTGAAGCACTTTTGTGAGGCAATTCATAATTGATACACCTATTTCTTTTATACCACATGTCCTATAATTTTATAGGTATGCACTACAGTATCAAGAGTTAAAATGTAAATACTTTCCTGGTTGGAGTACAAGAAGACCATGATTTTGGAAGGCCAGAAGTACTATAATTCTGATAATTCAGAATTACAGCAGAGATTATTTAGGAGCATAAATGACCAGTTCAGGCAATTGCTATAATAAATCATGAGTCCATTCCTCTATTTGTCCTTTCCTTATGCCTTTCTTTATGTTCATGTAATCCATATTTTGCAGATTACATGAACTATATTTTAACTAACTAATTAATATCCTGCCTTTATTATTTCTGTGATTAACTTAAGGTGTCTAACATATCTAATATTCCTCTTTCCTATTGTCCCCACAACAACAACCCTGTTAGGTGTGTTGAGCTGAGAGAGAATGGCTGGCTCAAAATCACCCAGCTGGCTTTCATGGCTAAAGTAGGACTAAGAACTCCCAGTTTCTAGCCTTGTGCCTTGTGTATACGCATCCTTTTATTTATAGACAATGGGGAGAAGAGAGCCTTTCCCCCTCACTTTTCTCCTTGAGGATCAAGGCCCAGAGAGCAGGATTTTCAAGGCATCCCGCTTACCCTGAATCTATAACTTCTGGTGTGCTGGCTTTGTTTCTTTTTTACTTTTCCTTTGGGAAAAGTGATGGACCCCCGAGAAGCTGATTTGTTCCTTCCCTGATGAAAAACTGAATTGTGACTAGAGTCCCAGGGAGAGGAAGGGAACATGCCATGGAGAGCTTTGTAGTCAGCTGAATCAAGAGGGGCTCGAAAAGGGGTTTTGAAAGTTTTGGGTGTCCAGGCTAAAAAATTGAGAGGTATATATATATCAAGGTTTTTCTAAATATACTCTGAAGAAAAAAGAATCACATGGAAACAAGTTGGGCTTTATAATACTGTGTATTTATCCTAAGCTTGGATAATGTTTATATTTTATATTCTGCTTTTTTTAATTCAAAAAGGCGGTCATCTTCCTATGGAAGGACTGGAGGACTGGAATTGCAGTCCTCACATTGGCAGAAGTAGAAGTGAGAGAATAGGATCAGGAAAGAAAAAAATATATTCAATCCATACTGCAGTTGGATTTAGAGATGGGGAATTTGGAGAGGATATTTTCATAAAACTTCTTCCGAATGATTTTCAAGCAAAGTGGTAGACTTCTTATAGTTAGGTATCAAAATTTAGGAGTTTGAACAGTTTTTCTTGGGAATACTCCTCCTTGAATCGTCTCGTCTCCAATACCCCTTTTCTCCAAACCCCCTGACTCACTGTCTGGGGTTCCTTGTGATTGTGAAGACTTTCCTTGCTTCTCACCAAATTCCTTTCTCCCTTGTCTTTTCACATTGGAAAAAAATTAAAACGGACCATAGGCTTGCTTGGAAAACAGATAACATGAGTAGATGAAACCTTTTGCTCTGAAATATGCCTCCTTGCCTAGAAAAAGGTGAAAGGGAAGGAAGAAGAATGGTGTTCTATGGAAGGGTGGATAGAAGAATACCCATTCTGTGATTGGGTGTGCTGTTACCCCAGCAACTGTTTATGAGAACACCCAAAATACGTTTTCAAAATTCAAAACAGTTAGTTGCTTAATACTTACCAGTATTGTTCTTTTGAGTAAGTTCTCTGCAGTCACAGATGCTGCTTTGCATCTTCTCAGTAAGATATTGCTCAAGAGAATAATTGCTGAACATATTCTTCTCTGGATTAGTCAGTAGAAATGCGTGGGAGTTCTATGAGTAAGAGACAGAGGGACAACACTGTACACTGTACAAAAGTTGTTTCTGCCAGCCAGAAGATTTTCATTAATGTTTTGTACTATCCCCAAGCTGTATTCTCAATGTGCTTGAATTCCCATTTGAGGATATGAAGGTTACCTATATGCTAGTAATTAACTGCTATTCTTCATAATCTGCCTACCTTATTTTATCTGCAAACTTGTAACTTCATTATGTCAGAAGTGAAGCTGCACAGTACTAATATCTCTAAAGGTCTTAGAAGGTTTTAACATTTTTTTTCTTCCTAAAGTCTGTTGAGTGTTTTCAAGGAAACTAGGGAAAGTGTATGGGATAGGCAGAGCAGCTCCAGTGGTTAAGTGCTAAGAGTTATATGCTTCCTAATCAGGCAGGCATAGGGACACTGATACATTTTTTTTCTATCATTTTGGCACATGCTTTTTTCATTCATTTTTTTTTAAATACTCATTTACCATTTTGCTGAAATTCTTCTTAACATCACTTAGGATTCCTCCCCTATATTAGGTATGAGACCATGGAGCACCCAGAGTGACAATGGTTATTTTTGTGGATGAGTAAACTGACAGAAGAAATTGCTAAAACTTCGTAAATTTATGAGGTAGCACTGATCCCCAGTCAATTCTTGCTGCTATTTTTAATATTTTATTTTGTCATGTCCTCTTGTTTTAAATCTTATTTTTAAATTTCATTTCTAGTTATTTTCTTCAGGATTTGTGGAATCGGAAGAACACAATACAGAGGATCTTGAAAAAAGGTTTGACGTGGCTTCAGTAATGAGGGAAATAAAGAGAGGGAAGAAGCTGGTAAGACATTTTTCATGTTTTAAAATTCTGTATCAAAATTACTTAAAATAATTTATTTTCACATTAAGCATTTGGAATATCCACTTTGGAGGCCTAAAGATTATAATATGAACCAATAGTCTAGTAGTCCCCCTGTCTCATTGATAGAAAGACTTTTGATCCTATCGCTGTTTTCTCTCCCATTTTAAAACACTGGGAGAATAAAATGGTTTGGGGGGGGAACTGACAGAAAAATGAATAAAAATAACATGGTTTCATCAGTTAACACCTCCCTGCAGAGGAGCAGTGTTATTTAACTGAACTAGAAAACACAAATCTTTAGGGAACCCTGGTTACATAGGCTGTCATCATGAGTAGCAATTAAACAAAATAAGCTTAACAGCCCCTGTCCAATAACAACTATTGGCTGTCTGAAAGCGGCAAGGCAATACTTTTTCTTATTTAATCCATTTCAGGTCAAGATACAACTCCCATGTGGTTTGATATTCTTGTAACAAATCAGAGATTAAACTTTACTCTAAATCAGAGGTATTAAACATGTCATGGTGTTGTCACGTGACATATCAGGACTTTCCCTCCTTCACTAAACTGAGCAGGGGCATGGCCAGCACATGACACATCCAGCCCATTCTAAATGGTTTAGTTTAAACAGGATCACAGCATAGAAGCCAGCATGTGATGGGTGAAGGAGAAGTAAATGGGTCTAATGCAGTGGTGGGATTCAATTTTTTTTTACTACCGGTTCTGTGGGCGTGGCTTGATGGGCGTGGTAGGGGAAGGATACTGTAAAATCTCCAGTCAGAGGTGGTATTTGCCGGTTCTCTGAACTACTCAAAATTTCCGCTACTGGTTCTCCAGAACTGGTCTGAACCTGCTGAATACCACCTCTGGTCTAATGCCACTTCCTAGTTTTATAAACTGCAGTTTAAAAGGTGGTTTCAATTTGTTTCCATACAGGTGTGCAATTTCTGTCACAAGAGAGGGGCAACCGTTGGCTGCGAGGTCAAACACTGTCGCAGAAGTTACCATTATTTTTGTGCCTTGCATGATGATGCTTCAGTAGAAACAGATGAAACGGAAGGCCTGTACCGGTATATAATCAGATGTTTTCTAAAACCTATTTTAAGATACTTTTCAAGAAAATCCTATATAACATATTTATGTTTTGAAATTATCTGAATGGCAAAAAAGGCTTTATCTAATGGGTGTATATTACCCATGAATCCAAATGTCTCAGAATATCTTAGCCTGGAAAACCAGTAAAAAAATTGTTCTCTTTAAAATTAGAAGCTGACCACTATAATCTTCCATTTTTAGAAAAGCTATTTGTTCCAGCTATTGAATTCAGCAACAAGATGGCAAAATCAATAAGTTTTATTATCTGCAACAGTTCTTAACCTGGGCAATATCAACCCCCAGGGGGCGATTTTGTTTTTCAGGGGGGCGATGGAACAAAAAGGGGCGATGTGGGGCAAAGGAACAGAAGGGGGGCAATATGGGGGCGATGGAGCGAGATATATTGGGGGAGAGAGAGAGGGAGAGAGATCTATATTGGTAAGATAGGTAGGTAGACAGACAAAAAGACAGACAGGTAGGTAGATAGGCAGGAAGGCAGGCAGGCAAACAGACAGACCTTTTGGATGGATGGATGGACAGACAGATGGACGGACAGACAGAAAGAATGCGAGAGCGGCAGCACTTTGGGAAAGCGGTGGCAGCGGCTTTTCCCAACATGCTGCCGCATTCGAGGCACTGGTTCAGGTGCGGTACATCAGTCAATGGGGTGAGCCTGCAGGGCCGGCGCCTTGAACGCCCTGCCGCCTCTTAGCGTCCCCAAGATGGCCAGCAGAGGGGCGCTAAGAGGCGACAGGGGGGCATTTGAGGTGCCGGCCAGCCCTGCAGGTTCACCCATTGACTAGCACTGCTCTGGAGCCGGCGCCTCCAATGCGGAAGCAGTGGCATGTTACGTGCTGCCGCGGCTGCGTTCAACGCCACCCCCTGCTGCCTCTTAGCCTCTGCTGGCCCCTTGGGGATGCTAAGAGATGGCAGGGGCGTTCAAGGCCGGCCCTGCAGGCTCACCATTGACTGTAGCACCGATCCGAGCCGGGCGCAAAATGGGTGAAACTGCAGGGCGGCCGGCGCCAACATCCCCTGCTGCCTCTTAGCGCCCTCTGCTGGCCCCCTTGGGGATGCTAAGAGGTGGCGGGGGTGGTTGGGGGAGGGGGGCGATGACAACTTCCTCAATGGCTCAAGGGGGCGATTCTTTCAAAAAGGTTAAGAACCACTGATCTACAATGCTTAGAAATACAGAAAGGACTAGCTCTGTATGCTATAGAAGTATAAGTAGTCAATAATCGGAGTTGAGGGGGGAAATATTGCTATATCATTCACATTTTCCCTTAAGTTTGGGATTTCTAGGATTCTGGCAGGAAAAGCTAGAAACTACTGAACTATCAAGATGTCATCTATAATATTTTGAATTCTACCTTAGTTCTGAATATGTATTCTTTAGGCTAGGATGAAGCTGGCTTTTTGTAACAGCCAAAGTGGCATTTATATATTCAGAAAAATGAATTCAGAGTGTGAGAACTTCTGAGTTAGCCTGGTAAGAAAAGCTGGGATTGGTTATTAAATCCCAGTACAGTGAATGCAGGTGGGCTTCCACCACAGATGTCTACTCCCAAAGACTCGAGGAGAGCCCACAGTGACTCATAGAAAAAAGGAAATACTTGATAAGTAGAATTGCATTCATCTAATGAAAATAATTGAGAGGTAACTAAATTTTATTTCTAGTCAAAGACCAATTCAAAAAATTGAATAGGCTATTATGAAAACATAACAAACAGATAGGAGCGGTGAAGGATAAAGAAATACAAAACTGCTCAAACAATGTACTACATTAAGTAATCCAGTCTGTAAATCAGCAGAGTGTAGCTATTTCCAAAGCCCACATTCAGCAATATCAGTAGAACAGAATTTAACCATCCATCTGCAGATTTCCAGGGAATAAATCAGGCAGTAGAAAAGTACATTCTCCTCATCTGACTTACAAGGATGGTTAGATATCAAAAGCATTATTAAATCAGCTCCATGAAATGGGGAGTACTGTGAAATGCGCAGGGCTCAGGTTCTCCAAATGGGCAATCTTGAACTTGAGATTTATTATATCTTGCCTCAATAAGCATTGGTGGGAAGGTATCAAAATCTGAGTAAAGAGAGGTTTCCTCTGGCACAGCACACATATATATTATTAATAAAGCTAGGATAAAAAATCTTCTGGTCAGACCTTCATTATAACAATGGAGGATGGAAATGAGCACTAAAAATACATTGATTTAACTTCAGAAAAGTATTCTCTGTCCCAAATGGGATATTTAGGATCTAATTCTGTGTCTTTTCTTAAGATGATAAATTTTTCTATCTGGATCAGAAAGACCAGCAATGCTGCACTGAAATTTCAATAGAAATAAATTTCAACTACATTCACAAATGGAGTTTGAGACACACTGGGGAACCAGAATTCCTCTTATAAATGTACATATTTGTATTTAGAAATATAATAAATTGTCCTATGTTTGTAGTGTTAACAGCTTTAATTTGTTCCTTTCACAGTAAAAAAATTTGGCTCAGGGAGAATTGCCACCTTTGGTCTTGGATGGGGTGGCACTACCCCAAACAGACCCTGTGCGTAATCTAGGGGTTGTCCTGGACTCACGTCTCCTGCTCAAAGAGCAGGTGGCGGTTGTGGCAAGGAGGGTCTTTGTGCAACTGCGGGTTGTGCACCAGTTTTGCCCTTTCCTGGACCAAAGGTCCCTACTCACAGTCACTCATGCCCTAGTCACTTCCTGTCTTGATTATTGCAATGCGCTCTACATGGGGCTGCCCTTGAAGAACATCTGGAAGTTCCAGTTGGTGCAAAATGCACCGGCCCGCATGGTTTTGTGCAGACCCTGATGTGCACATGTTTCACCTCTCCTGTGGGAGCTGCATTGGTTGCCGGTTTGCTTCCGGGTGCAATTCAAGGTGCTGGTTGTCACCTTTAAAGCCCTTCATGGCTTGGGACCAGGTTATCTGAGGGAATGTCTCTTGCCAGTCACATCTACCCAACCCATTAGAGTGGGAAGGCAGGGAATGCTGAGGGTCCCATCCCTGAGGGAGATACACCTGGTGGGACCAAGAAGAAGGGCCTTCTCCTTGGTGGCTCCCTCTCTCTGGAACATCATTCCCCCAGAGATTAGAATGGCCCCCTCTCTAATACTCCAATACTTCTTCCAGAAGGCATTGAAGACCTGGTTCTGCCAGTGGGCCTGGGGAACCTAGAGCGGGATGTAGCCTATCAAATAGTTTGTGTGATCTGATGTTGGTGGGGTGGGGGTGGGAGTTGGTGATTTTTTTCCAGATTTTGTTCTATTGTACTTTATTAATTTGATTCTTTTTGTTAGTTTTTATTGTTTTTTTTATTTTAAATATGGTTTTACACTCTGTAAACTGCCTCAAGTCACCATGGGAGAATAGGTGGCAATATAAATTCAATAAATAAATAAAAATGATGGAGATATGATTCCAAGTTTTTAAAAGGATTAGCTTACTCTTTATATCTTTACCGTTTATCTTCCAGCAGTAATTACAATACAAAAAAGCTACTGCTTTTGTTTTGGCATAACCGACAATCAGTTTTTCCTCTCTGCAATGGGAACAAGATCTTGAAAGTTCTTCCTTGAGCCTAGTAGGATATACTGTAGGCATCCTCAATTGATGGGATAGGAATGTGTTATTCTTCTGGTGTGAATGCTGATTGTCTGCTTATTTATTTATTTACAAAAAAATCCTGATTACTCATTTGTCTTTGCTAAATCTTTATAAAAATGAAAATATTTGCTTCTATAAAGTCATTTATTTTTCTGTTTCTCTATTAGTTTGTTCTGCCAAAATCATGTTCAGAAATCCAGTTCTTGGGGTATGTACTTAGTGAATTTTGTTCAAATCTGTTTCTGTCTTAGCAAGGGTTCTGAAGTATATTTCAATCACATTTGTACAGCTGCCAATCTTACACAGTGAGTCTGCGCAATATACATAGTTATGATCAAGTATCTAAAACCATTAAAACAATGAAGTTGAATTAAGATAAAAACAAAGAATAAAATGGCAGGAAAATATATGAAGAGTATTACTCTCATACAACCATTTAACAGTCTGGCACAGGGGGTCTCCAACCTTGTCATCTTTAAGACTTGTGGACTTCAACTCCCAGAGTTTCTTAGCCAGCTTCAGTTCCTCAGGCAGAAGCTCCTCAGTTCTTCAGCTAGTTCCTCAGCCAGAAGCTGACTGAGGAATTCTGGGAGTTGAAGTCCACAAGTCTTAAAGTTGCCAAGGTTAGACACCCCTGGTCTGGCATAATTAATACTACGACTAATAATAGTCTTATTCCCCAATCTGCTTTAATTGACTCCATATATTATTTATTGTTCACATATAATGTAGGAAGCTCTGGAGACCATCCTCCTAATTCTGTAGAGCAGGGCCTGGATAGCTAACTAAAGTCCTGACTGAAACCATTATTGACAGCAGTTACTGCTTGTGACTTTCAGTAATATCAACCAGGCCCATTTACATTTATTTTTATCCCAATATTTTAGATTTTCATTCTGTTTACACAGACGGAAAACTGCCTTTTGCCTGGTTTCTTAGATGTTATAACTTGCAGGTAACTCTTCTTGCTTCTTGATTTAGTCTCTTTTTCCTGCCTTGAGCAGTCATTTTTGGGAAGATGATTGTCAAGGAAGCCATAGGAGGACAACCTTAACAAACATAATTCCAATGTGCTTACATCAGTTAGAACTTTAATTTAAGAGTTAAATTCCTGAGACCTCATGAATCTGCTGGGATTTCTTTCTGTTTTTTTGTCTTGAAGTATTGCAGGAAATTGTGTGATAAAAGACTTCGTTTCTTTATTTTCTAGATGAAAACAGTGAGAAGACAATGCCCCTGCTCGTAATGGAATCTTCCTCCGCTACCACCAAAATGGTAATGAAGTTGCCTTTTCAGTGTCTCAGTGAGTCATTTCTAAAACTTTTAGGAGGCCACACTTCTTCACCACCTTCCGTTATGACTCAGGCTCACATGGCCTCCCCACCTGGTAGGAGCAGAATTTCAGATTCTTAAAGCATCTCATTTTTATTTTGTTTTTATTTTGACCTTTGTCATTTTCTGACTGATAACTGCCACTGCTGCAACATCGCTAGAGACTGATATCCTTGTTGAATGTAGAGCTGTTAAGCCTACTACTAGACACCCACCCACTAAATGCTGTTTGTCTGATGATTTCAGATTTCAGAGCCTTGGTGGTGCAGGCTGTTAAATGCCTAGCACTTAAGTTCCAGCTGCCTACAATTATTGCAGGCTCGAATCCCACCGGGCTCAAGGTTGACTCAGCCTTCCATCCTCTCGGGGTAGGTAAATTGAGGACCCAAGATTGTTGGGGGCAGTAAGCTGATTTTGTAAAAATGCCGCTGGCATATGCAATGGAATGAAGGCTATTGCTGAGCGCATTGGGTTGTATCCCAAAAATTGTAAGCCGCCCTGAGTCTTCGGAGAAGGGTGGCATATAAATGGAATTTAAATTTTTTTTTCTTTTTTGTTTCTGAATTTTTGAGAGAGGAATGTCTTTTCCAATTAATCTGAGAACACAAGTGAATGATGCATTTCAACCCCTACTCTCAGTCTAAGAGAAGCTGACAATCTGAGCTGTCAGATTCTGAAAATTTAACAGTTTATATCTCTACTTTTTTTTAACTTGGAAGTATATTGCTACTACAGTGTCTTTTTGTTTATTCTTGGTAATCTGTATGCTGGTAGTGCCATTCTGTGTTATAGGTTTTAGAACTTTCTGTTTTGCTATGTGAGCACTTTTGGAGGATTTTTAGTATAAAAGTCATCAAATCATCAAAACAATTTAGGACCAAAACTTTAAAAAACTTGTAAAAGTCCTCTATAAACAAGATTTATTGTAATTATTTTACTAATAAATGAGATATGAGTAAATAAAACTTTAGACCATTTGGGAAGAATTTAGTTTAAGACTGACTTTATTAAAAATGAATATAAAGCGATATGAGTTATATCACTAAACTGGGCCATTTATAACGGTGCTATTTCAAATAAAATATTGACAGACTGATGAGACAGTTGAGGAAGAGAACATGGAAGTCTTCAGTGAAATACGTGACCAACGCAAAGGTAAAAACATGGGTTATATTTGTCAAGTGTTAGAATTCCTAATATAGGGGTGATGGTTGTTAAGGCAGTTTATGCAACTTTCTCACCTTTCCAATTACAAATATAGTTATAGATAGCATCTCCTTTCTTAGAGGTGATTCTTCAATTCTCCATTAATGGAGAATTATGGAGACGATGTTCTTCATTGCTGCATAGAAATCTATAACATGAAAGAGTTGAACTATTTGGCTCAAACAAGATGAAGCTGAGATGTTTAGATGTGGAGGGTATTGTTTCTCTTGAAGAAGCACATCTAAACACACTGAGCTGGTCCAGCTTTTTTGGCCTGTCGGTTAATAGCTCAAAAGCCTCCTGTTAATGGAAGGGGAATTTGCATTTGGGAAGATTTTGCTGGATTCAGTTAATAGTTGCAACTTAATTATCTCTATTCCTAACTTATTTATTTATGTATTTTACTTTGTCAAATATGTACAAGATAACAAGTATAGGTATGAACATAAACATGAGCTCAGGCTGTTAAATGCCTGCTCTTAAGTTCCAGCTGTCTACAATTACTGTAGGCTCGAATCCCACCAGGCTCAAGGTTGACTCAGCCTTCCATCCTCTCAGGGTAGGTAAATTGAGGACCCAAGATTGTTGAGGGCAATTAGCTGACCTTGTAAAAATGCCGCTTAGTAATAAGCAGGCATATACAATGGAATGAAGGCTATTGGGTTGTGCTCCAAAAATTGTAAGCCACCCTGAGTCTTCGGAGAAGGGCGGCATATAAATGTAATTAAAATAAAATAAATAAAAATGAACAAAGGAAGTAAATACAGATAAATGGGGACAGTAAGACAGAGACGGTAGACACGCTGGTGCGCTTATGCACGCCCCCTTTAAGGACCTCTTAAGAATAGGGTGAGGTCCACAGTAGACAGTTTGAGGTTGAAGCTGTGAGGGTTTGAGGCTGTAACAACGGAGTCGGGTACAGCATTCCAGGCGTTGACCACTCTGTTGCTGAAGTCGTATTTTTTGCATTTGAGTTTGAAGTGGTTTACCTTGAGTTTTCATCGATTGTTTTCCCGTGTATTATTGTAGTTGAAGCTGAAGAAGTCGTTGACAGGCAAGACATTGTAGCAGACAATTTTTTACTATGCTTACAGTAGATCGGACCACATTGCCTCCTTGTAATAAATTCCTAAACATCTAAAATCTTAAAAGTCATGCTTCACGTCTGTCTACAAGGGACGGTGATCTGGGGTTTCTCGGAGGATGTTATGATGTCATTCCCTGGAGGTTTGTACCTGCCCCAACCTTTCTTGCTTTCTGCAAGATCTTAAAAACCTGGGTTGGTTGGCTAGCTTGGAGACTGGGTTGTACAGTTGAGTTTGTATCTTGTTTTAGTTGATGGTGTGGCTTGATTTTTTTTAATCTCAGCATCTATATTGGTTACCTATTTAATAATCTTTTATCTTTTCAATTTTCTGTTAGTCACCCAGAATCCTGTTTAGTTTCATTTATACATTCATTCATTGAATGAGAAAAATAAAATAAAACAAAATAATGAAATAGAATAAGATCAGGTGTTGTCTTTTGGCTGTTTCAATGAGAAATCAACCTGTTGATCTCTCCAAAGGAACATTCCTGATGCTTGTCCACCACCACACCACCACCACCACCACACCTTTTACTCATAATGTTTTCTGCCTTTATGCCTTGAAAATAATTGTCATTGTACAGTGCTTCACTGTGCCAGATGAACCTGAAATTAAAAATATAAAGTGCACATCATTGTATTTCTCTCTCCACAGAAAGAATAGACTTTTTAAAGAAGTGTAAGCAGGCTGGTCTTCTGAATGAAATCTTTGAGGAAATGTTAAATAGTCTTCGCCTGGCACAGGAAAAGCTGATGGAGGACAATATTTCAGAAGAAGGTATTGTAAAGAATGTGGAATTCTCAATTGTCTGAGATCTCATATCCGCGAGGCTTGATCCCAAGAGTACTGTTGTGTCACCTCACAGTCTTCACTTCTCAGAGCTAAACGTTCCTGATTCCTTTGCAGTTTCCAGTCCTCTATCATCTTTCTCCCCTGAATGCATCCCAGTTTGGTCTAAATAATTCTTGCAGTTTATCTGCTAACCATGCGAGAAAGATCTTAGAGCAGTGGTTGACTGCAAACTAAATATAAATCAGTGGAGTGACATGGCTTAAAAATGCAAATGGAATGTTAATTTGCATCGAAATAATTATATTTTGCAAATCACAGGAGCAAATAGTTCTGTTTTATTTTTCATTGGTCTGGAACTATCACACTAAGTGAAATGGTCACATAGATGTTTCACTTAACAACCACTTGACTTAGTAACACTTACTGGTCCCTGTTATGGCTGTTAAGTGAGGACCTGTGGTTCTATCTCTTCTTAGTAAACTGTTATCATTTTGCATCTTCTTTGAACAATTTATATAGCAATTCATTTAGCGTCCTTCCTGTTGTTCTAGGCTTCCTACACTTCAGCTTGTTTTTTCTATATGCAAAGCTAGTTATCTACCTGGTTGTATTTCTTGGTCACCAGTTCCTCCTTTTGTTTCCTACATAAGTTTTGTTTTCAGGCTTTCATTACGGGTTTTCTATAGCCTATTGGCTTTTTCCACTGCCGTGTCACCAGAATTATTTCAGTGTCTTCCACAAATCTTGATTATTTCTCATCTTCTCCTACTGTAAAGTTAAATTTATTTTTTTGAAGTGAAAATATATTATATCCTCAAATCAAAGACCATGACCTCAATTTCCTTCAATAGTCATTGCTATTTTCAGTTCTTCAACTAAGTATTTTCTATTGGCTAATGCCAAATTGAGATTAGTTTATCCTCCTGTACCTTCTTTCCTTTTGAAATTTGCTATCACCAATTTTGTGGAAGGCCCTTGCCTGGCAATTTTCATAATATTATTCAGAAAATAAAGGAAGACACAGGAGAACAAGCTATTCTCAACTTGACATTAGCCAATAGAAAATACTCTATTGGCTGATGCCAGGTCTATATAGCTGATAGAAGTCTGAATAAGCTTATGAGTAGATCATTCCTCAAGCTATCTGGTCCCAAACATACATTAGGATGTCAGCAAATTGCCTAAGTACTTCTTTTCCTATGAGTTTGTTCTCCCCTGCTTTCCTTTACGTTCTGAAGAGTATTGTCACAAATTTTGTGGAAGGTCCTATATGCCTCTTTAAGAGATTTTCATTTAGAAAATATATTGCTGTGCTTTTTTTCTGCTCTCTAATGTTATCATTTTATGTTAGAATCTACCTGCCTTAAAAACATTATTCCAATTTAAGGATTATTGGCCTGGATTTGATTCTTTCATGTTGCCATTTTTAACATGTTTAATGTTGCATGTTTCATTAAAATTGGTTTTCTTATTTGAGTTGCCTTAAAGAAAAATGTTTTTCTTTAATGAATTTAATGAATTGTCTACTTTCCTCAATTGCTTACAATGTAAATTCTCAATATAAATATATATAAACATCTTTAGAAGTCCCTTGCTCTACAGCTAATATTTTGAATTTAGATGCAACTTTTTAAAAAAAATTACATTTATATGCCGCCCTTCTCCGGAGACTCAGGGCAGCTTACAATCTTTAGAGCACAATCCAATGTGCTCAGCAATAGCCTTCATTCTATTGTATATGCCTGCTTATTACTAGGGCTTTTTTTGCCCCCCACCCCCCAAGCAGCATTTTTACAAAGTCAGCTTATTGCCCCCAACAATCTTGGGTCCTCAGTTTACCTAACCCAAGAGGATGGAAGGCTGAGTCAACCTTGAGCCTGGTGGGATTCGAGCCTGCACTAATTGCAGGCAGCTGGAACTAAGTGCTAGGTGTTTAATAGCCTGCACCACCAAGGCTCTTTAAGGTATGGTATTGATGAAAAGGTTATTTTAAAAAATACTTCTGATCATTATCATATCATGCATATTTTAAAAGAAGTTTGTGTTTTTGAAGAAGTATCAGCATGTTCTTTCTATCCTTAGAGTATGAAAAAACAGTCATATCACTTTTTGATTGTGAACTCTTTGAAAATATTCTTAGAGCAGCTCATTCAGGTATGTATGAAACAAAATGTAACAATTCTTATAGTTTGTAGAACCAAGGCTATTCCTTTTAAACTAGTTAAGAATACAAATAAGTACAGATAAGAATGCAGTATTATTTTTAGTACTGTGTTCCTTTGATCGTGTCAATAATTTGACCTAGAAAAAACCTCAGCAAATAATACATCCAGGCAACACAGTGAAACCTCCATTTAACAGGCTTCAGATGCTATAGTACAAACTAATTTTTCTACCAACCCTCTCCACAAAATAACAAAGTATTATTTTAACTGTATGGCTTCAGTGGCAATTTGGATCATTTTTATGATATTATATAGATGATGTAAATAATACAAATTGCATCATTTAATGTCATTTGTATAATGAAAATACATATGATGCAAATTGGCACACTGACATAATTTGTATAGACGTCTGGAGTGAATGGATACTTTATCCACCTAAATCAGAGGTCTCCAAACTTGGCAACTTTAAGACTTGTGGACATAGCTGGCTGGAGAATTCTGGGAGTTGAAGTCCACAAGTCTTAAAGTTGCCAAGTTTGGGGACCCCTGCTCTAAATGAACTAGTAAAACGAAATTTAATGATACTGCTTTGTCTGCCTTACAAAGGACGGGGACTATTTTATTGTAAATCAGTACTGGTGCTTTGTGCCAATTCTGCCTCGTTTACTTCAGTTGCACTCCTAAATTGACTTGTATGTGACTTTTGATTGTTGCTGTTCCTGGCTCTGCCATTCTGGAGTAGGGAGCAAGCTTTTGGTATGCTGCTACTCTTTGAGAGTTACATAGACTATTTCTTTTACATACCAGTTATACTTTGACAATTTTTCACAAACAAGTTTGTGGGTTTTGTTGTTTCAGTTTTGGGGGCAGATGAAAAAGGGAAAGAAAGAGAAAAAGGGAGGGGAGAGGCACTTATAGAAGAGAAGGGCTGGCAAAAGTAATGGATGGTCCCCATCACTGCCCACCCAAAGTTGCAATGTTTCACATTCTCCGTGAAGGACTGTGACCCTTATGTTTCCCCAACCTTCTTCCCCTCCTGGCATTGCTCTTCTAAATTTATATGCTTTAATAGTAATTTGCCTGGCATAAATAATACTTTTTGATATATCTCTGCATATGTTGCTAATCTTAAGTACTGATTTTAATTTATACAGGAACAGAGGAAAAAATTCAGGAACTAATGAATACACGGGAAAGACTGGATGCTCAGATCGAACTTTTTAGAAATTTAAAAGAAACAGTATTTCCTGCCTCAGAAGACACAGATAATACCTCAAGTGGTATCTTTGAATAACCCACCATCTTTAAAATGTTCACTTCCCCGGTTACTTTGGTATAACACATTGTATACGTGGTAACTGCTATGTTTCCCATTTTTACAGTAGAGAACTTTTTGATCTAGCCAATGATCTACCATTAGTTTTAAATTAGAGTGTATACTTCCAAGATTATAGCTTCAAACGCCTTCTATTACTGTAGATGAAAATTGATGGAAGAAAATGAGTGAATTCATGATATGCACTTTATCTGCAGATGAAATTATTAACATACTACTGTAAATCACTCTGGTTTTGGTTTACAGTTATCTTACAGAGTACCAGATAGGGTTAAGATGATCACTAGTGGGTAAAAAGCAAGATAAATACCCAATACTTTCCTGCTATTTAATGGTCATTCAAGGTTTTTGCAATTCAGACTCAGTATCTCTTATCATATACACTCACTTAATTTCCCAAAGAAACTGCCCTTCTTGCTTCAAGTTTTACGAGAAAGATATACTTATACCCATATTTAGATAGTGGTTAACTGTGCTAATGAGGCCAATTTATATAAATTCCAATTGTGTCACATCAGGTAAAAAAAACATTTCAGCAAATCTGCCACTTAAAAACTTTAGAGTCTTAAAGAATATTCCAAATTATTTAATTGCTTAATTGCAAACAGTAGTTTAGTAAAATATTTTCTAATAATGTAGAGCTATTTAAATTTGTACATTTGTACTCATACCCTTTGCAGAATTTGTACATTTACATACCCTTTGCAGAATTTTAAGATTGGATCATTTTGAAAATAAACATGAATTATGAGCCAAAACACTTTTTAAAAATTAAACCATTAGGCATCACATATCAGCACAATCATTAAACCATAGCAATAAAAGATATAATAAAATAGTCCTGTCCCAAAAGTTGCACTTTCAAAATCATGATCTACAAGTGACTATCACGCAAGGTATTTAATCCTTTTCAATCCTTTAGGAGGGTCTCCTGCAAACGGAGAGGTAGATAAATTTGCAACAAGGTCTAAAGTAGGAGGTAACATGCCTCCTTCCCTTCCCATTACGCTTTTGTCTAGCTCTGAGCAGACTTGCTTTCTCAACCTTTACTTTTCTGGTATCATTTTTATCAGTGACCGAGGAGAATATTGCTTTTGAGAATTTCTCCAGATAGCAACTTTGCTATGGTTCAGCATCCAGTTCACTGACACACTTAGGTGGCATAACCATCCAGAGAGGCCAATTTCAGTGGACTGAGCAACAGGTGACTCAAAGCCTGCCAGTAGGTAGCCCATCCCTCCATCATCCATCTTTTCTCAGGTTTTATTAAACAATTGTAAGACAGCAGTGCAGTGGTTTAAAAGGTAAACTACTGAACTGCTTCAATAGAGGAAGTGGTAGCCATTTTGACTTTAATTCAACTTCTGAAGATCCTTAAAGTGATACTGCCGTTCAGTTGGGAGAAGTGGGGACCTTGAATGTGATTCTTTCATATTGATTCTGACAACTGCTATTTTATAACCTTTATCCTGGTGCCTGAGTGCTCTGAGATTTTCTCACCTTTTGGGGGATGTATTAGGGGGAGGGCCATGTGGGTTATTTCGCTCTGAAAGCCGGAGGAAGCTGACCCTTGGCATGCCTGCTTATCTGGTTCTCAGGACAGCAGTTACAATAACACCTTCACACCTGTGGATTGGCTGAATCTACATCAGACTGGAGGGAGGGGGGGTTGTAATGCCTTAAGTCTAACTGTAATGCCTAAGGGGTTTTAGAGTCTGCTTTGCCTTTTGTCCTGTTTTCACTTCTGCTCAGTAAAAGGTTCTTTTTTAAATTCTTAGTTTCAAAAGTTTTTACTTTCTTGAGTTAGAGGTTGAGAGACAGGTCCTTACATATGAGCCAGTTCTGCATACTGTAGTTTTAACATGGACAAATCAGGGTAAGTTCCGTGAAGGACTATTGTCCTACAGAAGTAGTACAAGAAATACATATTTCCTCCTACAAACAAGGAAGCATTAAATCTCATGTAAACGAGATTAAGAGGCTGAGTGACACCATATTAGGTATTTCAGATTAACAGTTGGAAGGGACCTTGTAGGTCATCTAGTCCAACCCCTCCCACCCAAGCGGGAGATTCTATACTAGGGGTGTCAAACTGGCGCCTGCCGGCCAGTTATGTTGTGTGCAGGCCACACCCACCCTAGATCCATGAAGGGAAAAACATCACATAACATGATGTGACGCTGTGAGTTTGACACCTGTACCTTACACCATTTCTGACAGAATGGCAGTCCAGTCTCTTCTTGAAAGCCTCCAGTGATGAAGCTCCCAACTTCTGAAGGCAAGCTGTTCCATTGGTTGATTGTTCTCACTGTCAAGAAAATTTCTCCTTATTTCTAGGTTGAATCTCCTTGATCAGTTTCCATCCATTATTCCTTGTCTGGACTTCAGGTGCTTTGGAAAATAGTTTGATCCCCTCAAATATTGGAACACTGCTTTCATGTCTCCCCTGGTCCTTCTCTTCACTAAACTAGCCATGCCCAGTTCCTGCAACCGTTCATCGTATGTTTTAGCCTACAGTCCCCTTTCATGCAGAATCCTACCTGATTCTGGCAAGATAAGAGGACTATGGGGGAAAACCTTAGTCATCCAAGAACTGATTTCAGTAAACCACCAGTAAATGAGCAGCACCAAGTCAGAGTCAAGCATCAGTCACTCCAAGGAAAAAGAAGCATAACTCATCAGATACGAGAACTGAAAGGTCAAGCTTTTCTATAGCAAATACTCCAAAAGACTTAATAGCTTTTCTCATTTAATCACATTTCAGAAATGCTGCAGAAATAATTAACTTCCTAACTTCATTCTGACTTTTTTGGTGAAAAAAGGAGTCCATTCAGAATACCATAGTCCTCACATAAAGGTGATTTAGTGCATAATTTTAATAAAGTTTAAAACTCACAATAGGCAGGCATCCATTTTATTATATAGTTTATACATAATCGCAATGCAAAACAGCTTTCCAACAGTTTACTTTGAATGATTTAGGTCCACAAAACGGAACAATATGTAATTCTTTTCCAAACATAATAAACTTCAAAGGAAATACAAAAACACAAATTCCAATTTGGTTAGGAAAAACAAGTTGATTCTTGAACATTTCAAGTTACTATATAACTCAATGTACTTAGTGCAAATTTATTACATCCCACTGAATTCAGTGAGATTTCTTCCTAGAAAGATGTATTCCTAGAAAGATGTATTGTAATGCAGCATTTTTCACAAATTCTCAAATGACTGAGTGTAAGGTTCCTTCATATATATACAGAGAGGTTGATTCCTTTCTCAAAACTCCCCTTATCCATGTAAAGTATTTTGCTTCCAGTTGCCATCAGAGTGCTTCAAAAGAATGAGGTACCACAATGTGATTACAAAAAATTAACAAACCATCTGCAAAGAACAATCTCTGACATTATTTTAGCTATTTCTATCCACTCCATCTGTTCTGCTTTTCTCAAGAGTTACTTAAAACAGTAAATAGATCCAATTCTTTGGAGTAACAAAACCCAAGTAAAGTGCTTGCTATTTAATTTGGGATCCCTTTAAGAGTACAGTTGTTGGGCATTGTGGTTTTATATTGCAGGCGATATAATTAATTGGACTTATGAGAAAAAGGCATGAAAGCTGTGGAGATACAGTCCAAAACAAACACACTTCTCAGTTCTTAAAGGCTCCATATTTACTGGCTTTAGCAATGAATTCCTTTAGCAAAGAACCATCTATTTGCCAGAAGGCAGATGTCTGGGTGACTTCAGTCAAATGATTGATACAAAACTTAAAGCAGAATTCTTCTAAATCCTAAATAGAAAACAAAAAAAAAATTTAAATTCAAAACAAGTTTTAAATTAAAACATCTGCCACCACTATTCATCCAGTGTATATGCAAACACACACACTGTCTTCTGACTTCCACCTCCCGTCTTAAAGTCATGTTGTGCCCGGCTACTTCACTGTTTCCCTAGCAATTCCCCAAGGGGCACTGGAGAGGGCAGATTTCAGAGGACCGCTGATTTACCTCTGCATCATAGCGCACCGCTGCAGACAGCAGCGAGAAAGCATTCTCCACTGTGATTCCTCTTTTGATGAGATGCTGACATAATTTTTTCAACTGGTTTTCACAGTACGATGTAGCCAAGTCCAGAAGCCCTGAAATTAAGATTTTAATTAAATTAAATGATGCAGAATCTCCTGCACATTGGTCATAAAGGATAAAAAGTTGCACTGAAAATGTAAAATCTTTACACATCTTAGGAGGCAGAGTTCACCAGAAAAGGCTGTTAAACAGAGAAAGGCATATTCAGGCCATTGTCCCTTCTCACTCAGCTCCGCAGCTTAAGGGAAGGTAGACTGGAAATGTCTGACTGATACCTTCTTTTGATCCCTTCCTATAACTGCTGCATGCCAGGATGTGGACCTCTATAATGAATGCACTGTGTACAGTCATCTAATGTGCAAAAGGCTGTGAGTTTAATTCCCAATGGAAGGCCTGAATCCACAGAAGATACCAGTCTTGCTGTAGGTCCTGGGGTACAATGGAACCTAATATCTAATCAGCAAGGTACAGAAACAAATTCAGCAAAATAATGGTGCTTTGGTGTCACATATGTACATTTGCCATTTAAAGAGGTTGTCAGGTCCCTATTGGAATGCTGCCATTCTGGAAAGAGGGGGGGGAGGCACCATGGATGGAATGGTTTTGCATGCTTTCACTTTTGCTGTAATTGCTTGGGGGATTTGTGGGGGGAGACAGGGCCACTGACTCCCCCTCTGCTGGTTCCAGCCATATATTCAAGGTCTCGATGCCCCAAGGAAGACCTCTTTGCACCATCCAGCCTCTTCTTTCAAGAGTTTTACTTTCTTGAGAAGGTAGCTGAGGTAGGTACCTTACAGAGATGCCACTTTTAACCTAGCATATTCCAGAACCTAGATTGGTTTGTTTGAACATACTTTCCCCATCAGTTCACCACAGAACAGAACAGCAATCTGAAAAAGGCAAGAAGGACAGTAGAGGCTAACATCTGTGGTAAGATGACATCATGTCCTTCTCCCACGGAAAAATGAAAACAAAAAAATTATCCTGTTTCCTAAATTTCCCAACATAATTTTGCCAAAGATTCCACTGTTACCTATAGCATCTTCGGGTGGCAAGTCAATATTGTCGGTGTATAGGTACTCAAGAAAAGCACGATACACTGGATAGGAAAACTGATCTACGTCTATCACTTCCTTCTCGTCTTCATTCCAATAGGACTGGAACATAGTACGGAAGTGCTCACATCTGCAAGAAAAAAACATTGTAAAGTTCCTCAAATTTTGCACATTACATCACGAACAGAAGAAATATAAGCCACACATGGTTCCTTCAAAATGGTCCACTCTCATTTCCCAGAAGCATTTTTGCCATTGTGAACAATCCTAGGATTTTTCTATTGGTCTAAAATCCAACCTGCTATCCCCTCCAGTGTTAACTTCAGTAACCAGGATCCCTAACTTTCAGCTGTCGTTCCAACACTTCCGGAAAATACCAAGTTATGGAAAGATGATCTGTTTTGTGATACAGGCAGTCTCTGACATGATCATTTGTTTAACAGCCTTTTTCAGGCAGTGCTGAAAAAGGCATCTCACAAAAAGGTATCCTCACACATATGACTGATGTAGTATCCCCATGGTCAAATTCAGGCATTTGGCAACTGGCATGTAATTTATGAGCATCCCAGAGTCATTTGATCACCATTTACGAGCTTCCTTGGGACATCCGATGAGCAAAGTCAATGGGGAAATCCAGATTCACTTAACAGGCAGTGATTCATTTCATGACTGTTCAACAACCATTGCAAAAAGTTGCAAAATTGGACGTGGCTTAACAATATTGCTGAACAACAGAAGTTCTGTCCCAACTGTGATTGTTGAGGACTACCTGTACACCACAAAAGAAGTGTTGCCATTTTATAGATTAAAACTAGTACAGTAGCTTAAGCTTCAAGCATGTCTTTTTTCTGAGGACCCTTGGAGTTCTCTGAGTTTGGTTGTTTGCTTGCAGTCATTTCATTACCCAACTAGTTAACATCATCAGTGCAAGTGAATGTGGGATTTGCTCTTTGTTTATATAGTTTGCCCAGTCAGTTTTTGGTTGGGATGTGGTTTTCTCCCTAGTAGTTCCCCAATTTTGTTTTGTGTTTGTTTGTCTGATGATAATCCCAGTGTTAGCTGCTGGAGAGGACGTGTTTTTGACTGTTCGTTTCCTTCTTAGCTTATTGTTGTCTCTTTTGAATGGTGTATAAGTATGATTTATTTTTATTTGTCTATTGATGGCTGATTTGTCCGAATGGCAAGCTTCCAGAAATTCTTAAAGAGTTTTTGGATTTAGCTTGGTCTACCTTTAACCTTTTTTACATACTGACTTTTCAATTAGCCTAAATTTTGATTTTTATGAATATTAATTTGGATGAGTTATTCAGTACTAAAAACACACATATCTTTTGAAAATACTAGTTCAGTCATATTCACAATGAACAGTTAAGATCCTGATTCTTCCTGTTAGCTATTTTCACATGAGTAATTAAAGCTATGTTTTATATTTATTATTCCACAAAAACTGTAGCCTCAAAATGAAAGATTACCCAGTGCTTTTAATTTTAATCAAATTTAAAGTATCTATTGAAGTATTAATCTATTCTTAATCTTATTTTATTTCAACATCTATAACATATTAGGCAATTAAAAAAGATGTAAAATATCAAGTTCATTAAAGAAGCAAAATAAAATACAGTAGCTAAATTGGTAAGATGATTTAGGCATTTGCTAACCATCTGGATGATTAGTTATAAATATTACCTGATTTTTAAAACAGCTTTATGTACATAAATGAATTTTCCATCTACTCTAAACTTTAGATCTGATGTTTCAGGACTATCAAATTCTCTCTTCAGAGACTCTGTCACTGTTAAAAATTCCTCATGCTCTGTAAAAACAATTATAACACCAAAAGAACATAGAGTCAATTCATGCCAGAATTCAACAGTTTTACACACACAAGTTTTTGTTAGCTTTACAAAAGCATTCCTGTACTGTATCCAGGGGTGAAATTCAGCACTGCCTTGGGAGAGGTGGTAGGGACAATTTGAATCGGTTGGCCCCACCCTCACTCGCCCACCTTCTTTCTTTTAGAGACCTCTTAGTCCCACCAAGTCACGCCCACCAAGCCACACCCACAGAGCCGGTACGGAAAATTTTTGAATTTCACCCCTGACTGTATCCCATCAAGGCAAAGGTGATCAATGATCCAAAACTGTATATAGTACAGATTTTATCAAGACACTACTTCTTTTAGATTTCTACATGACAAGGAAATATATCATCCTTATCAAAAAAAATTGTGTCCCACGTAACTGGGCAGATCTGAAATATGAAACAAGTCTGATTCTAGAAAGGAGTTATTAAAATGGAATAGTGTGGCATCTTAAATTCTAACACAACCAATATTTGGGATACTACAGTTCTCATCAGATGCCACAATTCATGTTTTTTTAACTACCAGTATTTTGGTATTTAGGTAGGTAAGTCCAATTTGTCATACTTTCTATTCTTCCAAACTGCCTGTACAGGAACAAACAGCAGCACCACACAAAAAGCTTCCTTAATGCTTTTGCAGTGCTTCTGTTCCCATTTCTTATAAAAGCCATCATTTTAATTTTATGTTATGTGAGTTGCGTTCACTGTATTCCAGTTCCACAAACACGATAATTTGATGAGTATTCTGTGAACATTATTTCCTGATCATGAATGTATAAAACCTCAAAACACACAAAAAATTATATGCAAATTATAAATTCTAATTATAAATTATAAGTCACAATGGCTTATAGGCATCTCCCACATCTGTCCAAGAACTCTCAAAATGGTTCTGGGAGTTAAGCATTGTGGGGGAAAGGTGCTATTGAAAGCCAAAATCATGAGTACTAATATTACATCTATTGCAAAAGGCTATTGAAAGCGCTTCCCTTCTTCTCAGCTTTATATACTGGAGAAGAAGAGAGGATCAATTCTAAGATGCTTTCTCAAACTCCATTCTTGGTTGAGGCTCAGATTTTGTTTATCCCCCCCCCAAAAAAACCCTTCTGTCTAGACTGCAGCTCTTCCTCTTTACTCTCAAGGTCATTGTCACAGCCCATTACAGGCCTCTCCTACACAACCATCCATGAGTATGAGAAATTTTCACTTCTGCATCGGACATAAAGTGAAACTAGTTCTCACCTACTGAGAGAAGACGCCACATCACAGCAGGAGTGGAAAAGCAAGCAAACACATCATCTATGCAGGAAAAGTGGGTAACATGGGGCAGGACCACCGACTGCCCCCGACACTGACCCCACATGTACACTAAGCCACTCTGTGCTTTGGCAGCAGATGTGTGAGTAGAATGGCAAGCAGCAACCTCGACAACCCTACACAAGGATAAAAGCAGACCACAAGTATTTAGTACCAGAGATGTCACACTTGTCCTGTTGTTCTTATGCTGGCTGATCTTTGGTGGCTGATTTTGCTTTCACTATCATTTTGTTCCAAAACTCAATCTACAGTCTTAAAGGTTAGGTACCTCCTACAGATAATGCTTACTGAGTAAAGAAAATGAAGATAAAGATGAGATAAAATAAAACAGAAAAAAAGAATAGAATATGTAACTGATCTGTGAGCTCTTGTGGGCAGGAATGTACAATTCTGTGTCCAATTCTGGTCACCATGATACAAAAAAGATGCTGAGACCCTAGAAAGCATGCAGAGAAGAGCAACAGTGATGATCAGGGGCATGGAGGCTAAACTGATGAACAAAGGGAAATAGGTATGTTTAGCCTAACAAACAGAAGGCTTAGAGGTAACATGATAGCTGTCTTCCAATACTTGAGGGGCTGTCATGGAGAAGCGGGGAGGACCAACACTTCTCAAAGCACCTGATAAAAAGAAATGGGTAGAAGCTCCTTAAGAGAGATCCAACCTGGATCTAACAAGAAACTTCCTGACAGTGAGAACAGCTTGCCGCCCGGTGTTGTGGATGCTTCATCGTTTTACAAGAGGAGATAGGACACCCATTTGACTTGGATGCTATAAGGCTCCTGCCTTGAGCAAGGGGTTGAACTAGAAGACCTCCAAGGTCCCTTAGAACCCTATGGTTCTATATTGTGAAGAACTCAGTTAAGGACCTTACTCTCCTTTGCCATCTTAACCCTTTCCTCTTCAGATTCAGACAAAACATTTTTCCTATGTGCGTGCACTAATGTTTGTGCTTACAAACAACGCATAAACAGAGTCACTTGGTTGAGTTGGGAGGCTATGGAAATTGATTTCCTCATCCAGCTGTCTGAAATTTAGTTTATTTGTTTGTTTGTTTGTTTATTTATTTATTTTTAATTACATTTATATGCCACCCTTCTTCGAAGATTCAGGGCGGCTTACAATTTTTTTTGGATACAACCCAGTGTGCTCAGCAATAGCGTTCATTCCATTGTATATGCATGCTTATTACTAAGCAGCATTTTTACAAAGTCAGCTTATTGCCCCCAACAATCTTGGGTCCTCAATTTACCTACCCCGAGAGGATGGAAGGCTGAGTCAACCTTGAGCCTGGTGGGATTCGAGCCTACAGTAATTGTAGGCAGCTGGAACTTAAGTGCTAGGCATTTAACAGCCTGAGCCACCAAGGCCCTTATTTATTTATTTATTTATTTATTTATTTATTTATTTATTTATTTATTTATTTATAATGGGATTTCTATGCCGCCCTATCTCCCAAAGGACTCAGGGCAGCTCACAACAATAAAAACAGAAATACAAAATTTAAAAAACTATTAAATCGAAGAACCCCAATTATAAACCTTAAAACATTAAAAGCCAACGAACAAATTAAAATAATTAAAATCCCCTTCAGTCCAGGTTGGCTGATCGAAAAAGCCAAGTCTTCAGGGTCACAACGGAAGGATCGAAGGTCAGTAAGGTCAGTTATGCAACAGGTGACTGATAATAAGTTCTGTGGCCCCATACAGCTTTGGGCACGTAGGATACAAAATAAACAACTAAGGGGCCTTCGTTTCATTGCACTTGCCATCTTTTATCTTTGTCTTTTATCGATTTGATGGCAAATTGTTTTGACTGTTGCGAGTTTCCCAGGGTCACCCAAGAAGCACAAGGCAGATGCTAAATAACTTTGGAGATAGAAAACTGTTTCTCAGGGGGCAACCTTTTCTCGCAAGAAAGAAGAAAGAAGCCGGTGAGAAAGATTTGAAGATTGGGAAATGATGGCCAGTGATTCTAGGCAGTCTGAAGTGTTGAAGTTCTGTGCTTTCCAGATGATCCTGGGACAAGACTCTTGAAATATCCCTGGGTGGGTCCTGACTGCAGTCCAGGGAAGATGGGAGTTTGCTGCAAGGGAGAGACAGCTTTGGGGCAAAGGAAATCAGGTGCTGGCAGCCCAAGAGAAAATGCCTGCTGGCATAATGAACACCCTTGCTCAACTCTATGAAGAAAGGTGGTTGTAGGGGAAAAAAACTATATTATATGCAAAGAAACTGTTTACATTCCTATTCCTACTTAGCTGAAGCAGAGAAGGGATGAAGGGATGGGTGGAAGATAGGTACTATGCATTAACTGCCTTAACAGAATACTGCATGCATTATTTCACAGGTATGAAAAGAAAACTAAGAAACTTGCCTTTCTTTGTTAATAAACAGGGAGGGGAATGAAGATTGGCTTACCTGAATGCTCCTTTTCTCCTGTGGTGTAGAGAGTCCAGAGAGAGTGGGTAGGCTCGAGTCCTCGGCCTATTGGACTGAGTCTGCGTTAAAACTGAAGCTCCGCCCTGCGCTGTGTCCACGCCCCAGCTTTCGATGAAGCATTTGGCAGATTGGATGTGATTCTATAGTTGCGAGATAAAAAAGGACACACATTATCGCTCCCCCCAAGCCACACTCAGACCAGACGAATAAGGGAGGGGCTGGACTCTCTACGCCACAGGAGAAAAGGCACATTCAGGTAAGCCAATGTTCATGTTCCTCTCTGTGGCTCCAAGAGTCCAGAGAGAGTGGGACATACCAAAGCTGGACTGCCCCTGGGAAGGCTTGAGTCTGGTCCTACTCACATTGGCTCATATGAATGCTCTTGTAGAACCCTCCTGCCAAAGGCTGCATCAGCCAACGCAAAGGCATCCAATCGGTAATGTCGGATAAATGGTGATGGTGATGACCATGTAGCCGCTCGACAGATTTCTTCAATGGGTGCTTGAGTGGCCCATGCTGCCGTCGTTGCACTTCTGGTAGAGTGGGCTGTCACCCCTCGAGGCACAGGAAGAGACCTACTCTGATAGGCCTTAGATATGCAAGCCCGAATCCATCTACCCACTGTAGACGGAGTCACCTTTAAACCTAATGTGCCCAGCTGAAAGGACACAAAAAGTCTTACGGATTGGACATGTTCTCCGGATGTATATTTTTAATGCTCTGTGAACATCCCGAGTGTGCCACGCCCGTTCCAAATTATACGAAGGATTGGGACAGAAATTTGGCAATGTAAGTTCTTGGGCTCTATGAAACCTCGAATTGATCTTGGGGATGAAAGAGGGATCTAACAACCCTACCTGGGTGGAAAATACACAGATCCTCTCTGACTGAAAGAGCAGCCATCTAAGAGATTCTTATAGCCGAAGTGATGGCTACTAGAAAGGCTACCTTAAGTGATAGCAGATGTAAACTGATGGATCTGAGAGGCTCAAATGGATCACGCCTTTAACACTTTAGAGAGATCCCAAGTGGGGAACCTATGGATCACTGGTGATCTAAGGATTGAAGCTCCTTTAGGAACCGAAGGATAGTTTGGTTAAGAGACAAGGACCCCTTCCTATGAATATACAAGACAGAGGAGAGAGCACCCACCTGTCCACATAGGGTGTTGGCAGAGAGCCCTAGGTCAAGCCCTTCCTGTAGAAATTCCAATATGTTGACTACTGAAGCAGAAGTGGGAGTGATCCCGGTCTTACTGTACCACTGACAGAAAACCCTCCATGTGGTTTCATAAATGTGGTTGATTGATGGTCTCCTAGCTGCTAGTACAGTGTGGATGACTCTTTCTGATATGTTTTGTTTCCTCAGAACGCTCCGCTCAACCGCCATGCGGTCAGTTGGAACCACTGAGGCTCTGGATGAGTTATCTCCCCTTGGTGTAACGAAACTTTGTGAGGAGGAATCCTCCATGGCTGGGTGATTGAGAGATTCACCAGGTTCGCAAACCAGGGACATCTGGGCCAATAAGGAGCCAGAAGTATGACCTCTGCCTTCTCCTCCAGTACCTTTCTGATGACCGCAGGTAGAAGCAGAAGAGGAGGGAAGGCATACAGAAGACCTTGAGGCCACCTGCTCCTGAGGGCATAGGTCCCGTCCGCCCCGTGTCATGAACCTGGTGAAAAAACTGGGGAGTCTGGCATTGTTTGTAGTGAACAGGTCCACAACTGGTAGTCCAAACTGTCGTGTCAGCTCCTGAAATAAAACAGGGGTAATACTCCACTCTGAGGGGTCAATTCTGGCCCTGCTAAGTCAGTCCGCTTGTGCATTTTCTACCCCAGAAATATGTTCTACTCTGATGGATAACGAGATTCCTCTCTGCCCAAAGACCCAGACATTCTGCTTCCAACATTAAAGCCCTGGATCTGGCGCCACCCTGCCTGTTATTAAGTGCCTTAGTGGTGACATTATCTGTCAAAATGAGGACATGTGCATTCTGTATAGTGCTTCTGAATTACTTGAGAGCCCAACTTACCGCTCTCAACTGTAAACAATTGATATTTGCCAGCCAAAGAGACTGGCATCGGTGGTGGTGACTCTTTGAATAAGTGACTTGCATTTATTGCCTGGGAAGACCACCCTAGCAATGACTGCTTGACTGACCTGGGGACTATGACTTTAAATGACAAATGGCTCTTGCCTGCCTTTTGGTAGGGCAAGAGGAACCCCTGTAGTTTTCTAGAATGCAACCTAGCCCAAGGCACGATGGATATGCAAGAGACAATCTTGCCTAAGAGTTGGGAGAGAAGTGCCAAAGGGGTCTTATCCGCCCTTGTGATCTCCCCCACAAGTTTTGAAGACTATCCTTGCGCTCCTGTGAAAGACTATCCTGCTCCTGTGAAAGGCGCAGCTTACAAGACACAGTGTTAATGTTTGCTCCAAGATGTAATAAACACCTGGTTGGTATGAAATGACTCTTCTTGTGGTTAATTGGGAAACCATGGTCTTGCAAAAGGGAAACTGTCACCTGGAGGGCCCACTCCTTCAAGGCCCAGTACTGTGAGGATGATTGAATTAAGATATCATCCAGGTAACACTGCACCCTTACTGGGATGGTTCTTAAGCGAGCTGCCAAAGCAGCCGGAATCTTAGTGAAAACTCTAGGGACAGAAGATAGACCAAAGGGCATAGCCCTATACTGAAAGTGTCTACCAGAGTAGCTGAAGTGTAGAAACCCCCTGTGCTCCTGGCAAATCCTGATATGCAGGTAAGCCTCTGTCAGATCAGTTGAGGTGAGGAAGTCACCCTCCCTGAATAGATTGTAGTGAATGCATCCTGAAACACTTATAACACAAATATTTATTGAGCCTTTTAAGGTCAAGAATAGCTCTCCACTCCCCTGACCCCCACCCCACCCCCGAGGCTTTAGGAATAACAAACAGCCGGGAATAGAATCCTTTACTCAGCTGACTCAATGGAACTGTCTGGATGGCTTGAATATCCAGCAGATGTTGAATAGCTTGTTCCATGATTTTTCTACGGGATGCCTCCCTGGATATAGGGCAAGGGACATAGAACCTGGGGGGTTGTGACCTGAATTCTAAGAAAAGATCATGTCTGATGGTATTTAGGATCCAAGCGTCGGATGTTGTAGCCTCCCGTTGGGTAACAAAACTGGATAATCTGCCCCAATGGGAGAACTACTATCACAATTAATGGGAGTGACGGAAGTAGCGACTTCCTCCCCCACGAAAGGGCCTGAGAATTGAGGCCTATCTCTGGCCGCTCTTTCCTGTGGGCATTCCTGGTGATTAAAGGCCTGCCTCTGTGGCCCTTGAGTCCCGGTACTGCCCTCTGCTCTGACTGTTGACCTACGGGAGTATGGAACTGCCCTGAAACTTGATCGCCTTGTCAGAGATGGAAGGTACTTCTTTTTGTCTCTTGTCTCTACAAGATGGGGATCCAAAACTTTCCCAAACAATTTATCCCCCCTTATGGGAGCAGATGCCACGTTCCATTTTCACCAGCCATCGGCTTGCCAGTTTTTCAGCCAGACCAGCCTACAAGCAACTACAGAAGTGGCAATGGCTTTGGTTGCAAATCTGGTACTATTTAAGGTGGCATCTGTGGTAAATTTGGGGGCCACTACTAGCTTGTGGATGTCCTGATGGACCTGGACATCCATAGCAGGAACTCTGTCCTGTAGTTGGTGAAGCCAGCATAAGGAGGCCCTCATGTAGAATGAGGCAGCTGATGCAGCTTTGACTGCCCAGGCAGCTGCCTGATGCGTACGCTGGACGAACTGTTCAATTCTTTTATCCTCTGCCTTCAATGCTTCCTCTGGATCTGCAGGGTTCGATGAAGAGCCTTTTTCTTTTGCCTGCCTCTAGATCTACCCCTAGATGTAGAGGGGCTATGGCCACCTTCCTGTTCTGTATCCACTATCCTAACTGGTGGGTTAGGGGCTGTAGAACTGCCAGAGGGAGAGGTTGGTTCTTGGTGGGGGAAGAGGATGAAGAGTTACTTTCACATTTAACTTCTTACCTTGCCCTCTAGGCCCCATCCAGAATAAAACAGTTCCTCTTACTGAACCAGCGAAGCAGGCCTGGAGAGGCCTATTGCTGGGCTGCAGCCACGCCCTGCTGGTCACCACAAGCAAGGAAAAGACCTGCATACAGGTCTACTGGCACACTACGCTAACCCTCAGTGCTGTGACCGCTCACCCAGCACTTGATCACTCCTCTCTCTTCCGCGCCAGCCGCTGCCACGCGGTTGCACCGCCCAGCTGGGATTGGGCCGACTGCCTGATCAAGCGGCCTGCTGCTGCGCTGCTGCGAAGCGCTCCTCTTCTTTATCGGGCCGATTGCCCACTCTGCCACTTGTGCTACCGTACTTTGCAGCTGATTTCAAATGGGACGATCACCCATGCTGCTGCCGCGCCAACTAACTAAGGCCCCTATTGGGCCGATCGCTGGAAGCTGCTTCAACCGCTCCCATGCAGTCCCGGTTTAAAACGCTAGGGCAGCTGCCCTAAGCATTCTCACCAAGTCTGGGGGTGTTTAAAAACCCTCTCTCCTGGCTGCAGTTCTCCAAATTGCTGTTCTTTCACTTTTAAAAATCTTTCAATGCAGAAAAAGGCCTCCACTTGCAATGCAAAGTGGAGCCCCAGAATTCATGTCCGTCCCGGTTGGACTGAGTCGAAAACTGGGGTGTGGCCACAGCGCAGGGTAGAGCTTCAATCAATGTGCAGACTCAGTCCAATAGGCCGAGGATTCGAACCTACCCACCCTCTCTGGATTCTCGGAGCCACAGAGAAAAAAACAGGAAGAGCCTTTCTGTACTCTATATTGGATTATTCCCCCTGTACCCAAAATCGTCATTAACAAAATGCATGCGTGAATCTGTTTTCCAGAGCCATGAATTGGAGGTAGCTGATACAACCCTATTCCCAGCTCACCAAGCATTAGCTGCAGTGGCATTTACCTCTCCTTTTCCATCATGATTTGCACTGGGCTGAGATGGTTGCTTTTGTTGCCAGTCCCCAACTGCCCATAAGTGTTTGCTCCCCAGGCATACAGTAAACCCTCATCTGTTAGTGCTAGCGTGTGTGCATAGCCACAGACAATCTGCAAATAAGTTTGTAAAGAAGGCAGGAGTTAGTATACATACCACTCCAGGATAGCAGTGAAAGGAGTTTATCACTGAAGCATAATACAAGCTGCATGCTTGATATGCTAGAAGAGAAACCCTTATAGGAGGCATAAAAGCTTCAGTTATTATTAACAGTTTTATACCATATTTATACCATATCAATTGGGCTAGTCTCTAAAAACTGATTGGTAATTCTTCAATCCCAAATCTATACCCCTGCTAGGGTTGTGCACACTTGCACAATTATTAGGGGGAAACAACGACCTCTAGCAAACATAGCAGCTTTCTGCTCTTCATGAAATAAGATCAATCTTTTCCAGGTTCCCACACGAGACTGAAAAAGGATAATTATGGTTTATGAGTCACCTTAATTTTAATGGGTGGGTTCCCTTAGGTTGCAGCTTCCTTTTATAATCTCCAAGTCTGGAAAATGTGGGCTGCTTTAATGAAGAGCAGAGGTGAGGTATTCACAGGACGTCTGAAGCATATACAGGTAGTTCTTGATTTAGAACCGCAGCTTAGTGATAGTTCAAAGTTATAACAAACTTGAAAAAGGTTAGTTATAACCCGTCCATGAAGTTATGACTGCGGCACTAACCTTGCACTCATGTAGTTGCATTTTGCGTGCTTGGCAGTGGGCTTGCATTTATAGCTGTTTGCAGCATCCTGCAGTCATGTGATCACATTTTGCAACATTTTTTGTTGCAAAGGCACCACTGGATAAGCGGGATTCAAACTTATGACTATGTGATGCAGTAACTTGCTTAACGTTGTAAAAACAGTTGTACAATTGACTGTCATATGGTAACTCAACTTACAACTGCAATGGCTTACGGCCAGAATTCCTGGCTCAGTTGTGGTTATTAAGTCAAGGACTACCTGTACCCTTTAATTGTTCCTGCTAGTGCCTGCTATTACAGAAGCCAAGACAATCAAACATGCTGGAAAAGCTGAAACACAAAATGTTCAAGAATGTGTACCACAGTTCTGACTTTGCACTTCAGACACTACATGTTGTATATTATGCACATTCCAAATGCCTTGAACAGCAATTACTGTGCCAGGCAACAGCACAGACCAATCTATGCTATCATCCCCTCTGGTGCCTCTCAGTTCTTGTCCACAAATGGCAAACTTAAGCTGTAGAAATTCATCAGAGCCATCTATAATGTACTGAAGAAAAAGACAAGATTGCTTATAAAGTATGAAGGGCAAAAAATAAAGGCCAAGGGACTAAAACTGATTTGGCTACACCTGATTTTGCTCAAGATTTCAGGAAACTTTTCATTTCATTTGCTCTAAATATCCCAAAGTCATTCTCCAGGAACATCTAAGAATGCAGCTGTCTGCACAGTTTAAAGGCATGTAACTTCCTATTCAATTATTAAAAAACCAGAATTGGAAGAGATTAACAAGGTAGTATTTACACTTCCCTTATCACCTTAACAATGAATCTTCCCCAGATTAGGCACAATTTCCCAACAATCATTCAAGTAACAGAAAACACAGATCTCTATACTCACCTGCATCACACATACACCTTGAAGTGCTGCCACTCGGCATGGAGTTAACTGATTGCCATTATTTCCCAGACCAAGTTGTCCATTGCCGTTGTAACCCCAGCCATAGACCTGGAGTGAGGAGGAGGTTAATTAACCATACACCTTATTTCTACCCAAAGAGCTCCTGTTCTGGGAGAATAGAAGTGCTAAACTAGTAGAAGTTCAAAAAGAAACCTTATTTTAAAACCAAGTTTTGTACTATTTCCTTTCTCATTATCTATGTTCATAAATATACTTTTATTTATAAAATAAAATATTTATAAAATTGTATTTATATATAAATATACCCCTGGGGAGGTTTAAATTTATTTTAATTGTTTTAGTGATTGGGCTTGTTTGATTTAATTCTTTTTTAAATATTTATTGTTGTCTTTTAATTGTGAGCCGCCCTGAGTCCTTTCGGAGAGGGGGCAGCATACAAGTCCAAATAAATAAATAAATAAATAAATAGATAGATAAATAAATAAATAAATAAATAAATAATTCAGAGGAGAAATCTTAATTTTATACTAAGGTGTTTTTTTTTACAGAGGTAGAAAATGTCTTCCATAGTTTACAGATTATTTGGGGGCGGGGCTACAAGTCTGGATTTCCTATGAAACAGAAGGATTGGATCAATGCTACTCTCCATGGTGGAAGATAAGGTAAGCAGGTGTAATAGTATGATCTGCTTTCTATTTGCACATATAAGTCCAATATTCTATACCTACGCTTGTAACGGTTACGGTACTTCAGAAGTGACTGCACTTTTTATGCAATCACCTGCTTCTGAGCCTTTTATCTCTATCACTACTAGTAACAATTAAGATAAAGAGAATTAGCATGAACTCCCTAGTTCAGCACTTGCAGAGAGAAGGATGAATACCAGCATTTTAGTCCTTAAAGACAATACGTCACTTAAGATACCTGGAAGGAAGGCTACCTGCCATTGACAAGAAATGTCATTGGGCTGCCTCTAGGTGTTGCAGTCCAGTGACCATACCTTACACTTAAAGTATCTTGGGCAGTCGATCAGCTGGCTAAGTAATGATCCAGGAAGCTGCTATGCAGCTTGCAGCCAGTTCCAGGCAACTTGTCCCTCCCCCTATCATTCTGGAAGTTTCTGACAAACCGAAGGAACACAAACTGTTCTATTTCCTTCTGATCTGTAACTCTCTAGTTTATTCCAGTAAAACATGTTGGCATTCACACAAGTGTGAGCTTATTGTCACTGAATCCTAGATCTGGTACCAACACTCCTTAAATGGGTATCAAAATAAGCAAGGCCTGTACTATTTGGAAAACAGCCTGGGATCTCTGGATAATAAAACTATACAGAATGATAAGAGATGTAAGTCAAAAGGTCTCACGGATTGAAGGCTAGCCATCTTTTCCCAGGTATTACCAAGGCTGCAGAATTTCAGAGAATTTCTCTGAATTGCTCATATCTACTTCTGAATTTATTTTCATTGGGCATGTGTTTAAAGAGAACAAAAGGATAATTCTTCCTTTGAATTAAGCCAGTCTCCAGAAGGGCAAGAACAAGGTTTGTCTTCATTCTGCAGCTCCTTACCTCATCTCCCCACATCACACATTTCTATTTTATTTTGGGGTTCACTTCAAATATACACCTTCTCATGCAATTGGCTGAAATTCAAGGCTTTGAGACAGAAGATTTTCTCGCTGAACAGAGATAGACACTTGATACTTTAAAACTTCTCATAATTTTGTATTTTATTTGAAAAATATTCTCTTGTTAAGCATTTTTCCAAATTTAATTGGTAAATTTTTGAGGGTTTGGCTAATTTATAAATTTTGGGCTAGTTCATATCCTCCAGATAATTTTTAAAAATGCAAGGGAGGGAAATTGACTGAAAATTGCTCCCCACTTCACCAATATATGCAATATACCACCAGAAAATCCTCCACAATTATCTTCAGAAACAGTGAAAACATGCTTGTGCAAGAAAGTAAAATGTAATCTTGACCTGCAGAACAAGTAGATGCGTTTTTTTAAAAAATCCCAATAACTAAACAACATTGTTGTACATTTTCCATGAAATACTTATACAGGAACACTTCTGTTCGCAGAAACAGAGGCAGATGAGGAAGGACACCAGAGGCTTACCTCCCCATTATCTATGACCACAATGGAAGAAGTTTGACCACAGGCAATGCTAACTGCTACCTTAGCCTGTAAGCAATTGGAGACTCTGCGAGGAGTTGGCTGGTTTGCAGTTGATCCTGACCCAACTTGCCCACAGTTGTTATAGCCCCAGGCGTATACCTTTAACAAAGGAAAAGAGGGAGAGACAGCAAGAAAGCATACCACAAACTTTATTACGTGAACAGAAACATTTTCCCAAAGCATATGCTGTTTAACAGTGCAGGTACCAAAGTAACTCATTTTACAAGCCACAGACGAATAGCATGGTCATTTATGATATGATTCAAAGTACTGATGTAATTAACGTTCTAATTGCTGGCAACACAAAGCCTCTTCTAACACACTTGGCTAATGAAAGAGTGTGTGCATTTTACCTTGTAACATCCAGGCAAACCTTCAGTTAGAAAACGAACATTTTTCTGCAGGAAACTTGAGTAGGGACCCAGTCAAGAGGGATCCCATTTGGAATTAATGTCTGTTACTACTTCCCGCCCCCCCCCCCAAGGACAGACAGTTTAAACACAGTTTTACAAGTTAAATGTAAATGTTCAGCCCTGAATGAAGGAATGGCCCAGATTCACTGGAGAAAGGAAAAGGCAGCCATCAACTTTGAGTTGTTTGCCTTCCTCCAGTGTCCGACTGCATTTTTCTCAGCTTCCAGCATTCACTGGTAGAGGATGGACAACACAATCTTTCTCCTCTGATTTTTCCTGATTTCTTTTCATTCTAAAGTAGGGCCCATGCATTAAAGGTGGGTTGTCTTCTATCCACCAAGTCTTTTCTGCATCTTTCAAAAGGGAAAAAAATGTCACATAGAAATGAAGGAAAAGAGAGATAACTGTATTCTACCCTAAATAAAGCCCCAAGTATGCTTACAGCAACATGAGGGTGCTTCTCTCTCTCTCTCTCTCTCTTCTTCCTAACTCTTCCTCTAAGAAAAAAAAATCTGACAGTGCAAAGCCTGTGTGCTCATTACGGTTAGCTACACCACTATGATGCACGAGGAAGGAAGGAAGGAAGGAAGGAAGGAAGGAAGGAAGGAAGGAAGGAAGGAAGGAAGGAAGGAAGGAAGGAAGGAAGGGTCAACTCAGAAAAAACAGCCTTCAACTCATGAACAATGATAAAAGGTAAACTAGCAACAGGATCTACGTATCAAAAATTATCTCCTTGGCAAAGATTATAGCACTTTCATACCAGGCAATTTTCTTCAAAACTAACTGTAACTTTCAAGACTTGAAATGAAACATTATCCCCTTCATGCAAAACAAATAAACTCTAGTACCTGACAGATATGAAATTAAACAGGCTGAGTTTCACAGAAGAGACCACAATGCCTCCAAATGTTCTCCCAGAGTCAGACACTTTCCTTAAACACATACCCACACAATTTAAATGAGCCAAGTTCCAAATTTCTGCATCTATTTTTCTGAAACTGGTCTTCTTCTTACTAAAACAGGTATAGTATATCTATAAAATGTATTCTATCCAGCTGAAAAATTTAGAAATTTCAGCACTTACAATTTCCCAAGCAAAGGGGGAAATTCAAGCATCATTATTTCAAGTTTCATTTTTGAAATCAGAAAGCTTCCACTAGATCAAAAGAAAATAAGTCACTGTCTCACTGGGCACTGAATCAGATAAAGCCCATTCAACCTCTATTTTTATACATGAAATCTTGTTTTTTATTGTTGCTACTGAATACTTGTACAAAATATAAAACCCCATGAAATCAGATTGCCAAGAGTAGCTTATTTCCTCTATAAATGTAAGAATTGTTATTGTTAAGATGAAATCTGAAATATTTCATTAAGAAAACACAGATTAATGGTAGTATCAATACCCCTTCTTCAAGGACAATGTTCAAACATTTACCAAACAAAAGTACATTCTTAACAGCAAAAATCTGAATAGCTAGTTAGAAAAGCAGAACTTACATCTCCATCAGATGATAATGCAAGAGAATGGTGGGAACCACAAGCTACTTCAGTTATTTTCTTAACGAGCAAATTAGTAGAAATCTGAATAGGTGTCACACCCTGGTTGGTTGTCCCATTCCCAAGCTGACTATATCCATTATGTCCCCAGGCATAAACTTCACCATCTACCCAAGAATAAACAAAGCAAGGACAGTGAAAAATGCAATTAGGCAACATTTGTACACCTACTCAGAAAAAACAAGATTATTGCATTTCAATAATCACTATCATTATGCTTGGTCACATAGCCAGTCAGTTGTGTAGATTGGGTTTGGCTTCTTGATCTACTTATTATGATGATTATTATGGTCATTTCTCTAATGACTTGTTTTATGGGACAATAAGGCAGAGGTACTGGAGAACTTGAATGAATTGGCATTGCTTGACTGGGAAAAGTTAAACAACAATTAGCTAAAATTAAACACACACATTCTTTCTGTAGCATGGAGAATGTAAATGAGCCATATACTCTCCATCTTTAAAGCTTATCACCTACATTTATCCATGTTAAACATTACAGCTATTTTAACTAAGGAACTTCATTATGCAAAGATCTGACTCTCTTGAGAAGTTTATAATGCTGGGAAAAATGAAGAAAGAGGATGACCAGAAGCAAAATGGATGGCTGAACCTAGTTACAACAACAATGGGGGTGCATGGTTGGAAGATCTGGAGCTGGGGGGAGGAGGCAAATTGTCTTGCAGAAAATCTATCGCTTGAAAAGAGTTGACAGCAACTTGATGGGATATAATTTATCAACTAAAGGAACATAAATGAGCATGTTATCCAGCATGGCGCCAAATTAAACTTTCAACAGGCTTTAAACATGCACTTCCTTTAATTTTTAAAAACCTAACTTCTAAATACTTGTTGACACAAGGAATGCTGTTTCAACATGCAGTATTAAAGTAATAAAAATAAAAAGGAATGAACATTCAATATCTGTCTTCTGTGGAGATGTAATTATGCTGCCATCATCCTATGACCCTCAGTCACTGAGAGAAACTCAGCAAAAAAGATGCAGCCCATGGCTGCAAAAGTTCTGCCCAGCCTAGCTGAGGGGAAGTAAAGTGACAGATGCAATTCACACCAAGGTGACAGGTCCCACTCACAGAAGCAGACTCCCTCATTACAACGGTTTTTGCATGCTCCAATTCCCTAAGTAAGAATCAGGTGCCTCTAATACTGCTCAGAAAAAGTTTCCCACCTTCTGTACTAAGGATCACATGTGGCCCACTTCCATAGCTAAGACTGCAGATCCTCTTTCCGCATAAACTCTCAAGTTTTTTGGGTACAATAGTACTCTGATTATCTCCAGTTCCCAGACAGTTACTGCAGTTTAGTCCAAATACAAAAACCTGGGGAAAAAAAAAAGCAAAACCAATGAGCTGACATGGATATGTTTATTTATGGTACGTTAAAAAAAATTATAAATTGATTTTGCGGTGTATAACAGATTTGCAATGAAACTGAGATTTATAATAAATATGGAATAAGGGACGGATAGAAGATAAATCAGGTTTAAGAGTCTATACATCATTTCAAATTAAGACAGGCTATTTGGAAGTGTTTTGGGCTTGAAACAGTTTCAAGCTAAAAATGCTTCAAAATTACCAGATTACATTTTCTCTGTTTTACTTTGAATAGTGGTGGATAGATCCATAATGATGCAAGTGGGTCTGAATTTTTATGATCTTCCTATCAAACCCAGGAACCATCAATATTCTATCCCCTCAGAGTGAAATGCTTTGTGGCTGAAAAGACTGAAATTTACATTATGTTATAATCTTAAAGATAATTTTTATAAAATGATAAATTGTTGGTATATGTCACTGGAAAAATTGTCTATAATATATAAAGGTACTTGAAATTTATGTTGGAAATGTAAACAGGAGGATACATTTTATTATGCTTGATGGATGTGCAATTTTTTTAAAAAAAATTGGACTAAATCACATGTATTAATTCAGAAGATTTTAAAGATTACTATACAATTAAAACTAGACACTTTGCTTTTGGGACTGATCAATAAACACTTGAGAAAAAGTCATGGAACTGTTTTTTATAAACGATATCTGCAGTGAGATTATATCCACCATGGGGGCGAGGGGAATCAACATTATCCACAGTGGAGGAATGGATGAAGATGGGACTTCTGATATGACCAAATTGACAGCTTTGATCAGAGAAAATATATTATCTAAGCTTAATACTGATTATAAATATATTTTTTCATGAGAATAAAATAGTTTTATGATTAGAAAACAGATTATACAAAAAATGTAAGTCATGCTGTAATCATAGAGTAAAAGAATCTCCATCTGCAACTGCTATTAAGAAAATCAGAAGCTAACTTCTTTCTATTTTACTTCTTTTTTGGCCTTTTTCTTCTTCTTTTCCTCTTTTTTAAATTCTAAATACAGGTAGTCTTCGACTTACAACCATAATGGAGCCTACCCACTATGGTCACAAACCATGATGGCTGTTAAATGAGGTGCCCATGTAATCGCCTTACTTAACAACCCCAATCCCTGCACTTCCCACTGCAGTTGTTAAGTGGAGCACAAGATGCCTCAGAAAGACCTAGCACAGGCTCAGGTCTGCATTGCAGCACCTCCCAAGCCCAGTGGATATTTACAAAAAAATGGACATCCCTTCCCACAATTAATACAGTATGCTAAAATAAGATTTCACTGAAATCAATAAAGCTAAGAGTAGCCTAAATTCAACTGGCTGATGTCAAAAACCTCAGCATATATTTCACATTCAATATTTGAAGGAGAGACCAACAGGAATACTAAAGTTATGGAGGGAAGGGAAGAGGAAGAGGACTGTTGGCAAAAATCACATGCACATGCCCATCAGGAATCAAGCTAAATTGGTGATACATTGAATGAAAAAATAAGGGTCACTCAGTATGTTTAAAAGGCCCAGTTCTTTGATGGGCTTGTTTAAAAACCAAACCTTCCATCCAAAGTATTTCATTGCTGTTAAAAGGAGCTTTAAAAAACACTTGTTCTAAGATGTCACCTTCTACAGTGTAGCTGCAACATATCTTTAAAAGGATTAGCTCAATATTGGGCACCATGCTTGGAAAAATATGTTTTCAGGCATAACATAGACCAACATCCAGCAAACTGTAATTTGCTGATTTGCTTGTTAAATGAAATTTTCATTTAACTGATTAGGTTTGCCATCAAAATCTCCAATTAATCTTTGCTATGTGAAAACACAGGAATATGTAGCTACTTTTGTACAAAGTAGCAAATTAGCTTCCTATAGCAGAGTTTGAAGTACTTTCTTAATCTGCAGTGTTTCATAACACTTGGGTAATTATTTATTTTAAGTTGTTATTTATTTCAACTTGCCGAGTTCCTGGCTGCTTTCTGGTTTGAAACCAGTCAGGTCTTGTAAAGTTTCCCTTAATATATGAAGGAGTGACCAAAATGTATTTTATCTAACACCTGATATGGATAGTAATAACAGTCCCCATATAGATATTTCCATCTGTTAAGAGGACAGACATATATGCCTGTGTGATTTGTACTCTAACACAGGAGTCTCCAACTTTGGCAACTTTAAGACTTGTGGACTTCAACTCACAGAATTCCTCAGCCAGCTGAGGAATTCTGTGAGTTGAAGTCCACAAGTCTTAAAGTAGTCAAGGTTAGGGACCCCTGCTCTAACTTGTAAAGCAACTTGCTCTTGTTAGATGTAGGTGACCTTGGAGGAACAATGCAACAATCAGCAACATGCTTCAAGCCCAAAACAGAAAGAGAAAGCTGGAAATGAAATGTAAGCTGAACTTATCCTTAACTCCTTTGGGTACAAAGAGGGAGGGAAAAGTCAACACAATCAGGCTTTTCAAGATTCCGTTTGCCATTGCCTATCTCAACAAAGTAGAGATTGATCACTCTTGAGCAATCCGCCTCCTGATTTGGCCACCTGGAAAGGCGGACACCAAATGTGTTGGTGGAAGACAATAAAAATGTGCAGTATGAAGGTTTGGCCACAATAATATCCACACTTGGCTTTCAAATAAAAACCCAAGTTGTTAAAAAATGTAATCTTTTTTTTGGAACTTTTTTAAAATTTATTTTTAATTTTAATTATAAGAATACAACACAATACATCTAATTTATCCTTGTTATACATATATACAATTTACTTCCTCATTTATAATCTCCTTATTTAATACAGAGAAAATACTTTTTCTATTAAAAAAACAATCATATTAAGTGTATTGAATTATTATCTAACTAAAACTAAGACACTTTTTTGTTCCACTCCCTTTCCTATGCAATATCTGGCCTGTCATTCAAATTTTAAAGATGCCTTTAAAAAAAAAGCACAGAAAAAGACATGTCCACTTTCCCATAGCAATGAATAAGGCAGCTGAAGATACATCCATGTTTTGGACTGGGGTTTTCTCTTTCTCTCCTTTTCTCTTCTACCAAGTCATTAATATTCTAGTGCTTCTCAATTCTCCTGAACAGACTCTACCTTCCTTCTTTAGAGTCCCTCCACGCATGCATACCTTTTTAAATGCTCTGAATCAAAGCCCATCCTTCTGTAGACCTCCTGTCTGCTTCAAACTTCATGGATGCCTGGAATCGAGCTGTTTAGAACAAGCTGCTTCTCCCCCATCCCACCTCTAAATAAGAAATGCCACACAAGGCAACCATTAAACAGGGGCTCAAAGCTTAAAACCACTGACATTAGTAGCTCCTCATTAGTTTTCTAGGCTAGGCACCAACGACACTTTAGGATTTTTGCAAAAAGCAAAGTCAACTCAGAAAGCAAAGCAACTCAACTGTGTTCTGGCATGAGATCAAAAGAGGGTTTCCAGAACACAGCAGTTTCATCCTGTGGTTTCCTGCTAGATTTCTGCTGAATGGAAAGTGAGGAAATCGGTTATTTCATGAGTAATTCTTGGATATCTGATCGTGCAGAGATAGAAGGCATCAAATTAATTTCCAGAACGTTAATCTATTGGGCCATTTGCAGATCCAAAGCACTGAACTTCTATGCAAGTACCATATTTTTCACACTGTAAGATGCACTCCCCCCCCAAAAAAGTGGGTATATCTTATAGAGCAAATATTGCAGTGAGGGGCATCGGGGGTTGGTGTGGTGGTGCCTTTGCTGCCAAGCAGCTGATTTGTGGTGGAATACCACTGATCAGGTGTTCTAGGTGGGGGGGATCGCCACCGCTGCCCATTTGCTGCCTGCCCATTCGCTGCTGCCATTCGCCGCTGCCTGTTTGCTGCTGATGGGCAGCGGCAGCAGTCAATGGCAGCCAGCGAATGGGTGATGGCTAACGGGCAGCAATAGGTGGCGGTGGCTATCCCTGCCACCTAGAATAGCTGATCGGCGGTATTCCAGGAGACTGATCCAACCGCCAATCAGCTGCTTGGCAGCGAAGGCTCTAGTGATTCCCAGTGGCGGCAGCAGCTCAGTTCAGTTGACTGGTGGTGGACGCAATGGAGCAGAACCCTGATGAGCCATGTGCTGAGGCTGCAATAAGGTGCTGAAGCTGACCAGGCTGTTTGGTGCAAGGATGCTAGCCAGATGGATGCTGGGAGGCAGATTTTTTTTTCTTGTTTTCTTCCTCTAAAGCTAATGTGCATCTTATAGTCCGGGGCGTCTTATAGCGCGAAAAATACGATAAATTACACAGACAGGAAATCCAACAGTAAAAACCACAGAGCAGCCTTCCCAAGCCCAATTTCTTCTTGATATGTCCCAGCTACAGTACTTTAAAAAAAATGCAGAAATGGAGATGTGCAGCAAAGAAAGAGCAACAATCTGGACTGGACTTCATGGGAAGAATTCATTGCATGGATTGCCCTTGGCTTCAGATTCAGAATGGGGTCCTATTGTGTACTCCCTGACGAAGCCCTCCATGTAGATAGGACAGGACCCTCCTCTTGAAAAAAAGGGTTTTGTTTTGGGGTTATTACAAAATATGTGTTCTATAATTATATACAGGGTATTTGAAAAAAGAACCGAATTAAAGTAGGAAGTGAATCTTACTTATGACTACCTATTTTATAAAATCTTTTTTCTGAGGCAAGAGAAGCAATACATATTTGATCAGTGGAAAGTACTCTACACTCAGTTTTATTTTTCAGTGGGTCACAAATATTAATTTTAGCTGTAACAACGAAACTGCAATATTCATCTTCTTTAAACCCTGCAATTTTTGTTTTAAATACTGATTAATTGTACATGCACGCTATTGCAATCTTAAAACAAAAGTTTGCCATTTTTATATTGCCCACTAGATATCCAAACAATGTTATAGGCAAAGAAAGTGAACACACTTATGTAAGTACTATAATCTTACCTCATCACTGTGGGTGATATATATAGCTTCATTGGCAGATGTTCCAAATACACATGCTTTTTTAATTGTTGCCATTTCTTGAGGTGAAAGCAATGTAAATATAGGCCACTTCCCGACCTCCATCATAACTTTGCTGGACTTATGAATATGTTATTTTATCTGTCATTTAAAATGGTCTCATAGTATTCTCTGGGGGGAAAAAGAGAATCCATTCTTATTCAAGTATGAATAAAGACTATTTCTGTGGTGGGGTCTTTCATGGGTGTCATAATGATCTTAGGCTGCCCCAAATGTTATTAGCGAGATGATCCAAAGAGGGAGGGGGAAAATAATTAAAATAAATGTGTAAATAACATTTTTACAAGACATGAAAACTGGAAATTCAAGGAATCTTTTTTTAATTTGGAAGGATTGCTTTTTAAGGAAGGTGAAGATTCAAAACGTACGACACCAAAAAGTTATACAAAATGTGATCTATATGGTATTAAACAGCTAAATAATAAATCCAAGTTGCAGCTCTCAAAACTGGAGAGCGTTGCCAAGTTCGTAAGAGAGACACAGAAAGTTCTCTATCCTTGGAAATTGCTGCAGGTCACTTCCTTCTTTTTTGCTCCCCACAAGTGTTAAAATCTCATGCCTGAAAAGTTTTTGCCTACCACATTTTGTATTATTGGTGCAATATCCTTGTGATTACAGTATAGGTACATAAATTCACAAAGGTAACCGTCAACTACTCATCGATATCTATGACTCTAAATCTATCCCCATTTGATGGGGAAAATTTATAAGCTAAAGAATAAGCTAAATGTATAAGCTACAGAAAATCTGTGAATGCGGTAAAAGTGCATGAAACTCGCTGTCAGGCAAAAAGTCTGGACCAAATTTTGGGTGGGTCTGTTTGAGTAAATGCAAGTACTGTATCCTCTTCCCTGATCCTACTGACTTGGCACCTCCCTTGTGTTTAACATCATCTCCTGAAGCACTTTGATCTAGACAAGAAAACAAGCAGCCGCACACCCTGCCTTACCGGAAGTTCACTGAAAACTACTCACAAAAGGAAATGGATTATAACTAACTGGGAATTTTGCCAGGACAAAAGTGCTTTAATGCCACATGACACCTCAATGAATTTATCAAAAAGTATACTTGTATATGTGTGATTAGAAATAGTAATACAAATTAGGACGTTCCTTTTGATAAGTAGCATCCATGTTTATTCTGCCTGCCCCTGCCAAAAAGGTCAGGGATTCTTTCACAGCACCAAGATTTTTAACCAAAATGGTTCTTGTTACAATTTTTTCCCAACAGGTAGAAGGAGTGGGGTTTGATAAGAGGGGGAGGTGTTCTAAATTAGGTCCTTTTTCCTGGTCAGAAGATTTCTTGGCCAACTTACATCATCACCCTTCTTCAAGAACCTATTATTAACAATGCCCCTCTCTCAGAGAAAGCACCCATGCAGTAGATACCCTTAGTATTCATCTTGAGCTAATTTATTTCCCCCCCCCAATTTATTTTGGGGCTTAATTTTGTACTTTATATTTGCTGCATGCATATACAATTATCTGAAAAAAGAGCAAGGCTGCTCATATCACTTGCAGGAAAACAGGAACTCATAACTATCATGCATTATTCTCATCTATAACTTCTTGGTACCAGCATTTTTTCAAGCTACATTCTAAAAAGCATTACAGTCCTACATAAATCTCTTAACACTACTGAATCTTTCCAGCATCTTAAGTGCTACGTAATATAAGTCATAATAAACCTATTACAAAAGCATTAAAGAACAAAATAGATAAATATGAATATAAAAAAGCTAGACATAACAGAATAGAGGATCAATACTAGAGGTTTCTGAATGCTTAGCATGACAGAAATAATTTCTCAGCACATTCACAATCTGCAAATATTGTGCAGAATAACATTAATAAAGCGTATCAGCATATTAAACAATTGAGCCCCTGGGAAAGCTTAAGTCTCATTTAATTATTTGAAGGGATGAAGTATGAGATGCTCCTAACTCAGGATGCACAAACACCTCAGGACATCAACAAAAAACCTTGCAGGATGTTTTTCCCTTTCAGAAAGTTACTGTACTATATAGCAAGTAAGGCTTGTGCTTAGAAGATAGAATTCTTTATTGGCCAAATGTCTTGGTGCAAATGCTCCCAGTATACATAAAAGAAAAGATACATTCGTCAAGAGTCAAGAATCACAAGGTACAACACTGTTGATGAGAGGTGTATTTCTCATTCAGTAACTCACATCAATCCCAGCATATTTTCCTTGATTATATAGGAAAGCAAGTCCAGGAAACATATAAACACATATGTTGTTCCCTAGATTTCTGAACAAGCTATTAACCACGATGCCATCTTTTCTCAGTTGGGAAGAGGTTCACAGACATTCCACTTCCTCGTAAAATACCCCATTCGCAGTTCGTGGCTCCGGGTCAGGGTTGCCAATGCTGATTTTTTAAAACCCGGATCCGAGTTTTTCAATGTCTGTCTGGGTTTCTAGGTTTTTTTTTAACTTTAAAAATGTAAGTTGTTCTCTATTTACATTATATAGTACGTATTAAATAGGTAAAATAATTTTGTACAAAACTGATTGATTGTGGTTTTTTTTTAATCTGAGTCCTTTGTGTAGAACCTGGCTTTATTTGAGAACGAAATCTTGGATTTTTAAAAAAAAAACCCAGCTGGTGCCCGTGTCCCGGACCTCCTGATTCCCCACCAAGATTTCCACCCCTCCCCGAAGACTCGAGCCAACCCGGAAGAGACCGAGGCGTGTGATGGTTATTTCCCAAAACTGCAGCCAACGGATCCTCCCCTCCTTCCTCCGCGCTTTTCCCATTATACGCCAGAGCCAGACGCTTCCGTTATTCCTTCACTTACATGGATAGAAAAGAGGCCAGCCCGTTCTTTCTGCAGGAAGTCACCGAAGAGAAACGGGAGGCAGCTGCTACAGACTGAGAAGACACCCCCTTCCCACTTCCCGACTGCTTGCAGGCAAGAAAATAGTCGGAACCAGCTTAGCGTAGGGCGGCCCAAAAAGCAGGGGGCGCTTCGCCAGGAGGGGAGGGAAGAAGAGGGCGCCTTTTTTAAACCAGGAGCGGAGCCCCGCCCAGCCGACCCTCCCGCCTCTCCTCACCTGTTGCAGGTTTTTGCAAAACGCCGACTCCGCCGAGCTACCCCGGGGGCTGGCAGGAAGCGGAGAAGCAAAGGCACTGACCCACCCAGGGGCGCATGCGCCGCGGGCAACGCGTGAGATTTATAATGCCGGCGGCTTGTCTTCATTGCGCGTCTTTCTGTATTGCCCTCTTCCGATTCGCTTGGGTGACGCTATAAGCGAGAAAGACGAGGCAAGAAGAAGCTATTTTCGTGCTTTTGGTTTTCCTGATCCTTTATTTATTTATTTAAAGCAAAGTAAGTCGTCGTTACGACTAGTAAATCTGGGCTACAATGTTGCGGACAGTGCCAATTGGCCAAAAAAGAAAAAAGATGAAGCTTTTGTTATCTCTTTACAATACCGTCATCCAGCGGTTGCCTGGTGCTTTGCAGCCCAGATCTGGTAGCACTCTTCCCCTCCCCGACCCCGCCTCGGTTTTTCATCATTTTGGGGGGAATCGACGGCAGAAGGCAACCATTGCTCTCCAATCGTTCGCCTGTTCTGTTCTTTCTGCTCTGATCGAAGAAAAAATAATGTAAAAGGTCCACAAAGTCAAAAGAACCATTTCTGTCATAGAACTCCAACTAGACAACCAGCTAAATATGAGCCAGCAGCGTGCAGCAGCAGCCCAAAAAGCCAATGCAATCCTAAATTGTATTAAAAGAGGGATGCAATCGAGATCAGAGGAGGTACTAATATCACACTATAAAGCCTTAGTAAGACCACACCTAGAGTACTGCATCCAGTTTTGGTCACCACACTATAAAGAAGATGTTGAGATTCTAGAAGAAGCCCAGAGAAGAGCAACCAGGATGATTAGGGGACTGCAGACTAAGGCATACGAAGAACGGTTACAGGAACTGGGCTTGGCTAGTCTAGTGAAGAGAAGGACCAGGGGAGACATGATAGCAGTCTTCCAATGTTTGAGGGGCTGCCACAGAGAGGAAGAGGTCAAGCTATTCTCTAAAGCGCCTGTAGGCCAGACAAGGAATAATGGATGGAAACTGAACAAGGAGAGATTTAACCTGGAAATAAGGAGAAACTTTCTGACAGTGAGAACAATCAACCAATGGAACAGAAGTTGCCCTTGGAAGTTGTGGGAGTGCCATCACTTCAGACTTTCAAGAAGAGATTGGACTGCCATTTGTCAGAAATGGTGTAGGGTCTTCTGCTTTGGTGGGGGGGGTTGGACTAGATGACCTACAAGGTCCCTTCCAACTCTGATTATCTGTTATCTGTTAACTCATTTTAGAGAAAGAGAGAAAAAAATACTCTAGTTTCTCACAATGCACTGGAAAAACCTAGCTTAAATCATGGCTTGTTGAATCAAGCACACTTGGCTGGCTTATGTAGGATAGTAGATTTAAAACGCTGTCCTGAATAAACATACTCCGCCCACTCTTTCATTTCCTAAGAGAGCATCATAGTAATATTTCACAGGCAGCTCTTTATTTTAATCGTAGGCCATACCTGCAGATTAGAGTGGAAAGAAAGAGATTCTTGTTAGCCCGTTAATAACAACCCAGCGCTGTTGGATTGTTGGCAGCAAACGTGCCCTGCACTTTGGGCATTTGGAAGCAACTATCCAAAAACTACCTATCTCCACTACCTGCTCATTCTCTTAATCATCCTCATCCTACAGTCTTTCCTTTCATTTGAAGATGCTGGAAAGACATTTTCAATGGTTGCTGTACTAATAAAACATTTTCTTAAAAGGCTTGCTTGATATCATGTTGAGAACTTTCTGGCTGCCCCGTGTAAATAATAGTTTCTTCGCCAAGTAATTTCAAATTACAGTGATTAATTTTGTTTCTGCCTCTGTGTTGTTATGCTGCTTATGCAGAACTGGCATGCTTAGCTTTTTTAATGCATTTGTTTTTAATATATACTTGATGTTTTGATTAATAATCTCATAAATCAGTAAAATGGTAGGATAAATGACTATTTAAAACATGCATTTCTCAATGTTTCTCTCTAGAGAAACATGTATTTCTCTAATCATGTATTTCTGCACCTATCCATTGTGGCAAAAGAGTAAAATTTGAGAAAGAATGTTTTCTCTGATACCACTAACATACCTGCATTATGGTCTTTTCATACCAAGGTAACATTTTTGTATTTTCCTAGGCATATTAAAAAGAACAGTTGAAGTTTTAGAATCTAAATTATTTTATTGCTATTTATTACAGAGATATGGTGTACTTATGTGCTTCTAAACAGTGGTGGGATTAAAAATTTTTTACTACCGGTTCTGTGGGCGTGGCTTGGTGGGCATGGCTTGGTAGGTGTGGCAGTGGAAGGATACTGCAAAATCCCATTCCCTCCCCACCCCACTAACCTGCTTTCCAGCTCCGTTCTCCTGTGTAGGGCAACAAAAGACCCAGCCAATCAGCTGGGACTCGGGAGGCAGAGAATAGATTGGGGCGGGGCCAGTCAGAGGTGGTATTTGCGGGTTCTCTGAACTACTCAAAATTTCCGCTACCGGTTCTCCAGAACTGGTCAGAACCTGCTGAATACCACCTCTGCTTCTAAACTATTTTGTTTGTTAATTTGTAACCTTGAATTGGATGAAATTGTATGTCACAGGGCAACAAGTTTTGAACCAAGACACCTCAGATAGGCTCACTTACAAAATGCCATGATCCATGACTCCCATGGGAATGAAATTTGGGAAAGTTGTGGCAGCTTCAGCAACGCTGCATTGTTCTTGCTTCAGTGCCACATGATCATTATTTCCGAAGTTTCCAGATGGCTTCCTGCAAGTCAATGGAGAAGTCAGCAGAAAGTTGAAAGTTGATCAGGATTGCCAATGCTCTTTGAACGGCTTCCTAGTAGTTGCCACTTGCTCATTTTTATGCACCCTCTGCAATCCACATAGCAACTCTGGCACACCACCACATACCTTCCCTAACCACCGTGACATCCTCTTGTGCACATTCATGCACACTTCCTGACCCGCACTGTACTCCCATGCAGTCTCCACAACCTGTGTAGCACATCCTGGCATCTTGTGTGTCCTCCCATAAGAGGCATCAGGCTGGTCGGGGGAGGTCTTCCATGTGAGTTGGTCGAGGGTGCATGAGAGGTGACACACTGGTTGGGAAGAGTGGATGGGAGTTCACAAGAGGAGCTGGACAGGTCAAGGAGATTGCGTGGGGGTGTGGCTCTGGTGTGGCGGATGGTGCGTGTGGGTACGTGAGGATGCCTGAGAGTCACAACATGGTTGGGGAGGATGTACAAGTGTTAGGTAAGGAAATATATCATAGTATATATCATAGTATGTTTATCTGTAGTTCTTATTTGTGGTGCCATGCTCTGTCTTGACCTTTTATCATTTTTATATTTATCGCACTGTTTGAGATCAACTTTAGATTGTTTTACAGCTTTATAATACATAATGCATTATATTTAATACATTGCTAATACAATATACTGAATACATTGATTTAAACAATAGTCTGACAAGTCTCTGAGTGACTTAATTCACTTCCTTGATCCAGTTGTGGGAATTGAAGTCTTGCCATTATTTTCTGTCTACACTGTAAAAAAATGAAACACTCCGGGATTTGTAAGAAGTCAGGGTAACAAGATCTGTCCTTACATCTCCTGAATTTCTTGGATCTTCTGCTAGGATTACTTTCTTGCTGCTTTTTAAAATTGTATGTGCACACACACACATACACAAACCCTGTGCATTTCCCAAATAACGTGGTTCATCATGTTAAGCAACTGACCCACTTCAGGGAATTGTCTTGATACTCCTTTGAGGGATCCAGCTGTGACCTGTCACTCTAAAGCTGCCACTCCTGATGTCTACACAAGGCATTGGTTGGTCCCTTGCAATGGTGTTGCCATCTCCAACATGTTATTCATGCCATGGCCAGATCTAGCTGGCTCCAGTCAAGTGAAATTGTGTGATAGACACAAGAGTATCACCCTCCCATCCTTGTATTGGGGAAGAGAGTTGATTCACTTACAGGTGCTGGCAGAATTGGCTTCCTGCCTCTCCAAGTTGAGAAGCAGAGACAGGATCAGAGCCAAGTGAAAAGGGCAATGCTGCAACCAGCTGTTACTGTCTTGGATTATGATAAAGTATTGACTCAAAGAAAAAATAGGTGAGATAATTTAATGGAGAGGCATATGGTATTGTGAGATCCAGTTTAGTGTAGTGTAGTGGTGAAGGCTAGAAAAAGGGAGACCATGACTTCTAGTCCTGCCTTAGGTATGAATACTGGTTGGGCAACCTTGGGTTATTAGCCCTAAAGGGGAGTATGGCAAACCACTTCCCAAAAACTTTCTCAGGAAAACTGCGGTCAGTTGCGAGAAGTCAAACCTGACTTGAAGGCAGGAAAAATGAAACAAAAGTATCATAGACAAAGACTTTTTTTTAAAATTACATTTATATGCCGCCCTTCTCCGAAGACTCAGGGTGGCTTACAATTTTTGGGATACAACCCAATGTGCTCAGCAATAGCCTTCATTGTATATGCCTGCTTATTACTAAGCGGCATTTTTACAAGGTCAGCTAATTGCCCCCAACAATCTTGGGTCCTCAATTTACCTACCCCGAGAGGATGGAAGGCTGAGTCAACCTTGAGCCTGGTGGGATTCGAGCCTGCACTAATTGCAGGCAGCTGGAACTTAAGAGCTAGGCATTTAGCAGCCTGCACCACCAAGGCCCAACTGCAAAACTGCTCATTCAAAAAACGGAAAGGTGGTCATTTCCAGTGACTGAGTCTTTTGACTACCAAGAAATCCTTCTTCAGAATGTAGCAATTCTAGGCATGTGTCATTTCTCCTCTAAACAGGTTCCAGTTGACAATGTACTTAAGTTGTGGTGCCTAAAACCTGATACAGAAGGGGGAAAATCACTTCCTATGATCTGACTGTTTCTTAGTATGTGTCTTAAGAGTCTACTAGCTCATTTCAGTTTCTTATCCATGCTTAAATCCTTTTTGCCTGTTCTGCTCCAAAATCAGGTTTTTGTCTTCTTATACTTGGTTTTTTTTTAAATTCCTGGGTATGTAAATCCAAGAGTTCATTTATGCTAAATCTAACATGGTTAGTTTTGGCCCACCCTCATTCTTTAAGGTTTTTGAAGCCTGACTTTGCCTTCTTTGGATTTTTGCACCCCTTCTAGGTTTGATGAATTCCCAGAGCAACAAACCCACTTTTGCAGTCTCATCTTTGTCATGACATGGAACAGCAGAAGCTCCTGGACAAAGCCCAGGAGTTTACTCAGCTTTCCTGCCAAACTGATGCAGAGCCTTTATTTCACAGTTGCGAAGATTGTTTAAGCACTTGTTGACCTACCTAAGAGTTGTAATTTTGCTATCTTGTCCACACAAATGCAATGGATAACTTTTAAATGAAATTATTATTTCCCATGATCAGCGCTCGATTTACTAAAAATAGGCATGGCGTATCAACCAATGCATTAATTTCCTGAGATTACTAAATCAGTTGTTCAAGATTTTTATTTTATTGTCAGTCTTAATCAAAAGCTATCAGAAGCACATTTGTGGTTCATTACGTGATTTTTTTTCCTGTAGGAAACATAATCCAAGAAAGCTTAAATTAGCATTATACACAATTGCTGTTTAGATAAAATGGAACTAATTTCCCCAGCAGATGCAAGATTTTCTTCTACAGAACAGGAAAGAGGGAATCTTCTCCAGAAGATGCCCCAGGTTTTTGGAGTAAATGGATGGAAAAATAAAGTTTCAAGAAGGGGGGAAATTACCCCCTTCCTGTTCCATAGGCCATATCTTTTTAAGAAAGGAATTACTAAAAGGATACTACTTTTTTGCATTGAGTTTCAAATCTTTGTATTTAGGATTCAACTTAAAGAGGAAATGTACAAAGATAAAGTGTAAATGATCACAAAAATCATTTGGTTGAAGAAACAATGGCTTATAAAAATAGAAAGCAATATTTTGTCCTTCAAAAAGTTATTACTCAAAGGAAAACCCTACTGTACAATGTGATTAATTTGTAAACATTTTTCAATGTTTACTCATTGATCATAAGCAATAGTTTGCTAGTTTATAGAATCATTGCAACTTCTTACAGTCAAATATTGCAATCACTTTATTAAAATGTCTTTTAGCATTTTAAAACTCAAGAACCAAAATAATTGTAATACACTAGTTTGCATTCTTCAGCTATATGCAGTGAGTCTGTGCTCAGATCTCCAGACAACCACCAGAAGGCAGAAAAAGTAGCAAAAACACTGTCTTAACATTTTGGATTGTCCTGAATGGACAGCTAGATTAAGCAAAGAAAACTAGGTCCATAAGACATTATGATCTTGTTTCCTGTCTCAGCAGTAACCTTTCACTAAGTCATAACACAAATTTATACCCTACCTTTACTCAATAAAAACAAGAAGGATGCTGGATCAGAGCACAGTCCTATGTAGTTCTGTTTGCAGAGACCAATAGTCACAGTTGCCACTATTATTTCTGTTAAGCAGTTCTCCTGAGTAGGTAGCAGTCTTTTGCACTGTATAGTAGTGGAACCTGGTGGGAATAATATCTACTAGAGCAGGTGTCAGACTAGTTTTTATTTCTTCATTGTGCTTCAGTCCACTGATTGAATTGAAAGCACCTGAAAGCAAGACCAGAGGTAACAGATGGAAAATTATTGAAGAGAGATCCAACCTTAAGGAGAAATTTTCTGACAGCGAGAACAATTAGCTAGTGGAATGACTTGCCTTCAGAAGTAGTGGGTGCTCCATCATTGGAGGTTTTAAGAAGAGGTTGGACAGCTACTGGTCCGGAAAGTTATACAGTCTCCTGCTTGAGTAGGGGGGTGGAGTAGAAGACTTCCAAGGTTACTTCCAATTCTGTTGTTCTATAATTCCTGAGTTGGAATTGGTTGGATTATTTTTATATTCCATCCATGCATTTGTGCATTGTTTGTTGCTCTTTATTTCAGGAGAGTTATGACTATCCTCCCCCAACTTTGCTCTTTCACAGTCTCACTTTTACAACAGGTTGGATTCATAGTTGAGAACTTGAAGGCAATGAAGCGGCCCTAATTTTTTAATAGGTAAGAACTGTCTTTTACCTATTGCAGATGAGCACCTGGCCTTAAGAAGCAGATGATATAAAAGAATAAAAACATTTCAGTTTCTATAACAAAACAGATTTTGGCTGCTACTGGTATGTTAGATAAAGAGCCTCTTGAATCTCACTTTTAAATAATTTATTTAAAACTTTATAGCTAAAATCTCATAATCAAATTCAGAAGAGCTTTCTGTTCTTGTGAGATGAAGCAGAACGCCTGCTAGTTTCTTTAAAAAAACAAACAAACCTAGAATTATGGCTGCTGCATTGTACAAAAGTTGGCAGTTGAGTAATGAGTGAAGAGGAAGGCTAAGTGAGCAGTTCCAGTTTCAGCCAGTTTGCACCACTTCGGGAGAAGAAGAAACAGAAGCAGAGAAACAGTTCAGTGCTGGTATTCTATCATTTCGGCCCGGTTTAGGCGAACCGGTAGCTCCAATGATCATCTGTGAGCCAATCGGTTCACTCTGACGATCAGCTGCTGGGCCCTCCCACCGGCCCCAGCCCTGCTTTTCAACCTCAGCTGCTTTGCGCAGCATAGTGGATTGCTGCGCATCAGCTGTTGAAGACACAGGGAGAGTACAGGATTGCAGGAGAAAGTTAGAAGCAAACCCTCTGCGTGTGCGCAAAGAGCGCCCACCAAATCACACCCACAGAACCAGTGGTGAAAATGTTTGAAACCCACCACTGAACCAGTTGTTAAATTATTTGAATCCCACCACTGAGCAGTTCCCTTGCTGCAATAATCTCTTCTGCTTTCCAGTTCCTGAACTGGAAAGAAGATATTGCTCAGATGCTCATTTGGGCTTTTGTCCATGAACTGATTGAGCTAACATATTAAGCATAACATGTTTAAGGTAGAATAGAAATAATTGTCAGAGCAAGATGATTTTTTTAGCACTTGAAAAAAGTTAAAAAAACAGTTCCAATACTGAGGTTTTATTTAGTCTTATCTACTTGCAATTCCATACTATTTGGCTTAAAAGTACCTTTTTATTAGTACACCTATAAAATTTCATAGGTCTTGCTCATAAAAATGTTTCTCTGTTCTCTGTTTACTCATTTTATAGTCCTTTATGTTTTAGAGAGACTAATCCTGCATTAACACTTGGTTTCATAGTATGTAGTATGGTATAATAGGTTTATCATACATATATAAAATCTGATCAGTGCACCACTTGTGACAAATTCAAGCCTACTAATACAAATACCACTTCCTTTGCGACAGCTGGACTGTTGCTATAATGTTCAAAAATTATCATCAGTTAAAAACAGCTCATTTCTCCTCCACAACCAAAGGGGGAGGCTGCTCACTTGTCCTTCTTTCCCCATTTTCTTCCTTTTACTCATTTAATGTTCCAGAGGATCCAAGCAAAACAAAATAATTTGCTGCTTAAAACGTTCTATTATCTCTTGTGTTTTAAACAAAAAATCGTTTTCAAAAGGAATGATTTCCCTTAAAGAGCATAATTGTTGTGAAAATACTGGGGTGGGGATGGGGCCTAATAAAAAGAGAATTGAAAGCTGTGGTCTGTGCCTTTTTGTTTTTTAATCACATTTATATCCCACCCTTCTCCGGAGACTCAGGGTGGCTTACAATGTTTGGAGCGCAACCCAATGTGCTCAGCAATAGCTTTCATTCCATTGTATATGCCTGCTTATTACTAAGCGGCATTTTTACAAAGTTAGCTTATTGCCCCCAACAATCTTGGGTCCTTGATACTGTAAAGACAATAATTCTGGTGGAGGTCTATGGGCGGGGAGTTGGTACCTACAATTTCAGAGACCATCAATTCAATTTCTTCTTATGTTAAATTGTATTTTCTTTCTTTCCAGTCCTTCAGATTTTCAGTAAGTAAATAAGCTAGAATAGAAAGTTTAATGGACTACACTACACTACACAAAACTAAACTCAAGTGTTGATGACAAATTCCACATCAGAAGAAAATTTAATGGGCTATCTCTACATATGTCACTAGATCAACTCTTGAAAGTGATTTTTACTTTATATCAGCATATTTTAAAACTAGACCCAATGTAAGAAGACTTGTTCTGTATCTTGTAGTGATTTCAATAGAGCTCAGATTAACAATCACGATGATTTCACACCTGTTCCTATTGAGATTCCTTCAGGCTTTTTTTAGTGTATGGCGATGTTATATTAGCCAGGAAACTACAACGCTTAATGCATAGTAGCAGTTTGGCTGTATTTACTAGCTGTTTGGTACCTGCTTGCGTGCTTCCTAAGATGTGCCATAGGAAGGAGAGCTACTCAGTGCAAGAAAGACAAAAAGGCTTTTCTGCAGCGTCATCAGAGGCCTTCTGCCTCCACCAAAGCAGCCTCACAAATGGGTGTTGCAACTGGGAAGGTCCGGTGCTAGCAGGATTCTAATCGTCCACATGTTCATAGGTACTTGCATAGAACATGCTTTTGAACTACTAGATGGGCAGAAGTTGAGGCAAGTGATGGGAGCTCACTCCGCCAACACAATGCTAGGATTCAAACCGCTGGAACTTAGACCATCTCCAGTGTCATTAAGCCATTGAGCCACCATGCTTCTTTTTTCCTTCCTAATGCGATTAATTTTTGTTGGGCTCCTCACAACATATATAAACCAATCACATTCCATCCATAAACAAAACCAGCAAGTCCCTTTCCAAGCTGTGTCCACAGCCTCTTCCCCACTCTCATATGAAAGACCTCAAAAGGAACCAATGTTGACTTAACTATTCTGAGAAAATAGCAGTTCACTAGAGATGGAATTCTTTGGCCACTTCTGTCACTTTTCTTAAGTGGGGGGGAGGGGGGAGTGTTCTTAGTTGTATTTTTAGGTCTACATATACCTCCACATCTTTTTTCCAGACCTGTGGTGTAGCTTGATTATTTTAAATTCCATTCTCAGTGGCCTTTGGAGAAAAAAAATTCTACACCACCTTGAGTCAGCATGGAAATAAATACTATTCTCTGGCAGAAAATCATAATGTATTTTAGGAGTAAAAATTAAAAAAAAATCCTATGGGAACCATCATTTGGCCCTCGTATGTACACAACAGTCAAAGTATTGCAGCAAGCCTTTTATTATTTCCTAATACTCTGGGTCAATTGGAAGCTCTCTGAAGGTTAGATTTTGAACCATGAGATTCAGATTTAGCTAAACCATTGTTCTGCCATTTCTTTGTTCAAGAAGTTACCCTTTGTTTTATAAGTGTCAAGCATGCAGGAAACTAAAGCAGAAAATGTTTGGAAATACAAAGGTTGTTATGGCACGAACATTTGTGTTTCGTAGTCCTAAGGCCCTACTGTAGTTCCTGTCTGGCAGGATTCAACTTCACCATCAGAAAGATGGCTCCTAAAAAAACCAAGGCTTTCTAGAAATAGGCTGCCATTCTTACTACTGCAGATATTGTATGTTTCCAGAGGGCCATAAAAATTGAGGTTAAGACTGAGTGGACAAATTACGGGTGGATAAAAGTTCCTTTAGCAATATGATACCTGTTTATGGACTCTATACTGGTTGCCAAGAAGTTTCTGAATTCTAGTCAGAGAATCATTGAATTTATTGTACTGGTTTTAATTGTGAGCCACCCGAGTCCTTTTCAGGACAGGGGGCGGCATACAAGTCAAATAAATAAATAAATAAATAAATAAATAAATAAATAGGGCTGGAAGGACTTTAGAGATCTTTTATTCCAACCCGTGACCCAAGGCAAGAGTTCTTATACCATCCCAAACAGTTGTCTAATCTTTTCTTGAAAATCTCCAGCTATGGAGCACTCACAACTTCAGGAGGCAAGCTATTACACTGATTAGACATTGTTACCGTCAGGAAATTCCTCTTTTCCAGATTATATCTTCCTGTGGCAAGCTTCCACCCATTGTTCCTTGTCTATCAGGTGCTATGGAGAATAAATTCCCTTTTTCTGTGACAGCTCTTTAAGTATCAGAAGACAGCTACCATTCTCTCCTGAGCTTTCTTCTCAATAGGCTAAACATACCTGTGTTTCCCCGAAAATAAGACCTACTCCGAAAATAAGACCTAGTGTGTTTTTGGGAGCCAAAAAAATATAAGACAGTGTCTTATTTTGCACGGTATGCAATTTGTTCGTGGTTTCGTACATGAATAAATGTACATTGTTCTACATGAATATGGTAAGTGTTTTTTTCATTAAAAAAGATATATATATAAGACCTACCCCGAAAATAAGACCTAGTGTGTTTTTGGGAGCCAAAAAAAATATAAGACAGTGTCTTATTTTTGGGGAAACACGGTAGTTCCCTTAGCGGTTTATTGTATGATTTAGCCTCCAGATCTCTTATCATCTTTGTTGTTCTTTTCTGCACTCTTTCTAGGGCCTCAGCATCATTTTTGAATCAGTACACAGTATTCCAAGGGTGGTTTTACCAGTGCAACATAAAGCAGTATTATCACTTCCTGTGATGCTGATGCTATCCCTCTGTTGAGGTAGCCTAGAACTGCATTGGCTTTTTTGGCAGCTACTTTGACACTGCTGGCTCACACTTAAGTGGTGATTCACTGAAGACACCTAGATCCCTCTCTCAGTTGAGCTAGCTACTGCCTATTCTGTATCTGTGCATTTGATTTTTCCTGCCTAAATGCAAGACCTTATTTTTCCTATCATTGAACTGCAACTTGTTGGATAAGGGCCTGAATCTTAAGTCTATCTTCCAAGGTGTTAGCAAGTCAAACTTCTGGTATTAATCTGATATTAATCAGTCCTCTGTGGCTTTATTTATTTTTAGTTTCAGAACTATGTCTGGTGTGTTCTTCCAGGAGGAAATGTTCTAGTTCTCACCCTATTTGAGGTGAGGTGGAAGCCAGGAGCCTGCAGGCAAGCCTGCTCTATTGCTGGCAGCACCCGAGTTTTAGTGAAGTAGGTAGCGCAGTTATTTTGATGTGTGTTTGAACTTTCTGACAGCTGGTTTCATATTTATCTGATAATGGTTGTTTTTTATTCAGGGCTTAATTTTATTATATGTTTTATGTGAGTTAAACTACCTAGAGCAGGGGTCCCTGACCCCTGTTCCACTGACCAGCACTGGGCCATGGCATGCCAAAAGCTGTGCCATGCAAACAAGTGAAGGGCCATTCACGGGATGCAGGCAGCATGTGAAATCATGCCCCCTCCAATCGGTGGAAAAACCTCTCTCCACGGAACCAACCCCTGGTGCCCAAAAGGTTGGGGGCCACTGGCCTAGAGGAGGCACGTCCAGCCCACAGGCTAGTTGTGGCCATGCATAGCTACTGTAGTAATGTGGCCCCACAATCCACAATATAAATACATTCTCTCTCTCTCTCCCTCCCTCCGTGTGTGTGTGTGTGTGTGTGTGTGTGTGTAAATAGTCCTTAACTTACAACAGTTCATTAATTACACCACTGAAGAGTGACTTATGACCATTTTTCACACTTATGACCATTGCAACATCCCCATGGCCATATGATCAGAATTCAGATACTTGGCAATTGGTTCATATTTATGATGGTTGCAATGTCCTGTTGTGATTGATCACCTTTTGCAACCTTCTGACAAGCAAAGTCAATGGGGAAGGCAGATTCACTTAACAATCATGTTACTAACCTAACAACTGCAGTGATTCACTTAACAACTGTGGCAAGAAAGGTTGTAAAATGGAGCAAAATTCAATTAACAAATGTTTCATTTAGCAACATAAATTTTGGACTCAACTGTTGTTGTAAGTTGAGGACTGTTTGTATAGTAAAGTTGTTATTTATATACCTTGCCTACATTATATATTTTACATGCAGCTCAAGACAACTCCTTTAAATTAATTAAATTTAAATCTTACCATAACTTATAAACTTGTAGGGCAAAATGAAAACAATATAGGGAATTTTTTTTAAAGTATCTGCTGTTGTCATTCTAAAATCAACTCTGAGGCTTAAGTAATTTATAATGCATTGAAAATGATATGTTTTATAAACATCATCACATAATATTTTGTTTCCATCAATGAACTCATAATCTTAAGAAGACACTGAGCAAAGATCTGGATCAAATATGAAACATTCTTTGTGATGAACATTCAAAATGAATGCTTACACTTCAACTACTAATTTAAAAAAATTAAAAGATCATATCAGGTCATTGAAGGCATCTTTTAACTCAAATACTGCATTGTCAAAGAAATGAAACCCTTCAACAGACTAAACAGTGATGAATTTTCACTGTTTTCAAAATAAGTTCTTCCATATTTATAATATTCGATAGCAGCTTTTTATTGGTTATAAAACCTAAGCCCAAATACAAAATTAAGAACACATTTAGATGCCTCTGTTGAAGGAACAATTTACTCTGTTAACTGAGAGTTAAAAAAAACACAATGCAATTTTAACACTTCTGAAAACTTAAAAGTGCAGCAATATATTTTAGATTGAATATAAAGACCCCATTCCATGGCATAAATGGAAGAAACTCACATATGGGGTTAGAGATCGTATTGCCCATTCCCACTATTGACACCTCCTATCAAAAGCAGCTTTGGAGGGTCTCCGGCCCCTCCAGCACCACTTTCTGGGGACTGTAGATGGAAGGAGAGGGGAAAGAACAAGTGAAAATAAAAACAGCAATTCTCTCAACACAGTTTCAAGTAACTTCTGCTCTTGTGCAGCAGGATAATTAAATCCAAGCTTTTATCCCTTTTTGAAAAATACAAAATGGTTGAATCTCTATCAAGAGCTGATAAGGTGATAATGAACTGAGAGAAAGGCAAGATACTGTTCTAAATTGATTTTCCTATGTTTATCTATTAGTTGATGCACTGAGTGCAAGAAATAAAATCATTATTCACAGTAGTGAAAAATCATCAGTCTTATTTTGAGTGAAGTATCTAAGACAAGAATATAGGCATAGAGGATACTGTTTACAAAGAGATTTGTTCACATTATTAACTGCATATCTGCTTTGAAATTCCCAAAATTGACAAAATCTAATTTTGATTTCCTTTTTACTTAGTTTTCAGCAAAAACAGCACAATTTCAGGATTTTAGACTATAATGTTAATAGGATACAGTTACCAAATTAATTTAATGTCTGGGTAAAGAAAAAAGGCACAATGAACTTCAACTCAATTTTATGTGCACAGGAGTTGAAAAGTCTGAGCCACCTTAAAGAGAAATTGATTTTAAAATTTATAAAATCTATAAATAGAGGCCAAAACACTGTATTAAAACAGATTATCTAGCAAGTAAAAATCTTGCACTTTAAAACACATACTTGTATCCTTTGTGATACAAGATCACTCTTTAAAGTGGCTCTACCTTGGCAGATATAGTAAAAGAATGAACACCTGCAATGTCTTGCTTAATTGTGGAAAAACAGCTGATCAACAAAGCTTTCTTCATGGCATCTGTCTGTTATTTCATCACAGTAAATACAACCCACATCCAATAACTACGTTACTTTTACGTTTTGTATCCCTTCACATCAAGGCATTGGGAGCAAAGTACATCCAGTGAACAACAGCAACAATATCAGTTTGTCTGATAGCTTACACAGTTTAAATTTCATGTTTACCCACAGCAATCCTAAATCCTCTTTAGAGCCAGGATGGATAATTTCCCCATTACTTCCAAATTACCAGCTCAGGTAAATGTCTTCATTGTGAGCTGTACATGTATGCTTATGCTGAATTAATAGCAGCTTCCACAAAGCCTCACACAACTAGTATGTATTTTAACTATATGAATAAGTTTATAGACTATTTTTTCTATAACTCTTCCAATACTCCAAAAAGAAGCTATTATGGTGCTTCTAAAATAGTTGCTAGTTTGTTGCCAACCACGTCATCGTAAGCACTGGTAAGTAAAAAAATAGTTTAAGACTAAATTACAGTAAACATGAAAGCTCCACAGTTTAAACCAATATAAATCAACATTATTCAGTTATAAATTTAAACCCAAAATATATTGACTACTGAAAGATGAAAGCAAGATTCTTGTCAACCAATGCTGATTTGGAATAGCTTTGTTACTTTAATGCTGGACTCTTGCTTTCAGCTTAAAAACAAAAGTTCAAGTCCATAATAGGTGGTAGCTCAGGTAAAATACCATGCACAGCATTTCATTATTTCAAAAAAAAAAAGCACGAACACACAGGCTGAAGAGTGGTCAAGTACAGCTTGCTGTTCTTAGAAATTAGGAATAATGGTCACCTTTTTATTAGTCCAAATATAATGTTCATTCTTCAAGCCCAAGCTTCTAAGGCAGTAATGAACACAATTACTGATATATGTAGTCTGTTTTTAAACCAATTAATTACCAAGTTTTTAAGAAGTTTTTTTTTAAATGTCAGTATCACCAATGAAAATAATTTGACTTGCTTTTCCTTTATTTATCTTCCACATTAAATATATGAAAATATGTTTGTAGAGGACAACAGTTGAGGCTCAAAAAAAATTAAAATAGAGTGGGCCTCTCAGAAGTCTTCCAAAATCATACTAAAGAGTCTTGATCCATAGCACGCTATTTCCATAGAAAGCTATTCTTGTGTGGGGAGCCAATGTGCCACCACGAAAAGGTATTCTTAAAACTGTAGACTGCAGTTATCAGCTTGTGGCCTCACAGGAAAAGGAAAAAAAAATCAGGGGAAAGGTAGCAGAGACTGTTAAAAAAATTGAACAGTGTACGAGATCATGCATATGCATTTACAGTCCATGTGACAGGTACTTTTGGCAACTGCAAAATGACTGATATACAACTTGCTTTTAGAAGCATCAGACAAAGGGGCATGTGCTTGGAGCCTGTTTTTCCAATGGTAGATATCTGGTTGTGTATTTTACTGATGCAGGGTAGTCAAGCTGCATTGTCGTGAGCTTAAAAATTAAATTCTTTCGTTTGAAGATTGGCCGTTGGATCAAAATTGTAAGTACCTCCTTGTGTTGCTTCAGGAATGAGGCTGGGGTCCTCATCAATCTGCAAAGAAAGCACAGCCTAGAGTAATTGTAATAATCTTCACTATACAAGTAGGAAAACATGCTGATCTAACATCTGGTCCAACTTCACTCAGATCTGGGCATTACAGTCACAATCTAGCTCTTCAAACATATTAAGTGTTGAAATGTCCCCATAGCGTTTGAAAAGCTACAATGACACTTTTCTCTTACGTTAAATAAGTAATTCTGCAAGATGTATGGAAGAAGAGGATAAAGTGAGAAATAAAAAAGACAAAACAAGTTTCGTAAGTTTCATTTTTTTGAAAAAAACACCCTATTTTCTATTGATAATATTCTTGCCCTATAAACTAACAAGAAGGCTTGTTATAAAGACAAAAACTACCCTCTAGTAACAGTCATACACCAACCAGTAAGAAAGAGATGTTCCAGCAACTCTCTGCACATGTCCACGTTGATGTATCTGTTCCACAGTGTCATTCAGGCATTTTAAAGGCTCTTGAAAAACATGAGGAGGACAGGAGCAGACTGCAAGTAGCAGTCATCTCACAATGACTGGGATTTGCAGTTCTCAGCCATATATTTTGCTTTTGTAGGTGGCCAGATTACTTGTGCACTGACTGACTGAGTGCCCTAGCTCAGCCCTAGATGCAATATATGGAAAGTTAACGTATCTTCAATGGGAATAAAAGGACTTGATTTTGGCACAGAATATTATGCAAAACTTTTTATAATCATACTATTTTATAATAGTCTGAAATGTCAGAGATACTTACATCATCACCAGAAAAATACTGATCTATTATCTCAAATGCTAGTTTATAAATGTCTTCGTTCTCATGTTGTTGCAGTGCTTCTATTTTTTCTAAACCTAGCAAAGAAAATGAAAATACAATTAGCTTTATAAATTACTATTTTCAATTCATGTGGTTTTGGCATATGCCCTAAGACTGTTCGAATATCTTGAATGCAAATATAGGTATCCACTGTATCCTGCTGCTTTGGTCAAATGATGAAATGCTTTGGTCACATTGCAGCACCACCCCTTTTGTGTATGCACAAAGCAACCTTGTAATACTTGTAACAAATGAGTATGGCTCCTGGCATGACATTGCTTTTGTTATTTTGACCCCTACACACACACACACACACACACACACACACAAATACATGTATTTACACAGTAGTAAAATTCAACCTGGGCTGATCCTGAACTAAGAGTGTTTAAGATTGCCCCTCAAATGAATAAAATCTATTTTAAAAAGCAGTAGAAATGTAGAGTCATGGACTGTTGAGCAAAGCTTTTATGGAAGAGGAGAAAAGTCATAGCCAAGGCAATGGTCAGGTAAGAGCAATCCGAGTTCAAAGTAGGAATGGAATTTGAGAAAACATCTCAGACTGGCCTAGTTTTCTTTACTGGATCAGTGTGTGCAAATAGTGTGTGTGTACTTCAATGACCCACACTTTTTCTTTGAGTCCAACTCTGTAACATTTTTACCTTTATTATTAGACAACCCATGACCTGTTAGGTAATTGTTAGAGATACTTCCTTACCTAAACAGAGAAAAAGAATGATCACAGGTGGGCAAGGAAGCAGGAGCGTGTTCTGACTTCCTGATGACTTCCCCATTGAGTTTCCTTGTGGGAAGCTGGCTGGGAACTTCCTTTCCCCTTTCCCCTCCTGTCCTCTTCATTCTTTATTATTTATTAAATTTATATGCTACCCACCTCACTATCCAACATGACTTTGAGTGGTTTACGATGCCACAAAATCATAAATGTAAAAGCTAACAATTAATTAAAGACTAAAAGCCAAGAGTGATGGGGGCGAGGTTTTCCACCAACCAACCACCTCCAATGTATTACACCCCATTAGGGCCCCGGGGTGCACGGGATTGTACAGGAGGTACTGCATGGGGGAGCAGTGCTGATCAAGAACAGTGTGTGAGGCGCTACATAGGTTGGGAAAGCTACATAGGCTGGGGAGCAGCAAGGTCAGGGAGCACTTCCTCACTTCCTTTCCTGCAGGCAGGTGAAGTGGCTGTTGCAGAGTGGAGGCGGGAGCAAGAGATTGAGAGAAATTTAAAAAAAAACTGTAAAAATGTGTAAAACCTGTAAAATTTTACAGAAACTCTAAAATTTGAAAATTATCATAGTATGTTGAAAATGAAGGTTATGTGACCACAGCAGCAGTGTAGCAGCAGCCAGTAGCACTGTGGCAACCATAACTTTTTCAAATTTCATTCCCTTGGCAGTCCCGAGTCCTGGATTTTTGATGCATTCTGTTAAGTTAACTCATCTGACATACTTTGGTTCAAAACTGTTGCAAAGCAGAGCCTCTCCCACTATATAGCAATGGAGACTGTGTGGGAAGAGTTCATAGTTTTAAATTTCTAGTAACTCATATTTCCAACAACCTTACTTGGTCGGTCCACACTATGGCCACTGCAAAGAAGGCCCTGCACTTTCTGAGGCTGCTGAAAAAGAGTGGTCTGGATGAGAAGTTGCTGGTTACTTTTTATCGTTCTACCATCGAGAGCATTTTGGCATACTGTGTAATGGTGTGGAATGCTGGGTGCTCTGCAATGGATAAGAAGATGCTCCGGAGAGTTATAAACACAGCACAAAAAATCATCGGTTGCTCTCTTTCTTCTTTGGAAGAGATTGCGAAGACCAGACTCCCCTCTAGAGCACTAAAAATCTCCACAGACCGTTCTCATCCTGGTCGTTCATATTTGGAACTGTTACCATCAGGGAGGCATTATAGGTGTCTTAAAATGAGGACTAATAGATTGAGAAACAGTTTCTTTCTCAAGGCAGTAATTGTCTTGAATCAAACAGTGCATTTGTGATTTAGTCCTATTATCAGAACAATAGAGAAATGTCAGACATGCTGACATTTGAGCAATCCCTGAAGGATTTTCATTCTATTTTAGAGGATCCAATAATCAGAAAAAGTGATCTAACCATGACATGCAAATTAAAAAAAAACAGATCAAAATAAAAAAAGTACACCTCTACTCTCCACTCACAATATTTTCATCAGAATAACAATATCAATTAAATATCACAGTAAGTCAGTTATGACAGATGTGAGACTACCGCTGGATAGGGGGTCAAAGTCCACCTTACCAAATGAAACCTTACCTCCGCATTCTTCTATAATTTCTGCTATTGTGCTTGCCTCATCACCAGCCATTATTAGAATATTTTTTAGGCCATCCAGAACCACCTGCACTACTTGGGAATCTTTCACTGACAGCAAGTTACAGAATGGTGGGATTACATTCTGCTGTACAAGATATTCAACCTGAGCAATGCAAAAGATATTTACAATTATTTGTGGCATCAGATCTAAATCATTCTAAAAAATCTGTATGAATTTCATAAGATAGACAAACCTGATCTTTTCTACCACTTATCGTTAAATTACTAATTGCCCAGGCAGCTTCTTTCTGAGTGCCAAAGTCACCCTAAACAATATAAAAAAGATTTGCATTAGCAACATAACATCTTATGTTAGCTTAACAAAACATAAAAATAGGGAAATCTGGTATTTGACTGACCTTAGCCAATTGGTGAATTATCATAGGGATAAGTCCAGCATCAATTACAGCTTGAACCTGTTGCTGATTTCCTGCAGTAATATTGGATAGGAACCAAACAGCTTCCTACAATGAAAACAAAAGTTGCTTAAAATATTTGAAACTAACTTAGATGGACCAAAATATGTCATAGGCTGATCTTTGGAACTTGGATCACTTCCATCCAGGTATATGGTCTTTCCTAGCTTTAACTTTATTTTACTGTGAACTAGAAAAAAAATGAAATACAAAATATTTCAGCAATATTCTGTGCTTTACATCTTTTTGCCTCACTGTATACCAGTGGTTCTTAACCTTTTTGAAAGAATTGCCCCCTTGAGCCATTGAGGAAGTTGTCATCGCCCCTCTCCCCCAACATAACCGCCCCCCTGCCAACTCTTAGCGTCCCCAAGTGGGCCAGCAGAGGGGCGCTAAGAGGCGGCAGGGGGGCGTTCAAGGCGCCAGCCCTGCAGGTTCACCCACTGACTGTAGTAACGCTCTGGAGCTGGCAGCTCCAATGTGGAAGTGGTGGCGCGTTATGTGCCACCACGGCCGCATTTGACGCGCCGCCCCCCTGCCACCTCTTAGCATCCCCAAGGCCAAGGGGGCCAGCAGAGGGGCACTAAGAGGCAGCAGGGGGGGCATTCGAGGCGCCGGCCGGCCCTGCAGTTTCACCCATTTTAGCGCCGGCTCCGGATCGATGCTACAGTCAATGGGTGAGCCTGCAGGGCCGGTGCCTTGAACGCCCTCCTGTCGCCTCTTAGTGTCCCCAAGGGGGCCAGAGAGGGGCGCTAAGAAGCGGCAGGGGGGTGGCATGTCAAACACGGCCGCAGCGGCACGTAACGTGCCACTGCTTCCGATGGAGCGCCAGCTCTGGAGCAGTGCTAGTCAATGAGTGAACCTGCAGGGCTGGCCGGCACTGTGAACGCCCCCCTGTCGCCTCTTAGTGCCCCTCTGCCAGACCCCTTGGGGACGCTAAGAGGCAGCAGGGGGGCATTCGAGGCACCAACCCTGCAGGCTCACCCCATTGAGTGTGGTACCGCACCTGAACTGGCACTTCGAATGCGGCAGCATGTTGGGAAAAGCTGCTGCCACCGCTTTCCCAAAGTGCTGCCACTCTCGCATTCTGTCTGTCCATCTGTCTGTCCGTCCATCCATCCATCCATCCAAAAGGTCTGTCTGTTTGCCTGCCTCCTATCTACCTACCTGTCTTTTTGTCTACCTACCTACCTACCTACCAATATAGATCTCTCTCTCTCTCTCTCTCTCCCCCAATATATTTCGCTCCATCGCCCCCATATCGCCCCCTTCCATTCCTTTGCCCCCACATCGCCCCTTTTCGTTCCATCACCCCCCTGAAAAACAAAATCGCCCTTGGGATATGAGTTAAGAACCACTGCTGTATACTACTTAATTATAAAAACCTAGATAATGTCTCCTGGGACTTTAAAAGAGACAACTGAAATTTCTCAATTACCCTGTGGGATTGCTCATACCAATACAGGTGAACCCACTGCATCTCTCTTACAAAGCTAAGTTCAAGAGACTACAATGAAGAAAGGCATCAAAAGCCACTGATAGCTAGGATTAGTTCTGCTTCTTTTTCTTATGAGGATTTCATATCAAAAGAAAATTGAAATAGGTCTAAAAATAATCCTGGGGATTCTGCTCAGGAAGCACCTGTCCTACCATCTTATCAAAAGGATATTCATAATTGGCTGAGACTCTACCTACACTCCAAAGATGCATTTTAAAGAGTTAACGTATGATGGTTTCTTCAAGGTTGTTAGGACTCTCCTCTTAAAAAGAGGTATTAATCATTTGGATCCAGTAAAAAATCCACTCTTGTTAGATGTTAATAATGAAGACCAAACTTATAATTTGTGAATATATAAATAGTCTTGCTCAAGCTAAAAATAAAATGCAATCCTTACAGAGTTAATTTTTTACATAATACATACCACTATTTCTCTAATCTAAGTTAGAAATTGATTAGAAGCAACAATATTGGACTACACTAGGTGTGAAATCTTTGCACTTCTTTTAGCATTAGGGAAATAAATCATACCCTGTTAAAATTTTAAAAAAACGAAACAAGATTAACAAAAAAAATTGAGCACTAACCTTATTTATCTTCTCTTTAGGATGTGTCAAAAGATTTGGGAAATGGGAGAGGACATCACAGTTGAGAACAACTTGTGTCTGTTCATCAGTACCCGTTACTATATTGCCAACTGCTCTTAGTGCTGCAGTCTTCAATTTAAGAAATGATACAATTAACATTCTCTGTACTTTAAAGGGTCTCTATTTCATTCTTAGAGCTAGTTCAAATGTGCTACATACATACAGGTTGAACATATATTGGACTACAGAGATACTCAAAAATACATGCCCTTCCTCAAGTTTGCAGACAAAGAACATTGACTGGCTCTATGCTCGTATAAGAACTGCCCCTCTTTTTAAAAATGTTAGTTTCGGATTTGTTAGTAATCATAATCAATGCCAAATTCAAATCATATATACAATGTCAAATCAAGAAATATGCTATTAAAATACCTAACCTTAGGCTTATGATAATGGAAGGTGTGGTATTTAATTTAAAAATATTCTATGTCCACACACAGGCCTCTTACTGAATTGTGACAACTATTTTCATGGAAGCTACAATTATTGACTGAGCTCAGGCAGAAGTAATGGTGAAAGACTCCGAGCAATATAATTAAAAAAGTAACAAATCCTACAATGAACTAGATAAAGCTCAAATTATTTTAGTGTACTACCACTAAGAAATACATGTTTGTATTTATATTTTTTGGTCCAATAAATTACAACTCTTAGAAGTTTCAGAAATGCATGTTTAGAATAAAGAAGCTATTATGGTACAAATTCAGAGAAGAAACTAACAAAGGAACTTTGTACAAGTAGTCCTTGAGTTATGACTACAATTGAATCCATCATTTATGTTGCTAAGTGAAACATTTGTTAAGTGAGTTTTGCCCCATTTTGCAACTTTTCTTGCTACATTTGTTAACAGAATCACTTTAATTGTTTAAGTTAGAAACATGGTTGTTAAGTGAATCTGGCTTCCCCATTGACGTTGCTTGCCAGAAGATCTCAAAAGGGGATCATAACAGTGCAACCATCATAAATATGAACCAATTGTTAAGTGTCCCAGTGTAAATTACATCACCATACGGATGCTGCAATGGTCATAAGTGTGAAAAATGGTCATAAGTCACATTTTTAGTGCCACTGTAACTTTGAACAGTCACTAAATGAACTGCTGTAAGTCGAAGAATACCTGTAATTTTATTACAGTGTAAATTTAGTCCATTGCACTCATTTTGTCAACCTTAATGGCAGTCATCTTTGGATGTCTACTGCAATTTCTTTCAAAACCTAAAGAGATGGGAGATCTGCCATCTGTTTGTTTCAATTGATAAATTTTCTAAACAAGCCTGCTCTGTGTAGGAATGGATAAAAAAATTATAGCTCCCACAGCTTATTACAGGCATGTATATTTCTTTTCCCAATTTCAGAAACCTTATTAAAATCTTAGCTAATTAATAACATTAATATATGTTTCATGTGTATTTTAAAAATCTGCAATAAACCAACAAATACTTATGTATGAATTCTGTTCCAACGATCAGGTTCTTAAGCAAAATAGTCTCTAATTGGACATGTGTGTGTGTGAGAGAGTGTGTGTGAGAGAGAGGGGGGGGAGGGGGAGGGAGAAAGAGGGAAAGGGGAAGCTGGGAAGAACAATAATTGCTGCTGTCTCATTCAGGTAAAGTTTTCTCACATAACTACACCAGCTGTGCTGGCTCCAGCATGCATTGTTATCAGCACATAAAATTTGTTGTAAATGTATGGATTAGTCCCAAATGATTTTTTTAAAATTATTGTTTTTTACTATCCTATTTGTGAATAGTTGCTAGTTGAAGTAGTTACTAAATGAAGAATGACTATAGTAATTTGCTAACAAGCTTTTATGGACATAACTTTGTATCTTCTTTCATTCGGAACAACCATACAATTACTCAGTTTTGTACCAACACAATCCATACATTATGTAATATGCCATCAGAAAACACTTATGTCTTAAGGAAATTATTTGTCTAAAAGATGGTGTATAACTTTAATAAGCATACATTGACCTGTTAAAAAAAAAGTATATTTAAATCAGCATTAAATACTTTCTCAGCACCTGGCTGACCTTGATTTGGGTTCAGAAACTAAACAGGGTTAAGCCTGATTAGCATTGGGATGAGAAACCACCAGGTCATCCCAAAGCAATACTGATTACCAGGAAGTAAAAAAAATTATCCTGGAAGAAGATACTGTCAGATTATTGCCATGAAACACTGCGTGAATGTGTCTAAGAGACAGCAGAAGTTGCGCTTGAGTCAAGAGCATATTTAGGGCATGTCAAAATTTTCAAATATTAGGGATGCTCAAAGGTGGTGACATGCCTTGTTAAGATGTTAAGGTGTTAAGATGTTTTGGTTACTTTAATATAATTTAGATGTACTTGATAAGTAACTACACAAATATAATTTTTTAATGTTTTTAAAGTTAATTACATTTATATGCCGCCCTTCTCCGAAGACTCAGGGCGGCTTACAATTTTTTGGGATACAACCCAGTGCGCTCAGCAATAGCCTTCCTTCCATTGTATATGCCTGCTTATTACTAAGCGGCATTTTTACAAAGTCATCTAATTGCCCCCAACAATCTTGGGTCCTCAATTTACCTACCCCGAGAGGATGGAAGGCTGAGTTAACCTTGAGCCTGGTGGGATTAGAGCCTGCAATAATTGCAGGCAGCTGGAACTTAAGTGCTAGGCATTTAACAGCCTGAGCCACCAAGGCCCCATTTTTGAGGAAGTCAATAAACATGCTTTATTTCAAATGAAACAAACAAAATGTTAAAAAGAAAAGAAAAGAAAAGGAAGATGAGTGGTGTGGTGGCCTAGAGGTGGAGCTCTCTTGCCTCACAATCAGGAGGCTTGTTAGTTCGATCCTAGGTAGAGTCAGATATTCCTCTCTCTGGGCACGTTGAGTATGTATCTGCTGAATATAACTATGCATTTGGTGACAGGAAGGGCATCTGGCCAGTAAACACTCAGCTCCGTTCAGTTGCCCAGACTGCACCCTGCAAGCGATTAATGGGTCGTTAAAAGGAGATGATGATGATGATGATGGCGTTTATTGAGGAAGTATATTCAAAACATTCTTCAATGTTTATTTAATGTATTTGCCTTTAAATAAGTGGATTTGACATACAAATAAACAGAGATGTTATCCAATAAAGATGTCTAATTTTTTGTCACTGATATAATAGTATCTTTTTGTAATGCCATATCACATTGTACAATACTCAAAGCTTACCTGAACTTTTACTTCCTGATGGCTCAGCAGGGGGACTAAAAATGGTACTACACCTGAATCTATCACCATCTGTATTTGTTCATTCCCACCATCTGTGAGATAGGACAAAGCCCAAACAGTGTCCACAAGAATCTGTGCAAGGAGAACAGGTTATATATTAAGGTAAGATGGGAATTAACTTCTGAATCAGATTTTCTATGCTCAAGACTTTCACATTCTTCTTTTTTTAAAAAATTACATTCATATGCCGCCCTTCTCCGAAGACTCAGGGTGGCTTACAATTTTTGGGATACAACCCAATGCGCTCAGCAATAGCCTTCATTCCATTATATATGCCTGCTTATTACTAAGCGGCATTTTTACAAAGTCAGCTTATTGCCCCCAACAATCTTGGGTCCTCAATTTACCTACCCCGAGAGGATGGAAGGCTGAGTCAACCTTGAGCCTGGTGGAATTCGAGCCTACAGCAGTTGTAGGCAGCTGGATCTTAAGAGCAGGCATTTAACAGCCTGAGCCACCGAGGCTCTTTCATTACAGATTTTATTTGTATTCTCTAAATTGCTTTCTGTTTACTTTCTCTGCTGTTTTTTCTATTCGTCAAGGAATATTAAAAAATTCTCTCAAATACCGCCCAAACATTTGAAGTGATGGCAATTTTGCTAACATTTAAACGAAATCAAGCAAAGAGAAAATATTTAGCCCATCCACTATAAATTTATTTTTCCTAATTTTGACCCCTACTTTTGCATGAAACCAAACTGTGCCAACAACTCAGTAATCCAAACACATGAGTGCAAGCTGAATTTCTGACTTATAAGTATTGTTTGAGCCAAACAAAAGCAATATGAAAAGCATCACCCACAGCAGGAATCAGTATGGTATGTTATTTTATGTACAAGTCATTTGACTGCATCATAGCTTCATCATGTAAGAACCACTTACAGGTCACCAGCAACAGAAAATTAACACATAAATAGACTCACATGCATCCCTGCACAAGGCCACTGATTTCTAGGTAAGTGTCTGCAGGTTGCAATATTTATGAAAAAGTAAACATGTTTGGCAAGTAATTTTTTACAGCAGCAATTAGGCAAAATGTAAGTAATACAGCTATTCACTTAATAAATAGGAATCTCCAGGAGAAAGAATATTCCTTTAAGAGTTACTTACATTTATATCTGTATGGTATATTAGAACACACAAGGCTGGTAAAATCTGTTGAGAAAAAAGGATTACCAAAGACAATTAATATTTGGAAAGCAAAAATACTATACACAGTCTTTGACCTACACCCACTCGTTTAGTGACCATTTGAAGTTACAACAGTACTGAAAAGAGACTTATGACCGTTTTTCACACTTACAACCGTTGTAGCATCCTCTTGGTCATGTGACCAAAGTTCAGCTGCTCAGCAACTGGCATGTATTTATGATAGTTGCAGTGTCCTGGGGTCATGTGATCGTCTTTTGTGACCTTCTGATAAGCAAAGTCAATGGGGAAGCCAGATTCACTTAACACCTGTGTTACGAACTTCACTTAACACCTGTGGCAATAAAAGTCATAAAATGGGGCAAAACTCACCTAACGAGTGTCTCATTAAGCAATAAAAATTTTCAGTTCAATTGCGTCCGTAAGTTGGGGACTATCTATATAATCTCCAAAGGCCAAATTAGTGAGGTTATTTTACTTACTGTGGTTAAGGACATTTCTCAAGTAATATATAAAGTACATGGCAGTGGATTCAATTTTTAGAGGCACAGTTTTCACACTTCTATCTTAGGTTCAGACAGATCTGGATTCAAAGCCTGAAAATTTCCTCAAGTAATTGCAGTATTTCAGAGATTTCCCTGAATATGCCTTAGCAGTCACCATTCCCTTCATTAACAAAATTAGCCTTGGAAGTCAGTTACATAAAATAGAAAACAAACCTAATGAATAACTAGTTATTGAAACGAGGCTCAGATGAATAGGCCTTAAGACAATGTATCATATATTATGGGAAAAGTGACTTGCAGTGCAGCTGAGCTGCAAAAGTACACAGTGGTAGTTCTTTATTTACCTCCTGAACTGTCTCCATAGGTGGTGGGGGATCCTTATTCCTGCAGAGATTTACAATGACCCATGTGACGTTCCGGAGAAAAGTGATGGGAATGGAAGGGTTGATGAAGGATAGAAGCGGTTTGACAACTCCCAGTGATATGACATAATCTCTACACTGAGGACCATCACCTACAGAAGTGAAAATTTAAAAAAAATTATATTCATAATGGCAAATTCTTGGAATGTATGCAGTGACATGTATGGGCACTGATGTTCTGTGACACAGATTCTATGTTTCTCCATTAGAAACTGCTCAGCACAAATCTTATTGCACAATTTTACATTAATTTATGACAAGTTAAGCTAAATTCTCCAAAACATATTTTCTTCTGCTGCAGCAGTAGAAAACAAAAAATAAAACTTGGAGAAACATAGTCTCATCAGGTAATGCCAATGTATAAGATTAGAGTTTAAAGCCTTCAATGCCTATGAATTTATTTTTAAAAATACTACTACTTACCAATAATATTCCCAAGGGCCCAAACAGCTTGTTCACAAACATTTTGATGCGGTGAATGGAGCAATCTTAAGAAGAGAGGTACTGCATCTGTAATAGAGGGATGCTTCAGTGAAATGTGATCTTCAAGACACATACTGCATTTTGGTACTTAACAGAAACAAAAATAACACAAAAGTAATACTGGTAGTTGAAATTCATCTAATGTTAACTGGGAACTAGATTCCATGATATTTCAGGAGGAAAATGAGTGAATTTTTATAGTAAGATATAAGCTACTTGGAGCATCCAGAAATAACTATTTGCTCTATAGCACAAGAAATTATGCTTTGCAAAAAAGAATTTATTTATTTACAGAGGATAGTTCCCAAACTCCTCTCCTTGAAATGGACCGAAGGATAATATAAAAATTTGCAGTCTTCTTGGAACAATAATTTCTGACTGACTATACACTCTTTCATTTTCTGTCACTAGATGGGAATTGTGCATTTAAAATATTTCAGTTTCACCTAACCCAAGAGCTAATTTCAAGGTTGTGTGAACATTTATTCATATTTGTATTAACATTTCCTTGGTTGGGATAATAGATAAATCATTTATAATCAACATTTCTGCAAGGCAATGTCAGCCTTAGCACCAGTGATATGCCTTCATTCACAGGAATGGCCTCAAATAAGGAGGCTATCTAACTATTATTGTGACTATTGCCATGGTGGGAGTAGGATTCATTTTCCCAATCAAATCTAAACATTATGGGAGCAAATATAAAGAAACACAATAATTAAGATATAAAGATATAGGCAGGTTTTCATAAATGATGGAGCTCTTTAACATAATCAAATCTGAAATTGTTTAAAACAGACAGCAGCATCCCATTTCCCAAAGAAATAATAATGATTGCATGGACCCAATAAATGGCACTTCCCAGGAGGCCTTAACTAACCAAGAGAATATGGATCAAAAATACAGATGGTTCAGTCCACAACTCCAAAGGTTCTTTCCACCAGAACCAATAAACTACTCCCAGATAACTTAAATATATGCAAGTTATACAGTATATGGTATGCAAAGTTTATATACAGTATGTGCCACATATGCAGATGAAGAATAAATTATATGTTTATTATATTGTTAAAAGGTACTTCATCTGAATATTAAATATTTAAAACACTTACTAGACTGTACAACAGCTTGAGTCTGTAAAGAAGTGCCTGATGCTATGTTAGTCAAGGCCCAAGCAGCTTCAAACTGTAAGGAAGGACTGTTTATAAAAAGACAAAAATACAACATAGTAGCAATGACATCTATAAAATGCAACGAAGAGGTACTCGGTTATTACAAAAGCATTAATTCACTACTCTATAATTAAATTTTACTATATCTATTCCTTTACAATATCCCTGAAAAGTGACCAATTTTAATGATAATTTCAGGAAATGGTGAGCTATATAGTAATGCACAAATATTTATTTTGGCAGGGGCTGTGGTGGCTCACGTGGTAAAAGACGCTGGGCCTATGCACCACTGAGATCAGCAGCTTGGTGGCTCAATTCCCATGAGCGAATAAGCCATGGAGGTACAAGAAAGGAGCCTTCCCTGATTGACTGCTGGTGTTATCTTTACTCACATTGCCTGTGAGTAAAGGTAACACTGCCCCCAAAATTCCTTTCACAGAAGCAGCCAGCCACTTCGGTGATCCCTGGCTAACACACGCCATATGCTAAATAAATAAATTTATTTTAGCAGAACATCAATGTGTATTAAGCTCCTGACATAATTTTTATTTGATAGTTGCCTTTTTCTTCCCTGGATTTTCTAATATACTGAAAACAGTCGCAGCACTGTTTTCTGAACCATTCAATAATTGAGTATGGCTCAAAAATTTGATGGCTTTCAGCACAACTTGTTGTAGTCTATTTGTCACACAGGTGGCTTTTCCTGTACATAACTAAAGACATTCATCCTATTGTCTCTAAAAGTTGCTTCTCTAACCCACATTTCAAAATACCTTCTATCCCAGGGTGGTGGGTAACCTTGAAAGCCATGGACATTTTTTGAGAAAGTAAGAATCACGCTGGGCATGGCAAGAATGCAAAGTGGGAAGGATTTGGATTTTCCATTGTTTCCACTCAAATTTATGCCCTTTTGGAGGGTGCTCTTTTTGAAGCTAAATTAAGCTTACACTCTGTTTGCACTAAAGCTTTCATTTATTTCAAAATGAAGGTAACCTTGCTGCCCATTTGGGACATTATGGTTGTAAGGGACTCCCAGACAACGACAACAACAACAACAACCAAAAGTCTATGGGGGTTTCATGCAGATTTGGGATCTCAAGTTTACCAACCCTGTTTCATTTCATACAGTGAAGTCAAGAGTACAATGCTAAAGCTGTTTTTCAAGTAAATCGCTGTGGTCTACATGTAAGAATATAATAAGAACCACACTTAAAGCTCTATTTAAAATGACCCACGTAAGAAGCCATCACCACAAAATGTGATAGCAAATTCCATATCAGCTAATTGTACAATCTCAAATGTAATAAAATAATGTCTTTCAGTGGAGAAGTTCCAATCTTTTCAAATCTGTTGGTTGTTTGTCTTCTAATCCATTGCCTGGCCTATAATAAACTTTTGGAGATGTCAGTCACATCTTACGTAACTTATATAAAGGCATTGCATAACCTTAATCCTGAAGATAGTGATAAAACCTTTAATAAGATCTTATTGGACAGGCAGATTCAATTTGGAGAAGGCAATCATGGAAATATCTAGGACCTGAACCATGTAGGACTTTCAAGGTGATGACCAGTACCTTGAGTTGCATTCAAAAGCCAATGAAGCTCCCACTGTAGTGATGTTACATGGGGGAACTTTAGTTCACCATAGTTACTTGGACTGCTGAGTGATGCACCAGCTGAAGTTCTGGATAATCTTCAAGACAGCCCCATGAACAGTACACTGCAATAATCTGCTGATCAGATGACAAGAGAATGAGTGACTTGACTGTGTGAGGCCTTTTGATCTAAGAAAGGTCACAAACAGCTGACAATATGTGATTGTGTACAAGCCTTTGCATCTTCCCCTGCTATTTAAGCAGGAACTGTAAGTCCAAAAGGACCCTCAAGTTGCAGACAATTCCGTTTGGCTAGTGTTACTCTGTCTAGTCAGTGATAGTCAGCTTCCAAAGCCAAAGCCATTCAGTTTGGCAGAATTAAGTCTAAGCCTGTTTCATCTCATTCTTAATATTATTTATTTATTTATTTATTTTATTTGACTTGTATGCCGCCACTCTCCGAAAGGACTCGGGGTGGCTCACAAATAAAACATAACACAATAAATAATTTAAAAAGAAATTAAGTCACGTTAAGTAACCTTGCTGAATGATACAATAAAAGTGAGAGGTAAGCTTGCTTTACTACTTTATTGCCACGGTATAGACTTGAAACTCTTAATCATGTTTGGTGACATTCATTAACCTCATTAACCTGGCTACCTACTTATTAAATCCCTGCCCCTACTGGTTGGTGAAGACCACCTGAGGTGGGAGGGGGAGGGGGAAGGAAAGTGATGTGTAGCTGGGTCCATGAAGCAGTGCCTGCTTAGTTGGGACAAGAAGTTGTACTACCTGCCTTCAAGGTCCTGCAAGGTGCTGTCCTTTAAGATAACCAATCCAGAAAGTAGAATCATGGGCACTTATGGACATGCCACAGTATGTTCATTTAATGCCTCAGTTTCATGAGCTGCCCTGGTTATCTGTAGGCTTCTGAATTCAAGGTACTGGTTATCACTTATAAAATCTTCCATAGCATAGGACCTGATTATTTGACAGACTTTCTGTCTTCCATGGTTTCAGCCAATCCTATATAATCCAGAATAGTAAGTATATACTCTGAATACCATCAATCAAACAGGGCAGTATGGTGGGACCTAGGAAGAGGGCATTCTAGTTTATTAAATAAGTTAGAACATGATCATCTGGGCCCATAGTTGACATCCTGGTTGTGAATTTTCAACCTGCCTTTCCTCACTCCAAGAAAGGTAAGTTGAATTCTCCAAGACTGAAAGATGTAAGAATGCCAAAACCAACCCTGCAAGAATGTCAAACAATCCATCACAAACATGCAGTCCTGACTAAGGACTATAATGAGAAAAAAACAGTATTCCAAGGCTATAAATCAAAGAGAAAAAAAAGCCAAAGGCACTTTTACCTACTAGAATTAGGACAGCCCTATTACATGAAACAAAAACTGACAAGAATAAAAAGAAAACACTGAGAAAAGAATACAGATATTGATAACTACATGTAGACTGTGCTGAAAGAGCACAATTTGTGCAGAATTTGTAGAATGACTGTGTAATGTAACAAATAAAAACAACCATCATAATCTGTAAGTGTATTAATGTTAAGATGTGTTTAAACTAGTGAAATAATATTATTACTAATACAGACAATTGTTCAAAACAAAAAAATAAATTAGGAAGAGTAATGTTTTAGGATTCTTAAGTACAACCCTTCAAGAAAAAAACTCTTCAATTTATATTATAAACATTCAGAAAAAAGCACTACTTACTTGTCATCCCTTTCTAGACATTTAACCAATATTGGTAAAATTCCAGATTTTATTAAATCATCAATAGGAGGGTTTCTATCACTTGATAATAATTTTCTGTAAAAGTAAAACAAAGCTAATCAATAAAAATACAATATGAGGAAAAGTTTAATAATGCTTTAAGTCTTTCAAATAAAATAAATGCTTACCTTGCAGCCTGAACAGCACTCAGCTGGATAATAGGGTTATCACTAGTAGCATTCTATGGCAATAAACAGATTTCAAAAAATTAGATCAAGTATTAAACAAATCCAGCTGAAAATAATAATTGTTATCAACTTACCTGTAATATAGTTTCTAGTGTAACATTTTGCTTAAAAAAGAGAAAGAAATTGTTTAGTTCCAACTTTCATTAGAATTCAGTATTCTTAAAAAAATAACCAGCCCATGAATTTTAAAATAATGTTACTAGTATATCAAGACCCCAGAATGAATGTTTCCATTTTCCTTATTAATCATACCAAAAATGAATGAAACATAAAAAGAAATAACAACATCAATATAACTTAAGTATTAATGGCAATGGTGCAGGCTGTTAAATGCCTAGCACTTAAGTTCCAGCTGCCTGAAATTATTGCAGGCTCGAATCCCACCAGGCTCAAGGTTGACTCAGCCTTCCATCCTCTCGGGGTAGGTAAAGTGAGGACCCAAGATTGTTGGGGGCAGTAAGCTGACTTTGTAAAAATGCCACTTAGTAATGAGCAGGCATATACAATGGAATGAAGGCTATTGCTGAGCGCATTGGGTTGTGCTCCAAAAATTGTAAGCCGCCCTGAGTCTTCGGAGAAGGGCAGCATATAAATATGAACTAAAAAAAAAATGTGGCCTTGCTGATCATTCTGGATGACAACCACTCTAAGTTTTATGTGGCCAATTGTTAGAATTCAGAGGGCTGTTCAAAACATCTAGCAGGTATTTGTCAACCTATTTCAATCTAAATTAACAAAATAAGAAATATAAACTCAGTATACAACGCATGAAGGAAAAAAGGAGAAAGGAAATATTGGTCTTTAGTTAGTCTTCCACATATTTTTCCTCTTTCCTTTATAGGTTTCAAAAAGTGTTCTTCATTCTAGGGGGATTACAGCATCCTTCTCTCAGTGAGAGAAACTGGATTGAAGAGAATATTATTCATGATTGGCCAGCATGCTAAACAATGTTATGGTATTGGGAAATATAGTCAAAAGGGGATAAAATCTGGGAGTGGAAAACAGGTAGTCCTTGACTTACTATCACAATTGAGACTAGAATTTTGCTCGCTAAGAGATGTGATTTTTAAGCAAATTATCACATAACCAGAACCATTTTTTTTGACCATTTTTACTATGGTCATTTAAGCAAACCATACAGTCATTAAGTGAATCACGGTCATTAAGCAAATTTGATTTCCCCATTGTTTTTGCCTGTCAGAAGCCAGTTGGGGAAAGTCACAAATTACAATCGTGACTGCAAGGAACTGCAACTATAAATACTAACTAGTTGGCAAGCATTCAAATCATAATCATGTGACTGTGGGGGTATAATGTATTAAACTTTATGAAGCACTGGACACCATGGAAAAGAGGCAGTGATTCATTTAATAGAATTAACATGTTAATATAAATTGTATGATTGATTGATTATATAATTGAAATAAGCAAAAGGAAATCCACCAAGATCAGTTTGAAAGAGTAAAGGAAGGACAATTAGAAATAGTGTTTCCACTGATTAATTAAATAACTTACTGCTTTGAAGTCAGCATCAACATCTGAATCTTCTAAACTTTCTTCTTGGGGCACATTTCTTTTTTTTAACAGATGTTCATCTCTTTTATTCTGTAATGAATGAATATTTTAATCCTTTTTAATGTTTATTTATTCTTCAAAGTAAATTTTAAATAAGCTTTGCATGTGTTAATATTATGCAAAGTTTTGTAGTTGATAAATCCTTTAAATACAAAGGATTATATATTTATATCCATGACTGAAAAGTTACCTATGTAAGTAATGTGAAATATATAAATAAGTATTGTGAATGGGTGCATTGACTGATTATGTGCCATCAAGCGTGATTTCAATTCTTAGCAACAACATAAAGAGATTTCCTCCATGACAATCTGTTCCTAATGTTGTCCTTCAGGTCTTTCAATGGTGTATCCATTCCCACTGTAGCTTAGTCCAGGGGTCCCCAACCTCTGGGCCATGGTCCCTTGGTGGGCTGTGAGGTATTTACAACTGGGCTTTGGAACGGTGCATGCATACACATTTGTTAGTTTTCTTGACTGTCCACAATATTCTCAAGAGTCTTCTCTAAGACAAAAGTTCAAAAGTGTCAATAGTCTTCCTATCCTGCATTGTCAATGTCCATCTTTCACTTTCATTGAGTATAACATAGAATACCATTACTTGTACTTTTCTGATTTTTATAGGTAGAGTATAGAATGTACTTGTATCTAATTTCCAAAGCCTTCATGGCTGCTTTACTAGCCTGCAGCATACTTCTTGACAAATATTCTGGAGAAGAACTTATATTAGCAGATGCTTGAGATGTACCTTATGTGTACTTTCATCCAAGCAGGTAGGAAAAATCTAGACAGTCTGGGATATTTTCTGAATTTAATACAATTCAGTACTCAATTAGTAGCTCTGAGTTGAGAGAGAAGAACTCAAAAGATTGTATTACATTACTGTAAGAACTATAACTGAAAAAAATGATGATCAAGTCCTAAATTAATGTTATCAAAACTAATTCAGCAATATATTGGATGAAATGAACTGCAGATCATAAAGCACATGTTTCAGTCCACATCTGGAGAAGCCATCACAAATGTGTAAAATGAAAAAAAACAAAGATTTTTCACTTTTGGTCAGTGTAAAAGTTAATGACAGAAGGTAAAGATTCTCACTGTTTTGTGTAAAAGTTGTTACTACTCAAAGTAATAAGAAATAAGGTTGTTGTTTATCCTCTCTTTTGTCCTTTGCTGACAAGCTAAAGCAGGGGTTGCCAAATTTTGGACCTCAGGGACCATCAAACTCATAATGTTAAATCCACTAATATGAATTTTGACTGATGGTGGCTTGCTGACACTGGGGGGGGGGAGGAGAGAGAGAGAGAGAGGGAGGGAGGAGAGATTAGCTAGAAAGCAAGAATAGAATAGAATAGAATAGAATAGAATAGAATAGAACTTTATTACGGTCTTAGACCAGCAATAGACATCACTATTAACAATATATATATATAAATACTGACACATTATAATACATTAATAGTGGATAAAAACATCTTTTAAGAAAATACATGTTCTCAAACAGTTAGGGGCACTCCCTGGTTTATATGAGTGGAGAGCCAATAAGTATGTGTGTAAATATCATTTTCCAAAGTTTGTTCTATCTCCAAAAATTGTCACAAATTGACAGCTATAATTCTGTAACCAATTTTTTCTAGTAGACATTGCAGCAACACAGAATTTTGCCACTGCACGCGTAATAGCTGAGTTTGAATCCTGGAGGAGAAAGTCTACATAAAAAATGTCTGCCCTCCCTGGCAATCTCTCTAGTAAGGGGAGAATAAACAATGACCTATAAACTCTGTATAACTCACAGTACAATAAAACATGTGAGATATCTTCAACTTCTTTACCACATATACATACCCGTTCTGCTGTTGGTGTTTTCTTATACCTGCCCTGAAGAAGTGCTGATGGGAGAATATTGAATCTGGCTCTGAAGAAAGCTATTCTTTGTTTTGGGAAGATCAGATCATTTAGATATCTTGCTGATTCCCACACTCCCTGTTTAATTCTGTCCCTGCTGTGGCAAGCCAACCTATTTAGTTCTTCTTGGAACTCCATGTCCTTCATTCTATTGATTACTACTTGCTTTGCTTGGTCAAAGCCTAGGGACATTAAGAATACTGGTGAGAGACCATAAGAGCCCAGTTTGTGGTCTATTGCCTGTTTCCAGTGGGAGGGGTAGTTATCGGTCAGTACTAGAGGGGTCAGTCCCTCTGGGAAGAAATGCATTTTTAGCCAATGAATGATCATCATCTTCCAGGCCCTTACCTGAATTTGAGGCATGCCTGTCTCAATTCTTACCTGGGCATTTGGAGTTCCTTTGGGTGCAGCTAAGATGGCTCACAGGAATTTGGTTTGTATAGGTTCTAGCAAGTCTTTTTTTGCAAGAATTCCTGTTTGTACATCATATAGAATTTGTGCAAATGTTTTGGCCTCAAAGTTTTAAGACCACAGGTACTAATTGCCCTCCACCAGTGTAAAAAAAATGTTTAATTGCATTTGAGGACCTATAGGCTGCTTGCAATGTGTGATCCAGGTGTGCCTTCCATGTCCCTTTGAATGGAAAACTACCCCAAGATATCTGAATGTTCTAATCTGTTCTAAACTATACCCTTCTATTTTCCAGGAGTATTGTCTAGGTCTTTTATCAAAAACTAAAACTTTTGATTTATCAAAGTTAAGGACCAGCTTATTATGTTTACAAAATTCAAGTGTTGCCATAATTGCTGTCTTCAGTCCTATTGGAGTTTGTGAAATTATAGCAGCATTGTCGGCGTAGGAGAATCGGGATTTTACATTGTGCTATGTTAGGAGGATGTAAATCAGGGTTCTGTAAGAGGTTGATCAGAGGGTTAATGTAGAAGTTAAAAGGAGGGGATAGGATGCAACCCTGCCGTACCCCTTTTTGTACCCTTACTGGGCCGGTTAAAGTCCCTTGAGGATTGATTATACCTCACTTTCAAGGTGGTATTAGCATACAATTTTTGTATGAGGAAAAGGAGGCGTTTATCAATGGTTGCGTGTTTTAATTTCTCCCAGAGGGTGTTGCTGGATATTGAATCGAAGGCCTGTTTAAAATCAAGGAAGGCCACGAAAAGAGAGGATTTTTTTTCTGTTTGTGTATTTTTGAACTAGATGGTAAAGTACCAAGATATGATCCACTGTAGATCTTCCTTCTCTAAAACCAGCTTGCTCATCTTTGATTAACGCCCCCGGAAATTAGCCAATCGTGAAGTTTATAGTTTAGGTGTTTGGCCTACAATTTACTAATAACACTCAGAAGGCTAATAGTTCTATAATTACCTGGGTCATTTCTATTACCTTTTTTATAAATTGGTATGATAATTGCTAATCCCCATTCTCTTGGCGTATGGCCCGTTTTACCTATAAATGTAAACAGAGATGCTAAAAATGGAGTCCACCAACTGGCATTCTTTTTTATTATTTCTGGCAGGACATTATCAGCACCTGGTGCCTTATTAACCTTGAGGGTTCTGATCAACCGGGATATCTCTCCTGGTGTAACTGGGGGCCAGTAAGGAGTTTGGTCCAAACTAATTTGGCTCTTCTTAGTTACATAGTCAGGGTCTGTATAGTCAGCTCTCTAAAATATTCTTCCCAGGCATGAATTGGTACCTGATTAGTTGGGGGTAGGGGGGATTTCCCCAATCCTCTAGTGATGTGCCAGAAAAGGGGTGTATTTTTTGTCTTGACTGCTGCAATTAATCTATGCCAAGACTCCTTCAGAGTTGCGCTTTTCTTTTAGCAGGGTCTTATATTGTGCCTTCAACTGCTTTAAGTAGTGAGTGTGATCCTCAGAAGGGGCGTTTTTACTCTTTGTTATATGTCCTTTTCAGTTGTACGCAATCTCTATCAAACCAATTTTTATTCTTTATTCTTTAAAATCAGCTTTTTGGATTGAGCTAGTATTCTGTTAGTGAGAACCGATTTCAAATTTGAAATTAAAGTTCCAAACCCCTCTAAGTATTATCCTTCAAACTTATTTTTAATAGAGATGTACAAAGTTCTATTGTTTCTGGCACTAACATCCATTTAGTAACTTCCATTGCATTTTTCTCAGTCCATTTAATTTTTTACCTGGGTATTTTGGCTCTCTAGCCTGGGTAGGTAGATTGAACCAGTCCTTAGAGATTTCTGGTGTAATGTGAGAGTAAGGATTACTGAATTGTGATCGCTTTCCAGTCGTGAGTCTACCTCCATCTTTTGCAAGGACTTCTGGATATTATCCAATAATCAACTGTGGATTTTCTTCCTGCTCCCCGATAAGTATATTCTGCTGGGTAGTCACCTTTTGTGGAACCATTAAAGATACAAAGGTCCAAACGTAAAGTCATCTGTCTTAAACATAAACCTGCCCAATTTGCTTTAGGGTCTAATATCTGTTGTTTTGTCAGATCTCTTTGTAGGTCCCGTTCTAACTTCTCAAAATTGTTGGAAATGGAGGGGGTGTAGTTTTACTTACAGATCTCTTGCCAGCAAAGTGCTCCTCAATCCTTGGTTGTTTTGCAGTCTTCACTGGTGGGAGAGATCCTGGGCTAGTGCCATGGCTTCTTTCTTTCCCCATGCCTTGATAATCCTCAGCCAAACAAAAACTTTTGTCTGTGTTGTGGTCTATGCTGTTATCTTCTCCGGAAAATATTATTTAAATAAAAAGGATGCAGTGGGAGTACTAAAAATTGATAAAATAAAATAAAACCAAGAGGATCTGCAGCACGCTCCGGCAGCCGGCTCCACTCCCCCTAGAAGTCCCTTTAGGGTCTTTAAATTGTCTGGAATGCAGGGGTTCTTCTGGTACATTCTCATCATAATGGATCTTAAATTGATTAAATAATGGTTGATCATTTGGACCCATCGTAGCATTTGCATCCCCTCCAATAATTATTGCTGCTGTGGGGTATTTGTCTGAACAGCCAAGGATAAAATATTCTATGCCATCCCAAATCTTGTTGATCAAACCCTTCTTATTGAGTGGAGGAATGTAGATATTAAAAAGCAAAATCTCCACCTGTTTATATAAAAGTAAGGTAGTCACAACCCATGGCTGAAAAGATGGCAGTGATACACATTTAAATTGCAGGGCTGTATTAACTAGTGTCACAATACACCCTTTAGCTTTCCCACACACCTTACTTGGGGCAGCCGGGATAGCGTTGGTCCAATAACCATCTAACTGTATCTCTGCAGGGGTCCAGGTTTCCTGTAAGAAGAGGATGTCAAATTGTGATATGTAGTCAAAAAAAGAGTTGGTCTTTTGATGGGACTGTCCAGCCTGCTATATTCCAGGTTATAATGGAGAAGGGATCATCTTTTGCCGCTCATCAGGAAATTTTATTCATGGGAAGATCTATAGTGGTTCAGCAGTGTCCATTGTGACCATCAAGGATTTCTTTAAATTGTCTAGCTTGAATAATATGTTATCTTGTTCTTTTCTTGGAAGAGCTCCAAAAGCATTAATGAGGCCTGTTTCTGTGCTGTTAAGTAGATCTTTACCGACCAAGGCTGGCTGATTCCCACTTTCTTTCTCTCTTTTCCAAGGCTGAGAATGCAGAAGAGACAGCAGCCGTGGGAGCTTGCATGTTAACAATTAAAGGTTTAACCTTTTCCTCACAGAAAACTCTGATGGGAAAAATTTGGAAGGAGGCTAGATGTAGCTTCATCTTCAACTGCATCAGTGGTATGGTGGGCTGCTTGAAAGACAGGAGTATCCTCTTCCAATTTGGGACCTCAGGAAGCCACTCCACAGCACGAAGATCAATCTGCCCCCAATGGCAGTGAAGAAGCTGACTTAGGGAATTTAGTGTAGCACTCTTAGTAATCCAGCGTCCGTAATTAAGTCTGTTCATATGGATTCTCAAAGCAATTTGTTGTGTCTGCAATGAGCGATGTGATTGTAGGGGAGATGCTTTCCTGGCTTCCAATGAAACTTCTCTATCGATACCTCCTCCTCTTGTTGCCTTGTCTGGAGAAGGGCTGTTTTTCTGAGAGGGCTGCCACTTTTTCACAGGTTTTTTAACTGTTTCCCTGGGTCTTTGCTCTTTTTCTTCTTCCATATCCTGAGTATGGGATTTACCCAGGTCTGCTGTAAGCACGTTGGAGGTGGGGTCTGTAGCCTGATGCTGTGCTTGCAGAAAGACAGCGATATCTTTTCTTAGTGTCTCTACATCGTGTTGGGTGGTTATTAATTGTTCAAATATTGAGACAACCGTTTGTGCTGTGGGAAGGCATTGTTTTGCCATAAACTCTGTTGTATTCTCCCAGGGTAAGCTCTCCTCACTTTGAATTAGATTATTGTTAATCTTTTTAGTCTTTATCACAGTCTCCATATCAGCTGTAACTGGCTTAGTTGTTTGTGAAAAAAATCTGGCAGTCATTTTGCTCCTCCCCCACTAGATCGGGAAAGTCTAATATCTGCTGTTTTGTCAGATCTCTTTGCAGGTCCTGTTCTAACTTCTCAAGATTGTTGGAAATGGGGGGGGGGGTTAGTTTTACTTACAGATCTCTTGCCAGCAAAGTGCTCCTCAATTCTTGGTTGTTTGGCGCTTCTTTCTTTTCCCCATGCCTTGTTAGTCCTCAGCAAAACAAAAACTTTTTTCTGTGTTGTGGTCTATGCTGTTATCTTCTCCAGAAAATATTATTTAAATAAAAAGGATCCAGTGGGAATACTAAAAATTGATAAAATAAAATAAAACCAAGAGGAGCTGCTGCAGCACGCTCCGGCAGCCAGCTTCCCCTGGCTCCTCCTCCTGGTTTCCTGCTTTCTAGCTAATCTAAATCTCCCGGCACAGCAGAACAGCTGATGGTCGGAAGAAAACAAAAAAGGAAAAATAGCAACTTAGCAGGGAAGTTTGCCTGGTAAGGAGTGAGTGGGCGGGGAGGGGTCCTGCAGGCCATGTGGGCGGCACAGCCTTGTGTTCCCACGCAACCTGGATTAATTGCTTTGGGGGGTGCTCTGGGGATGACATTTCTCTGCAGACCACCAAAATTTTCTCGCAGACCACCAGTGGGCCGTGGCCCACCGGTTGGCGACCACTGAGCTAAAGCACCCAAAGGTTTGTCTTTGTTATCAGATTTGCTAATAAAGAGTCTTCATTTGTTGATGATAAAAATTCAGTTAAACAAGATCTTTTTACATTTTTAGACAGTAATGAAATGATTACAATAGATTTAAATCAATTTACAAATTGGAGCATTTCTAAGCTAAGTTTGCATTTATTGTAGAAACAATTATATTTCAAGACTAAATAATCCACAGTTCCAATAAAGTTTTGAGTCTCACTAGAACTGTTTCAACACTATTCTACCTTTACCAGAAGTGTTCCAATCTTGAAATAGCCAAACAGATCTTACAGGATTGTTCTGAGATCAAAGTCATTCTAATTAGGGTTAGAATGGTTTTAGTGAGGCTACAAACACCCATTTTGTGTCTGAACAGTTTGTACTCTGAATGTTTTGTTCTTCTATTTAATTCTAAACATATTTTAACACACTTATATTTTTAATATACTGAGTATAAGCAACAGCTGCTACTTAAAACAGCACTTGGCTACTTTGTGTGTTTTTCACTATTTCTGTACTAAACTCTAAATGCACTAGTTAGAAATAAGTATCCGTGACTTCAATAGGGTTTAGTTCTAAGTGCATTTATACATAATTGCACACTTCAAAATAAAAAACCAAGTAATAGTAAATAATGGCAAGAAAATAATCCTTGAAAATGCTGAAGTGGGGACTGTATATATGCGTAATTGAACCAACTGCTCGTTTAATATTTTGTATAATTCTCTCATCTCAGATTTTAACAATGCATAGAAAATTAAAAAAGAGTTCCACACTCTTTCTTCTATTATTTCTATTTGATCTTAGTACCACAAAGCAGATGAAGAAGCTTTTTTCCAATCTGGTGTTAATGAATGAGGTAAGTAACACAATGTAGCTGCTCTAACCCCGCCTCATTAACCCTTTTCTCAACTGACCTGTGTTCCTTTTCTTTCTAATGGTTGTTAGTACAGACTAACTGGCAAATCTATTGAGTCAATTTTCCTATTCTTCCTCAGCATTTTTTTTGCCTTTTACTTATTTAGGAAAAGGCACTTTTCCCCTTCACTCTAAAATTACCAACTGTATTAGGGGCTGTGGTGACTCACGTGGTAACATGCTGGGCCTGTGTACCGCTGAGGTTGGCAGCTCGGTGGCTCGATTCCCATGAGCGAATAAACTGCGGCAGGACAAGAAAGGAACCTCCCCTGACTGCCTACCGGCATTCAGGCATCCCATGGGTAAAGATAACATCACCACCCCCAAATTCCTTTCACAGAGGCAGCCAACCACCTCGGTGATCCCTGGCTAACACGTGCCATATACTAAATAAATAAATAACCAACTGTTTAAAAGGTAAAAAACAGTGTGTCTCTGGCATAGAGGAAGGACCACTGTACAAAATAAAATTCATGAGTTGCTTTACTGGGTTAATCCAGGCGCAAAGTTTTTCTCAAAGCTTCTAAGATGAATCTGGAGAACAATGCAGTTTCAGCTGAGAATGCCCAAAGCGTGTTGTCTCCTCTGCCACTAAACTTGCAAGCTGTTTTATATCGGGAAGCAAAATCAATCTAGGCCTAAGCTTTTCTGATTCTCTTAGTTATAGCTTTGACTTACAAGCAGTTGCTGTCTTACAGTTCTGCTCCCTTCTTAATTTATTTTGTGTTCAAACAAATATTATCAAGTCATCAGATTATTCATGTACTACCTCATCCTATTCTACTCCTGACATTAAAATTACTTAGTTTAACAAAGTGCTTTTACCTGCATTTCATCTATGCTCGTGATGGCGAACATTGCACACATGCTGGAAATGGCATGCAGAGCCATCTCTCCAGGCACACCAACCGTTGCCCGTTGCTCATTTGGGTTCCGGTGCGCGCATGCATGCTGGCTAGCTGATCTTTGCGCGTGCAGGAATGCCAGAAACTGGAAGAGCAGTTCCCTAGCATGTGCGTGCCGGGAAGCTGAGTTTCTTGTTTTTGGCACACGCATGGGTGCCAGCCAGCTGGTCTTCACATGTGCATGCACGCCAGAAACCAGAAGACCAGTTGGCCGCCACGCATGCACATGCCAGAAATGGGAAGCTCAGCTTCCCGGTGCAAGCATGCGCTGGGGAGCTGCTGTTCGGTTTTTTGGCGCTCCCATGTGCACGAAGACTAACTCTTCTGGTTTTCGGCACTCCCACCCATGCACGCTTCCGTTTCGGCACTCAGTGCTGAAAAGGTTCACCAACACTGATCTATGCCATTAGGTCAGGTTAGCAGTTCAAATTTTATTCAGAAAATTTTCAGAAAAATAATGTGTTTCAGACCAGAGCTTTGAAAACAGTTAGTGAAAAGTATTACACATTAGGAGCCTAATTTTCACAATTCCCTAGCAAAAATGGTGGTGGTGTAAAAACAAAGATTGAAAAAAGCAAACTCCAAGAGTGACCAGAACAATGACTGATTGGTATTGTAAACTTTAGGTACTGATCTCAGTAATAACTTGTAAAAGCAATTAGAATAAACATCGACACTATCAGATAAAGGGTTAAGAAATGCTGCAGTTAAATGTACCAATACTGACTTCCTCAAGAAGCTGTAATCAAAACCTATGGAAAATAAACTATTTTTTGAGGAGTAGCACCACTGGAAAAAATATGAAGGCATTTCCTTACCCTATTTCTCCAGTAACCTCAAAGGTTCAGCTAAGGCTCTGCCAATATTTAGAGCTATGTGAACAATTTTAGCTAAGTGGAAAATAATCCATGATGAGAAAAAACAATACTATCTGTGAAATATTTCTACAACACAATGATGATTTAATAACATGAAAATGCTCCCAGTGTAGAATTTATTATATACTTACTTTTCTAAGTTCAATTGTCACTTCATTTCTATGTCTTCGCATGGTCTGGAAAAGAAAAATAAAGTCACTAACATGAAGTACAGAAATTAAGGCACTGTATGTTTGCTATATTTGTAAACCAACAAATGGGAGCCAGTTTGGTATAGTGGTTAAGACATCAGGCTGTGAGACTGTGGGTTCTAGTCCTGTCTTGGCACAAAGCCTGCTTGGGTGACCTTGGGCCAGTCCCTCTCTCCTAGCCCTAGAATGAATGCAAGAGCAAATCACTCCAAAAAACTTTGCCAAGCAGACAGTCTCTGAGAATTCAACACAATTGCATGGGAAAAAACATCAGACAGAAAAAATGTCTCCTAGTGATTTATATCACAAAAACATGAAACACTTTAAAAAACTAAAATCAAGATAAAATACAATTGTGTCATAATACAACAGGCATGAGGATGGCTATTTACTCTCCAAAAGCTCTCAGAAGCAGCTCTGGGTGAATTAACTTCCATTAGGCCAGTGTCTGAAGTAATCTTTCAGACTCAGAGGATGCAAATTACCCAATGTAATCCTTTGGAAAAGTTAGAAAATCCACAATTGCACCACATATGATAAAACTACATACTATAGTATATAGGTCTGTTGATTTTCTTGAATGGTGACATGGAAAATGATTTAAAGGGCAGATCCTTTACTCAAGGATTTTTCAAACTCCGTTCCATGGGACTCTTAAGGTATCCCAAGAACCTGACAAGATTCCATGAGAATTAAGCCGATTTTCAATCAGTACCGTTTTCCTTCTTGATTGTGGGTTCCGGGATTCTTTTAACAACAGATTCTGCAGTCTGGAAGTTTCAAAACCTTTGCTCTACTCTATACAGACTTTTGCTTGTTTAACAACGATCCGAAATTATGACAGCCGCGGAATGGGTGCTTTACAGCCCATAAAGCACTTCTGGCCATCGCAAAATTATTGCACAACCCCCATAGTCACATGCAGGTGAGCTGGGTACTTGGCAACCTGTTCTCACTTATGACCAGTTGCCAAGCGACTCGCCATCGTGTGATTGCTATTGGCAATCTTCCCTGTCGGTTTCCCCAGAAATTCAATGAGTAAGTGAGCAAGGAAGGTGGCAAGCTGCCGTTGCCTACCACAGAAGTGAAATTCCCTCAAGACAGGCATTTCTTTGGGAATAAAAAGGAGGGGGGGGGATTTCAGCCAGGGGGTAATCTCAGTTCTCCAGTTGAACTGATTCTGCTTTCCCACAGGGAGCTCTTCAAGAGCGAATGAGCCCGCCCACTGAGCTGGCAGAAGCAGAAATCAGATCGCAAGATCTGACCTCCCTGCCTGAAGCTCTTCAGAAGAGTTCGGGTTCTGCACATGAAAGAGAGGCTGAACCTGGCAGGCAACTCTTTCATTCTGTCCACTGTCCACCGAGGAGATAGCTAAACAACCATAATCAGGAGTGCTGGAATTGAGGTTGTTGAGCAAACAGTCATGTGAGTGTCTCACTTAACAACTGCTTTGCTGAATGACCAAGATTCTGGTCCCAACTGTAGTCATAAGAGAAGAACTACCTATGCTTCTCTCTCCAGAAACCTGAGGAAAAAAATTGTTCTGACAAAGAATCAACACATGGAGACTTGATTCCCTAACAAAGATAAAAAAGCTGTTTTGAGAAAAGAAGTACAAAGCAAGACTTGGTATCTGTCCTACTCAAGCAATGACATGCACAAAACCTGATGGAAACAACAGCCTGTATTTTAAACACTCATTGTGACAGTGCAACTTTAAGTTGAGATCAATAGTATATATGCAACTACAGGAAACAACATAAAAATATATCTATATAGCAGAAAAGAAATGCTACACGGCAATTGCAAGAAATCAGAAGATTTTCATCCATTTCAAAAGAAATTTCATTCATTTAAAAAAACTGAAAGTAACAAAATTTTTAAAAAATCAAATAAAAAATTTAAAAATAGCAAAAAAGGTTAATAGCCCCGTGTCTTGCTTATAGTTTTCTACTGGACTACTCAATGGGAAGCAAAACCAATTATGGAAGTATAATTTTGACACAATGTTTCTGCGTAATTATAAGCTGAGATTCTTGCTGACCATGAATGCATTCCTATTCACTTGTAAAGCAGACTACATTTTTGTTGCCAGCATGTTTCAGTTTAGTAATGAAAAATAAGCCATGTTTTTGATTATACAGATATGCCAAGCTATCAATTTCTTTTTTAAAAACTGGCATTGTATATTTCATTACTGTCTTATGTTACCTCTGAAATTCCCATAGTTACTATTTTTTTTTATGGTACAGTTGTCCTCACTGAACAATGGATCATGTGGTTGTTACATGAATGCATTCTACTGAATTGCCATTTTTGTGAGAAACTGGCAAAACCCCTACCAGAATCTGGCCAAACAACTTTACAAGTCGTGGTCATGTAACTTTGGAATGTTGCAATCAGTCATAAATGCAAGCCACTTGCCAAATGCCTGAAATTTTTCTTCCAAAAATCATCAGAGTAAAATCTGTGATTTTGGAAAACATCATCAACGTATTTTTCTTGATTGGGGGGTTGATAATAGATAGCATATACAGGTTGTCTTTGATTTAACAAGCATTCAAAATTATGACAGACTCCCCAAAAGGCTACTTACAACTCAGTTTTGAAGTTCTGATGTTGGATGCCTCTGGCAGTTGTTTGACTACACTTTGGGGAACTCGATAATCCGCCTGTTGCTACGGCTGTTTGCAGCACCTCACAGTCACATGACCATGATTTATGATGGTTTTGCCACAAACAGGTGTATACTTCTCTTTCTGGCAAAACCTAGCCCATAGCAAACAATGGGTTCACTTAAGAGCCTCACAAAAAAGGTAAAAACTAGTTCAATCACATGATGCTTTATGACTGTCATGAACGTAATTGCCAAGCTCAATTACAAGTACTACCTGTACTTTTATTTATTTTAATCCAAATACTTTCAACAACATATTGTAGATTCCATCTCCCTTTCTATTGCTATGCTTCTTCCTTGAAATCGTAATAATTCTACCAGATCTCCTTGTATGTGTTAAAACAGTATCTATTTTCTTGTAATAAAACATCTTGTACTCTGAGCACTATTATATACACCATGAAGACCATTACTTTTTTGAATCAATATTTTTTCTTAATTTTTCATTGGGGAAATTTAATAGAGTTCATATATAGCTACTCTCATTTTCTTCTAAAATACAAAAGATTTGAAGTTCTTCAAGGTTTTTGTCTCCAGTCCCATAGGATTCAATATAAACTATTGACAATAAGAGCTTAGGAACACACACTGAACACATGTTATGCAGGAGCTCTTTAAATGACCCACATCGTTTCCATGCTTGCTGCTGCTTTAATGAATCACCTTAATTATATGGCTCCTTTAAAGATGTCCTGTGTTCATATTCCTGAACACTCTAATGCACTTTGGAATGGACAATCACTTTGAAACATGTATACACATATTTTAATTTAAACAAACCGGAACAAATATAAAGGTATTGGATAAAGGAATTGAGTTATGTTTTGTGTAGAAAAGGCATACAACAGCACAGTATTAAGAAATATCACATAGATGGCAGCCAAGACCTACACTATAGAGTAATGAGCTTCAGTTAACAGGAAAGATGGTTCCAACTAAATACCAGGAAAAAAAAATCCTAAAAACAAAAACAGCTTGATAGTGGAGCCAACAATTACCTAGAAATGATGCTCTAATTTGGATTCTTTAATTGAATTTACATGGCTCCTTCAACTTTACTATGGAGGAGGACTTGTTTTGACAGGAATTCCTTTAATGATCATTTTTATAGATTGTAATTTTTAAATAATCTGCAATGAATTTCCCAGTGCCACTTTTTCTGTATTTATTTTAATGTAGATTCTTAACTGCTGTGAGAACTTTTTTATTTTGTTAATATTAATTCTAGTATATAACTAAACAATGAAAGTACCAAGAGGTCAAGATAATGTATTTGGGATTGTCTTACAAATAAAAGAAGATAACTAAGGAGAGATATACATGCATTTATATTAGTACTATTTTATATAACAGCATGTTGAAGGGGCTTCTGTACCCTGCAATATTAGAATTAAATAAGATTTATATGACACTATGTTCCAGATTGACAAGAAGATGTAATTCTTCTACCAACACATAGTTAATTTACAAAATTCATTGTCCCAAAGCCAATAATACACATTAGCTAAACATGTTGCAATATAAATGTACTCTTCTATAGAATATGGCATTCCAATTTCATTTATTCCCCTCTACCCTAGAAAAAAAGTCACCATTTTGTGATAACTGGACATGCTCTGCTTTTTTTTGAGTTGTCCTGAAGCTCTTCTATAGCAAAAGGTCCCATGGATCTGATTTTCCTCTTTGCATGGAGGCCACCATTTAAATAAAATAAAACTGCTACTTGTAGCAATGCATGAGTAGTATATTACAATATTACTATCAAATAGCTAACCAAATATCTACTTTGAACTTGAATTAGTCACAAATGGTGTAAAATTAATTTTATGGAAAAGTGTACAGTTTTTGTGAAATGTTACGGTCTTTATTGCACTACCATTTGTATATATGTTTTACAACAAAATCTCAGCGTCCTCTTCGAGTCAATTAGTCAAGTTCTATACATTTGATCTAGTGCTTATATTGAGTCCACTTTTGGTCACGGTACAAAACAGATGTTGAGACTCTGGAAAGAGTGTAGAGAAGAGCAACAAACATGATTAGGGGGCTGGATGCTAAACCGTATGATAAACAGTAGCGGGAATTGGGAATGTCTAGTCTAATGAAGTTGAATGAATGCAGGTGACATGATAGCAGTCTTCCAATATTTGAGGGGCTACCACAGGGAGGAGACACTATTCTTCAAAGCACCGGAGAGCAAGACAAGAAGTAACAGATGAATGCTTTACAAAGCGAGATCCAAGCCAGAATGAGAAATTTCCCGTCAGTGAGAACTATTAATCAGAGGAACTGCTTGCTACCAGAAGGTGGTGCTCCATCACTGTAGGTTTTTAAGAAGAGATTGGAGAATCATTTGTCTGGAATAGTATAGGTTCTTTTACTTGAGCAAGGGGGTTGGCCTATCTGTTATTCTGTATTCTACTGTTCAATTTGAGTGCATTCAGCCACAGCAAAATACAGAATTACAGAACATTTTTGACTGGGAGGGTACAGAGGCAAACTTCTGGGATGCTGCACACCTGCTGACTTCTCTTTCTTGTGAATAAGAAGGTTGTGTTAATTTGATGATGTACAAAACAATCGTCACTGCAGTTGTAATAACTGAGGTTAAGTTTCAAGAGCTGAAAAACCAATGTCAGGATCAAAAATTTTGGGATCTAAATCTCTGCTTTGTGTCTTACCACGTGAGGAGATGTTTATTATTATTTCTGAACATCCAAGAGTGTAATCAGTTGGGATATAATTAATGAAGCGTAGCCCTTCTGCATGCAAGAATTTGATGCTGCAGGAAGTTTGAAGAAGAAATTTAAGTATCCTGAATTAAGATGGATTTCCTATTGAAAATGCTTCAGACTCACCTCATGATTAAAAATATTAGCAATACTGGGGAATTATTATGTATTATTCTCCTACCCTAATTCACAATGTGGAAATAAATGGGCCAATCTTTTCCAATCTGGTACTCTCGAGATGTTTTGTGATTTCAACTTCAAAATATTATGCCGGTTGGGAATCAGCCTAACCCATCTATCAGACATAACAAAGGATGGTTACTGGAAAATGTTGTAAACTGTAATTTCATCTTGCTGCAATAGAAGCTTAATACATATTAAGCTATACACATAAGTATAAATATACACATGCATGCCTATGCATGCACATATACACTATATTCACAAAAATGCAGCAATATTGCAGAACCTAACCTGTGGTTCATAGCTATCATAATACATTTCTTTTTCAAGTCATAGGATCTTCCAACTTGCAGTCTGGTAATAATGAATTACATTTGCTTATATTTTCTCCTCTCTCCTGAAACATATCAAATTCAAATTTATTCATCACAGCCCTGAGACTAGATACAGACAAGGTATTGAATAAAAGAAGTATTACATCCTTCTGTATATATTTGTATATGTGTATAAGAGAAACAGAGTAAGTAAAATGGAGTTTAAAAATAATTAAGAAAATTGTTGCTAAAACTGTAACCCTAACCAACTATTATCAGAAGTCCAAAGTAATGAAAACACATCTGCCAAACTTCAGGAGTTTGCTAAGTTTGTTAAAATTTATCTATAGGGTGGATGTTGCCAATGAACTATATTAAATGATAACATTCAAAGTAATGTATTGTAATTAAAAGATGCTGATGAGGATGACAAGTTAAATTTGACTGGACACATTCCTAGACAACAAATCAGTCATTTTAATTATGGCAGTGAAATGAAAGATCTAGAGGCCAAGCACAAAGGACAAATGGAATAAGGCCAATATTTTCATATTTCTCTTTTGCTCATTTTTATCTCAAATTTTCCCTATTACAAGACACTGCCACTGTGGATCAGAGCTTGCTTGCTTTATTTATTAGATTGTTTTTATTCTACCTTCATTACTTTTATAAGTAACTCAAGGCAGCAAACAGGGCCTTGGTGGTGCAGGCTGTTAAATGCCTAGCACTTAAGTTCCAGTTGCCTGAAATTATTGCAGGCTCGAATCCCACCAGGCTCAAGGTTGACTCAGCCTTCCATCCTCTCGGGGTAGGTAAATTGAGGACCCAAGATTGTTGGGGGCAATAAGCTGACTTTGTAAAAATGCCGCTTAGTAATAAGCAGGCATATACAATGGAATGAAGGCTATTGCTGAGCGCATTGTAAGCCGCCCTGAGTCTTTGGAGAAGGGCGGCATATAAATGTAATTTGAAAAAAAAATCATACTACTCCTTCCTCCTATTTTACCAACAGCAACCCTGTGAGGTGGGTTGGGCTGAGAGAGAGCAACTGGCTCAAAGTCTCCCAGTTGGCTTTCATGCCGAAGGTGAGACTCACAGCTCCTGGTCTCTAGACCAACACCTTATGTATCAATTGACTATTTTATTGAGATTTTCAAAGATTCCTTCTGAATAATTAATTAGGCATGCTGAAATGAAAACTATACTGTGATGAGGAAAACAAAGTTTGGGCAGGACTTATCAAAATAGCAATAGCACTTAAACTTATATACCACTTTATAGTGCTTTACATCCCTCTCTAAGCAGTTTTACAAAGTCAGCATATTGCCCCCAGCAATTGGGTCATTTTACCCACTTCAGAAGGATGGAAGGCAGAGTCAACCTTGAACCTGGTGGGATTTGAACTGACAAATTGCAGGCAATAGGCAATCAGCAGAAGTAGCCTGCAGTACTGCACTCTAACCACTGCGCCACTAAGGTTATGATTCTGATTGTTTACAGTAATGAAATATGAACCAGCTGGGATTGCTTATCTCTTTAACTGCACTAAGAGGATGACTACTTTTTCACAATGGTACATCATATGTTGTTAACCTTCAGTATGAAACAAATGCAATGAGAACTACACATTTGGTGTTATTTTTTCCACTTAGACTCCCTTTACATATATTATTAGGACTCACATTAAAAGGCAAAATATGAAAAAATAAGATAATTTTTGGGAAATACTAGGATTGAAATTCTATAATTAAATGCACTACACTCTGTACTGCTAATTGTTTCTTGTATATTCAGGCAAGAATATACTAACAAGTGATCTACCCTAGAAGAGGTAAGATGAAAAGGAAAAAGTATTTTTCAACCTTTCTTTTCTCATCAGTTCAAAAGCAGCACCCTGTACTACTCTTCTCTTAAATAGGGCAACAAGGAAATGCCACCAATTTACAAAAGCCCTCTTCCCCCTAAACAATTGTGTACTAGAAGCAAATACATGATGAAGAAAAAACAGAATATTTAGGAAAAGAGTCCTCATCTGATTTTCGGCATCTTCAGCAGGTATCATTCCACAAAGCTCTGCCTCTGGTTCCAGATAACTATTACTGGACAAAATGTGTGAAATGAGTCAATAATCTGATGGTTTCAGAGTTAATGTATCCTTAGACTAAGTATTCTGAATGCAGAAGAAAAGTTAGTAAAAACATGTGCTCCAGCTGCGCCCCTACCTGGACTGAGATGCCCTATGTACAGTCACTCATGCACTCGTTATCTCCCGTCTAGACTACTGTAATGCTCTCTACATGGGGTTGCCCTTGAGGACCATTCGGAGGCTTCAACTGGTCCAGAATGCGGCAGCGCGGGTTGTGATGGGAGGCTCCCGATACTCCCATATTATACCCCTCCTGCGCAAGCTACACTGGTTACCGGTTGCCCTCTGAGTGAGATTCAAGGTGCTGGCACTGACCTATAAAACCCTTTATGGCATTGGACCAGGATACCTGCGGGAGACCCTATTGCCAATAACAATCTCCCAACATCCCGTGCGCTCCCATAGAGAGGGCCTTCTCAAAGTACCATCGACACAACAATGTCGTCTGGCCATCCCCAGGAGTAGGGCCTTCTCAGTGGGAGCACCCACCCTATGGAATCAACTTCCCCCGGGGCTCCGGACGGCCCCTGACCTCCGCTCCTTCCGCTGTGAGTTAAAAACCTGGCTATTCCAACTAGCCTACCTGGACTGAGGGAGAACGGAAGAGAGTTTTGAACATATCCTAAATTATCCTAATCAGTAGTGAGACCTTGACTCATCAATTTGTTTGTCTGATGGCATTAAATCCTATTTAATTGTAAGCCGCCCTGAGTCCCTCAGGAGATAGGGCGGCAGATAAATCGAATAAATAAATAAATAAATAAATAAATAAATAAATAAATAAATAAATAAATAAATAAATACTTAAAGGAGGATCTCCTTTGTATTATACAGTACGAACTTCCTTGCTGTACACTAATCTTCCACATAGGTACTGTATATATGTATATAATGTGAATGCCAAGATACTTAGGATTTTTTAATTTAATACACTGCTTTTCTTTTTCTGCACATAAATAGTACCCCAATTTCCTATCCAATAGTGTCTATTATATCATAATTAGGACAAAAGGGGAATACACTGGGAAATTGATAAAAATTTCCCAGTTCTATTAACAATATTCTTAAAAATTTGGTTTATTTAAAAATATGACCTGACTTCCTGAACCAATAAGAAAGATTCCAAATCACTTTTTACTTACACAGTGAAAAAAGAAAATTATTTACAACTTGGAAGCACCAGCAGGATTCTTCTTCTTAAGTCTGCTTTTTCCAATGAACAATATTCTTGTTGCAATAATTTATATTTGGTCTGTTTCCTGAAAATTAGGTTGGCTTTTGATACCATTGACCATGGTATCCTTCTGAACTGGTTGCAAGGGCTGGAAAGACACTGTACTGAATGGTTTATCTTATTCCTCAGTGATCAGTCTCAGTTGGTGTTGATCGGGGAGAGGAGATTGTGCCCTGGTCCCATCACTTGTGGAGTGTCTGATGGCTCAATGCTCTTCCCCCTTCTGTTTAACAACTACATGAAACTATTGGGCTTTGGCATCATCAGTATGTTGATACCCAGCTGTTCATCTTACCCATGGGTTGCATAGATGAAGCTGTCAATGTACTGACCCGGTCTCTGCAGGCTGTACTGATCTACATGGGGAAGAATAGACTGGCTCAATTCTGACAAGACTGTAGATCTCCTGAGGTGGGAATATTTTTATCACTGGTCTTGGATAGGTTGTACTTTCCAATTTAAAATAGCAACTTGGGGATCTTCCTAGATAAGCAACTCCTTCTTGAAAATATACCAACTGTGCCTTATTCTCAACTGAGAAGCCCTTCAGATAGTTGTTCATACCCTCAACTCCTTCATGATTGGACTATTGCAATACACAATGTATGATGTTGCCCTTGAAGATTACCTGGAAGCTACAGCTGCTGCAAATTACACTCCTGTGAACAGTATAACAGGCACTTCATATTATGCATTGCATAAGTGCACTAGATGAGCTGCATGGATTGCCAGTAGGCTTCCAAGTGCAATTCAAGGTGAAAGTCATCTTCTATAAAGCACTTTAGATGCATTCCAGGTCCCCTTTATCAAATGTTGTCAACTATTGGAATCAAGGAAGTATGTCTCCTATCAGTACCCCCGATTTCTGGAACAGTGTTCCCACCCCCTAAAATATGAAAAATATGAATAGTGTCTACTTCCCTGGGGTTTTGGAAAGCTCTTAAAACTCAGCTCTGATCCCAGGATTGGGTTAATATGTTTATTGAGATATTTGTGGTCCCCAGTCATAATCTGTATGGTTTATTATTTTGGTTGTTTTACTGTGCCTGTTTATGTATACTTAACCATTAGTACTGTTTCTGGATTTTGCAAGCCACTTAGAGCCTAATGGAATGAGTGGCTGTAGCAAATGTATTTAAATTAAATAAAGTGCTTATATGATGAACATTACTGAAAACTATATAATTTAAATCACTCTGCCCAGAGTGCAATAAGAAATTAATTTCTATATTTTCTATCCTTCCTAATTGTCTTTTTTTTTCTTCCAAGGCAAAATTTGATTTGTTTTAGGCTTTCTTTAAAATCATTATCTAACACTGGTTTGGAGTTTAAAGATATCTATTTTTTTTAAAATTACCATGGATTGCCTATTACAATCTCATCGCTGATATATAATCCAAATCTTGGGAGTGGAGAAATCTCAATGGGTTAAAAGAATCGACGTTTTATATTTTAAGCCCACAAAGTATGAATCAATCGAAATAAGACTGATACAATAAGAAAAAAGCATTTTCCAAATACCTAAGTAGTATGAAACACTATCAATGAAAATATATGATTAACTGCGGTCTCTGCAACACTAGAAACATTACTGATACACCTTTCTTTTATTTATGCCAATATTCTTCAACTATTTTAGGGATAAACGTTTCTGGTTGCTCCTTTAATCTTGACTGTCAAGCTTTTTGAATGAAATGGGGACATAAATGTTTTAAGCACATAAACTGTAACATTAAATGGAACAGCACCATCTAGTTGTCCTAGTGAAATCTGATTAACTTGGGAAAGAAAGGACCCTTGTACTACTGCTCTCACCTGCATTATAAAGTCTTCAAAACTATAGTCTTGAAATATGGTCTTCTACTTCTAGATTATAGTTTATAGCTGGAGATTTAACATCACTATTTAATCATACTTGTGGTAAAATATATGTATGTAAACAATATAAGCATATTAAAGATGCCACATTTCAATAGAAGTATTTGCAAATACAATCAATAACAAAATATAATATATGCAATATATGCTACACATATATGCAACACATACATATCAGTATGAAGCAGAATTATACTTCTTTTTAAGATGTGAAAACGCAATAATTTCTTTAAAGGTTTGATTAGCTAGTCACCACAACTATAACTGAAAAAAAATAGAAACTTTACATATTGATTATTAGACCCCAGGGAAAAATACTGATCAATCAATATTATATCTGAAGTTACCAAATAATGAAAGGAAAGGGGTATTCTGAACTCTGAGTCATGTCATTACTTATTTTGATACTAAAATCATTAATTATAGAAATCCATAATTTCTAAATCAGGAAGATTCAGAATCGACAAATATGGGAAATATTAATATCTACCAATAGGAGACATTAAAAATAATTATCTCTGAAGGATTGGACCAGTGATCTCCAAAGTAGCTAGTTCGTAAGATGAAGAATAAAATAAAAAATACGTATTATGCTTGTGTAAGAAAAGAACTAAATTCTATGGCGTTCCAGGTATACTGCCATACACTACAGTATGGCAGGCCTATAAAACCTAACAAATTAGCTATAATTAATATATATATATATATATATATATATATATATATTATATTTATTATTAGATTTATATCCTACCTGTACCTGCACAGCTCAAGGCAGTGTGCATAATGCTCCTGCCATGGTTTGTTTAACCATTTTTTTAAACAAGCCACAACTGACCAGCGACTACTACAATATATTAAGCACTGGTTATTTGTGCATAAACTGTCAAAACCAAAGAACTCAGCCTACGACTATATTACCATATTGCATATTCCTTAAGCTGTTCTTTAAATCTGAATACAGTCTCAGAAAATTGAATTTACATGGAACAACTTGATTTTTTTCTTTCTTCTTACATTTGCAATTAATTGTGAAGCACTGCTGCCAGGTAAAAAATACAAAAGCTCACTTTTGTTAAGCAGCAAGTGATATCACCAACATAAAATGGTGTTCTGTGGCTCATACCATGAATTAAGCATTTGTTTAGGGGGTAAAATTACGTTTACTTCAGAAAATAAGAATGACCCAAACCAACCCAATGGGCTATGTATGTATCCAGAGCTACAATACACCGGAGCAATAAAAGCAAGATCAAACTTGATAGGAATTCCACGGAGATGTATAGTGGGTGCATCAGAAGTAATTAGGAAAGCAAACAGAGACATTGCAAATCTCTTCCCAAAGCCTTACTAATAAGGAAGCTAAAGAAGTGACAGAAATAGGCTGTCAGAGCTCTCCTAAGTATCTCATTCGGAATCCATCCAGTATGCACACTATTCTGGGGGAATGATAAAAGGACAAAGAACATCGGCCAAGCCCCACATTTCAGCGTCCTTGGTGAAGAGTCGGAGTAAAAATTACGACCTGCTTCCCCACCACCAAAGGTGAGCAAGACTGATAGGACTCATCAGGCTCTCGCCCCGCCAGCATTATTATTTGTGCCTCATGGACAAGCATTCAAAGCCAGCCCGATCAGCCCGGGCTCCCTTCCACCGTCTGGGCTGGGGAAAGAGCCGAATCACAAAGGGAGCCTGGGAAACCCCGCTGCCCGCCCACCCGCCCACTTCAGGGCCGGATTCCCCCATGCCGGCCCGGTCGAGGTGAACAGAGGGAACCAGGCCGGGCCCAGCAGCAGATGGCGGAGGCGGTGCGTGTGTCGGTGCGTCTGCCTCCACGGTCCCACCACCGGGCGCACAGCCACCAAGCCTCCCGCGGGCTGAGAAAGTAAAACCTGGCCACTCCCCCACCAGACGGAAAAGGACTGTCCCAGGCCGGCACAGACCTCCACGTCGCGGCCCTTATTCTTGAAGCTCTTGAAGCGGTGGTTCTCCAGGCCGGCGGCGGCGTTGTCAGCCATGACGACGGCGGCGGCGGCGGCGGCGGCAGCGACGGCGGCAGCGGCTCTCGGCTGAAGCAGCGACGACAGCGCGCGCGCGCGAAAGGGGAGGGGGGCGGAACGGGCAGGCAGACGCTCAGTGACGAAACAAACGGGAAACGGCGGAGGGCGGCGCATGCGCCCGGCCGCCCCGCCTGTTGCAGGAGCAGAGAGCAATTCCGAGGCTGCAGTGGCCGGGAGGATGACCCGGCGTTTGCTAGAGTTGCTTCCACTCGCTTTTCTGAGCGGAAATGACAGCTGCCCATGTGCGGCGCAGGAATGGAGGGTTGGGGCAGGCTGCATAAGCGGGAAAGTAGAGGCTGTAGGGAAAGGAGTTGCTCAGCTTTCCTCCTAACCCGGCTGAAGTCCACTAAGTGGTCTGAAGTTCACTGAGGCTCCCAGGGAAGAGCTTAGCTAGCAGCCGCCGTAAAGAAACGGGCGGTGGGCTTTTAGGGATCAGCAGACTGCGAAGCAGTTATGTGGCCTTGGTGAATCTAGTCGTTCTGTCTTATAAGTCGAGGGCGATCACTTGTCGCCAAGGTAGGAACCCGACTAATTTTGTCTTATTGAAGAAACCGTGGCTAAACAAATATATTTGACGTTTCTTGTTGTTTAGCTTGCCATATAAAGCAACAATTAAAAACGTTCACTGCAAGTAATTTTGTAAGGCTTGATTTTCATGAATACAGTATTCAATAGAGTTGGAAATGGAATTAGTCTTTGCCCCTCATATTGGGATACCTGGCAATATTCGTAAGCCTATTAAAGAATCCCATGGGTCAACAGCCATGTGACCATTTCAAAATCTACGTTGGGGATCACAAGGCGTTTGCCTTGGATAAATAAATTCTTCATGCTCTGGCATGAGGTTGCCCCATGACAGCCATGCCTGAGATATGACTGTGGACTTATTATGGGTTTATGTTTGCAATAAAAAGGGAAAGTGTAGAAATTTGCTCTGATCCAAATACCAGGATAAGACTTTTTTAACTGAAACTTAGATTTGCATATTTGTGCAAATGGAAGATTAAGACCATCCATCCTTGGAAACTGGTAGATCCTAAGGGATTTCTGAAACTTTCAAAAAGTTTCCCAATTTTGGTCCTAGCTGGTACAGTATATCGAATGCAGAAATTCCAATGGATAGTTAATATAACCACCCTTAAGTATTTTCTTCTAACAAAGGCAACAGTTGGCTTTATGAGTTATGGAGAATAAACAGATAAAAGAGACAGATGGGATGCAAGCTGAAAAAAATATCCAAGTTTGATCAAAAGCAAGTCTGTTGATTTAATGGTAGTGATATTAGCATCTTCAAAGTGTGGTTTCCTTTCTTCTTTGCATGATTTAATATTGCTTTCAAAATCTTGCCAAGAGATATTTGTCACTGAATAAAATTATGATCTTAAAATGCTGCAGTTCAAACAGTTTAAAATATATTTTAATTTATATAACTGCCCATCTCTTCACAGTGACTATGGGTGGCTAACAACAGTTAAAAACAGAAAAAGCTGCCAAGATAAAAGAGCAATCAACTTAATCACCTTGTGGGCTCAGTTTCCAAACCCGCAATGCAGTGATATACAATAATTCTAAAATCTTTTGGTTTATCAATTTTCTAGAGAATAGTGATGTTTTCTGGCTAATACTTAGTTTTATGTTATTTATATCCTGCCTTTATTTTCATGGCAAATGTACCTAATACTCCTTTTATTTTTCCCATAATAACCCTGTGAGGTGAATTGGGTTAAGAATGACTGCCTAGCCCAGTTACCTAGCTCACTTTCATGCCTAAGGTGGGACTAGAACTCAAAACCAGCACTTAATAATTAGACCAGACTGGCTCTCCAAACAAACTAGTAGAGTTAACTGATATATCACTGTTCAGGTAGTCCTCCCTTAACAATTAGCCATTTAGTGATTGTTCAAAGTTATAACAGATTCCCTCCCCCCAAGCTTCTTACAATACAAGTCTGGGATACCAAAGATGGCTCTTCCTCATGGTCACATGATTGCATTTTGGGAGCTTGGCAACCAGCTCACCTTTATGGCTGGTTGCAGTGTTCTTCAGTCCTAAGACTGCAATGTACTTTTTTTTTACTGTTTTCAGCTTTTTCAGCCAATTTCTGACCAAAAATGTTTATAGGAATGGATTCACTTAAGAACCATGGCGTTATTTAATGACTGCCCCCCAAAAGCCATAATATTGGATCAGTCACATGGATGCCTTTCAATTTCCATTTCTTACAATGAAATTTTGGGCTCCATTATGGTCACAAGTTGAGGACTACTTATATTATCCTGGAATGGCTGTTTTAGAACTAACATGATATAGTATACAACATCCCAGAATCTATTCTTTCAGAATGAGAAATGTCTGTTTCTAATTTGTCTCAATTCTTTCATCAAGATACAGAATGCAGAAAATACTTGTATGATGAAGTAGCTGTACTCCAAATCTGGAGAGGATTAAGAGTTTATATTTTGGCCTTATGAATACAAATCTTAGAACTTTTTTCTAACAAGCCTGATAAGAACAAAATGCTGAATCTACATCCTGAAAGCTCATTGAAAGATGTAACAATTTAACAGAATAACAGTTGGAAGGGATCTTGGAAGTCGTCTATCCAACACCCTGCTCAGGCAGGAAGCCCTATACCATTTTAGATAAATGGTTGTCCAATCTGTTCTTTAAAATACCAGTGTTGGAGCATTTATGACTTCTGGAGGCAAGTTGTTCCACTGATTGTTCTGTCAGAAAATGTGTCCTTAAGCCTGACCAGGGGGCTGGACTGGAAGATCTCCAAGGTCCCTTCCAACTGTTATTCTGTTAAATGGTTTTTTTCTCTCCTTGATTTAATAGCTGATTAGATGTATCCTACTCAATCAAGGAACTGTAAAACCAGTTTTATCAAGATGTGATGGTCCAGATCATGATTTTAATTTGAAGGTTTTGAGGCAGTTCTACAGATTTTTAAAGCTGACTGTATTAGAGAGTACACAAGTAATAATCTATTTTGAAAATCTATATTCAGAAAATGTGAAGGGTGGTTTGTAAAAACTTTAATATTGACAGGTAATATATGAAATGTTCAATAAATACGTTATTGAAGATATGGAATAAGTTAAATCCCAAAACATGTTACCATACTTTCAGTAATGCAGTGGAGAGAGATCTGTTTTGAGGATCACGTTCAGATTTATGTAGTGTTTGAAGAGCACAAGTATTAACACTGTTGAAAAATAAATTAGAGGCCAGACTATTAAAATGGCAGAGTTTAAATTCATATTTAATGTTATAAATAAAGTATGCTATCTCTGCTGTAGCCAAACAGATGCTTTTAAGAGGACTAGGAAAAGAACATGAAATAAAAATTATCCAGGATGGCATATATTTAAAATTTGGGAATGAATTTTAAATCAAATTCAATTCTAAAAATATTTTAAATTTATTTTCTCTATACCTTTTTCATCTTTTCAAATGCCCTATAATAACCAAAAGAGATGTTCTTTACATATACATAAGAATATTCTATCTTTAATTTTAAGAGGATCAAATGGGCAACTGTAGCTAAAATATATCTAGAAACACATAGTTTGTTACTATTACCCATTTTATCCCTTGTTGATACATTTCCCTGAAATTTTGGTTACTGCAGTAAATTGGGTCAAATGCATAACTTTAAAGTAGCAGACTTAAGTGTTTGTACACATATCTTTCCAAGTGTGGAATTTGGTTCCAGGATATTTGCCAATAGCACAAACTGAATTCATATGTATATCTGTAAGTAGCTGTTGGAAAAGAATTTCCTACAAGGCTGAAAAAGGATACCTCCTTGAAGAATAAAAAAGTTAATAGGGAAGTTTTCTAACATTAGTATGTTATGAAGAATGCACATTCTTTAAATCTTAAAACTACAAAGCTTATATAACAAAATAGAGCAAATCACTTTTCCACTTATTTGCCATGGTATAGTTAAATATATGAAATATGACAATGGAATCTCAAAGTTATTTCCCGCTCCCTACCTCCCACAACAAAATACAAGGACAGACAAAAGCTTATAATTCTGATATAGTAATTTCCTTACAGCAGGTTTCATAGTTCTGGATATACAGGAAGTTGTATATATATTCTCAGTGCGCAAGAAAAGCAATTTAAAATAACCATAAAAATGAACATAGAGCAGTTTGTACATTTTATATTTTGCAGAACTCCAAAAATGTAATAAAGAATTAAAAAAATAAAGCTTTATCACAACAAGCAATAGGCTATTCAGTACTACTTTGTTTGTTCCATTGACAGCTTTTGTATGATAGCTGCCTGGTTTTTAACAGGCAGAAATTTATTCTGAGTTTAATGTAAATGCCCTGAAACAGGTATCAATATTTTAATTGTTTGTTGTTATCCTCAAAATTACTTTGTCCAATTACTACATATATTAGAGAAACATTGTTGAATAACTATTAGACGCTGCTATTTTATGGAAATGTGACAACATTTACAAAACATTTTCACTGTATAGCATAATATACATCATTCTTAGAGTCCATTGTCACTACATATTGTCAGCTGTATCTCTTTACATCAAATACAAATATCATATCACAAACAGTAAATAAATCTAAACCAGCAACATAGTTTCCAAACATTATAGATATTTTCCCAAACATTAAACAGACAGATCAAATACAACATTAGTATTCTGGGAATAATGTGAAGTTTGAAAGAATGGGTTGTAAAAAGTGCTGGTTAATAAATCTGCAGTAGGAACCTTCAGAAAATCTGCTGTTCAAAGAGTATCTTTTCAAAACCTGCAGGAGGAGCATGACAGAAGTCACTGAACTGACAATCCAAAATGGCGCTATCATCAACTGCAAGGAAAAAAAAGAGAAGATATACACATCACATTCAAATGCTCTTTATTACTGCAAACCTCATTGGGTGTTCAGACTTTCTATGAGATGAAATGTATTGCAATTCCTGCCCTTTAGAATGATCTCCACAGATTTGCATGCTTCCCCCTTCTGTGTTATTCAGGTTGTTTCCACAGGCCTTGGGGACAGGGTGATTATGGAGCCCCTTTTACTATGGTCTGATCCGTTTTGATTTTGTTTTGTTATTATGTTCTATTAGTCAGCTGTACTCTTTTACATGTGGGGTTTTTTTCAGCTGTTAAAACCACACAGAGTCATTTGGCAATCTATAATAAATAAGCAGCTTACTAACCCTGAACTTTCTGCTGCATTGCCAGTGACATAACTATACGTTTTATTTTTTTAGGCTGTTGTGCTGAAATCAGTGTCATACAGAAATTTAATGGGTACATAAGAAGTATTCAATAGAGGTAGTAGTTAACATGGAATAGAGATGATGATTTAGCCCAATTACCCAGTTCAGTTTATGGATGAGTAGGTAGCTGAACCCAGGTGAATTGTAACACTGCATTCACTAAAATAGATTGTGAGAATGTCTCCTTACCATAGACAGCAGGGAAGACTGTTCCTCTGATTCCTGAGGCTGGACAGTGCATATTTTTTCCATTTAAATAAACATTTAGTTCTACATGGTCATATGTAATACCCTGTAAGACAGATATGAATTTTATATATAAACTTTTCTCTACCTTTTTGTTTTATTTGAACATACACACACACACACACACACACATTTTATTCTGAATATTTTAGGCTGATATTTAATACATTTTATTTCATCTTTATTACTTTATATGTAACTCAGGCAATAAACGTACATAATATTCCTTCCTCCTCCTCCTTTTCCCCACAACATGAAATTATTCACTGCCAATTCAAATAATGCTTGCCTCAGAAAACAATAAAATTACAATTATCATATGAAAAAAATAGAAAAATCTTGTCCCCTACTATAAAGACAAAAGGTGATACTCTTGAAGCAAAAGATCACAACTTCAGTCTTACTTTGGATTTCTAACACCGCTCCACATGAACTGCTAAATCACTGTTAGATTGGGGGAGGGGAGTAGGTAACTATAATTCCTTACTTTGGAAATCTGTCTGCTTCCCTACTATAGTCTTTTTGTCAGCATTCATAACATGCTGTCAAAATTCCAAACACAGCTGCAACTTGAAGGACCATTAAAAACAGTGACTATATCATCTTGGAATTTGTAATTATAAGGACTCTGAAAACTCAAAAGACCTTGAATTTTAAAATACTTGGTCTGAAAAAAAAATAGAGAAAGAATTTAGCAGGATCCAAATTTAGAATGGAAAAAAGGCTTCCAAGAGAAAATAGAAGTTTAGAAAGCATAATAGAAGTACGGATAATGAAACTTTATTCCTGTACTGAAAATCAAATTCAGCTATATATCTCTACTTCTGAGTGTGACAGAGGAAGAACTACCTGTATATTTAAATTTGTTAGAATATTAGCAAATTAAATATAGAAAATATTACAAAAAACACTTGATCATGGGTTTTTTTAAAGCAAAAATGTATGAGGAAGAAGAACTAACAACTAATTAGTTTTTTTTTAACTTATTATTGGAATCCACAAGCAGGAAGGACCATAAAATGAGGAAAGTTAATAATAAAATCCTTATCGGATTCTTAAGTAGATGTCCAGAAAGCAACAAAAGTTCTACCCATATTATTGAGAGATTTTACAATTTTACAATTTTAAAATTTATCCTAAGAAACTAAACATTAACAACGATGCTTCACACAAAAATATTTTACAATTTGATAGAAAATTTTTTATCTATTAATGAGTATCTATGAAACATGCAATATGAAAGCTATTATTTATTTAGGAACAATATAAAGACAACATGCCTGATTCACATTATATAATACCCATTAAGCAATATAGAGATTAGTCTACTGACGAACTTTTTCTGATATAAACAAACCTGTCTGCAACTCTAATCTAGAAGGTGTCAGAAGTCAGGAGGTGGTTATATATACACTTGGATTTACAAATAAAATGGACTTATATGAACAGCCTCTTGGAATGTAACCTGTTTGTAAGTAAAGTACTGTCTGTAATGTTTAAGCTCTGCTATTAAAATGATTTTGTGAATGTTGTGCTATATTAAACTAATATTTTTCTACAATTTTTCCCTCTTTTATCTTCTATTAGAATAATATTTCAGTGAAAAGGGAATGACTTCAATATAAATATGTCTGGTTCAGTACAGATGTATGTTGCTAGTTTTTCAAAGACATGCATGTTAATTTTTTTAAGCTAATAGTAACTTTAACCAAAACAGACATAAAAGAGACATATAAAGGAATGTTTTGATACAGAGCAATTACTAGTATGAGATTTCAGCAATAGGTCACATTCTTTTCAGGTATTCTGATTTGCATGAATGATAGTGAACAAAACAAACCGAAACTCACTACAACATCACCCTCCTGTGGCAGACTGTTTGCTGGCAATCTATTCTTTTCTTCACTGTTGTAGTAAAGAGTTCCATCATTTCTCAGAACTAGACTATTTACATCATTCCCAAGAGGAATTTGGTTCAAGTTGACTTTCTGAGTTGCAACTCCAACACCCCAGATTCCTGAAATCACAGTAGAGGCAAAAAAAAAGGAATGGCGTAGTCTATTAGATAAAAACCAGGGGAAATAGTTTTTCTGGGTTTGCCACACTAAGAAGCAATTCTAAATTGTCTCCAATGAAGATAATGATACTTAGTAATTCATTGCTGTGAGAAAACCTTCATAAATGAAAGCTGATAACTATAATAGCTGAAATTTCCGTATGCAATTATATAGCTGAACTTTTCCCAACTGAATGATCACTGAAAAACAGCAATAAGTGGATGAAGATGTTAAGTTATGTAAGGATTAGAAGTTTTCAATAGCCATTACAACACTGTTCATAGTATTTATAAAATATATATAAAATACAATTTATAAAATATATATAAAATACAATTTCCAAATGACAGTCTATCTGTACAGCCATTACAGAGAGTTTGATTCTATATGAATATGAAATGAATTTTTGAAAAAGTTGATTTTGACTGACCTGTAGATTGAATTTTAAATTCAAAGTAGCTCTTGTTCTGATGCAAAGGAGCATTAGCTAAGCAACCCCCTGTACCGCACACTCGGCGTCCATTTTTTACGACAACAACATCTGTTCCTGCAGAATATAAAGCATCAACAAGCAGAAAACACTTTGAACTACGTTGAAGACTTACAATACAATTTTTATGCAGACAATCAACATTGATTTTGTTGAAATTCATTGTCACGGAAATGTAAGAAATGTTCATTTATTTTTCACCCCTATACCTTGTCCCACCTGCCAAATTTTTTTTACAGAAATCCTATAGCACCCTACAGAATATGTGGTGAAGTAACATTGGGAGACTCCAAGCGCATGCAGAGTTGGAGGGGTTTAACCACTTTTCAAGTTGTCCAAGGGAACATAGATAAATATGTTGTTTCAAAAGCAGGCATTCCATTGTCAATGCATATATCCCACATGACAAGAGGGTGGGAGTGGAACAGAAGAGAGTATGCAGGCACATCAGCAGGCTACCCTCCTATGTCCCACTGATCAGTCAGCTGTTTGTGTTTTTGACACAAAAACTCTAATTTCTCCCTGGAGTGTATAATAGAAGCAATAAGAAAGCAACCATGTGAAACCCATTCTTCTCAGGACCAGTGAAATTCACTACATATTAACTAGACTATAGGTTGTGTAATTTTTTTTCCTAGAAAATGCAATTAAGTATGACGGAGCTTATGTTTCCAAAATGCATTTAGAATCAAAGGGTAAAATCTCAAAACTATTTCAAACAGACATTTGAAAAAATATAGTTTCCACACAAGAACAATTTAACCAAGAATCAATGCAATTAACTTAAAAGGATGCTAGCACTTTCTACAGTAAAATTTTCCAACTATCTTAATCCTTCTGAAAAGAACTTTAAAACATTTAAGTTTCAATATATCTTTGCTTTAGATGGGCAGATACTGCTTTTAAATGGACTTTAAAGGTGACCATCAGCACCTTGAATCATACCTAGAACCCAACAATATTTTTTGCACTTCTCAAAATAGTGGTGTTATCCAGATAAAACAAGGTGTACCCATAATTACTGAAGTCATTATATTCTGGACTAGCTACATCTTCTGAGTAGTCTGCAAGGCCAACCTCATGTAAACAATACATGACAATAGTCTATGGGGTAACCAAGGCATGCATTTTTGCAAAAGCCTGCTTGGCCACAGATGCTGCCTGCTCGAAGCAGGAACTGTGATTCAAGAAGACCTTCAAAATTATGAAAAGGTGCTCAATCCTATCCAAAATCTAATATGAAATAAGCTGGTATCAATTGGTCTCCAAATCCATTCAATCTTGATGGAATTAAGTGTCAGTCTATTTTTCCCCATCCAGACTTTCACAGGTTCTGGGTACTGGAATAGCAGTTCAGCTCCATCTTCTGTTTGGCCCAGTTTGAGATACTGTACACAACTGCGTATCACCTGCATACTGATGACTCCTGATCTCCACTGTTGAGCTCTAGAGTGATTTCATGTAGCAGCTAATAAGAAGGAAGAGCTCATTTAAGACAGAAAATCCACCGTGTTCCCATTTTACCCACCAGTTTTCCTTGCTATAAAGTCTCCCAACCATATGTACTTCAACCTCATAATTTCTATTCATATTTTCTGTCCCTTTTACAGTTTTAAGGAACAAATATCAGAACTATAGTCAATTTTTAAATATTGCTCTTTCACAGGTTTCTCTAAGGGGATTAAAATATTGGCAGTTTCATTCTGAATCTGTTTTTTAAATGACAGGTGAAAACCACATATTTAAATAGGGAAGAGGAAGGAGACTCAATGCTGCCTCCACATTAATCATATAAATTTTATTAATTAGTATTTTGTTTATTCACATTTCTAAGGCTAACTTGTAAACAACTTTAGCTGTGGCAGAGTGCATTGATATAATTACTTAACGATAGGAAAAATGTCAGATTTGTAGTTTCCTTGGTATAGGTAAGAATGCACTTTGAACTCAGTGAAGAAATATGCATTTATTAAATTCATATTTAAATAAATTATGTATTTATTAAAACAGTAAATTAAACAAATATTACCACCTTTTACTTTTTTTTCCTAGAGCAAATCAAACCTTCTTTGACGGGGGGACAGAAGCATACAGAAATTACACCTTTCAAATTTAAATTGTTTGAAACACAGAAACAGAAATTTAAGCATATTGTTTCATCAATAGCAAAAGATTTAGCATAAGATTTCAACGTAGATTTAGAAACGAACGGGGCGCTTTACGATTTGTTTAAAGGTGCCGTTTCCAGTGGAAATCCCGAGCGCCAACCGTGCAACAGCAGTTGCCCTTACCCATCTGTTGCGTGTCCAGCAGCACCGACGGCATCTCCTTGAGAGGGATGTGCCCGGCGCTGCCTTCTCCGCACCAAGCCCAGCGCAGGCAACACCACACGGAGCCCGAGGCTGCCCCTGCCGACGCCGCCATGGTTGCTCGGCCGCTCTAGCTTCAAGAGGAAGCGGCTTCAGCTTTTCTCCACACACTTTCGGTTCCTTGTCAGCTGATTGGTGAAGGCCTCCATGTGCGGGGCAGGCGCCCCGGCAACAAATCCACGCAAACTCAGCAGCCTGAGTTTCTCCTCTGCCGGGAAGGCCCGTTCTTCATAGAACGGACCACACAATTCGCAGGCAGAGAAAGACCCGCTTTCTGAAATGAAGAAACAGAATGTCAACAGATTGCCTTGTTTTTTAACCAGTGCCTTTTAAAATCGCAGTTTAGCATTGCGCAATGTTATTTCTTACAAGGAGCGCATTCCGCGGATACGTTTTTATGCAGAATTGTTGGCTACCTCCCTTGTGACTTGCAAAATGTCCCAAAGATCCGCTTAAAAAGCCGCTTAAATAGGACACAGAAAAGGAGGTCCTGGGAAGCTTGACTGTCTCTCCCTGGGAAACAGCCTTGGGAGCCCGGCACTGTCGATGCCCCCATCTTGTGTCCAAGGGCAAGGAATTTATCTATTTTCTCTAATAGAGAAAGTGGTAATCCTGTGTGTAGCCCTTTCATAGGATTCTTTTCTTTGGATGACCACCAGGAGGCAAAATGCGCCTAATTCAATCTACATTTGAAATAATCAGATTTATAGTCAGATCTTATTCTATGGGGTCCAAACCCTGTACTGGAAGCTGAACTTATGCATCCTTGTGGCTTGAAAGACTATATACCGTAGTTTTAAGAATTATCTAGGTACTGATGCTCAACAATGTTGTAGAAAAGGATATACAGATAGTTCCTGGTTTATAAATGGTAATTGGGAATAGAATTTCCAGCACAAAGTGATGTGGTCATAGAGTGCAACATCACATGACTGCATTGCTTAGTGACAGTGATCTCATCAGCTGATGTTGCCATTGTTAACCAAAACCCAACTGGTTTGCTAGGCAAGGACGCTTTCCTCATTCATAAGTTAGAAGCTATATTGAAAATAACCCTCTCTGGAAGGATCTCTTTTCCTGTCCAATCGTGCCCAATTCTCAAAGAACGGCTGGACAAGGCCCTGTAGTTTTTCTTAGCAAAGTTTTTGGGAAGTGTTTTGCCCAGTTAAGGTACCATAGCCAATAGCATGTTTTGGGAGCTGGTCATTAATGATGTTTTGACCCCAAATGCAGGCTTGAAAGACTCTGAATAATGTTTTTCAAAATTGCCAACTTTTAAGATGAGGGACTTCACGCTGGCTGGGGAATTCTGGTAGTTGAAGTCCACATAGTTACCAAGTTTGAAAAACAGCGGAGTGTTTCACAGGAAGTGTTTCTTTTTTTAAAAAAAATTAATAAATTTTATTGAATAAACATTAAAAACAATTGAACACAGTGCGACTTTCTTGGCCATCATTTTGGCCATACAAGCTATAGTATAGAGATACACATAACAGTTCATTTCCTTTTTCCCTTGTTATTAGTATAGTACTAGCTGCATATTTTTATTATTTACACTTATCTACACTTATCTACATATTACAACCGTCTTTTATACTCATGCATTCGTATCATCTCATATTTGTCCATTATATTCCATTCTCTTTGGTTTGCAAAACTTTAATTCCTCTAAAGCGTCAACCCTTTCTTTCTTTTTCCTTGACTTTAGGAAGTGTTTCTTGTGAAACAATCAATATGGGCAAATGAAAGCCGAAGCTATTTATTAATCTGGTGCTTCCTTTCCTGCAAACGGCTCCTAGTCAATTTTGGGACACGCTCCCCAACCTCCACCTTCAGCCGACAGAGAAAGCAAGGCGAGGAAAAAGCCACTTCTAACGTGATTGGAGAGGAAGCTGAAACCCAAGTCCCGCCCGTTACGTCATGACGTTAAGGAGTAGTCTCAAAGCCCGTGAAAATGGCCTTCCTGGGCAGCTTGCGCGGATGTTATCTGTGGCCAAGCGGAAAAGGAGGGAGAGCGGAAGTCCCGCCCCACCGGATTCCCGTTTGGAATGGGGAGGCGTCCTCCGCGGTAGAACCTGCAGTCTCGCGTGTCTTCCTAGGAATCAGGGGCGGGGTCCGCTGAAGGCGGACTGCAGGTGAGCTGGGCTTCGGGGCGTCGTGCTGGGCCTCCCTCGGGGACGCTTCCCGCAGAAGGGAAGGCATGAGCCCGGCGGCGGCGGCGCTGCAGGAGCAGCAGCTCTGACACAAGAGCGGCCGCCAGGATGGCTTCCATTGTACCCACCTCCTTCCCTGTACTGTAAGCGTCTCTCTCAGCAGGTGAGGCTGAAAGCTTCTGCCCCGGTCCCAGCAGTCGGGCAGTGATGGCGTCTGCTGCGATGGCGATGGCGGCACCCTATGCGCGCCTCTGGCGGTGCTTCGCACGGTCCCTGCCCCCCAACCGCCCAGGCAAAAATCACGCTTGGCCCATTTGTATTTTGAGGTCAGGTGCCTTGGCAAAAGCGTCGAGGGCGCTGCGGTTTTCTTGGCAAGGTTTTCCCAGAAGTGGTTTGCCTTTGTCTCTTTCCTAAGGTTGAGGAAGACTGGCCCAAAAGTCACCCCGCCGCCTTTCTCTCTAAGGCGACTAGAGCTCAAAGCTCCTAATAGTTTCTAATCTGATGGCCTTAACCATTAGATCAAACTGGCATCCATGAACCACAAACTAGCTGGTCATAGAATAGAATATAGAATAGAGTAGAAAATAGAATAGAGTTGGAAGGGACCTTGGAGATATTCTAGTCCAACCCCCTGCCTAGGCAGGAAACCCTACACACCATTTCAGTCTTGTATATTGTGTGAACCAGCCTCTGGTTAGCTTTTGTTTTAGTGTATTGTGTAAACTCAGAGAATGGGGCCGATTAAGTAACCAAGAAGGTGTTAAACAAGTGTGAATATATAGCTTTTTTTAAAAGTGTCTGAAAATTGCTCTAGAAGGAATGAAGGCCTCTTTCTTACCTGCTTTGTTATGAAAAAGATGGGGTTGTGGGAATCCAAATAGGAAACAAAATATAAGAAAACTATAGGTCAGGTGTTCCTAAAATGATCTGGGGGTCCTGGAGGGTCCCCAAGATCCTTTCAGAGCATCTGCAAAGTCAAATATTTTAAACTTTCTCAGTTTTAATGTCTAATACAGTAAAGATCAAGAGATGTAACCCACATAAATCAAAACTCTTTGGAGTCATTTCTAAGAATGCAAAAGGGATCCCAAACCAACATTTGAAAACCACTCTAGGTAAAGGTGATATGGCATGGGGACAGTGCTTGGGAAAGTCTTACACCTTGAGGAGAATAGCATTAGCCTACTGCTCTGAATTACCAATATGATATTAATGGTCACTGGCAGGAGCCACTGGAATTTTCTGAAGCTATTGTGGTGCAATTGTTTTTCTGGTCAAAGGAGTTAGAGAAAAACCTCAAAAACTGATAATAGCAAAACACTTTCATATTCTTCACAAGGACATGGACATATCTATAAAACCATCAGGGGCAGAGGAATTACTGTTCAGACTATGTTGTACCTGCAAGTGATATTCATTCCAACACCAATGGTACCAGGCCTTATGGACTGTTACTTGTGTTCCTTATCCATTTTTAATTTTATTTGAAGATGGGTTAGTCACAGAATAACATTTAACACATCTTTCCTTATTCATTTGCAGTCTTGAAATTCTTGCCATTTTATTCATTTGGTAAGAAGTAAATGCACCAAACTCTTTTTATGTTCTTTCGCAAAGTAGTTTTATGTAGAAATGCATGCAAGAAATTTCAGTTTCTTAAGACTCTGTTTATGAGTATTTGTTGCTTATATTTTTATCTCTTTGTTATAGAGAAGAATGGAGCTCCTTGAAGAAGACCTTACATGTCCCATTTGTTGTGGCTTGTTTGATGATCCACGGCATTACCTTGTTCACATAACTTCTGTAGAAAATGTTTGGAAGGCATCTTAGAGGGAAATACTCGGAATGTTATTTGGAGACCATCACCTTTTAAATGTCCCACATGTCGAAAGGAAACTACAGTAACAGGGGTTAATAATCTCCAAGTTAACTATTCACTAAAAGGCATTGTGGAAAAATATAACAAGATTAAAATATCAACAAAAATGCCTGTCTGTAAAGTGCACAGTGGTCAGCCTCTTAATATTTTTTGCCAGACAGACACACAGCTTATATGTGGCATTTGTGCCACTCGAGGAGATCACATAAAACATCTCTTTTGCTCTATTGAGGATGCCTACTGTCAAGAAAAGCGTGCTTTTGAGACCCTGTCCCAAGTGTTTGAAGCATGGCATTGTGGAGATGCACTTTCTCGACTAGCAACTTTGGAAACCAGCAAACGAAAAGCTCTCCAGATGTTGACAAAGGATTATGACAGAGTAAAAGATTTCTTTGAGAAATTACAATATACCTTGGAACAAAAGAAGAATGAGATCCTCTCAGACTTTGAAACCATGAAGCTTGCAGTTATGCAGGCTTACGATCCAGAAATCAACAAACTGAACACTATCATACAAGAACAGCAAACTGTGTTTAATATTGCAGAAACATTTAAGGGTGTATCTGAACCCATTTTGTTTTTACAACAGATGCAAGAGTTTAGAGAGAAAATCAAAGTGATAAAGGAAATTAGATTGCCTTGTGTTACTGTAGACATTAAATCTACCATTAAGGATGTTGATACTAGTCAGTGGGAACAATTTAAGCTAGCAGATGTGGATAAACTTTCACTACCTCAAGAGAAAAGCTCTTTCATTTGGGTGTCAAATACCTTTCTTTCACCACGTTTTTTTGTAACTGCTTTAATTTGTTTACTGATTGTTATTTCTCAAGTATGTGTGACAGATTTTTGGGGCAAAACTTTTCAGTATTGGAAAACTTTTGTTTCTGCATTTGGCACAGGTTATCTGACAGACCCAACAGAGATGGCAGATCATGCTATTTTATACTGGGAAAAAGTAGCAGATAGTGCTGCTGTTCTAAGTGAAAAATGTGTAAATTATATCCATGTGTTGTTGAATAATGTTGCCCAATTTGTGTGCATGTACGAACTTTTATAAATCGATTCATGTTCAGGAAGTATATTTTCAAAATCAATGAGTTCTTTTTTTAAATGTAAACTTTTTTATATTTGAAATGGTCTTGATAATTCATGTATTGAACTATTCTGCAACTCATGTTAAAAGCTGGCTACCTTTGTATTGTTTTCTGAAAGTAAAATTACATGACTTGGTTTTTTTTTAGAAAGTAATGTGTATAGTGGAATATGTAAACCTTTTTTATTTATAAAATATGTTTGAGTTTCAGATTGCAGTATAAGTTGGAAATATGTTTGCATGGAGATATAATACATAAATAATGATTGTATATTACTACCACAAATCTTGGTCCTTCAGAAATATTGCAAATTTTGTAATTGGTTATTAATATATGTGAACATAGGAAGTAACAAATTAACTTTTGTATGTTTATAAGCAACTCAATACAAAATGAAACTGGAACATCTTGGGCTTGCAAATCACAATTTTTTTTTACAACTAACAATTACAATAGCACAAGTTGTGTAGACTTGTCAATAGCCAAATCTATGGAATGTTATACAAGTTCATGCTGTTAGGGAAGTATGTGAGTGTCTTTCAGTAGGAATTCTTGTAATCAGATGTGGGTCCTGCACAAATGAGGATAGAAAGTTCACTTTTGGCATTATTTACATGATGGATGCATTAAGGTTACAGTGGTCAGGCAGACTAGGCAGGACACATAGCCAGGTATGTTAATTCTACTTCATTGTAAAACTTCATTGTAAAACTACATTAGGAGAGTCTTGCAAGTCTAAAAGTACAGTCCTCTCACCATCACTTTTACAGCCTCATAACTTGGGGAGGTGCTCTTCCTGAGCCTCTTGTTCCGTTTATTATGCCCTGTGGGCTGTGCTCACTCTTATTTGATCTTTGCCAGGAAGCATTACTTTGCCCAGTCTCCCAAAGTAATTCCTCATACCATTACAACAGTTGGGGTCTTTGTGTACAACTTTAATCAGGACCAGCAACTCTGCCACTAAGTGAAGTGGTGATTAAATGAGAAATTGGGTGGCTACAACTGTTCTTTCCAGCTGGAAAGAGAGAAGACTACAGGTAGTCCACTCATTCAGTAATGATTATGACTGGTCCTCAAGTTCTGGCCGTCCAAAAATCTTCATAATCATGTGGCCGCAATCTGGCTCACCAGATGGTTGCAGCGTCTCACGTTTGCATTTTGCAACCTTGCATCCCAGCTTCCCACAATGGAGAAGCCAGCAGGGAAAGTCACCAGTTGCTCAGTTAAGTCTACTCTCTAGCACACCCTCCCCCAGTCCTTCTGCATCCAGCTCTGCCACCTGCAAACCCTTCCCAACCCTTGATAGCTCATGCTGCATCTCCCCAGCCACCGCCCACCCCCTTTCACCCAGCAGGAGCCACTTATCCTTCCTGGCAACTTGGTTGCAGAGTGCCTGGGACTTGCAACTTCTTGCTGGCTTCTCTGCTGACTTCGTATGTTGAAAGCTGCCAGGAAGTTACAAGGAAGTGTAACTTCCTTGTGTGATGCTTAATGATTCCTCATTTAACAACAGCAATAGGGGCTGCAGGGATTGCCATCACTAGGCAACACAATGCTTTACAAATGAACTTAGCAATGGAATTCAACTGCTATCATAACTCTAGGACTACCTATAGTTGGCCCTCATTTGCTTTCAAGGGCATAGTGTCTTCTGCAGATGGATCATAGTAGCAGCCCCAGAGTGGGAGTCATATGCAAACTATAGCAATGGCTTGCAGTACTCCTTTGAAAATTCCTCTCCAGTTTCTCCACTGGGGGAGGGGGGAGAATTATTTTTTTCAGCATTGTCATAACTTTGAATAGCTGCTGACTTGAACAGTCCATAAGTATGATCTGTATACAATGTGTACAAAAGTAACGATCATGCTTCAACGCAAGGCTTGAGAGGTAGGCAGCTAAAGATCACTCATCGTCATGGAAAAAGCAACGCTTAATGCATTTCAACGGGATTATGATTTATCAGAAGAAAAAAATTCCTACGATCTTTGCTGTGCTAAATCCAGGGTTTTTTTTTATTAAGGACAAGTAACCAACTAGGCCTGACAAATTTAAGAAGAGTAGGGAAAGAAAATCTAAAACATTCTCCCCAAATTCAGTGGGCAGTAAAATGTTAGCCAGTGGCTTTGCATATTTTAACATATTTTTCATTGATAATGATGAGTGCTATTTCAGATAGGTGGTTGTCCAGTCTCTTCTTAAAAACCTCCAGTGATGAAGCACCCACAACTTCTGAAGGCAAACTGTTCCACTGGTTAATTGTCCTCGCTGTTAGGAAGGTTCTCTCTTTGGTTAATTTCCACCCATTGTTTCTTGTCCTACCCTCTGATGCTTTGGAAAATAAGACCCCCCCTCTTCTTTGTGGTAGCCTCTCAAATACTGGAATACTGCTGTCATGTCCCCCCTAGTCCTTATCTCTAGACTAGCCAAATCCAATTCCTGCAACTGTTCATGTTTTTGTCTGCATGCCTTTAATCATCTTAGTTGCTCTTCTTTGCACCTTTTCCAAAGTCTCACCTTCTTTTTTGCAATGTGGTAACCAAAACTGGATGCAGTATTCCAGGTGTGATCTTACTAAGGCTTCATAAAGTGGTACTAATACTTCATGTGATTTTGTTTCTGTACCTCTGTTTATACAACTAAGCTTTTTTGGTTGCTACTACACACTGCTGGCTCATGTTTAAGTGATTGCCCACTAGGACTCAAAGGTCCCTCTCAGTTATTGTTGTTTGAGCCAGGTTTCACCTAATCTGTACTTGTACCTTTGGTTTTTCATGCCTAAGTGTAAAACCTTGCTTTTCTCCACATTAAAATTCATTTTCTTGGATAGGGCCCATTGTTCAAGTCTGTCAAGATCTTTTTGGATCCTGAGCTTATCTTATGGGGGTGTTGGCTATTCCTGCCAGCTTAGTGTCATCTGCAAATTTGATACATTCCTATCCCCTCATCTAAGTTATTTATGAAGATATTGAAGAGTATTGGACCTAAGACAAAACCTTGTGGTACCCCATTGCTTATTTCCCTCCATGTAGATGTATTATTATTAAGGACTACTCGTCGAGTAGTTTGTCAGCCAGTTACAAATTCATCTGGTAGTGATGCTGTCTATCCCACATTTTCCTAGCTTGTCAAGTAGGTTGTGACTGCAAAAAATGAGTTAACCAGTTCTTTCTCTCCACCTCCTGTTACTTCCTTGCCATCTCCTCTCTTTAGTGCACTTACTGTTTCCTTGACTTTTTTCTTGTTATTTATACGTTGAAAGAAACTTTTTAAAAAATTATCTTTGATTTTTGTTGCAAGTCTTTGTTTATTCTGAACCTTCATTTTCCTGTCTTTATCTTCGCAGATTTTGGCTATCTGCTGATATTCTGCCTTAGTTATATTTATTTATTTATTTATTTATTTATTTATTTATTTATTAATTAATGGGACTTGTATGCCGCCCCATCTCTGAAGATTCGGGGCGGCTCACAACTAAAACAGCAACAACAATAAATAGTTAAGAAAAAATTAAACTAAACAAGCCCCAAGAGAATACAAATACAAAATAAAAGAATAAAACCACCCCACCCAAGAGGGTCACAACCCGGATTGGTCAAACAACCAGGCCTTCAAATCATGACGGAAGGTGCGGAGGTCAGGGGCCAGGCAGACCTCCAAGGGAAGTTGGTTCCAGAGGTCAGGGGCCGCGATAGAATAGGCTCGTCGGAGGACCACCAGCCGGCATTGGCCGGCCGACGGGACCCCAAGGAGTCCTTGCCTATGTGCTCGCACAGGGCGGTTAGTATTCGTCCCTCTTTCCATTTTTTGTACTTGTCCTTTTTGTCTTTCAGTTTATAAGAGAGATCTTTGTGCAATCATGCTGGTTTCTTTTTGGATTTCCTGCTTTTCTTTTTCAGTGGATTACATTTTTCAGTTTCCCATGCTTCTTGAATTGTTTTCTTTTTGAGGAATTTCATTCATGGAATCTTTCTTAGGCTGCCTCTGAGTTTGTTAAAATCAGCTCTTTTAAAGTTTAAGACTCTGGTCAGATTATGTTCTATTGCTTGTGTTGAATTATATTGAATTCCAATATGAAGTGGTCACTCTTGGCCAAAGCTCCTGCAATTTCAACTCCCTCTATCACTTCTCTATTACTAAGAATTAAGTCCAATATAGCTTTCCCTGTAGTTCCCTCTGCTACCTTTTAGATGACAAAGTTGTCAGCTAGGTTGGTTAGGAATCTGTTCAATCTCCCATGTTTCCTACATATGCTTGCTAATTGTTCAGCAAAGAGTTCATCTATTTCTTCTGTTTGGCTAGGTTATCTGTAGTATATGCCTATAGCAATGTCATTGGTTTTTTCCTTTTATTGTTTATTGAAATGATGATAAATCAGTAAAAGGGACAATCTAGAACATTAGTTTCAAGTGAAATAATTAAGAAAGTACTAAATTAAAATAACCTATAGTAGCACCATTATTTTATAATGTTTGCTGCAACTGAATTTTTAGGATCTTGTACAATTATGGCTGGTATATTTAAAAAAAACATGAAGTTGAAAAAGACCCTGAAATGAGCAGCTCAGAGATGGGAGCTGATGAAATTCCATTAGAAATGGTTCAATTGGGAATTTTCTCAGTGAGAAAAAAATTACATGATAAAATTTATAAAATTCCATATTAATGAAAGATTGTATACATTACAAATTAATTCTTTAATAAAACTGAATGCTAAATATAGTGACTGGAAGTTGAAAAAAAATCCCACAAGAAAAATAAAACCGAACTTTGTACATTGTGCTTTTAACAAGAATAAATGTCCATGTCAATTCCAATTTGAAGGCAACTTTATTGTAGTACTCTGCAGCAAAAGCAAAAGGGCAAAGACAGACATCCACAGCACCTGTCTTCAGCTCCTTAAACTCTATGTTTTTTTTTTGCCCTGCAAGTTCACAATTCACCTATGGAAGGCAACCATACAAACTTAGGAAATGATGTAGCCACTTAATTTTTTCAGACAAGACATAACTAAAATATCACTACTATAGTTCATATGTAGTGAAGTTCATCAACTGTGATGGAGAAGAAGACACTACAATTCATAAAATGGTGACTAGACAACCCACAACTTTTTTGCTCATTTTTTTCAGACATTTCCTTATCTAAACAGAAAAATAGAATGATCACAGGCAGGCAAAAAAGCAGTGGGAACAGGAGTAACTTCCAACTTCCTGCTAGCTTTGCCACTGACTTTCCTTGCGGGAAGCAGAAATCTATTTTAGTAATTCTAGTTCCTAGGCATATACTATATATTATACACAGCCTCTTTGCTCTTCTGAAAGGCTAGAGATGGACTCATGATTAGAAAGTGACCAACATCCCTTAAAATTAACTATGAATATCTTAGAAACATGTAAGAGCTGAAACTATTTACCATTGAATTCTTGAAAATAACTATTCCAAGGTGTGACTAAATGGAAAATTAATGTAATTGCACTTGTTAACTGGTTGGAAGCCCCAGAAATTATAGCAATTTATGTACACCTATTAGATAATAAATCCCTAAGACCACATTTAGCATGATATGGAATATTAATTGTTAACAAACTGGTTTTCAACAAAAGATCAAATCAGTTTATTTTTATTTTATACCTATCAATGCTTTAGATTTATCACCCAGGCAACAACTGTATTGTCACTGTAATAAAGAATGTCCTGTGATTTATTCTACTAAGTATATTATTGTAATTATTTGCTTCACTTTGTTTTTATATTTTGCTAGCTTGTTGACCAAATAAATATTGATTTATGCTGTTTTGAAGGGTGTTTTTCTGAAAAAAATAATCCCTACATCATTTTCTTTCATTCACTAGAAAAGCACCATTACTATTATTATTATTATTATTATTATTATTATTATTATTATTATTATTATTATTTCTATGCCGCCCTATCTCTTGAAGGACTCAGGGCAGCTCACAATGGTAAAAGGTATAATACAAATATTAAAAAGCAATTAAATACGATGCAATTAAATTGGATGCAAGTATAATGTGTACAATGTATAAATAAGAAAGTAATTGAAGAGGGGGAAAAAGCTTTACACAACCAAAGTGATAATAGAAAAAAATGGACCGGTTACAGTTATGCTATTTTATTACTTGAGCAATGAGTTTATCTAATTGTGCATCAATTTTTTCCTTTAAAGCAAATGGGACCCTCCTGGGCTTTAAAACGAATTGGGGGCACCTTGGGGTCTAGGCTGAAGCAATAGGGGTCCCCATATACTTGCCCAGTCCTTCGCTGAAGACCTCTGGAAACTCAGACTTCAAGGACTCTTCCCAGTCAGAACTGCTCACGTGATGGATGCCAGTCACCTCGATGCCAAGTGGCTTGAACCACTCAAGTCCCAGCAAACTGGGCGATCCTTGTCCACGATGGTCAGGGGCAAACGTTTGGTGTGGCCTTTAAACTGCACGTTGAAATCTCTCGCTCCAACTACTGGAATCTTGTTCCCTTGGTAGTCTTTGAGAGTCAGTGCTTGCTTCTGGAAATGCTTTTTCTGAATTTTGGGAAAAAGTCTGTGGATAGTGTCCCATGACACCATAGATAAATAAGAGCCTGAGTCCACTTCCATTTGGCAAGGTCTTCCTTCAATAAACACCTTCACATGTACTTTTCTGCTTTTTAAGGGTGAAGAATGACCAATAGTGATTGTTTGGTGCGTTTCATTCTTGCCATTTGCTTCTAAATTTCGCCCCATTTTTTCAATGAAATTGTTGGGCTTAAAGTCTCTATCAGGGAATTTCTTCCTAGCTGGTGGAGTTCTGGATGATTTGCAGACTCTGGCTATGTGACCCCGTTTCTCACAACGTAGGCAAATGGAGTCAAAGAACTTGCAATCAGTGCGGGGGTGGCCCCCCCCACAGCCTCTGCAATAGAACCCTTGCCTGTTCTTCCCAGAGTCTTTTCTTTTCTTCTCCATTCTGAGTTTAAAAATCCCCTCCTCTGCCTCACTGCCATCAGAATCAGAGTCTATTTGTTCGCAATGAGTAGATGTGGATTTATCCCCATCAGAATGGCTTGAGGCCTGGCTTGAGGCCTTGTTAATCTTTTTCATGGCCGCTGCTGAGGACTTGGTGGCTTCCGCTGAAACAGCTTCTTCAATGGCCTCTTTAAACGTGATCTTAGGTTTCATTAATAGTTTGCTTTGTAAAACCTTATCTTTAAGGCCTAAAACAAACCGATCACGCATGGCCTCTTCTAAGTTGGTAAAGTCACAAGCACCCCCAATGTCCCTTAAACTTGCCACGAAGTCATTAACATTCTCGCTATCCCCTTGATCCCGACGGTAAAATTCGTGTCTCTTAATGAGGCACGATACTTGTGGGGCGTAATGGGCTCTCAAAAGTTTTTCTAAATCGGCCATTCCATTACCTTCAGCTCTGCTGCTCCCGCCAACGCCTTCGCCATTTTGAAGACTGCCGACCGCAGTGCGTGAGAAAGACCGCCCTCTTCCGTCTCTCGGGGATGCCGCGAGATCGTTCCCCTCCAGGAACATGTGGAAACGATCCGCATACTTCCCAGTCTTCCGTCGCCGGATCGAACGGTGCTGGGGGTGTTCAGCGCAGCCATCTCGCTCAGTTGCTTGTTCGTCGCGTCGTCTTCTCTTCAGGGAAATCCCACCTTCGTCGCCAGTGTTAAGTTTGCATGAAGAGTCAGACGCGAGGAGTTCCAGCAAAGACTTTATTAGTGACTACAGCTCGAATGGACCCGTCCTGGCTTGGCTACGGCTGCTTCTTATAGCCTGCAGCCGTAGCTGCCAGCCAATGGGAGTGCAGGGATTCTTCCCGCACTATTTAAACCAATACCATTTGACATTTTACAAGAACAGTTCAAATAAACCAATAACATTCAAACCTACATACATAACAAAAAGCTTTACAGAACCAAAGTGATAATAGAAAAAAATGGACCGGTTACAGTTATGCTATTTTATTATGCAAGCTGGCCTTGCTTCAGTTTAAAATGGCTTCTAAGATAAACATGATTAAAAATGGATGTGATGGTGATTTGGCAGTGATATCTGTGACCCCATTGATTAAGAATGCAATTGTCCTATGGATCATGTATCACGAGTTAGATTTGTTTTAAACTAGTTAGATTTGTTTGAAGAAACAAAACTGGATGGATTCATGCAATCTTGTCAAGATGGATCTCACACGAGCCATAATCATAAATGTTATTGCTTCCTATGTGTGAATCCAGTCAAAGTCAATAATTAAATACCAATCCCAAAGGTGCTTTTTCACAAGGCAACTGGACTTTCTGGTTTTTCTTTGAAGATGTTTCACTTCTCATCCAAGAAGCCTCTTCAGCTCTCACTGGATGGTGGGGAATGGAAGGATTTATACCCCTTGCAGACAGCTGGTCATTGGCATTCTTTACCTTTGGGACAGCTAGGACCCAGATGACTGAGAATCTCCATGGGGCTGGAGGTGTCACCTGCTGGCCACGGCCTGTTTAGCAAAGCGGGAAAAAGTCCCAATACGTCGTGACAATGCCGTGAGTTCGACACCCCTGCCATAGACATTTAAATACCAGTGTTCTTGAGTCATAACTAATAAAAAAATAAACTAAAGTTTTGATTTTTTTAAAAATTCATATTTATATCCCGCCCTTCTCTGAAGACTCAGGGCGGCTTACAATTTTTGGGATACAACCCAATGCGCTCAGCAATAGCCTTCATTCCATTGTATATGCCTGCTTATTACTAAGCGGCATTTTTACAAAGTTAGCTTATTGCCCCCGACAATCTTGGGTCCTCAATTTACCTACCCCGAGAGATGGAAGGCTGAGACAACCTTGAGCCTGGTGGATTGAGCCTGCAATAATTGCAGGCAGCTGGAACTTAAGTGCTAGGCATTTAACAGCCTGTACCACCAAGGCTGTCATATTTGGATATTTGCAACACCATAGTAGGATCTGGTGCACTTGTATGGTTAAAGAACTTGGAATACTATTGAGTAAACTACATGTGGAATGTTAATTAAACTACAAAAAGAAAACTAAGCAGGAACAGCTCTGGGAAGCAAGACCATTAGAAGATCATGTAAGAAAACAATGCACCAGGAAATAACTACTGTAAAGAGTGGACCTTCTCAGTGCACCATATTCTTTTTATTGTAGTACCATTCTCATTGTCTGGAAGTTGAGTGGTGGCATCTGAACTTCTTTTCTTGTTGGTTCAAACCAACAAGAAAAGAAATCCAGTTGTCATGTCTCAACTTCCAGAAAACTCTACCTGAATGGCTGAGCACCTTCATTGACATATTACCATTTGTTGATAACTCACTATAAATACATGCGTTGCTGGATCCAGATACTTTAAGGTTATTGAATAATCTGTATATTTTAATTTGCATACCACTATATTGTATGTTGCATACTACCCTGTTTATGTTTTATTTACTTCTTCTGTTACTGTAATAAAGAGTTTGTGCTTCAGTGAAGGAGTGTCTAATGAACCCTTTTATAAACAAAATTTGGGACACTGATTACACTGTACCTCAATATATTTAGCTACCATTTTTTTCTTTTAACAACAAAGTAGATTGCAACTATTTTTTTCTTTTACAATAAAGTAGGTAATTCAGAGGTCTGAGCCTCTGTTAATGAGCTTTATGGCTCAGTGGAATATGAAAATCTCAATTAGATGTTAATATCCTTAATCACAATAATATATTGCTCCCTAAACTAGCTAGGAAAAGGATTGTGCACAAATACAGAGTGTGCACCAAGATGAGTCTATATGCTGTAGCACTATACTGTAGGCAAACTATTGAAATGCACATTGCCAAATTATTTTTTTATATTTAATAATGTATCCTCTGGCAAATCTATTTCAATTTAGAATTTAAGTTGAATCATTGGATCTGAACTGAACTTCCAAGTCAAATCTTTGCCTTAATGGATAACAAACAGCTACCAGGTTCAAGAAACAAAGGTATGATCTGTAGTATTGTTTAGATAGACTATTGCTATATTATGAAATTCCAGTTCTGAATTTTAAAAGCATGATCATTTGCTTTTAACCTGAGACCAGCAATGTATAGAATTGTGATTCTTGTAGGGTAACAAGAATAAGATTATTTGGGTTGGAAAGTAATCAGGAAAAGATCCAGAAATTCAGCAAATAAACACATTTTTAAACATCTCCACAGTCATGAGGTATCTGGACTGTGGGCAGCAGTATAGATTAAGGCTGAATTTTCCATCACTTTTTTCGCCCCATGTCTTCAGGTCAGTGTTGACTCTTGATGCCTGCCTAGACAAGTTTCTGCAGTTTTCCTGGCAAGATTTCAGAAGTAGTTTGCCATTGCCTTCTTCCTAGGGCTGAGCGAGGGTGACTGGCCCAAGATCACCCAGCTGGTTTTGTGCCTAAGGCAGGACTTAGTTCTAATTATCTTCCAGTTTTTACCCTTAACCATTACACCAAGTTATACCAAAATAACTACCTTTTTTTTCAGGGGGGGAATAAATATTGTAGACTGGCAAATCTCTAGCAACTACCTGAAATACCAGTTATGAGGCTTCTGCTGTCTTAATTTTAAACAGTTTAGTTACAAAGTGCCTGGGAGACCAATCCTGTAAACAATGCAATGTGTACATATGTTGTTCTTGTTGCTGGGCAATCTTATGCTTGTGAAGTTCTACTGTAAGTATAAGGAGAAAATGATTTAGGGTGGTTGTATTTTGCATAGGTTTGTATAATATTGGAATATATCTACTACCAACTCAATTTTCCTGTGAAGAAGAAGATGAGTAATCAAGATGTAATAGTTTTAAATGTAGGTGGGTTTAAATTCACCACAAGGCCTTCTACACTGCAAAAATTCCCTGAGTCAAGATTGGCAAGAATGTTGAATGGCAATGACCCTGAATTTAAGTTGCTAAATGGTCAGTATTTTGTGGACCGTGATGGAGTTCTGTTTGGCTACATTTTGGATAGCTTAAGAACACTCCAGCTGGCCTTGCCTAGTGACTTCTCAGACTACAAGAGATTGCAGAGAGAAGCTGACTTCTATGAACTTTATTCTGTGGCTGATCTCCTACATCAGGAAAATTTGCTGAAACCCAAACCAGAGATCTTAGAAATACGATTCTTGCTCCAGGAAATGCAGGGCTTTTTCCGCATATTTGGTTCCTGCAGCATTACTATTGATGAACTGGCTGACCGGATCACAACCTTTGCAGAAAATTTTGTAGGAATGAGCTGGAAAAGTCATCGTGTCCCTTCTCAGCAGTCACTGACTCCCCTTTCTTTGGAAAGGCCTTCTCATCATGATCTTGTCTTCCAGTGTGGCATCATCTACAGCGATCAATCTGTTGCAAGGTATTTTTGAAATTATTATTATTATTTATTTTCTCGCGGTCACAGACCAAAATACAAGTATAATAAAAGAAGAACATGGGAAACATAAACTCATGAACAATTGGTCACCAGAAACTTTGACTGAGGGGAATTACAGCGTCCTCCTCTGATGGTTACAGCTCTTTAAAAAAAATTGGAAACCTGAGAAGTGATGTATGAAGAGCCATCCCCCAGACAATATAAGAACAAATTACTAGCATTGGGTCTGGAGGGGTCTATTTCAAGGAGAGACAGTAACTTAGTTCTGCCTGCGTTATACATAGGGCAGTATAAAAAGACATGCTCCACAGTTTCAACCTCAGCTCTACCACAGGGGCATAGCCGCTCGCTAATCAGGAGCCTCTTGAATCTCCCATCCAGTAGTGCTGAGGGCAAGATGTTGAAACGAGCTAGGGAGAAACCTCTTCTATACTTGGGGATGGTTAGAGTGTAAAAATAAGAAGCCATCCTCAGTCCATAATTATTAAATTGGCTGAAGATCAGAGGAGAGCAGGTTTTGTTAGCTCTGGCTCTTAGATATTGCAAGTCAATGTCCACAAGCCATTGGACTATCCTAAATTGGGTGTCCTTAAGGCCATAATCTCCCAGGGCATCCCCCGTAAAACCTAGCAGGTGTAGTTTCTTTGTCAGCTCCCTCTCCCACGAGAAATATGAGAGTCAGCAAACGTCAGGGAAAGGTGGCTACCAGGAACTGCCAAAAAGAGCACCCGAAACCACCAGTATTTTTGAAATTATTTCTGTGTGTCATCATAGAAATATTTTATAGGTTCTTGGTTCTCAATGGAACAGGTAGAGTTATGGAGAAGTATGTCTATAGAGATTCTCAATCATCCAGGTCTTGTTTGTCCCAAAGGTGCTTTTTCAAGAGGCAACTGGAGTTTCTGGTTTTTCTTGGAAGATGTTTCGCTTCCCATCCAAGAAGCTTCTTCAGCGCCTTCCATGCCCCACCATCCAGTCAGAGCTGAAGAAGCTTCTTGGATGGGAAGTGAAACATCATCAAAGAAAAAAACCCAGTTGCCTTGTGAAAAAACATCTTTGGGACATTACATAGAAGTAGTTATTATAAGTACCTGAACTTAAAATTAGTTGTTGATAACTTAGATACTGCTCTAGGTTAGATGAGTGAAAGCTGGGCTACTGCCCTTATATTACAAACTTCACTTCATGAACATGAAAGAATACAGTACTGTATAACATGATGGCAAAAAACCATGAAGAGCTTGAAAGAAGTTATTATTTACATTGAAGAATATAACATAAACCAACAAAATTACCCATCCCAAAGTAGGTTAAAATTAGCAAGTTGAATAAGACTTCTTTATATGTATATAACTAAAATGTTCCTATCTCCTGGTATCATTATGAAATCCTAAAGACAGCTGGGAAAAAATTCAAAACCAAGGATCCATCACTAGCAATACCTTTGTTCTCAGAATTGAAAACAAAAATGATGTCAGAAGAGTTCAGAGTTTATTGCCAATCACATTGGACAAAAAGGCATTCCTAGCTATAGTAGTTCTGAGTAATTATGGGCTGCATATTTTACCTATGCCATCAAGAATTATATCAAGTGAAGAACACTGCATATTATGGAATTCAGTAATTTCTTTCTTTCAAAAAAGCCACTGCATTGTATAGCTGAATATAGCTACAAGTAAAACAAAACGTTACTATGGTCTTGAAAAGACAGGACCATGAATGACAGCCACTATTACATGAATGAAATGGTTAACCTCTAACTGAAATTAATCAAGCATAACCTGAGATTCCATCTGAGCCGGTGGATTCAAGAAACATATTTGCAAGATGGAGGGAAAAGAATATGTTCAAGTGAAAATCCAAGCAATGTTTAAATATCTTCTGTGAATTTCTAAAGCTTGGAAATTTCCAAATCCTTACTTTAAATGACAAGTAATTTCTAACTAATTCTGAGGGTAAATAGGAATTCAGGGAATAGAAAACATGCTGACAAATACATAATGGAATCCTACCCAGGTGTAAACATCATTTTCAAATCAAGTAAACTTAGAGGTAGGATAAATCAAGCCAAAATCTGCACCCACCTGAAGTTCTCCAAAAGTAGAAGAGGATTGCTAATATGATACTTGAAACTTAAGGCCAAGGACAAATGTTTCTTATCAGCTCTTGTTCTCCTTAACAACTGAGAAGATGGCAACTCATTCCCAAGAGATAAATTATTTGCTTTTCCCTGTGATGTGCTCCCTTATCTAAGGGAGCGACTACTGCCGACATCGAATACTAACTGCCCTGTGCGAACTCATAGACAGGTACTCCTTGGGGTCCCGTCGGCCGGGCAATGCCGGCTGGCGGTCCCCCGATGACGTGCTATTCTGTCGCGGCCCCTGACCTCTGGAACCACCTTCCCTTGGAGCTCCGCCTGGCCCCTGACCTCCGCACCTTCCACCATGATCTGAAGACCTGGTTGTTTAACCAATCCGGCCTGTGACCCTTGGGGGGGCCCTGGGTGGGGTGGTTTTAGATTCTGGGTTGATTTTAAGTTGTATTTTGTAATTATGCCTTGGGGCTTGTTTAGTTTAATTCCTTTTAAGTATTTATTGTTATCATTCTTTTAACTGTGAGCCTTGAGTCTTGGAGATGGGGCAGCATCAAGTCCCATTAATAAATAAATAAATAAATAAATAAATAAATAAATAAATAATGCCACATCACAGAGAAGCCTTACCTGTGTTTGTGAAGTCAGTGTAACAGTGGAAGAATCAGTATACTTCTAGAAATAGAGAAAAAGGGCAAAAAGTTTCTGATAACAGTCTTGAAGGTGATCCTTGTTAAGAGCAGGAGAAGAAAAAGTACAAATTTAATCCTAGATGTGAAAAAGAAGTTTCGCACATGTCTGTGTGTGTGAGAGAATTCATTTCCATCATTTTTTTCATATTTCAAAAATATGCAAAATGTGTCTATATGATTATGATATTGACCGTGTTGTGAAGTACATTAGCTAATGTTCTTTACTTCTCTAATAACACTGACATAATAGATTCTTATATTTCTGTGAAAAAATGTGATATTAGCACACAGTTATCACTGTTTTGCCCTTCCACTCATATGAGCAGGTAAGCAAATTAATAACTTTGTTTAGCATTCTGAGTAATATCTACAAAATAACTTAATAAACCAACTACTTGCTAGATTATCTTTAAAGAAGCTATTCTGAAAGAAATAATGTGAAAGAAAAAATAAATTTTGTCATATATAATAAGGTTGTCCTGCAGATAGATAATATAGCAAACAGGAATTAAATAGATCTGCCACAGCAGAATTTAACAAAAACTGCATTTGGATGGGGTGCATAAATGACAGGGAATGCTGAGGCAAACTGCATAAGGTTGCAGCCAAAAGTAAATGGGAATGTTATCTCTCGTAAGCAGGCTCTTGAGGAGGACACTTGACTTACCAGAGATATAGTGTATTTTGAATGAGGGTTTCGAAATTAGGAGCTGGAGATTCTAGGTTTGTAAATTCCCCATCTCTGATAGATAAAATGCCATTAGATCCATTGGTATTTCTTTTTGACTATATTATCATCTAAATCATTGTGATCATAAACACTGATCTCCTGTAAGGTCATTGTGGCTAGAGGTCTTAATGTAAGGTAGTAGAACTTTGCCTGTTCTAAAACACTTGCTGAAGTAAATAATGGGTTTTGTACATATCATCCAATTAAGAGAAATAATATAAAAATGTAAATCAAGCTGGTTCTGCTTTCTAAGATAAATATATTGTTCGGTTATTCAAATTTTTAGACTTTTTAAAGTTATTTCTTTTATGAAAATATACAGAAAACCAGTAGCAAACCCCAGGATCATTTCAAATGGAAAATGAAACTTGTGAGCCTTCAACCTCAACTATAATATTTTAGTAAAGTGTCAGTGATTATAATATAAAACATTCAATGGAAGGACCTCTGGCACTTGCTTTTCAGAAGACCAGCAAAATCCTGCCCCTTTCACAATCTCCCAAAAAAACTTTTATTAGTTCAGCACATTGTTAACTTGTCTTTTAGTGCACTTAAATCTTCCGTCAATCTTTAAAAATAAAATCTATTTCAGTTTAGCTTGAACTCATGGCATATAATTATTTTGGCAAAACAGATCTGGCAATTTGTTTTGCAAATTCCGCCCTCCCCACAAATTTCCAGACTAGAGACTTGGGATTTCTTAGAGATCTGATAAAAAGAATTTCACCTTGCTTAATTTTTCAGTACTAGCCAAGATCAAGTAGATGCTCCTGACCTGGGCTTGAAAAATTGACTGTTTAAAAATTTAATAAAAAATGCATTGAAAATGCATAATGAATTAATACTAATGTATTTATCTCTTTTCCTTCTACAGATATGTTTCTATAAAACCTGATAAGAGGAAGCTGTTTAATGGAGCTAATGTTCTTGGACTACTGATTGATATCTTACTCAAAGATGGATTTCGTTTACTAAGTTCTAGGACTGTTTCAGCTGAGGAAAAAGTTGAATGTTATTGTTTTGAAAGAATGAGATCACCAGAGGTCTTTACCATCAATATCACACAACCAAAAAGAGCTACTACTATTCAACCATCAAAACAAATCCAGATGAAGAGGTCCAAATGATACAATATTCTAAGAACGATTGTATAAAGTATAAAGAATAAAGGTGTATGTCATCCTGTCTCTTCTTGGGGATGTGGATGGCCATACAGATGTGATAAATAAGCAATTATGATTGAAGAAGAGCAAAACTCTTGTTTGCAGCTTAAAATTTTTATTAGATTTTTTTTACTGAAATGACAATTAGGGTTAATTTAGGGATAGATGATCATTAGCCCCAGCCATTACAGCTAATGGTTTTAGGATAATCAGAATTATTATTAAGACCTAGATGTTCACAGGTTCTTCAGTACTGTAGTAAAGAATTCAAGCAATTCCCTTATTCTTCATGTCTCAACTTATTTTCCAACAATCACCATCATTTGTTGCTCATGGAAGCAGTCTCTGGCAGGATGTGGTGATATTGACATTGGAGATTTATTGATATTGACATTTTTACTTATTATTCCCTCTTCCCACAAGTATTTTCTGTTATCTTTGGTTCTGCTTAGAATGTTGGCAATATTGTACTTCATTTTTTCAATGTAAGTAGTGTAACAATGGAATCCATAATAACACATACTGCACATTTCTAAAAATTTCTGTCAGGTGCAAAAGACCAGGTCCATACATGAAGGTTCAATTAAATTGATTTACTGCTAAAACTCTCTGTACAGGAATCTTAACTAATGGTCAGCATCTGCTTAGAGTTAGATATGGGTCAACAGCACTCAAGGGGAATTGGACTTAATTCTCTTGTGTCTACATAGGGACTCTATGCTGACCCCCCTTTTCACTCAACCCTCAGGTTCTACTATCTCTTCTCCTACAATTTCAGTCTGATTCCAAATATTACAAAATGTGCAAATGTATTTTTTTGTCCTTATTATAGTCATGCTCATGCTATAGTGGCTATATCTTGGGTGCAAATGACTTCATGTGGAGCCTGTCTCACGATTTAGCAATCTAACATTTGGACAAACTATATATTTTTAAAATAGTGTAAATGTAATTTTCTTTTGTATTTATTACCTGCTATTAAACCTATGTAGAGATTTATGTAATAAGACATGTCATTTATAATTTCCATAGAGGATACATACTGTAGACACTGTAAAATGTGTTAAAAATGACTAAGAGATACCTACACAAATTAACACGTGAATTATCTTACAAGTTATATGAAAACAGTGGGAACGCATTAATTTGGAGAATATCCACTTCTAGCTTACAGTTCCAATCTCATTTGTTTACTCAGAATACATTCCATCCTCTGATTTAAAATGATATTCCATATCTGATTTTTATGACAATGTGATAAAATACTTTCCCTCAATTTAAAGTTCTTGTGGAAAGTATGAAGGCAGCAGGGCAAAATCAATCATGAAGGTTATTGGTAGGGCTATCAGATCTGGGTTGCAAAAGTCTAGACTCATAGAATGCATCAAAGAAGTACTGAAAACTCTTTGCTGCCGTCTCGTGGCCATTTGAAATTTTGCAGACTAGATCTAGTGACCCTACCATTACTTATCTTTGGTCCAATCAGGCAGAACTTCTCAAGATAATCTGCCCTAATCCATGTATTCCAAAACTCTTGGTTACAGAGACCAATCTACTTCAAGAGACTTGCTGAAGAATAGAACAGCCTTACTTCAGCAGCACAATTGATATTGGAGATACTTTACTAATGATAACTCCAATATTTATATGCTGCTAAGGCACAACTGGCACTAGAACCATAAACATAATTTTTAAAGGATGAAATTTCTCTTTTTTTGAGAAATAATTCCTTGAATATTTGAGCCAGCATAATATAGTCAAAATTCATAAGCATTCTATGTTGCTTCATAACCTAGAAGTATTTACAAATTCAAGGGGAAAAGACAATAATGGCAGTTTGACCTGAAGAAACATCTCTTTTAGTGTTAAACAGATAAATTGAGTGGCTTTGCAGAATGTTCTTGCTAACATTACTCCATAGCTTTATGTTCACTGAGAGAATTCCTTATTATTTATAAGAGATCAGCACTATCAAGGAGCTTTTGAGACAACACAAAGAGGGCGGGGTGGGCAGGTTCAACTTATTTTCCAAAGCACCTGAAGGCAGAACAAGAAGCAATGGATGGAAACTAATCAAAGGAGAGAACCAACCTGGAACTGAGAAGACATTTCCCGACAGTTAAAACAATTATCAGCAGAACGACTTGCCTCCAGAAGTTGTGAATGCTCCAACACTGGAAGTTTTTATAGGAAGAAATTGGACAACCATTATTAGAGTTTCTTGCCTGAACAGAGGGTTGGGCTAGAAGATCTCCAAGGTCCCTTCCAACTCTGCTATTTTGTTATTCTGTAAGCAATAACAATAATAACAATAATATAAAGATATTTGAATTTTCTTGAGTGTTTATATCCTGTGTTTTTTCCTGCTATTATTTTTTTTCCTGTTATATGATGCAGGCAAATAAGTAGAAGTTCAAATGGTGTTGTAGCCTAATCCTATTGACCAAAGAAAATTAAGAAGGCACTCTTACTCCCTGCAGTTACATCTGTTGCTCCACCTAATATTGAAACACCAACATAGAAAATCAACCATCTTCACTATACTGTAGATCAGTGGTTCTTAACCTTTTTGAAAGAATTGCCCCTGAGCCCATGAGGAAGATGTCAGGGCCCCCTCCCCCAACATAACCACCCTCCACCTCTTAGGCATCCCCAAGGGGGCCAGCAAAGGGGCGCTAAGAGGCGGCAGGGGGGCCGTGTGTTGAACACGGCCGCGGCAGCACAAAACGTGCCTTCGCTTCTGCATTGGAGGTGCCCGGCTCGAGCGGTGCTTAGTCTAAATGTGTGAACCTGCAGGGCTGGCCGGCACCTCGACGCCCCCCTGTCGCCTCTTAGCGCCCCTCTGGGGACGCTAAGAAGCAGCAGGGGGGCGTTTGAGGTGCCAGCCCTGCGGCCTTACCCCATTGACTGTTGTACCACACCTGAACCGGCACCTCGAATGCGGCAGCATGTTTGGGAAATCCGCCGCACACCCCTGCTTCCAAAGTGCTGCCTCTCTCACATTCTTTCTGTCTGTCCATCCATCCGTCCATCCATCCATCCAAAAGGTCTGTCTTTTTGTCTACCTACCTACCTACCAATATAGATCTCTCTCTTTCTCAATATATCTCGCTCCATCGCCCCCATATCACCCCCCTTCCATCCCTTCGCCCCCACGTCGCCTCTTTTTGTTCCATTACCCCCCTGAAAAACAAAATCGCCATTTGGGGGCAATATCGCCCAGGTTAAGAACCACTGCTGTAGATAGTGTAATGGCTTTGACATACAGTATAGGAACTTTAATGTGTCTGCAATCCAGTTACAGCACCTTCTCCTTCCTGCCCAAATCAATCAAGTTAGAGATAGCTAAAAGGGGGGAGGTCAAATAAACTAGGATAAGTGACAATAGGAAAGAATGAGTGCCACTTTATCTTTGATGGCATGGGGCAGAGAGTTGTTTTTGAAGCGAAGATTGGAGACAGGGCGATAGTTATGCAAAGCGTTGGGTCAGGGAAGGCTTCTTGAGGAGGGTCTCACCACGCCTCTTTCAAGCCAGCGGGAAAAACCCTCACTCAGAGAAGCTTTGACAACTGCCTGGAACCAGCCGTGTGTAACTCCCTGGAGGCATAAACCAACCAGGAAGGACACGGGTCCAATAAACCGTGGTGGAAGACAGCCTCATGATCCTGTCCACTTCATCCAGGGAGACAGGGTCAAACTCAACCCGATAGGATCCACAGACCTCGTCCACTCCATCATCTAACCCTGCCAACCAGAGTCCAAGCCGGACGAATCTGAGCGATCTTATCCGCCAGATGTAAACTAAATTCCTCCGCTCTGCCCAAGGGTCCCCCCTCTCCTCTAAATGCAAGAGGTGCGGTGACCCTGAACAGAACATCGGGCGTCATCTGCGGACACGATCAGGCGGAGAAATAAGAACATCTCACAGCTTTAATAGCTTCCAGAGAAGTCCTAATATAGGCTCTTAGCTGGATACGGTCAGGAAGCGACTAGTCCTCCATCTGCTCTCCAGGCCTCCCTCCGCCGCTTCATCTCCCGAAGCTCCTCCGAAACCAAGGAGCCAAGAGGTCTGCGGTGAGGAGGCTGCAAGGGCCAACCCGGTCGGCTGCGAGGTGGCCTGTTGCCAAGCGGCCGCCAGGTCCGCCGGGCTGTGGCCAAGGGAGGTGGCAGGACCCCAGGCCTCTGAAACCTCTCGGGTCCATCAGGCGCCTGGTGGGAACCATCGTGTCGGCTCCTCATCCCAGCGGGGGCAGCCAGTTGGAAAACCAGCCTCAGAGATAGTGATCTGTCCATGATAGGGTAAACAACGGAGTCCACCCCCCAGATCACTACACCACTGTCTCCCAGAAGGCAAAACGTCCCCCAGGCGACCACCACTGGGCCCAACCTCAGGAGGAGGGACTCACACCCGCCTATCTCTGGACAGTGACCTCCGGAAACAAGGTCTCCCTGAGGAGCTCGTGGTCGGGTAGCACCCGGAAACCTGGGGACAAAGATCGCACAGAGGACACCTCCAGTCCCAACCAGGTCTCTGTAATACAAGCCAGATCCGCAGCCTCCTCCTCACACGGAGGAGGGGGCCTTATTAGCCACGGATCTGGCATTTCACGTACACCAGCCTAAACCCAGGGACCATGCCTCCCAAGACCTGAGAGCACTCCACTGCTCGTACACAGCGGAGACACGCTCTAATTTGGCCCTCTGTCTGCCATAACCGATCGCCTAGGGATTATTAATCCCTCCTGCTCAACGCGGACCCCGTGGCCCCTTCACCTCGCCCCTCCACTACGAGACCCCTCTCCGGCCTGGATAAACCAGAATCTTCCAACACAGGGTAAACCCCCTCCCTCCTCCCTATCCCATTAAAACACCGAATTAAAAAATTTAAAAGTCGTCCCTTAATACCAAATTTAAAATTTAACCCCTTGGTCGCGCCAATTGAATGAAAAATACCCAGAAATACAAATTGGGGTTATTGGGTCATATCTTTTACTTGCAAACATTTACTGTCCAGTAAACTTAACTAACACATTAACAGTTACTAGTTCATGTTTATCCTTAAATTGATTATCCTTAAATTTTATCCTAAAAAAGCCTTTGATATATACTTGCAGCCCTGAAAGATCAATGCAATCTGTCTCCAAGTCTGAAAGTTATGGAGAAAGGGGAGTCTAAATTATGTACAGGCAGTCCTCTACTTATGACTACAACTGAGTCCAAAATGTCTGTTGTTAAGTGAGATTATTAAGTGAATTTTGTCCCATTTTATGACTTTTCTTGTACAGTTGTTAATTACTGCAGCTGTTAAATTAGTCACATGGTTGTTAAATAAATCTGGCTTTCTCATTGTCTTTGCTTGTCAGAAAGTCTCAAAAAGTGATCACGTGACTCTGGGACACAGCAAATGTCATAAATATGAGTCAGCTGCCAAGGCGCTGAATTTTGATCACATGACCACTGGGATGTTGCAATGGTTGGGAGTGTGGAAAATAGTCATGTCACTCTTTTCATTGCCGTTGTAACTTTCAACAGTCACTAAATGAACTGTTGTAAGTCAAGGACTACCTGTACTTACACAACATGTAACTACTTAATTTATATTCCATCAACTCTAAGTGGTGTGCATAATGTTCCCACTTCTTAGGTTGGTGAGAGAAAAGTTGGCCCAAAGCTATCCAGTTGATGTCATACAATTATGTGAAAAAGTACAGCCCATTGAAATTTTTGCCTTTTTCAATATATTTCAACATAGATATTTGATCATTTCATCAATGCTGATAAATGGAAAATAGTATAGCAAATATACATTTTGTAGTTCATTATTTAATTTAAATAAACATAAATCTAAATTTCACATGTGGAAAAAGTAAGCACTGTCTATATTTTTACTTGCTTCAAATATCTAAAATTAGAATCAGGTACACCAGATCAGATACAAATTATTAGAATATTATTAGAAATGATCTGGGAGGAACCTATTTTATGGAAATCTAAGTTTAGTTTGATGTGTTCATTGTTATGGAAGTATATGGTATCACCATGCTTAGTTTCCTGAGGCTTTCTGAAAAAAGATTATAAATGTTATGAGTTTGGGAAGGGATTAAAAAAGATACCAACCAGACAGCAATTATTCTACTTTCTGGAAGATTATCTAGGAGTGAAGATTTCAGTCAACTTCCAACTTGCTGAGGCTGGGCCATCACAGCAAGTTCCGCTTCAGAAGAGAACACAAGATGCTAAAAGAAATCTCTAAAACTCCAGAATTTCATCACATGAATAGCTCTCACCACTATTTATATTAAAGTGCACAAGTTTAACATCAGAAAAAAGCTACACAAATTAGATTTACATAGGTGTGCCTTTGCTGTCCAGGAAGATCAGGGCAAGACTAAAATTTGCTCATAAACCCTAGGGCCTAGGCAAAGACCAGGACTTCTGGAACAATGTGCTCTTAACAGATGAGGCAAAGATAAAGTTGTAGCATTTGTCTACATAATACCAGAAAACATGTTTGGTAAAAAATCAAACACAGCATTTCACCTGATTCCATGGTGGTGGAAATGTTATGGTTCAGGGGCTACTTTGCTGCATCAGCGCCTGGACCATCATATTATGCACTATTAATTCTTCACGTGTCAGAGAGTGCTTGAGGATAATTTGAGTCCATCTGTCAGAAGACTGAAACTCAATCAAAAGTGGACTTGCAACATGGCAATGACCCTCAACATTCCAGTAGATCCACCAACGAATGGCTGAAAGAGAACAAAGATCCTTCCAGTCAATGTGAGACTGGTGGACAGTTATAATACCTACTTGATGTTGTTTCTGTCCAGGTAGGCAATACCAGGTATTAGAGTCAAGGGTTACTTTTTTTACAGAAAGAAGTGGTGGCTGTTAATTTGTTGATCAAAGGATTGAAAAGAAATGTTCACTTTCTTTGTTCAATTGTATCGTTCATATATAATGTTTGAATTAAGATATAATACTGAAGTATACACATGCTAGAAAAGAAACAACTTGACATGGGGCATACTTACTTTTTCACAAGACTGTACCTAACCGAGGACTTCAACTTGGCATGACATCAATTTGATGCGAGAGCTTTCAGAAATACCCAAGGTCCATTTTATAACAGAGGCGAGTAAACCCAAAGGCAGAAATGTTGCATCCCCGGGACACCCAACTAAGGGATCCAAGAGCTCAAGAAGCCAACGCCTTCTTTACCGAAAACAGATGAAAAGCGCGAAGCCTCCAGTCTATCGGGGTGGGCGGGAGCAGGCGTGCGGCTCGGCTGACTGAATTTGCTTGTCAAGTCTGGAAGAAGAAGGCAGCGTATCGAACGGGACAGCTTCCGAAATTTACTCGCCCGAATGCGATTTTGGAGGGAAAGAGTCGTCTCAGAGGGGAATAAAGGTTAAGCGCTGGAGGCAGAAGAATTCCTCAGGGAATAAAAGAAGCACTTGAAAAAGACCGGAGTTTCTCCCTAAAATATCTCCTATTCCTCTTCTACCTCCTACTGGCAAATTCCTAAATCAAAAGGAGCGCAGTACGTCCCCTTGTTGGAAAAGGGCGCCGAAAACTCTTTATTCAAATTGGCTGGGGCTGCCCATTCTCCCTCAAAGCATGGTGGGAAATGAGGGTAGTCTTGAGTAAAAAGTCTGGAAAGCGGGCTGGAATGAAATTTAGCCGCTTCTTTACGGTTAAAGTATTGTGATGGTCGAATTCGGACTCTAAAAGCAGACAGACTCCTCTCCAAAATGCCATCTAGAAGATGGCTAGAGTTTAATAACATGTTGGGTTAAAATTAGGCTCAGAGATTTGTACTATATCTACTGATAGAGTGCATCCATGTTTACTGAATCGTTTGAATAAAGCATCCCTTAAACTAGATTCACAAAAGCATTTTGCCTATTGCACATCCCTTCCCTGTTGGATTAGTTAACACTTAATTGTAAGTTGGGCAACTGGGTTAAATCAATAAACAATGACAAAGCATATTGTGCAAAAACAGAGGCCAATCCAACAGTGGAGAAACTGGCAAGAAGCAACTGCTTGAGCTGTGGTGACACAGTGGCTAGAATGCAATACTGCAGTATTGCCTGCTATTTGGCAGTTTGATTCTCGTTTGAAATGTATATTTATATTTTTATTTATTTTATTCTCCTCCCTTATTTGTGAATTCATTGAAAATTCTGTAATAGAGAATTTTAGTCTAATGAGATGCTTTTTATTTCTCTTTTTTCATTTTATTTGTTGAAAAGTATGAGAAAAAAAGTTTTACAGAAGGTACAAAACTGAATAAAGCCTGATCCAGGTGGAAATCTTCAAATTCCTTTTTTAAAAATTAGTTGAATTAGATATGGTTCATGTATGAAAGATGGCGTAGGCATTTAATTTAAAATTGTTAGAGCATGGTATTACTGAATAGAGTTGCCTATGCCATGTGAAATTTAATGAGTTATCCTCCCAATCTGTGGTGAAAAACATTCTCAGTTAGACACAAAAACACACATACACACACACAGAATCAAACGTCACTATTTGTTAGCAATTAGCAGCACATCCAGTTTTCGAATGTAATAAGCAAATCTAATCATGATCTTTTATGAATTTTCAAATAATGGATCAGAAAAGCACAAATAATATAGGGGTATCCTTCAAAGGACAGGTATGAGAACGTAAGCCAGATTGAATTAAAAAGTAACAAGTTTATATTCTCTCTTTAATGATATTGTGACATAAACTAAATTAGACTCCTAGGAAGAATTGGTTGCCTGTAACATATTTCTGTGACATTTCTGGCGTTTAGCCTTAATAGCTTTTAGCACAATTTGATTGCTAAAGCAAGACAATTTGGCTGCTTTTTACATTTTTAGATTTATTTTAGGTTTTTTTCTTTCCATTTTTAGACTTTAGATTTTTTAAAATCCTGCTTTCACTATTTATTTTATTATTAAATTTATATGTTGTTCATCTCTTTGTCCAGTGCAACTCTTAGAAATAATTCAAGGCAGTGAACATAAGACTCCTTCCTCCTATTTTCTCCACTACAACAACCCTGCAAGGTGAGTTGAACTCAGAGAGTGTCTCACCCAAAGTCATCCAGCTGGTTTAAATTTAAAATTAGCTCTGTTTCATAAAGACACTATTCAGATGTTTTAATTAATAAACATTTAAAAACAATACTAATGGAGAGTTAATTAGAATGTGTAATTATAAATCTAAATAATGTGACGAACTTTTTTACAATGAAAAGGAGGACACAAATAAATTGAAGAAAAAAAATAAAGCCACTTGCGCGCGACGCTCTAGCATGTGGCGCACTCTTGCACATGGTGCACTCTTGCACGCAACACTCTCTCAAAACAATTCTCCTGTGTGGAGCTCATGCATCTCATAATCACGTCTCGCCGCACTGTACCGAGCCTTGATGAATCATCATGTCAAATACAAATACGTCACATCACACACAATGTTCGGCATTGATCAAATACAGAGATTTACAGATTAGTCTTCAAATATCAAAAAGGAGGACACGCAGGAGGACACTTTTCCAGAGAGGACAGAACTTACAAAGGACTGTCCTCCCTAAAGGAGGATGGTTGGTTACCTTATAAATAATATTTGGTAACATGTTTAAAGTAACAGCAATCATTCCATAATTTATCACTTAGGAAGACTTCCCTAATTCCCTTTATATTATTTGACAACTAGTTGTTTTTGTTCTGAGCATAGGTATGCATCAAACCCACGAAAGGTAATAGGATAAAGATAATGGGAGGAGAGGGGTGGTTTTCATCACAGAAGGAGAGGATAATATTAAACTTTACAGCGCATAGACAACCCAAATGTTAGTTCCGTTCTTCCAGCAAATTTCAGGGATTTGGGAACGCTGCTACAAGATCACTCTACGTGTGTTTGCATGTTGTCTTTCTCTAAGAAGAAAGCCAGTGCTATATAAAATGGGGTCCCATAAAATTTTATAACGGTGTCTCCCATCTCTCAAAGCCATTCGCTATAAATTTAATTTCTAGACACAAGCAGCGCTTCTTTTTCACATCTACAAGCCTCAGGCCACGCTGACTCTTCTTCCCAGTCCATCACAGCAGAGCAATTGCGTCGCGCGATTGCCATGGGTACGAGCAACACTGAAGCGGACGGATACATCCCTATCTCCTTTGGAAGGAAAAATGCATAGGGACAATAAGCCCCCATTTTCATTATGTTTTTAATTTGGCAAAAGTGCTTCCTTCTGACGTTTTGGATCACCAAAGCTCTAGTCGGAGCCTTCAGACAAGAAATCTGGAAGGAACTATTTTTCCCCCTGGCGGAGGGAACTGAGTACGCGGATTTGGCGTACCACTGCCTTTGAATTTGGGCCGTGGCCGGACAGCGAAGCAGACTCTGCCCCCGGGACGGGGATGGGTAGGGGGTATGGAAGTGGCGGGGAACGGCGTGGGCCCTTTTCATCTGGGACCGTTGACATCTACGCCTATAGAGTCATCTACCTCGAGCCTCCCCACACGGGTGAGTGGAGTTGTAAGCTGAGTAGTTGGAAACTGCAGGGCGCAGGGAATCGCCCAGCGCGCTAATGTTTTAGGAGTTGAACAGAGACCTTCGGAATGAACCTCGTGTGCCAGGGTTCCAGAATATCCCCCCCTCCCCAGAAAGGCGGACTATAAATGGAGTGACCTCCCAAAATTAAGTAGCATCGGGTTTGGTTAGAGACTTCTAGGGCTTTGTACATCCCTTTACCTCAGTGGTTAAGGGTATGGTCCCCGACAAAACTGCATGGATGTTGCCACAATCTTAATAAGAGTCGGCTTTAGCTTCAGAGAGAAGTTATGTTTTAGTGTAGTAACACATTGAATACCACACTAAGCTCCACTGGTTCTAGTTCATCCAAGACTGTTGCCAGCCACAAACTATCCAATTGTTTTTATATAGCTTAGGATATAGTGCCAGTCTGTGGTGATGCCTGCTTAATTAAGCAGTTAGTCCATTACATAAAGACGCTTGAGATGAAATTAAACATCTGGTCATCCCAGAATGTGAGTGCGATGACTATTAGAGTGTGAAAGAATTTGACATACCTAAAACCACTAACGTCAGTGAATTCAAGAACATAAGAGTTTGTTAGTTCACTGCATTTTTAGTGAAATCAATAGAGTGTATAGAGTGTTACACATGCTAATTCAGAAACAAACAAGCAGTTATGTACTAGTTCTTAAAGTTTATGGATTATCCTGGCTATGGTTTATTCAGTAAAACATAAGTTAATTTATACAATTAATTTATATATAATATACATTATACATAATTTAGTATTGTGTATAAGACTGCTAACTTTTGCTAGGAAGATTAATGGCGAGAGGAACTTTTTTTCCATAAAGTTAGAATGCCAGATTAATTTCAAATAACTCTTCATTGGCCTTAAGGTTCCAGGTATTCCATGTCCTAATCTCAAAACAAAACAAAATAAAATAAAACAACCTAATAAAAAACACGTATTCCCCAACAAAGCCATCCACCAAGATACTTCATTGTCCTTGAGCTCTTTCATTGGTAGCATATCTCCAAAAACCATAAGAGCCATGGTGGCACAGTGGTTAGAATGCAGTATTGCAGACTATTTCTGCTGACTATTGGCTGCCATCAGTTCGGCAGTTCGATTCTCACCAGCTCAAGGTTCCTTTCATCCTTCCAAGGTTGGTAAAATGAGGACTCAGATTGTTGGGGCAATATGCTGATTCATCACAATTATGGCAAATCACGGCTTGAACTATCTTGCTTTGCATGTAATGAGTCTATCTCATATATTAGTTTCACCTTTTAAGTTGCATTACTGAAATAAATGAACTTTTGCACGATATTCTAATATTTTGAGTTTTACCTGTACATATAATTCTGAGAAGGGTGAAAAGAAAAAGGGGAAAAAGGACATCTGCAACAAAGTGGATGGACTCAATTTTAGTGCAAATTGGTGCATCATTGGAAGAGTCATCCGGAAGGAGCACTGAATAGCTCATAATCATCATTGCATGTTCCCAGCATTTTTAGTTTAGCAGAAGTGAAGTTATTGCAGATTGGCTTCAAACAGTTAAAGCTGAGATACATCTTTACAAAAATTTACTTGGTTGTTTTCCAGCCATAGCAGAGATCGTTTATTCAATTTCTGCTTAGATCTTTAGACGAGCAGGAACTAAGAAAATTGTTAGTTGCCTTTTTCTTTTCTTCTAATAAAGTCTTTTGTGTTTAGTTCTTTTATATGTACTTTGCATTCTTCACATTGCATAATTTAGAAAGTTGCTGAACATTTTTGAAATTTTCATTGATATTTGGAGATGAGAAAAGTGGATGGAAGTAATTGCAGTGTAGAAGTATTTGCAGCATGTTGGTTTGTAAAAAGCCTCTTGCACCATTCACTTTTTAAAAAAACTTTTGTTTTTTCAATGTTTTGTTTTTCAGGCTGATTCCTTGTCATCTGAAAATAGTGACAGCTCAGGAGAAGACTGGCTCATAAAAGTTCGTTGTCCAGGAGCAAGGCATCGATACAGTAAACGAGCTCATGAAAAAAAGGTTAATATTACAATATTAATTTAATTAACCAGTTAAACATGGCTAAAGATTGTTAAGAGAATAGTGACCCTTTTGAATGCAGGATGATACAGTAGTTTTAATGTGAAACCTATATATCCAGCTATTCAGTTGATCCAGGAAAGAATTTTGTGGATCTATTTATTTTATTTCTGTTTTTCACTTCCCACTTTACGTAAATTAGTCATATGGCAAGAATACTCAACATGTAGAGAAGATTTCCAGCTATATTTTTGTATTTTGCTTGTGACACCAGTTCAGGATGGAAGATGAATATAATATGTAATGGTGCATATTTATGCAAACCCAAAAAGTATTACATAGCATTTAAAACTTTTAGGGACCCAGCCCTAAAATTTTGCTTAACAAAAATTTAAAAAGTGAAAAAGACTTTTTCCAATTTAAATTGCAGGATTAAAACATGAGGGTATAGTTAGAATTTCTTAAACAAAAAATGACTTAATTTACTAAAATTATTTGAGTATTATGCATACATATGGTAATTATTCAATGAATTCTGTGTATAATAGAAGTAAAATTGGATAAAATTAGCTCCATTTCATTTTATATGGTGTATAAAAGCTTGGACAACTTTGTCTGGCTCATATCCTCCATATGTTAAATTAGCATATGAATTATGTTAGTTTTAAAATCAACATCATTTTTCAAAAGTTGAATCTTTTCTCCTGTCAAGGGACTATAGTTACCCATTTTATGTGCAGTCAGTTCCTAGAAACAGCCCTCCTTTATATCATAATAAAATTATCTTCATTGTATTTCAGCAAATTTTCTCTTCTTTAAACAATTATTTATGATCAGACCAACTTTTAATTAAGTCATGTAATATTTAAGCTCCCCCCCATTATTGGAAAATATCAGAGGCAAATGATCATATTAGTGACAATGGCAAAGGCCTCAATTCATACTGCATGGGACAAGGCAATGGTAACCCACTTCTGTATTTTTATGAACAAAGCCATATGTACAGAAAATAAGAAATGATTGAGAATATAGCACCAGATAATGAGTCCCTCCGATTGGATGACAGTTAATATTTTATTTATTTATTCAACTTTTATAGTTGCCTAACTCTACCAAGTGACTCGGGTGGTTTATAGTTCTAAAACTACAAATTGGTTAAAACAATTAAAGCAATAAACAATAAAAACATCCAAAGAATAAGTACATGTACCGTAGCTGCCAAGATAGTTAAGCAACTAACAGTAACGTCAAGAAATGGCACCTTTAACACATTCTGAGCCCAAAGCCCAGGTATATAGCCAGGTGTTTAAGGCCTTATGAGGCCAACAGGGTTGGGGAAAATTCTAATCTCTGAGGAGAGAATATTCCACAAAGCAGGAGCAGAAGCAGAGACAGCCCGTCTTCTAGTTCCTGCCAGTTGACAATTTAGCTGATGGGTTGTGCAACATGCATAATCTGATGGAATGAAAAAGATGGCCCCTCAGGTAGCCTTCTAATGGAAAAGAACAAGAAACTAAGGTGGTTATTATATGACTAGATTAAAACTTTTGGGACATCTAGTAGGTGATGTTGCCATACTGGAAAAGAAAATATGGAGCTGTAAATACAGAATTACAGTAGGAACATGGAACTGAAGAATCAGGAACAAAGGAAAGCTCAACATAATGAAAGATGAAAGGAAACAACTGCAAATTGACCTCTTAGGTGTCAGCAAACTGAGGTGGAATAGGTTTGGACATTTTTTGTTGTTGGAAGATCACACTTTTTAGTACTGAGGACATGAAAAACAAAGAAGGAAAGGCATTCCTTTTACAGTTAGGAAGAATGTAGCAAGAACAGTACTTGGCTGCAATGCAATCAATGAGCAAATAATGCTGATTAGATTTTATGGACAATCCTTAATATGATAAAACTTAAGTTTATGCCACTACCATCAATGCAGAAGAAGAGGGAGTTGATGAGTTCTAAATCAAGTTCAAGTTCAATTTGAACTTCACAGAACATGCAAGCAAGATATGCTGCTTGTGATTTGAGACTTGAATGCTATATCATGAAAGAAGAAAATATAGTTGGCTTAGGAAACTGCAATAAAGCAGGAGATGGACTTATCCATTTCAGCCACTTTAATGATTTTTTTTCATAGCTAACACTGTCTTCAGACAAACAAAACAATGCATAGACATCAGATGGAGTATATAGAAATCAATTTGACAACATTGCTAAAAGCAGGTGGAGGAGCTCAGTTGTAGCATTAGAGACGTGGCAAGAGGCTGACTGGAATAGATCATGTGCAAGCTCTGAGTTAAGCAAAAGAAGAAGAATAAAGCCAATTAATTTCTACAACATGATTTGAATATTTGCCCACCATTTTTAAGGAGAACATCAGGAACCATTCTGAAGTCCTCAACCTCACTGAAAGAGAATCAGAAGAATTATGGAATGAACTTAATGAAATTGTTAAAGATAAATGTGAAAAGAGACTGTCAAAAATGAAGAAAGAGAAGAAAGCCTGTTCTGAACAAATTGGTAATTATTAAAAAGAGGAGAGAAGCCAAAACCAAGAAAGACAAAAATCTCAGGAATTTTATAAAACGTTTCAGAGAGGTGTTAAAAAGACCAGAAGTAATATTGCAATACATCTGTAAAGTTACTGAAGATTATAACAGACCTGGAAAAACAAGGAAAGTCTTTCAAAAGATTTCTGAATCCAGAAGAAAGTGCCAACATTTAATTACTATGCTGAAGGATGTCAAAGGACAGATAGTAACCAATTCAAAGGTGTTCAAAGGGAGATTGTATGGTAGAGATGTCAAAATCCAAGATTAAGCCTGTCAAACTGGCAGCCTGCAGGCCGGATGTGTCATGCCCAGGCCACCCTGGGTCTGCAAACGCAAAAAAAAGCATTGTGATACATCATGATACATCACGTGAAGTGATCAAGTTTGACACCTGTGCCCTAGAATATATTCCCTGTTTACAAGAATCTCTGGTACTTGTTCTGACCCAACCAGGTTCCCAAAGAGCAAACACAGACAAAGGCAGCAGCCCCCACCTTTTAAGGTTTAATAACAAATTCTGTTCCTTTACAGATAATAGGCTGCTTTCCACTAATTAGCTCCAACAAGAAAGAGCCTTGCCAAGTTGTTTGTCAATGATGCCAAAAACCCAGAGATAAGAACTAATTTACAGGATTCTCCAAACACGAACTAAGATGTCCACAAGTTGAGCTTCAGAGCTTCTTTGCTTTCTGCAAAGAACGCTTTTCCAAACCTGGCTTTTATCCTCTTGAGGGAGGGGCCATTACCTTGCAGCCTTACTCTCGAGTCGCCTGTGCTGCTGTAATTGTTCTTTCCTCCGAGCAATCCTTCGTGCATGTGTACTTGGCACAGGCTCCTCAGGAACCTCCTCATCACTGCTGCCAGCCCCCACAATCTCTGAAGGCAGCAGTCCACTCCCTAATGGTCCTGGCCCCTCATCAGAGTCCTCGCTCTCCTCAGCCATCTGAACCTGCTGCCGGCTAACCACAACAGTACTAGAAGATGAAGTTACATCAGCACTCTGGTTATTACCAAGCCAGAAGGCTACAGGAATGGATATAATATGACATGCAACAACAAAAGAATCGGTTTAATCAAGATAAACCAAATAATCTGGAAAACACAGTGGCCACCTCATTGGAAAAGGTCAATCTTCCAGTGCCAGAAAAAGGAAACATAACAGGTTGTGCAAACTGTTATACGACATACTAAATTTCATATGCTAGCAAAATAATGTTTATGATCATGCTATGCAGATTAGAGTTACACATAGAAAAACAGAGAAGTTCAAGCTGGCTTTAGAAAAGACTGAAGAACACAAGACTTTATTACTGATGGATGCTAGATAATTAAGGAAGCTAAAGAAAACAAAAAAGTTAATATGTGATTCATCAATTATAGATAGCCTTTAATTATGGTAAAACAGAGAGTCTTCAGTTTGGCAGTGAGACAAGGAGTGAGACAAGGTTGTATCCCCTTATTTATTCAACCCATATGCTGAATATATCTTAAAGGAACCTTGATTGTAAAGGTGAGTGTGGTTTTAAAATTGGAGGAAGAAATATCAGTAACTTGTGCTAGGCTGATGACACTACTCTGATAGCTGAAAATGCAAAAGATCTGCAAGTCTTGGTGCTAAAAGTTAAAGGGCACAATGAAAAAAAACAAATTAAATATAAAGAATACCAAATTAATAACAACAGATTGAATAACCAGCCTTAGAATTGGCAACGGAAATGATGAAGTGGTAAATAGCTTTTGCTTTTTAGGATCAATCATCAACTATAACAATACAAGCAATCAAGCAATATGCCACATATTAACATTTGATACAGCAGTCAGGAAGGTTTTGGAAAAGATGTTCAAATGCCATGATGGGTCTATACATATAAAGATCATCATGGAATCCATGGTATTCCCTTTGACACTTCATGGAAGCAAAAATTGAAGTTCAAAAAAGCAGGATAGAAAGAATATGCTTTTGGACTTCGATGTTGGACAGGACCCCTGGAATTACTATTGACAACCAAGAAAGCAAACTAATGGATCATCAAATAAATCAATCCCAATTCTCACTTGAGTCACAAATGACCAAGCTCAAAACATCCTATTTAGGACACAGTATGTGAACACCTAACTGTAGTACTAGAAAAGATGAATATTAGAGTGTATTAATAAAAAGTGAGATTTTTATATAAAATTATTTGGCATATAGAAGGACACATTTTACTGAAGAAGAGTCAATATTGTTTATGCAAGCATAACTAATTGACTTTATTGCTTTTTCCTTAAAAATGTTTTGCTTCTCATCCAAGAATCTTCGTCAATTCTGAACCTGATAATTGAGAATTTTCATAGACATAAAGCAATGTCAGAAAATACCTAATAAAACATTTTGAACTTTTATAGCTGTCCATTTATTATTGGATTTTGCTATTTTTGTTTTTCAAAAATAGGAGTCAAATAAAATTTTATTGGCTCTTATAGGTGTTCTTCTAGAGATAAACAATACAAACTTCAAGTGCATACCAATCTTATTTAATAAAAAAGTTTTATTCACATTCCCTTGTGAAAATAAATTATTTGTAAATAACGTATTTGATGAAAATTGTTATTTACATTTAATATGAAAAAATAACTTGAGTATATAAATGATTTATGCAGTCTACATTTTTAAATACAGATAGTCCTCAACTTATGGCCACAACTGGGATTGGCAAATTCATCATTAAGCAGAGAGTTAAGTGACATCATATGATTGCATCCAATTTATGACTTTTTTTGCATGGTTGTTAAGTGAATCACCATGGTTGTTAAGCAAGACATGTGACCGAAATTTGTGACTTACCCTGCTATATTCCCCATTGACTTTGCTTGTCATAAACTAGCTGGAAAGGTTGCAAATGGAGACCATGTGACCCTAGGATACTGCAACTGTTGTAAATGCGGGCCAGTTGGCAAGCCCCTGGATCATGATCACATGACTGCAAGGAAGCTGTGACCATTTTAAGTATGAGGACTGTCATAAATAACTTGTTTTAGTGCCATTGTAATTTTCAATGGTCGCTAAATGAATAGTTGTAAGCCAAGGGCTATCTATCATAGAACCCTTGTACAAATATAAAAAGCAGGCTGTGATTTTCAGACCATTGCTTTACAGGCAGAGGATAATGATGAGTATTTCTTAAACACTGTAGTACAGGTATTGATTTCGTCACAACTATGAAAACATTCAATATGCATTATCCATCCGTTAATTTGTAAAATAAGAATATGTAATTAAGAAAGAGGAATTAGGAAGCTGCCAATTTTGTATCTTTTTATCATCTATGTTTGGAATACATTTCTTAGTATAACTATAGTTCTTCCAGCATACAAAACCCCACTATGAAAATCTTACACAGTTACATTTTACTGTCTTTAATGGTAATAATTATATAGTTATGTTAAAGAAAGATAGAAAAAAGGCAGTCAGGTAAGTTATCTTAACTGGAAAAATTCTTAAAATATGGTTTATAAGGGTCCTTCAATTAAGAAAATAGAAAATTAGAATTTAGAATCAATATAGCTAATCTTGATCTAATCTTGATCTTGGATTGTATTATTTTAGTCAGATTGATGCTAACGAGATACATCTCCATATAAGTGTAGAATTAATGTTTTTCCCTAATTTAACAGAGCATATCATCACGGTCCACAAAAACTGAAACCTCAAGCATTTTAGATAAAAAAGATGATGACTTCACAGAGAAAACAGAATTGACACCTACTACATCTTTCCAGGTATATGGATTAAACATTTTATTTCAGATCTCAAAGTAAGTATCTTGGCAGAAAAAAACCCAGTACAGGGATAAAAAAACATGATCTCTTTCAATAATATCTGCTGTTTTAATAATAGCATGCTGTTTAACTTTGTGGAACCAGCTTCCCCTGGAGCTGCGACTGGCCCCTGACCTTCGCTCCTTTCGCCGCAGCCTAAAGACTTGGTTATTCGAACAGGCTGGCCTGGACTGAGGGGGGGTTGTTTTAATATTTTAAATGTTTGTTAATGGGTTTTAATGATTATTTGGTCAAATTTGATTTAATTCTTTTTTTAACTTTTGTAATTTGTATGGTTGTTTTTATGTGAGCCGCCCTGAGTCCTTCGGGAGAGAGGGCGGCATATAAGACCAAATAATAAATAAATAAATAAATAAATAAATAAATAAATATCATCTGCCCCATCTAGGAAAAAAGATGGCCACCTCCAAATACACTTCAAAAATACCCAATTTATAGAAAAATGCCTTTTCCTGTTGAACAAATGTCATTTGTGCAGTTAACTTTTTCTGATTTCTTAGCTTGGTGTTGTATTAGCTTTCAACATATCCCCACACCCCAAATTTGTTTTTAGTAGGCCACATCATTTTACAATATATCACAATACTAGTTATGACATAACACTGGAAAAATTCTTTCTGTGCACATCAACATTCTGGTAACCCTCACCATTAATTTGCTTTAGAGCTTCATTTTAACAGTGAATTACTGAAAGTTGATACAGTTTGGTAACTTGTGTGTGAAAATATAGAGAGCTAATATATTTCTTAAATCTGAAGATTATTTTCTAAGAACACAAAGCAATAAACACAACCTATTTTAACATTCTAACATTAGGATTATACAAGAGTGCCAAGGCAGGAGAGTACAGACTTGGAGTGGCTGATAAGACTTCGTTGCCCAAGAACTCAAATGGAACAATTGATGCCAGATCTGAAGCAAGTAGGTTTGGATGTGAATATATCAACATTTTCCAGGACAACATCATCAGATAAATATTTTAATGGTAGAAATTTACAACAGTAAAAGCCGAGTTTCATCTTAGACATCATTTTTAAAAATATAGTTAATAATCATAAAAGTTCTAATCTAATACCTACTTTTTCAATTTAAGTGAAATACATTTTCATTTTTAAATGTTCTTAATGGGGAAAGGTATGACTAAGGATACAAACTTAACTTTATCTTGCATTAAGGCCCATTGATATTACATCCGAATAGTTTTCTAGGTTACTAACGTTAATTTGACTCTGACTCTGACCAGCCGATTAGATGGCCTTAGAAAAGCCATTACGTGTCAGGTCTCAATCTGTAACATAAGGCTTGCCATACTGTCATACCTTTAAAGGTATGGGAAGTTTTGAAATCTTCAAATGTTCAGCTCCATCCGCTGCTAAATTTATTGAAATTTTTTTATGTGGGTAACAAAAACTCATCATGTCCAGAAGAAAAGAAAGCATTTTAAAATAAATATGCTGCATTTTCTTTATCTGCATTGTTATGTATACATACCTTACAATCCCACAGTTTGGTCTTGTTTTATTTTATGCGAAAGAAAGATCACATAGGTTACTATTTAAATGCAGATTGAAGCTAAATGTGGTGCCCAAATTTCAGGACAGTACATATATATATATATATAGCTATGATGTATTTTTTGAAGGTAATCATAATTATTCAATGTGCAGTAAAAGAACAAAACGTAGTGACCTAAAGGAAACAAGAGATGAGACAAAACAAAAGCTGAGTTTTTACACTAGCTCCGTTTATTATATTTTATCTTTTTTTATCCATTGCAAATTACCTTTGCTTTCTCCACATTCCTTAGAGTTCTCTCTGTTTTTGAAGATCTCATGAACTCAATGCAGTCATGACTTTTTTTTTTTTGGTCTTCCACTTCCTAATCCATTTATTCATCATATTTGTGTTTTGCAATTTGATCCTCGTTCATTCTCTCTATGACCAAATTATGTCAACATATAGTAAGTACTTTTTTCAGTCCTGTCCTTTGCTTTTTTATTCAGTCAACATTTTCTCAAATTATTCCTATTATATTCTATTTACTTTCATCTCTCCTTGATATATTGACTCTTACTTCCTTAAAACAAAGTGGGCACAAGCTTCTTTGACAAACATTCATTCCTTATTGCAATCCATGTATTATCTACTACAATCTTTCTATTTGTATTTAAACATCCATTTTCTCCTTTTCTTTCTATTAAGGTATACACATTCATTTACTTCCCATAATTTTTCACATTCTGCTTTAATTTGCAATTGTTAATATGTTGTTCTTTGATATAATAATTTTCAGATCTGTGTTTTCAGTGTATATTACTGTTTAGCTGACATTCACTACAAAACATTTGGTTCTTAACCAATAAAATAGCATTTTCTGCATAATAAAAATATGTGCATGTTCACATTCCTCCAACCAAAATAACCTTTAACACCACCACAAACATTTTTATACATTTGTCCATAAATATATTAAGCAACTAAGAAGACCCCACCTATCTCTGTCTTACTCCTTGCTCAATATTCAGTTACATGCTGAGTATTTCATTTATTTTTATGCTTGCTTTCCTTCCATTATGAGCAGGAATTCTTTGATTATCCACATATGCTGCTTTTCATTTTAAGGACTTTTTAAAAAGACCTATGAGAAAAATTAAATGGAACCCGCAATATATTGTATTTTCCTAATTTGAACTAATATTTGAAAGTAAAATACATCCATACATAGTATGGTATTCTTTGTATGTGTATGTTTGATTTTTGGTTGCTAAAAATTTCATTCATTCACTTGGATTTTTTTTTCATTTTTCAAATAAGTCTTTTCCAGGAACTACTACTAAATTTCTGAGTAAATCACAGAGCAAAGTTTGCGGAAGAAGTCAATCTGAAAAGACAAAAACTTCAGAGAGTTGGCTAACACAAAAGCATTTGTCCATTGCACAGGTACCAATGTATTGGGGGCACTGAATAGAGACAAAAATCAATAACTGGTGATATTTTGTTACCTCATAGCAAAGTGCATATTTCAAAAGGCCTTAGAAGGCAAACAGTCCATTCTTTGAGTTCCATGCAGTTTATTGAATGTGTTTGCTGGCGATTAGAAGAACTTGAATTCCTGTCTGCTCTTACTACAAAAGGGTTGTAACATAATCAAAATGCAAACCACAGTCTCTTTCTCATATTGTGGTTGCATTTACGACACTTTTTAAATTACATAATTGGTTTGAATATATATATTGAAGTAAGATTTAACAGATCAGTTCTAGCAGGCGGATCCACAGATGGTAAGGGGGTGGACATGGCCTGTGTCTCTACAGAAAGGAGCTTTGCTTGTGATGGGACATTTCTTTCACAGAGATGCCAGTGGAAATGCTTCATCATCTTTTCCTAATATGGGTTTTCCCCAGCAACAGATCCCCAACTGAAGATGTTCTTCTTCTTTGTCATAGATAATAATAAAAGAGTCAGTAATGGGCTCCTCCCACTCCATAGCCCTTCATAGTCACTTGGTTAATTTGCTTCCAGTAATTATTTGCTCTGAATATGATTAACAATAGCCATCAAGCTCCTATTCACCCTTTCTAGTTTCTTCAATACTGCCCTCAGTCTATCAGTTACTCATGATCAACACTAAGATTGCTTCATTTGGCTTTTTGAAGAAAAGTAAAGATGATTTTTCTCAGTTTGATCTTTAGAGTTGTAGACTTGTTTTCATGTTGTTTTCATATTAAATATTGTTTTAAATATTTAATTTAAGCATTTTAATATACATATTACTTAATTTAACAAATTTAATATCTTATTGGTAATACATATAGAAAATTGTATATTATTATGGTAGTAAAGAGTAAGGAAAACAGTTATATTGAGGCAGATTTTTTAATCGTTACCTTCTTATCATTACATATATAAAGCATCATAGAGTATTTAATTGTTCTCTGGAGAATTATACTGAATTTGCCCTAAGTGTAGGGCAACAGATTATTAAAATGTTTATTGCAAAATTTATAAATACTCTATTCCAAATTACTTCAGGGATTTTAAAGCATTTTAAATTGACATTTATAATAATCAAAATCAATCTTCTTTTAAACTTTGCTATAGTTCAGGTAATAATAATAATGGCTTCTGTCATCATTTTTATTATGCTGAAATTCAAAATCTACTTAGGGATCCAATCTATCTGTGCTTCTTCAGATATTTATTTTTTAGTTAGATTTCAATTCCACCTTTCCTTCAGGAGTTCAAGGCAGTATGTATCATTTTTTCCCCTGTAGCAACAACCAGGGGTGGGTTTCTACTGGTTCTGTCTGGTTCTGTAGAACCGATACCTCTGAAGAGCAGCAGACATAGAACCGGTTCTATGTCTGCTAATGTTTATGCCCACCTGCCCACCTGGGTTCTTACCTGACCTTTATTTCCTGCTTTTTCAACTTCAGCTGCCGTGCGAGGCACAGCTGCAGTTAAAAAAGCAGGAAAAAAGGGCTTTTTCAAAGGCTCCTTCTCGGCACGCAGTGGCACCAAGCTGATGACATACAGCATGCAGGGAAGCACATCGTAAATCACCAAACCTCGTAAATCACCGAACCGATAGTTAACCCTGTCGGATCCCACCCCTGGCAACAACCATATGAGGTTGATTGGGTTGAAAGACAATTCTAGCGAGCTGTTCTGGTTGAAGGTAGATTTGAATCTGGGACTCATGTTCCCAGTCTAATATCTTAATCACTAAACCACACTGGATTTCTGAAAATTTAGCCTGGTCAGGGTGTTGGTTCTTGGGACTTGTAGTTGATCAACATCTGAAGAAACACAGTTTGCCATCCTAATGATATAGTAGCATCACTTATGCACCAACTCAAATTTCAAATAAGGCTTTTAATGTAATTTTATTTTGCATTTCTTCTCAGTGGCATGGAATTCATTGTATTGTATAAAGCTGATCTGTTTATAAAATTACTTTTAATAAGTATGTTTAATATAGTGGTTCACTTTCACAGATTTTACTGATATTTTATTAGGCTTTAGTTAATGAAAGCCAAGATGTTATTGGTCCCATTCAGTTACTGCTGGAAAGAGAAAGCTGCTTTATAAGGGTAAGAAATAAACATCGCTTGTAATTTTCTGAGTATTGAGGAAGACATAAAAATGCCTGGACCAGAAGTCCATACCTGTGACTGTCATGTAAGAAGAGAAAACCTTGTTTTTTGATTGTTGGAAATCTTACTGTGAAATAGCAATTTTCTATAAAAAATAAGGAATAAAAACATCAGTGTTAAGTCTTCTCCCTCCCCCAACATCCATACTTTCTTGATAAAAATCACCCAAATGAAAAAGTTTGTAAAATATTTTGTTCATTTAGAAAAAAGTTGTTACAAACTTAAATTGTCAGTACTGAAGTGTCTTTTATATCTAATCCTTTACTTTTCAGCTGTAGGTCAAATAGCTTTTCCAAGGAATAGTGGCCTGCTGTTGGTCATTATGGCTTGCAGTGCTGATAGCTGGAGGCAGGGGCGTCAAACAGGTGGGCCAGATACGTCACGCACAGGACACGCCCACCTCAGCTCCACAAAGGGGAAACGTTGTGAAATTCACATGATGGCAACGTGGCACCGCAAGTTTGACACCCGTGCTGTTGGGCATCACATCTGGAGGGTTTTAAATAGGAGAAGGATGATGTAGACTTTATAACTATTAGGTTATTATTTAGCTTAATTGAAGCTTGTGAGCTTGTTTTGAAAGGAAAAAAGGAAGAGAAAATGGATAGATAAAAATTGGATTAAAAAAAAAGAGATGGCTATTGCAGTTATCCACGTCTCCCTCCTTGCCCCAGTGCCACGATACCTTCTTTATTGTTAGTCAAGGATATTTTTCTCCCAGCAGAATCTCTTCCTCAGTTCTTACCTATTTCTGAGTCAGGGTAAAGGTGGATCAAGGTAATGTAGCGGTAAAGTAGGGTTTTCCATTGGAAAACAATACAATGCAAACATCCTGATTCTTATGGAGGAAGAGCTGGAAGGAGGTTGGTGATCTTCAAGGTTTATGCAGGACTGCCCCCTCCCAGCTAGGCATGGGGCTTGGCATTTCTCTGGTTGGTGTATTGATATTAGAGAAAACAAAATTTGCCTGAGCATCAAAGGGAATGTTTTGTCCATGAAATACCAATTTCATAGAAGATGTTGCATGAGGTTGATATTCCTATTTGTATCCAAAAGAGCCTCATTGTTGGTCCTAATTCTGGGCCTCATATTTGTATCCTGTTATCAATGTGCAATAGTACTGCTGTCACTTCTCCAAACAGCTTCTCTAATCTATTAAGGAAAACGCATCATTAGTGGTGAGGGGAAAAGCCCAATTTCGTGTTTGAGATCTGTCATAAAATTGATATATTCTTATGACACTTTTATCTAGGAAAGCCATCTATCTGTATTGTCCTCTCTGTGTTATTTGCATCCTGCCATTATTATCAATTTTTCTCAAATAACTCGAGGCAGTGAACATATCTGATACCTTTCCTCCTCCTGCTTTCTACAACAACAGGGTTTGGCTGTGAAAGGGTGACTGTTCCAAGGTCACCCCATTTGCTTTCATAGCTGCTTTCTCCTGCTTGCTTAGTCAGGTTCTCAGGTCACTGGATTCTCATGCCCTTATCACCTCTCGACTGGATTACTGCAATGCGCTCTACATGGGGCTGCCCTTGAAGAGCATTCGGAGACTTCAACTGGGGCAAAACGCAGCTGCGCGAGTGATTATGGGTGCACCTAAGCGCTCTCATATAACACCTATCCTCCGTGAGCTGCATTGGTTACCGGTGGTCTTCCGGGTGCAATTCAAGGTGCTAGTAACAACTTTTAAAGCCCTTCATGGCTTAGGAACGGGATACCTTCGAGACTGCCTACTGCTACCTTATGCCTCCCAGCGCCCGGTTAGATCCCAGCCAGACAATGTTGGCTGGTGGGCCCGCGGGCCAGGGCCTTCTCTGTGGTGGCACTGTCCCTCTGGAATATGCATGGAATTGAGACCTCTGTTTTTCCCTCTTGTATGTTTGGATGATATGAATGTGATTTTTGGTTTTTACATTGTATAGGCTATGTTTTTAAATTTTGTTTGCAGCCTCGAGTTCCCCTGATGGGGGAAGAGAGGTGGGATATAAATCTAATTAATAATAATAATAATGTATTATTTTTATTCATTCCTTTTGCGACAGATTAGTCTTAGCCTTTGCAAATTTGCCTTGACATAGCTAATAGTGGTCATGTAAGTCTTTAGTATTAGAGATCATGAGAGCTAGTTTGGTGTAGAGATTAAAATTTCCAGGCTACAAACCAGGAGACTGTGTGTTCTAGTCCTGCCTTAGGCATAAAGCCAGCAGGGTGACCTTGGCCCGGTCACTTTTTCTCAGCCTTGAGAAGGAAGCAAAGTCAAATCATGTCTTGCCAAGATAACTGCAGGGACCTATCCAGGCAGTCTTCAAAAACTGGACATGATTGAACCAAGTAAAAAAGATACTACCTATTTCAAGTTTGATTTCATATTCAAACTATTGAAAAAATATGAAATGAGTTGTGGTTCTAGAGCTGTAGCCAGGGAATACAGTGCATATTTTGAGAAATTATTTATTTATTTATTTATTTATGTATTTATTAGGCTTATATGCACCCTATCGCCTGAGGGACTCAGGGCGGCTACAATTAAAACAGTCCCAATACAATTACATAAATGTTAAGGACATTAAAACCAAGGTCTCCTTGTCAATTAGAATATTTTAAAATATATTTAACACCCTCCCTCAGTCCCCATCAGTCCCCATCATATTAAACGTAGGAGTGGGAAATCTGTAGCCCTTCAGCTAGTACTGAAATACAACTCCCAGGAACAACAGCTTACATGCCAACAATACTTGTAGTGCTATAGATTACCTATCTCAAATAGGCCCAAGAATAATCTTATGTTTATTTGATCTTTTTTTCAATTATGACAAATGGCAACTTTATCTAAAGGGGAAAAAAAGGTTAGAAAAGTTAGATTCTCATAGGTATATCAACAGCCATTATCACTAAATATAATAGAGCTTTGACTGATAACCTGTGTGTTTTATATCCTTTAAATAGTTTAATATTCTAGTCTTTCTTGTCAAGGTAAATATTACACAATTTTAGTTAAGAAGACTCAGACATGTATCTGGCTACTATATATATTTAAAAAGTCCAATAGATAAATTATATATCTGTAGCAAATAAGATGTATATATTCGAGTATCACATAATTGGTTTCCTGTAGCAATTGCATGAAATTGCAATGGCTTGTAGGCACCAGTGATACATATTTTATATATGCAAGTGTTGTCTTTGGAGAAATGTTATAATGTGTGAAATATATATTTATTACTAGTCTTTCTCAATTTCTATGAATTATTTATACAGTCAGATTTGTTTTAAATGTTCATTATTTATTCAAAAACTACCTTTGTTAATAATAGTTTCTCTGTTAATTAGGAAGTAGACAGGTATTTGAAGCACAATGATTTCTTAGCTCTAAGGAGAAGGGAAATGCTGTACAAGAAATGGTTTGAAAGTGTTTCAAGACCTCTGCTTCAGAAAATTCAGGACAAAGTTGACAACCAGTCAAGCAAGGAAATAGAAGAGAGGAAGCGAAAACAGCTCTCCCTTTATCTAAACTATTGTAATGAGAAGGTATCAGAAAAGAAAAGCTGTTATTACTACAAGACATTGGGAAGCTGTTTGCAAAACTATTGGATTTGTGATTTTGGATGAAAACTGAAATTATTACTAGCTCTATAGAAGTTATAATTATTTTAACAGTAATACCTGAGAGAAATGTGTGGTTTATTGTGCCAGTTTAGAATAACAGGATTAGAATTTCATTTCATTATTTTTTTAAAATTTCAGTAGATAAAGCAGTGGTAGTAAACCTTTTTGGCCTTGGTATCAAAATTGGGAAAATACTTAACTTGACTCTTCTGGTGTGTCAATCAAAAAGAAACAATTTTCAATACACCCCACCCCCCCAATCTAGGCCACATTCAATAGTGGCACTCAGCACTGAGGCTGAGAAGCAGAAGCCTGGGCCTCACATTCAGCCCTAATGAGAATCCAGATTGTTGGGGGCAATGTGCTGACTCTGTAAACCACTTAGAGAGGGCTACAAAGCACTATGAAGTGGCATATAAGTCTGAGTGCTGTTGCTAATGCCACTGCTGCCACTTCAAAAAAGCCACGTCGCGCCATTCCCAAAGGACATAAGCCTTGGCATAATTGCCCGCACTATGCGGACTCCCCAGGATCTGCTGCAGGGCACTTGTCTTCAAGTAGTGCTCTCTTTCTGTTGACAGGCCCCTGCCTGCAGTCTACCGGCTCCAGGTTGCACAAGGCCTTCATTCTTGAAGCAGTTTTGGAGAATGCTCTTCCATGGACTTTACAGCCTCTGGAAACTGGAAACCTCTCATTCTCATGCAATTTTCAGAGGCTCTGGGGGCTCTATGAGGGCCCAGCCCTTTCGTATGACTTCTGGAGGGTTCAGAGAGCACACCACATTCTCATGCAGCCTCTGAAACCTTAAATTCTTCAGGAATGGGGCATGCTTTTGAGAACATTTGTTGTTGATGAAGCCAAAAGGTCATGGTGTGTCACTTTTGACACACATGTTGTAGATTAGCCATCACTGAAATGGGTCTAGGACAACTCAGCAATGGCCAGCTCACCACTGCCAAGTTGCCTTTACCAACTCACCGCCACCAAGTCGCCACAGGACAACTCCACATGGCCAACTTGCTGCAGGTGGACAGAGGGAGAGCCAGGTTGGCAGTTGAGCAACCGGGTGAGCAGAGCAGCAGTGGCGGCTGGAGGCTTCCTATTTTCACACACCCCTGCTCCCACTGCCGCTGTCACCACACTGAGCTCCAGGCCGAAGAGACTGGGGACAGCGGTGGCAGCAAGATGTGTGTGAAAATGGGATGCCCTGGGATGCCATCGCCTGTCTGCCACCCACCCTGCGCATCACTGCCACCACCATCTCTGGTCTGTTTGGTCCAGAATGCAGTGGCAAAGCTGGTGATGTGTGTGAAAATGGGAAACTCCTGCCCATTGCTCTGTGCTCTGCCTACCCACTTGCTCACCTGCCAACCTGGTTCTCCCTCCACCTGCAGTACTGTACTCTCCCTCTAGGTGACAACAGTGAGTTTCCCTGTGCAGCTTGGTCCTCTAGGGACAGGTTCACTGAGCGGTGAGTTGGAAATCGAGACAAGTGACATTCAAAAGCATTTGTGCAGCCTTAGTGAAACCTGTGTGCAGGAATATAACAATGCAGACACTAAAGTTTGGCAGCCTGTCCTCATCTCTCACTTATTTTGATACTATAATGATGAAGATCCTGGCCCTTAGTAGTTGCTTATTTGCATGCACTGACATTTACTGCACTTCAGGGTGAGCCTGGGACTCTCTGCTATGTTTGCTTTTTCTGTAGTTGGGTGGAAAGTAAAATGGGGAAGGGAAAGTTATATTTTTAACTCTATAAGATCTGTTTTAGAGGAAAAAAATTACTTTCTATGATATATATAATGTATTTAGCAAGCTTACTAATTTCCTTTTGGGTTTACCAAGATGAATGGTTGAATTTTTTTCCTTGAAATAATTGAATCTGTGCCAAAGACTTTATATGGCAAGGAGCAAAAATGTAGTGGCAAGATTAGTGTGGAGGCAGCCATCTATGGTATCTGTGAAAAGAAGACAAACTGCCTGCTTGTAAGAAAAGACAAGGGAGCATAACTCGTGGTGCAAACCAAGCAGAATTCTTCACTCTAATCTACAACATCAGTGAAGTGCATGGAACTCATAACTGAAGAATGGGGGAAAAGACTAGTTATAAGACTTGAACCAGCACATATAGAAAGTTGGATTTAAGTTGCCCTTATGGACTCATGGACTCATTGCACAGCTTTGAACATATAGTACGGGTAGTCCTCAACTTCCAACCATTCGTTTAGTAATAGTTTGAAGTTACAATGGCATTGAAAAGAGTGACTTATGACTGTTTTTCACACTTCCGACTTTGCATCATCCCCATGGTCATGGGATCAAAAAAATTTGGACGCTTGGCATGTGTTTATGGTGGTTGCAGTGTCCCAGGATCACCTGATCACCTTTGGCAACCTTCTAATGAGCAAAATCAATGGGGAAGCCAGATTCTTTTAATAACTGAGTGATACACTTAACACTTGTGGCAAGAAAGGCTATAAAATGGGGCAAAACTCACTTAACAACTGCCTTGCTTAGTAACAGACATTTCGGGCTCATTGTGGTCATAATTTGGGGATTACCTATATAATCTCAGAAAGTCAAAACTAGTCAGGTTATTTTACTTATTGCAGATTTTTCAATTGGAGTACTGACACATTTTGAGCCTCCTAGTAAAATTCCCAGGATCTGACCTGGGGGAGTAGAAACTCCTCGCTACCATCAACATAAGTAACCATAGTTATTTCTATTCTTGGCTTACTTTGCTTCACTCAGCAAAATCCTCTTCCATTCCCTCAGACATGATAGTTACTGAAGAAATCACATACATACAAATATGTGTGTACAATTGGCTAATCTCCATTTATGTATGCAGTATGTATAAATGCAGACCACATATTAGACTTCTGTTTTATTTGGGTTCCTGATTTGCTATATTTATTGTCCCGAAATGTTTGGATAAATGTCTCTTTGCATCACATATAGTCTTGGAGGCAATATCAATGAGTAATCCTCAAAAGGCAAAAATAGAGATTTTTGAAACAATAAGATTTATAATAAATGATTAGAAAGGGTGTACCATTTCGATATATGTGCATCTAAATTAACACTTGTGATTGGATTGTAAAAAGCTGCATTTGGCATAAATTTCTATTTGCAGTCACATTAATTGCTTGGCAGTAAGAAAAATGATCAATGAGTAATTTAAATTCTGTGCTCAGCTGATTATTTGCTGCATTCTGTATTTCCTTCTAAGGCTCTTACTTAATCCCCTCTCAAGGTGACTCCTTCCTCCATTTCACCCACTTTTAGTAATTTTAACCTATTCTCTTTTCTGCTCATTTTTTTTCTTTCCTCCCCCATTTCTCCATTATGTACTAGTCTTGCTTCCTCATCTGTACCATCTCATTTCATCTAACACTTGTGATTGGATTTGTATATAAAAACTGCATTCTGTCATTTCAAAGTTTACTATTTCAGTCTTACTTAATTGCCTTTGGCAGTAAGAAAGAATGAAACTTGTCCTTGACTTTCTATTATGTAGTATATTTTAACATTCTGTGCTTTTCTGCTCATATATTTGTTTTCTGCTTTCCTTGTATTTTTCCTTCTACTAGGCTTCTTCTACTCCAGGATCCTCCGTCTCATTATGTGTGCTCCTTCCTCCATTTCACCCACTTTTTGAGTCCCAGAGTCCTCCCTATAGTTCCTATTTCCCCTCTTTTCTTCCTCCATTTCCCTTCTCTCTCCTTCCATCTCCCCATCTGCCTCCCCTCCAATTATCGTTCTCCCCTCAGTCTTGCTTCCTCCATCTGTTCCATCTCATTTCTTTCATTTGCTTCCTCCATTTCCCCCTTACCTCCATTCACCCTCTATTTTTTTCCCTTCACCTTTCCTACAGCTATCCCCCACAGAACTGGTCAGTTCTCCAAATGCTTTGTCATCTCTCCCAAAATCAGTAGTTCCCCCTACCTCATCTCCTGTCCTTCAATCATCTGCTCCTTCAGCCATGGATCATTCTTCGGCCTCACAAAAGCCTCCGGATTCCGAACCAAAATACGGTTGTGACTTCAGTGCTTATCATTCCCATAACCCTTTCTTCCTTCCCGTCCTTCCGCCTATCCAGTCACAGAGGAGGTATCAAGCCCGGCAGAAGAATACTGACAGTGTTAAATATCCCTGAAGACAGAAGATGCTTTGGGTTTCTTTCAGTGCTCTGGCCCTTAAATAAAAGCCAGTTTTCTACGGTAGACCAGATTCAAATGTTTATGGTTGCAATGCTTCCTAAATGTTCATTGAAAATGACTGATGATTTAGGAGACTCAGGATTCACTGGTAATGGTAATTTAAGCACCATGGAGTGAAAAAAAAGAACCAAGAGATTGTGTAATTATGGATTTTATTTATTGTCTGCCCACATAATATTGTTATTTCCCTTAATGTTTGTAAGGCTGTGAACCTGAAGCCGGAATATATGCTATATTTTTTGTTCAGTGGGATATAGTTCTTGTAAATCTATATAAGGCATAACATAAAAATCTTACCTGGGATTATTTATTAAAGATATCCAGCTGTATGGGAAATTTCATCACTGCCAATGGATTTGGCTTCAAGGTCGTTTATAATGTAAATATACTGTATAACAGGCAAAAAAAATTGTGAGGCTGCCTCATTTTTGTAATGGAGAATGCTAGAGCCCATCCCTAGAAGTGCAGTTTGCAAGGCTCCTTAGTTCAGATATTGAAATATGTCTTACAAAGGAGCTTAGAGCAAATAAAAATTCATTTGAAATGTGGCTTACATCTCATTCAAAAACTAAACCATCATTCCTCAACTTATGTGTTATATTTAAATTTATTTTAAAAGCTTGCTTAGTCATGGTAACTTTTTTCTTTTTCAGAAAAAGAAGTTAAGCTTTGCCTTATTAGTATCAGAACTATGGCATATAAAGGGAATGATCAAACATTTCGTTCACATTTTTTATCTGCTGAAAATATCCCTAAACAAACATACATATATATTTTTCTATGAAATCATCATTTTCTGCAGTGTGGCAGGAAGAAAGGATGGAGAGGAAATAGTTAACCTCCCTCCCTCCCTGTTGGTCCCCATACATTAGAATAGAATTAGAATATAGAGAATAGAATAGAATAGAATAGAATAGAATAGAATAGAATAGAATTCCTTATTGGCCGGGTGTGATTGGACCCAAGCTTCTTTTTCAGGAGGGGAAAGGTCTCTAGTGATTAAAATAAAGCCCTCCAAAAATATGCTTTGTGGAAAGTGTAATTTGGTCCTTTCTGTCTCACATAACTAAAATTTCTTCTAAAAGGATCCATTAATTTATAGGCAAAGGGCAATTGCCCTCTGAAAATGTCAACCTCGGTAATGCTGAAAAGGTGTTGGGGCTTCATTTAATACAGTTTGTGTAGTAATTAAAATACTTGGTTTTTGTATTGGCTTGAATGAATCCCCTTTCCTATAAAATGGATAAAAGTATCATGATTCAGTGTTGTTGATTCATACTGCTGATAAAAATAAACTCATTGTATGTTATGAAAAGATGCTTCATAAGATGTTGTGAAAATTGGGACTATAAGAGTAATTTGTGTAAGATGTTTGTATTAGATGTTATTTAAGCTATCAAACAGGAAACACTAATTCTCTACTCTGAAGTAATAATATGTGATGGCCACAGGTTCACCAAGTGCTCTTTCTACTTACTCAGGGAGGTGCATTTTTAGAAAGTTATAGTCCATCATCGTATGATCCTTTCTCCCTGAAGACTACTCCAGACTTGTGGAAGGTGAGAGAGGCTGTACATTCCCATTTTCCTGGTGAGCTCTTGTTGACTTCTTTTTCTTAGCCTTCTGGAATGGACTTGTGAAGGACAGGCTTGGGTTAGATATTTTAAAAGAAGAGGTGGAAAATACCTCACAGGTAAATGGGTAGTTCTGGGATTGTCTTTCTTGCTACCAGAATTTAAATAAGGACACATCATTGCAGAGCTGGTCTTGCCTTTCCTGCAAAGATTCTCACCTTTCCCCCTTCCCACATTTAGAGCATATGCAGTTCTTGTAGTTCCCAGTTTCTGACTGCTTAAATAAAATGGACTTGTAATTTCTAAGAGCATAGGAGGGAAGAGCCATAAAGACAAAGACAGTATTTTACATACTTGAAATGGATATTGCTTGTAACTGCTGAAGTATCATTTACATAATTTACATGGTCTGACAGAGCAATTGGAGAATAACACATCACACTAGTTCACCCCGTTTGCCTCTCTTTGTGTAAGTCTTTTAAACAATGGTGAAAAGAGAATGATAAAGTATTCAAGTTTTCCTAGTGTAAGAATATGTGCACAAGTTCTTCGTAGAATGATTATGGCCCGTAATGCTCACATCTTACATAAAAGATGCATTGGTGTAGTTACTCTTATATTATAGATTAGGGAATGAAATTTGAAAATGTTGGCTTGCTGAATGTTTCTGGTTGGGCCGAAGGTGGAGCAGGCAATCAGAGGGTTTATCCAGTACTTGACTCAGCTGCATTGCCCAGAAACCAGATCTTTTTTAGGGACCCTATCATTTGGCAGTGCACAAGAAAAAAAGAAGGGGCCAATTTTACCTTCAACCTTAATCTTTGCTTGGCAGTTGGGTCTAGCTAAAAAGAATCTAAAGTTGAATTGTGAGGTGGAGGAATTGGTTAGGCCCAAGAATAGGAGGACAGAAGTTCAGTATCTATACTTTAACACCAGTTGTGAACAAAGTATGTTTGGTATCTTCTTGCAGGGTGACATGATTGCACTTTTCTTTCAAGGTTCAGTGTTCAAGCTTCTAAATGCTCCTTGATGCATATAGCAACTGAACTACAGGTAGTCCTCAACATACAAACAGTTCATTTAGTGACCATACAAAGTTATAATGGCACTGAAAAAAGGGACTTATGACTGCTTTTTACACTTAGGACCACTGCCTTATTCCTATAGTCACATGATCAAAATTCAGACACTTCCCAACTGGTTCATATTTATGAGAGCTGCAATGTCCCAGAGTCATGTGATCACCTTTTGTGACTTTCTGCCAAGCAAAGTAGGGAAGCCAGATTACAACCGTGTTGCTAATTTAACAACTGTGGCAAGAAAGGTTGTAAAGATTGTAAAATAGGACAAAACTCACTTAACTGCCTGGGCAACAGAAATATTGGGCTCAACTGTGGTCATAAGTCAAGGACTGTATAGGTCTGAATAATTTGATGTCATGAAGTATTGAAATATGAATAGAAGCTGTTTTTCCCCCCTCTAGGCATCAGTTCCTCCTTTACATGATCCCTTGTTAAAGGAAATAGAAGGAAGATACATTGAAGCCAGCATTATGCAGCAGTGTGAAACAGGTTCTTTAATATTTCTGTTTGCTTCTGATCATCTTCAGGTTTTAATGTCTGAGACTTTAAAGACCCTAGACCAGATTTTTGAATGGTTCTTCTCTATTTCTCTTGCATTAATCTTAAAATAGTATGGCCAATTTGAAAAAATATTGGAAATGGTTTGCACAATGTGATATATACATCAAATGGTATGTTTGTAGCTTGGGGCTGGGATGGGGAGATTGGATTTGTCTCAATATTGTACAGGATTTTTTTAATCAGAAAGTTTGCCTAATGAGGAGGAAAAAGCCTTTCTTCTATATGCCTTGCAACTTTCCACAGGAAAAGTATATTCTTCTAAAGATATTCATGAACTACACAAGACTGAGTTACCACCACTTCCTTTGGGTCGGCAGCTTATAAATCCCATAGAGTGGCTGAAAGTCCCATTCCAGTATATGGAAAGTGATGTCCGTAAAAAATGCAGGTAAAGTTTGAGAGACTTTTACATTTTTAAAATTTATTTTCTGTTGAATAGCAATCATATATAAAAGTTGATTATGAAGCTAGCAAAGGCACTGCGAGCCGGTCCTTCGCTGTTTCCAGGGCAACCCCACAGGCCAGATCTAAGCACCCCACAGGCCAGATCCGGCCCATGGGCCTTGAGTTTGACATCCCTGAAATAATAGAATCTCTTCTTGTGATGAGGCTCAGTTCTTGTTTTTCCGAATGTTGCTTTGTTTCATTTTGTCAGAACCGAATGTAGTTCTTCATGATAGCCTGTATGTCCACCTGGGTCTGCAGCTAGCCACAAAGCTATCAAGATGACCTTTGCTCTTCACCATGCAAGGTCAAAAGGGTTTGTTGATTGTTGAGATGCATATTTTGCTGCTCCATGGAGGGATGAGTATATATTTTAAGGGGAGGTTGTCTTGGGAGTCATTTGTCTGCTTGGTTGCTTCTAGAAATATGTACGTCCCATTTTGTTTTAAATTACATGTATCATTTAAAACAAAAACACTAACACAAGAATGCCCATTTAATCGGTCCCTTTAGTGTGGATGCTATTCCCTGTTTGGAAATGAGTAGTCATTTGAAAATACATATAATGGCTTATAAGATAGCTGAAGACCATTATAAAAATACTTCTAGTTATATTTGGCCTTTGGTGAATTTAACAGGATAACAAAGTTGGAAGGGACCTTGGGGGCATTCTAATCCAACCCCCTGCTCAAGCAGGAGACCCTATACCAGTGATGGCGAGCCTATGGCATGCATGCCGGAAGTGAGCCATTGCCCAAGATCAGGTGCACTGCGCATGCACCTCCTGCCAGCCAGCTGATTGTTGGGTATCTACTGTGCATCTGCGGGGGGCGCACGGGAGATGCGCATGCATGTGCAGAGGGTTGCAGCGTACTGTGCGTGGGGGGGTCGCGTGCGCATGCGCATGGAGTTGGGGAGGTTGCATGCACAGTGCATTATGGGTGCAGGCATGCATGCGCATGTGCGTACTTTCGGCACGCAAAGACGAAAAGGTTAGTCGTCATTGCCCTATACCAGTGGTGGCTAACCTTTTTGGGCTCCTGTGCCAAAAATTGTGCGTGCGCTTGTACGCTTGCACTCGTGTGCCAGCACCCAGAAGGCAATGCGCGTCCCTCCCCATGTCCCCTACACATGTGCGCACAATCCCCCACCTCCCCCTTACCTGCAGTGCACCTCACAGCTGATTTTCGGCCACTTTGAGGCCTTTTTTGGTCTCCCAAAGGCTTGAGGAAGGCTTCTGCAGGCTTCTACAAGCTTTGTAGGCCAAAATCTAGCCCCATTTCATCACTTCCTGTTTTTTTGAAAATACCAGAAGTGACGAAACAGGACTAGATTTCGGCCTACAAAGCTTGTAGAAGCCTGCAGAAGCGTTTCCTCAAGCCTTTGGGAGGCTGAAAAAGGTCTCAAACCAGCCGAAAATCAGCTGTGAGGCGCACACATGCGCAGTGAGGTAAGTTAGCCTGCAGCTTGTGTGCTAGCACAAATGGCTCTGCGTGCCACCTGTGGCATGCGTGCCATAGGTTCGCCATTACGGCCCTATACCATTCCAGACAAATGGCTGCCCATTCTCTTCTAAAAACCTCCAGTGATGGAGCTCCCACAACTTCTGAAGACAAATTGTTCCATTGGTTAATTGTTCTCACTGTCAAGAAGTGTTTCCTTAGTTCTAGGCTGGATCTCTCCTTGATAAGCCTCCATTTACTCCTTATTTTACCCTCAGGTGTTTTGGAGAATAGGCCAACCCCCACTTCTGCATGAAAGCCCCTCAGATATTGGAACATTGCTATCATGTCACATCTAGTTTTTCTCTTCATTAGGCTACACATACCCAGTTCCTGCAACTTCATTGAAGCTTGCAAATTTGCTTACAAAATCTGTTTGCAAATTTGTTGAAGTTTGTGTATTTAATAGGTACATGGTAAACTGAAATTCTTATTATTATCTACACACTAAGTCTCACAATAGGTAGACTTCTTTCTTTGTGTCCAACACCGGTGTCTCAACCTTGGCAGTTTTGAGATCAACTGGGAGCCAAAGTTCTCATATCTCCAAGTTGCTAAGGTTGTGAATTACTGATTTAACGTGATTTCCATTTTGGTGTATCTCCTCTATAGACCGTTTTGTGGCCTATGTACACATAAAGTGGGAGGCCTACTCAGCCTAGATTATGCTTTAAAGCAGGTCATGTTTTTATCTTGTCCTAAAATAGGGACTTTTGCTGTTAGTAATTTGAAAGAGAAATCCTGTCAGAAGTTTATTAAAAACTGTTTAGGAAAATTGAAAAATTGACCTGAAGTGTGAAATCACATCCTTAGATACAAGGCTAGTTTTTATTTAAAAAAAAAAAAACCTGTGACTTTTGAGGAACAGTTGTGAAATTTTTTCCCCAAATAAGGTAAGTGAGGAGAAATTAAATTCAGATTTGCCAGAAAAAGAATTATATGAAACTGTAGAGGGAAGGAAAAATTTTATTCAAGCCAAGATAAAGTGGTTTCTTGGGGGAGGAATTTAATGAACCATCAGTGAACATAGTAAAAATCTCTGTGTATTGCGCAGAATAGAATTGAGAATGTTGTGTGCAGGACAGTATGCCAGATAATAACATTGGTGTATTAATAATAAAAAAAATGATTAAAAATCACAGGATTTTTTTTAGATATTAATACTAAATAGTAACCACATATATGAAGTTCTTAAACCAGACAAATGCTTTCTTTTCATTAGTCACGGAGTAATCCTTTTGTCCAATCTATTTTCATAAAAGAATATCAATGTTATTAATTTTACCTTGGAAGAAGTCTGGGATAGACATCCGTAGCTGTATTTTAAGGCAATGTATTGTTTGGCATAAAGAACTCTTGATAGAGTGTTTCAGGAGGGATCAAAATATATTTTCTGAAAAGTTATATGATGCTGTATTTTGATGCAAAAATGGTAGATTGTGATGGGTAACCACTATGGGCAAATTACTGTCTTTTATTATTTGAAAGTTGTTAGGGGCAGTTCAGTATAAAATGTATCTCTTTTTTATTTATTTTTTCTAGTTGTATATCTGCCACCTCTTATTTGTGACTTTGGGCAGTTCATACTGTAGTTAAAAAAAACCCAAATACAGTAACACAATCAATAAACAAGCACAGGAAAACAGTAAAAACACAATAGCTAAATAAATACCTAACTGAAACCAACATTCATAAAAAAGCAGGAAAGTCTTGAATCAGTAAGTATGGTCCCATCAGATGAGACTCCTTCATGGACTCTTACCATGCCCTTTCTGTTGGACCTGAGAGGAGTGGTCCTTCTTCTCTAATAGAGGAAAGCTATTCTTATACTCCCACTTGAGACTTCCCCCAATCTGTATTCTACTAAACACAAAGAAGACTGTTCATGGTGTATCAGGCTGAGATTCTGATCCCCAATTTAAAACCGAAAAGTTAGTTCTTCTTTAATTTTCACTTTCATTGGTTCGGGACTAGGCTGTGTGAGATAATTAAGTGATTTATAGAAAGATAACCTCTTCTGTGAAGTGGAATTCAGGATCTCAGGATCGCACTTCTAGGGATCCTTCAACAAGGCCCACCTTCGTAAGAATTACAAATGGAATGATGATGAATGCCACTGACATTCTAATATATCACTAACCACCTCTTTTCCAAATGTATTGAAGTCATTTAGCAAACAACTAAACTTTCTTTTTACTGTTTTTCACGTTAGTTACCCCGTTCCTTCCTTATTTAAGGTCAGTTGTAGAATAAAAGAAAACCAACCCCCTCATCTGATCTACTTAAAACACAATGGCTTGCTTAAACAGTAAACATTCACAATCTGAGCTATATTTTGGAGGAACAATGGAATTAGGTAGGCAACGTTACAGTAATTAGATCCAATAGTGACCTTGAAATTTCATTTCCAGAAAACAAGAGGAATTGGCAGGAACAAATCCTTGTAATTTACCTCTAGGGCAGAGTATGGTTCCTGTTCTTATTCTTATTCTTTTTTGTAGGAAGGCACATATGAGAGCTAGGAAAGGTAAAGAGCAAGAGAAACCAAGAAAGAAGGAAATAAACTTTCTCCCTAGGGGCTCAACAACCAGGAAAGCCAGGAACCTGCTCTCTGGTTCAAAACAGGAAATGATCTGGGTCTAACACCAGGCCTTCTGCCAACATTTAAGTCTGCCTTTTAAAGCCAAGGGGGAGATTTCCCACTGAAGATGATCTGTCATCTCCCTCACAGAATGTAATTCCATGTTGCTCATTCACTGTGCCTTTTACATTGTCCACAGCTCCACCATCATCAACAGTAACAAGGTTTGGTTTTATGTATCACTGAAATCAAAAGGTAATGTTTGAAAATTGGCCACCTTTTTGAGTGTCAAGCAGCATCAGTGTAGCACAGCATACAACTGGTTCAACAGAGGTAAACACTGGTGCTTAGCAATAACAGGCAGCATTAACCATCCTAATTTCATTCTGTTAAAAGGCAAAAAATGAGCCCAACTAGAAACCAGAGTTCTATGGAATTCAAGAGCTGGGGTGACTTGGCCTTGCCTCCACTGAAGCAGAGAGTCCCCTCTATCAGGAAATCAGAGTTCACCCAAATGGCCAGTCTTTTGTCAAAACAAATATTTACTGGCACACCAGTTCGAAAACCAAAAATAAAATTTGCTTCCTATTGATCTTTCTTTGAAACTGATTCCTCGTAAAGGGATAATGCCAAAATTTGCGGCATAAATGTGTGATCCAATTACTTAGAAGGAATGATCAGAAGCTTTTTCCGCATCAGGGACTACTGAGAATAGTAAAACACAGGCTGCAGGGGTTTTATGCTTAAATGCTTGAAATTGTGACTGCCTATGACTGCTTTCAAATATTTTCTTATAGGGGGAAAATCACAGAACTTACTACATAAGTACACTTTATTTCAGAAGCTTAAGTGGAATATGGGTAGGCAGTACTTCAGATACAGAGATAAAAAGATGTTTTGGAGCACACAGGAATATGCTCTTAAAAGCAGCTGTGGTTTTTTTCTGCAAGTGTGTGTGCCTGCTGTAGCTGCTGAGAAGAATGCATTTGGCTTCAGAAGTTGCAATCAGATGCTAGTTGAGTGCCTTCCATGCTCCAAAGCATCTTTTGGTCTTTGGACTCTGCTGACCTGAGCTGAATTGTTCCAAAAGACTGAACAACAGACTTTCATAAATTTAGCAGGAATATGGCTTTCCCTGTTTCCATAAGTTATTTTCCTATTCAGATACAAAGCAAATTTAACAGCCTGTCCACAAACAGCTAAAAAATATTCAGTTACTTCATTTCTAAAGGCTCATTGAGAGATTAGTGATTCTGCTCCTGGTGCAATATAGACTTTTTACATATTAAAAGTAAGGAATCTTCTTTGATAGAGTTAAGAGTTACTTCAAGAGTTTATCTTTTAAAGCTCAGAGCTGACATTTTCTTTCATAAAATCCTGCTCTATCACATAAATGTTTTTTTTAATCCATTTAACTTACTGTCTTTTAACTTCATTTGATTCAGTTTTATGGTATTGTCTTTTTGGTACAAGTACTGAAGTTGTAAAACCTAAATAATGTGCAGGAACAAAGATAGAATTAGTGTTGCAGCTTACAGGAAAATACATATTTTTTCAAATAAAAGCATTACTTTTCCATGTTTCAATTTTGGAGACTGAAAGTAGAAGTAATTTCAAGCCAGTTGCCTAATCCTACATTGCTTCATGGTTGTGAACTATTAAAATATACCTGATTATAAAAAGTATAGTCTTCTGCTAAACATAATCTTTTAAGGTAAAGTGAAAAGTCTCAATGCATAGCAGTATGATTGAGGCTCAATTATTCAATGACAAAGTAATGTGCACTTCCGTTGTTCAGGATGCACATACATGCACCGTGCACATTTGAAAAAAAGTAGAAAAGAACCAGAAGTGTATCGATGAATAAGAGTGGTTGTGTACTGTTAGCAGACAGATTATTTCTCCTGATGTGTTCTGGGAAGGAATGGATGTTAGGGACAATTGAATGGGAATTTCTGCTTGGAAAATCTTTTTAATATTGAAAATTTCTTTTTTTCTGTTGGCCTGAAGTATATCAGTTGCAAATAAAAAAGGAACCAAAAATTCAAATGGTCTAAAATTGTGAGAAAATTACCTTTGTAGCACTCTAAAGAGCTGTTTTGCCTTCTCTGTACCCAAGAAATATGCTTGTGTGTATGAATACATGAATTTCAAGATAAATTGTATCGCCTGACAGAACCACCAGAATTATTTCTTTTCAAAGGTTTAAATGTTTTAAGTGTAATTGTTTTCTTATGGCATAAACTTTGACTTTTTCCCCTCTTCAATATATGGGAGTTTTTAAACTGCAATTTGGCTTATGTAAACTTCAGTAGTGCTTGTTTCTTTTCCACTTGCCCAGAAATGACTATTATACAGACATTTATACAACGTGTTTAAACTTCAGTTAATTGAATATATACTTTTGGGAACGTAGGTTTTTATTTCATATTAATAAAAATGCATTTCAGAAAACTGTTTCTCAGGTTTGCAATTCACTTAGCTATATGGAAAGGCAGCACTTAAGGCATACAACTTCACTCATTGTTTTAAATTAAAAGTAATACATATATCCGAGATGCATATTCAAAATGCACAGCTCTTGCTCAACCCTTACATTCTATAAAGAGGAATCCTTCCCAATAAAGAGCATGGTTCAATTGCAGCACATTTTTTTAAAATGGCAAATAAATAAACACTAGCTGTGCTCAAGCTCTATTAATAAAGCCATATCAGAGGAGTTTGGACGAACGCTCTTGACTTGAATAATGAATTCCATAAAATCCTATATAGCAATTCCAGTAGTAAATGTAACTGGTTTTAAAACGTTGGTAATTTTGCACGATTCCATTCCTAGATTCTTTCTTACTCATTTACATTCCAGAATACAATACAACTGGCTTAAGGAAAGTAATATGCCACATATTAATATATAGAGAAATTACAATATATTCACCAGCTTATTTTATTTACCATAGAGCTCAAGGTAACATTAACCTCCTTGGAATCTTTGACTTGGACATGTTTTAGCTGCATGTTTTATTGAGATCTGCAAGAAATTCCACTTTTCAAAATATTATTAGGCCACTTGAATCATTTGAAGGAGCTCTCTGAAGCCATGGCTTGAGCATCAGGATGGCTTGGCGTGGCTGCTTCAAAGACTGCTCCCTATTATCTGCACACATCTTACCTGGGATTGCTGCTGATGGGCCACCTTCAAGAGGATATGGTCTCCTGATGCCTTAAGCAGTGGCTTTAGAGAGTGCTTTGGTTGTTTGCGTCCAAATCATTATGTCCCACATTATATAAAAGGATTTATCTTATTTACTACCAAAAAACCTTGGTAAATTTCCAAAATTATTGAGAGAGAGAGAGATTTTATTTCCTTTTTACAAGAGAAGCAAGTTTTTTAAAGGCTGCACTTTGTGTCAACATGTAATTTTGAAAGGATCCTGAAGTGCCGAAACTTCTTCCACAATTATATCCTGAGATACCTGAGATAAGGGTCAATCAGACTCCATTTTCTGAACCTGAAGAAGGATTTTAGCTCCGAACTAAAATATCCTATGGTTCATTGAAACCTAAGCGGAGATATTTCAAACATTTTAAATTGGCAGATTCCTTGATAATGCTTTAAAGGAATCTGAAATAAACACTGGCATTTGCTTTAAAAATATTTACTTTCAATAAAGAAAGGCACTGTCTTATATTATCTCACATACAGTATATTGCATAGATTGCCACCAACATAGGAGTGCAAAGCACAGAGCTAAATAATATATACAAGGAGAAATAATGTCCATGTGACCAGGCAAAATGATTTTGCAGCAATATTTATACACTGCTTGTAAAACATGCCAGTAAGAGCAGTTCAATGATCTATGCTGGTCCTGGCTGTTATAAATAAAACATATTTTCTTTCTTTAAACAAGTGTTTTCTGGTCAAATAACTGTAAATCAAAGCGTACCCAAACTTCCCCTGTTGGTACTTCATGCAGTAGTAAACGTTTAGTTGTAGGTCCTTTGTTTTCTTGCTCTGTCCTGATTTTGGCTACAGGAACTTCAGTGCGACCCAAAAACTCTGCATAACAACAACAAAATTCTTAAGTCAGATCACCAAACATGAAACACAATCATGAACAGACAATGAAGAGAGATCTTAGAGAAATAAAGAAAATTAAGCATTATCACAGCATATTCTGGACCAGGGGTCTACAACCTTAAACACTCCAACAGCCATTTAGACCTGTTTCCCACAGAAAACACCAGGAACCAATAATTTAACAAACGGTGTGACTGGGTGGATGTGGTCAATGTGATGTCACTCACTCCCACCCAGTCACCTGACCTTGCAGCCACGCCTACACAGCTGGTTATTAGGGCAGAGAACCGGTTGTTAAATTATTTGCATCCCCGGCCTCACCCCACTTCTTGCCACACTCGGCCTCAGGTATGTTCACCTTCTCTCTGTCTGTCTCTCTGTGTGCGTCTCTCTGTCTCTCAACTCTCTCTCTGATTCTGATTCTCCGTCATCTCATCTCTAGCTGGGTCTTGCTGCCTGATAACAGCAGGAAACGGCGGGCGGCTACTTCTGCCCTTTATTGGTGCTGGATGCACCTTGGTCGCACAATCTACTCTCCACCCCAAGATACTGGCCCAACTTGTGCTGCGGCTGCGACTGATGCTGCTTGTGTTGCCAGGGGCGAGTGGGGCAGGGTCTCATTGTGGTTCTACATTGTAATGGCCCCTGGAGGAGGAGGGGACCCTGTCTCCCCCATTGTGAAGTGCGCTAAATTTCACTGTGCTGCGCAAGGTGCTGCAAGACCAACTAGCAGGCCATGGAGGCGGCAACAGCAGTGGCATCGGCCGCTTCTCTCTGCAGCAGAGGGATGAAAGGAGGGAGCTGCAGCAGAGGGATAAAAGAGCCACATGCGGCTCCAGAGCCGCGATTGTCAACCCTTGTTCTGGACAATCAAAATCAGTCGGGGTCTGGCAACTTTTTGAGCCTATGGTTCTGTTTTCTATTCAGTAGAATTGGAAGGAAATTTTTAAATATTTGAAACACAGAATTCCACACATACCATCAGGTGAAAACTGATCCCTGTCAAACATGGTGATACATAATACATCTTGATAAAGGTCTTTGATGAAGAATTGACAGTTAAAGTTCCATTTGGGATTCAAGGTATCTGGCAGTGTCCTGGTAGTGTAGCTTTGAGATCCCATGCTAACTTCGCAATATGGATTGCTTTTTCCTTAATTCAAAACAGAAATGCATCTGTGTTTATTTATATATTAAATTCATATGCTACCCATCTCACTTTGCAAAGCAACTCTGCGGGTTACAATTAAAATAACAAATAGAAAGAATCTTCAATAAGGAAATAAACCAAAGACAAGATTGATATACCAGTGGCATCACACAGGTAGTCCTTGACTTATAACAGTTCATTTAATGGCTGTTCAAAGTTATAACGGCACTGAAAAAAGTGACATTTCCGTTTTTCATACTTAGGACCACTGCAGCATCTCCATGGTCAGGCTGATCAAAATTCAGCCACTTGGCAACTGACTCATTACGGTTGCAGTGTCTCGGGGTCGTGTGATCACCTTTGGTGACCTTCTGACAAGCAAAGTCAATGGGGAAGCCAGATTCACTTTACAACCAGGTTACTAAGTTAACAACTGCAATGATTCACTTAACAACTGTGGCAAGGAAGGGGGGATAGTTACTTAACAACTAATTCACTTAGCAACAGAAATTTTGGGCTCAACTGGGATTGTAAGTCGAGGACTACTTGTTCTTATTAGTCCACCAGCCTCCTCCAACACAGAGCACCAAGGCAACTGGCACAGCCAGGTCTGACCTTCCAGAAGGTCAAAAGGGTGCATTCACAACAGTTTCTCCAAAGAATAATTTTATGGTTTTAATATCTGGTTATAAATGTCTGCAATGATCTTCAGCATGTTTGTTTATTTAATGTGTGCAGTTATCTTTGGCATGTTTTTATTATTTATTTATTTATTTATTTATTTATTTATTTATTTATTTATTTATTTATTAGACTTGTATGCAGCCCTCTCTCCCTAAGGACTCAGGGTGAACAATAAAACCCAATACAAATTACAATAAAAAACATTAAACCAATACAAGCCTAATTGATCTTTATACAAATTTAAAAATTAAAACAAGTATAAAATCAACCCACACCCGAAATCAGTCCAGACCGGCCTGTTGAAACAACCAGGTCTTCAGGTCCTGGCGGAAGGAGCGGAGATCAGGGCCAAACGGAGGTCCACGGGGAGTTTGTTCCATAGGGCGGGTGCTCCCACAGAAAAGGCCCTAACCCTGGGCACCGCCAGTCGACAATTTAATTTATATCCGACCTTTACCGTGTTTCCCTGGGCTTGAAAATAAGCACTCGGGTATTTTTGAGGAGGTCTTATTTCTTTTTAACTGCAGGAGGCGGCGAGTGCGGGGGCCAATGGGAGAGGGAATGCAGCTACTGCTGGTCCTGCCCTCTGTATCCCACTGTTTGCTTGCCTGCGACTGCAAAGGACCAAGCTTTTGGCATGCCCTGGCCTCCATTGCCCTGCCTGCTGGCCCAGCTGCTGCTGGGACACTTCTCGGCTGTGGTGGGTGCCATGCTGGCCGCCCATGCTACTGCTGGCCTCGTGGGGGATCTTGGCCCTCCTGGCAGGGCAGGTAGAGGCTGCAGGCAAGCAGACAGTGGAACAGAGAGTGGGGCAAAGCGTCCTCTTTGCAAGCAGATGAAGCTTTGTCTCCCTCTGGGAGAAAAGTGTGCAGCACAGCCAGGCAGAGGCGATCCCAATGTGTTACCCACTCTGTCCCACCGTGTCTCGGGCTTGCCTTGCAGCCATGCCGACCAAATACCCACACAGGGTGTCAAGGATCACTGCCTCCCCTATGCCCATGTCTCTGCCTCTGCCAGCTGCCGCTGCACGAGTCTCCCACAAGCATCTCATGAGTCAGGCAGCCGCACAGTCTGGATCGCCTGTCTTCTCCACCCCTCACCTCTGCATCCATGCTCAGACTTAACGATATTTGTGCTGTGCCAAGGGGCCGGCAGGCTGGCCGCTGCTGGACATCATCAGCCCAGAGAACGTATTCAGCAGGTTCTGACCAGTTCTGGAGAATCGGTAGCGGAAATTTTGAATAGTTCGTAGAACCGGTGGAAATCTTCCCCCGAGAGTGGGGAGAGAATGGAGATTTTACAGTATCTTTCCCCTGCCACGCCCACCAAGCCACACCCATCAAGTCATGCCACGCCCACCACACCCACAGAATCAGTAGTAAATTTTTTTGAATCCCACCACTGCATCAGCCCCTGCATGCTTGCCACCTCTCATGCTGGCTATGTCCATTCCCTGTCCCCCGGCTTACATGGCTTATATTAGGCCCACTCCCCAAAAAATCAGGCTAGGGCTTATTTTCGGGGTGGGTCTTATTTTCGGGGAAACACGGTATTCATATATTCACCATACTATGCAGGAAAAAAATCTCCCCTGCAAGGCTACATATTATATTTTGGAAATACATGCTTGGCAACCTCCACTTCTAACAGCAAATCCCCCCCTCAATTAGTTTAAACTATATGGTCAGATAGTTGACAATCCATCCCTAAATTATTACCATTAGGTTTACAGGCTTTTAATTCTGTTGCTTCAATCACATGCACCATCAAGCGTCCTATTCCTGAACTTTTTTGTGACCGAGCTGAAAAAGAAATAAAAATGAGATGTGAGAAAAAGATTTCAGAACATACTATTGGCAGATTTGCACAAAAGCTATTTCTGCAGTTTGCAAGTGGATCAATTTGTTCTGGGATTGTTTCATGAATACTAGATACTACAGCAACCAGGTTGTCAATTGGTATTGATACAGATCAGTGTACAGTCAGTGTTTTTCTGTTAACACATCTACACCTAAATAAAAAGGAATCTAGTACATCTTTAGAGATGGTACTACTCAACTTATTTTAAAAGCCAAAGTATCTTTATGAATCCTGCTGTCTTAGAATTTTTGAAAATGTCATCTGGCTAACAAAATATATCACTTGACATACATGCCAAATCCTTCCAATCTCACAAAAAATAGCTGTTACTAAAAGTTGCAGTCAGTCGCAGATCAGCACCTTGGTAAGCCTTTTCATGTTTCTTTTTTTCAGTTTCAATATATTGTTCTGAGGCGCCTTTAATTTTCTGGACCCAGGCAGTTCTACAAGAATAAATAATTTTGTTAAAGGATAATAATACAGACAAATTCCTTGTGAGTCTAATCACATGTGGCCAATAAAGCTAAGCTATTCTGTTCTGTTCATAACAAAAACAACATAAGAGATTTGACTTCATCTGAACACTTGTGAATGTTACATTCTAATTTCCTTTCTAATTATTGACTCCTGAAAACATACAACATATAAGAAATTTTAAATATGAGATATATAGTAGATATATAGATGTACTGATCAATATGTTTGTAGCCATATAACAAAACAGAGCAAATTTCTCTATTCTCAGTACCATTTATTATAGAATGTTAAAGCTGCAACAGACTATTTAAGGGATTTTGTATGCCAGTTTCCCTTAAGGTAATTAGTATTCTTACTTTCATTATATTTGATTTTGGTTACAGAGATTATGAATCCTGTAATTTCTGCAATTCGTGAAATTACCAATCTATTTTTTAAGTATTAAGATACAAAGTTGAAGTATGCAGCCAATTTGTGGTACACCCTTGTGTTTGAACATTTTGTTTTCAATCACGCCTTTTGGATACAAATAAAAGATTTACTACAGTCAAAGAATCCAAGAACAAGCATAAAAGCAAAAAAGAAAACAGCATACATTTTGACATTTCATGGGAAAGAAATTCAGAAAAGGTTTCATTCCTTTTTTTAGACATGAATTTGGAGGCTCACCTTTCATTTATATTGTCTGTTTTCAGTGTGTAGACTCGGTCAATATGGGAGATGTGGAAAATTGGCTCATCACTAGAAGGGTCAGTTGGCAATTTCACTAGGACTTCATTAAGAAAAATAGGCTGGAAGAAACAGATTTTGATTCAGTTAGTTCAAACATTTCAGCAAAAAGTGACAGGCTGATTAGCAAAAAGGGATTGAAAAACTTGGTAATCTGAAGAGGCTTGTTTTGAATAAAAGTTTGTATCTGAAATTAGGAATGATTTTGAAAGAAGTCAACTATTCATGCAAATAACATTTAATTCAGTGCATCAATCTTTTCTTTAAAAAAAAAACAAGGTGAAGGAATTTGATAACCATAATCACTTCATTTATTATTTTCTTTTTAAATCTGGCATTCTTTCTGAAGAACCTATTGTGCCCATAAATTACAATTGATTTTGTTAAAAAATAAAAGTGTTGAATATAGCTCTATACATCTTAAGCGAGGAGAATAAGTTTAATTTTCACATCAAGTATTCTCTTGGAACTCCTTCCCAAGTATATATTTGTTGTTTCATCTCTTGCAAGGAATGATGACTTTCATATTTAGATAAGCCAAAGGAATAGGTAGGCTTCTCCAGAAAGCTTGACACAGTTGAATAGCCACAGCACACAGCATCCATGTGCTCATAGCCAAGAAAAAACATGCCTTTAGAAACTCACCCAAATTTGAATGCACAAAATAAATTTAACAACATAAAAATAAAACTCAGCAAGACTTCCATAACCAGTATGGCTCCTTAGCTTATCTTAAGAAGGAAAGACAAGTGTTTACATACGGTTGTATGTTGCTGAAATTAGGCTAAATAATGATATTGAATGAAGCAACCTTGTTCTTAAAAAAAAAGCCCACAAATAGGTTGCATTGTGCCTCTAACCAATGTTTAGGCAGTTTAGAAAAAATAAGTCCCATTAATACAGATGACTTCATCTACAATCTGACTTTGGATCAGTAAATTCAAAACTATTATTGCTAATTAGAAGGTGACATGATACAATTAACACTAGCTGCATATTGGAAGAAAAAAATTACAGGTTAAAGAACAACGTATTTCTATTCCTAGAAATCCAATTTCCTCCCAGTTGAGATAACTTGAATTCACTCACCACTTTGTACATTTTAAACTGGGAATTTGATTTGGGGCTGAACAGTTTATCCGATCCTGTAGAGACGAACTGCTTCACCATGTAGGTGAGAAGCAGGAAGTCATTGAAGAGAAAACCATAGAGTTCTTTGTTGCTCTTTGTCTTATAAAGCTTGCCGCTGTGCAGAAGTTTCCGTGGTCCCAAACAGTTGGTCAGTGAGTTGAAAACCAATTGCTGGGAGAGAAAAAAAAGAGGCAAAGCACACTGATTTTCTTCAACATATAAATTATTCTACTTAAAAACCATGTTGCTGATATCATGTCTTATTATAATTAGTCCTAGCAAATGATTCAATTTTCTCAATTTGGAAGATGACATTTTTACATATTTAGTATCTATGGAAGGCTTTTAATAGGCTTTGAATTTTGCTTTTGTGTTCTGACAGGCTTATAAAGGTATGATGATACAACATTCCTCTGAGCATTTCTGGAACTTGAACTAATTATTTTAGAAGATGTAAAGCATCTCTCTGTAGCCTTGGGGTTTTGTACTAAGAGAGTTCATTTCTTTTAATTTTCTTAAAAGGCATGCTTCTCATTCATCTAGAAACAAATCAATGTCTCAGAATGGATAACTATTTGCACAAAGCATTATTATGGAGCTTGCATATCCTGGGGCAGTGCATGGCTCCAGTATTTCTTTCATTGCCATTGTGATGTAGTTGTTCCAAGAGTTCATTAAATCAGCGTCATTTCCCTTTTTTAAAAAAAAGTCTTGTACATCTGGTAAATTCTCGTATATACATTGCCTATATAATGTATGGATGAATGTATTAGGTATGCAATTCAGATATTTATTTATTTATTTATTTATTTATTTATTTATTTATTTATTTATTTACTTACTTACTTACTTATTTATTTATTTATTCGATTTATATGCCGCCCTATCTCCTGAGGGACTCAGGGCGGCTTACAATTAAAATAGATTTAATACAATTAAACAAATGATTGACGAAGTCGAGATCTTAATGCTGGTTAGGATAATTTGAAATACGTTCAAAACCCTCTTCCGTTCTCCCTCAGTCCAGGTAGGCTATAGTTGGAATAGCCAGGTTTTTAACTCACGGTGGAAGGAGCGGAGGTCGGGGGCTGTCCGGGGCCCTGGGGGGAGTTGATTCCAAAGGGTGGGTGCTCCCACCGAGAAGGCCCTACTCCTATTATATCTAAAGATTTAGGAGGTGTTATCTAACATTTCTTCCATGTCATAGGAACTATGCAATAGCACATTTGAATTGGATCTCTTGACACTGAGCCCCAATTACCTCAACAAGTCCTTCGCACTGGACATGGGACTGTATCCATTCAAGTCTGTCTGAATTTTCCTTCTCACGCACCCCCTCATTCACTTGGGAACACAATTCTTCAGCCCGCTCAAGAGCCTGCTTCAGATTATTGTGATCGGGGTGAGTTTCGGGGGTATTTTCCAGAATCTGGTTGCAGAAAAAGACAGATTAAGGCATCGTTTAAGTAAAAGGCAATATTGAGAAAAAAAACCCCATTCTTATATTTCCATAAATGTATTTGCCGTGCTGTATTCACCCTTCCACAAGAGGCAACTTATTCAGAGATTCAGAAAAAGAGAAACCAGATACTCACACTCTTGATGAGCAGAGGGTAGCGAGTAATTCTCTGCATTGGTTTCAAGAGGAAGCTGGAGAGGGGCATGCCTTTACAGCGGGAATCTGAGGCCAATTTCTACAAGTTTAAACAAATTTGAAACAGAAACATATATTTTTATAGAAATATAGAACATCTCTAGCTTCTGAAAAGTTTATAACAGTTGATTTTCTATGTTTTATAACCACTTGTGCCTCTACTTTACAGAAGACAATATCTTAACTTTTGAAAACTACAATAAAGCTGCTTTTCACGAAATCTGAGAGTTGAGCAAAATACCAGCCTTATATTTATCTAATATTGAGATTTTTCATTTTAAATGTATCAAAAGGCTTTCATAATTCAGAAACTGCATGATTCCCCACAACAGACATATGCACACAAAAAGATAAATGATAGGATAAGAGTGGGAATCATGTCAACTGGTTCCTAGAATGACAAAAACTGCAAATGCACAGAATAAAACTACATAATGAAACAATGTAACCCAACTGAAGGTGTCTCAGTTAATTTAATATTTCCTTCAATGTGCTAAGTATTTTTTATAAAGGAAATATTGAAAGAAGGAAGGCAGATAACTGTTAATTGAACTAAATCATGTCATCATCTCAACACCATCCACAGGTTACTTGTATATGTCAAATCTATAACATGGCAGGTATTGGTACATGCATCAACATGTACTTACAAATTTTGCCTTCCACCCTTCCGCTAATCACTATGCACCATGCTTGTCGAACTGCTAACAGCTCTACATTTTTACGGTGAAAAAAAAAATGGCTTGAGTCAAATTAATGGACATCAGAATAATTTAAAATATACTGCTAAAACAAGTTATACATGCTATTGTGACCGTCAGAAGGAGCATCTTTGCTTTTTGGAGCGGGTGTCAAGGCTTGCTTCTATTCTTCAAGTAGAAAAAGTTACTGTTACACTTGCACAGGCAAGGAAAAGAAAGATAGTGAAGAGAGAGTTACTGAATAATAGCCTACTTTCAAAAATTCTTTGAACTCTGGCTCTTCGTCTGTTTTTTGCTGTAACAAGGCAGCTCCATTAAGCTGGCAGCTGCAGAATCGAATATAGGCTTGCATATGGGATAACTGAGCAGCCAAGATGTCACCAATCATCTGTATTGGCATCTTTTCTCCCCCAGTCTTCTTACGCACCCGAAAGGCTCTGGGAAATAAAAATCCATGGGAAAACAGATTGATTCCAGAAATTCCAGAAAGATGAAGCTATAAAAGGCCTTGCAAACAAGGCTTTCTGTTTCACAAAACACTGTGGGAAATAGGAGGGATGTGGATCTGGCAGGCACACCAAATAGATAAAATGCGGTCTCTCAGAACTTGCCAACTTGGAATTTGAATACTTCGCAAAATGGCTGTCTTGGTGGGCTTGACAATACACAAAGCTTTTATTTAGCAAGAAGGAACACTGGCAATCAATCCCATCACTCAGTCAATCTTATTTACAACCAAAAGGCCCAAAAGCAAGTTACAAATATAAACTTAGCATTAGATGCCAACCACTCGTCTTATTTCAATGTCCAAACAAAACATTGGATTGTAGTCCTCTATCATTTTTATCTTGTAATAATGCCTCTGTGTGAGTCCCAGAAAAATTCTTAGAACATTATGCTTGAGGCTCACACTGCTTCAATATTTATTTTATTTTTAAAAAATTCTAAATCAGAAAGAGAAAATCAGGGCATGAAGCCTGGAATGTGCCAAAGGAGGTATCTATGAGCACCCTGGAATTCCCAGTGTCTCACTAGGTGCACAGGCTGTAGTTTACCCTACGTATAATAATAATCTCTTCCTAGTTTAGGACCTCTCAAATAATGGAAAGGAGTGAGCAGAGGCAATCAAAAGGGCCTTGGTGGCTCAGGCTGTTAATTGCCTGCACTTAAGTTCCAGCTGCCTACAACTGCTGTAGGCTCGAATCCCACCAGGCTCAAGGTTGACTCAGCCTTCCATCCTCTCGGGGTAGGTAAATTGAGGACCCAAGATTGTTGGGGGCAATAAGCTGACTTTGTAAAAATGCCGCTTAGTAATAAGCAGGCATATACAATGGAATGAAGGCTATTGCTGAGCACACTGGGTTGTATCCCAAAAAATTGTAAGCCGCCCTGAGTCTCGGAGAAGGGCGGCATATAAATGTAATTAAAAAAAAAAGGAGGGTCCAGTAAGTAGAATCCTGGAAATGCAATCAAATGAGACTGTGAATGCCAAACTAGGAACCTTCTCCCTTCAAACTCATATCAAATCAGGCAATAGGTGGCAGAAAAAACAACGGAATAACCTTCAGGAAGAAAGCAGAGATATTTCTATTTTGGAGAAAAATTTAAAAACTGAGGTAAGAGATACTAATAGATAACTTGTGCCTCCATTCAACAATATAGAGGTGGGTACAGAGCTGATATTCAGCAGGTTCTGACCAGTTCTGGAGAACCGGTAGCGGAAATTTTGAGTAGTTTGGGGAACCGGCAAATCCCACCTCTGACTGGAGATTTTGCAGTATCCTTCTCCTGCCACACCCACCAAGCCACGCCCACAGAACTGGTAGTAAAAAAATTTGAATCCCACCACCGGGTGGGTAGGGATGTAACTTAATAATACGATTGCTGTTTTGGGTTGAGGCATTTAGCAGAACAAAAATTAACAAAACAGTAGCAGCACTTACTTCAATAACTTTGTATTACACAATATGAGCTCTTTCCAGTTGACGAAGATTAATCCCATTTCGGCTTCCGAGAGACAGCCTGCTTCAGTCATTTGTTTGTGGAAAACCTACAGAGAGGAAGAACAATATTAGTGATAGTTGTGACTCAAATCACAATTGACTCAATAAGTAATAATTTATGAAGTATTTTATTTATTCTTTCTAGTGCACTCAAGCTGTTTGTCTGATAATTTTTTTTTCAAAATATTTGAATTAGAGTAATCAGATGCATAGAGGATTGTCATTTTACTCTTCAGTTTATCAATTTTGAGAAGAAACATGACTGCAGATTCTTCCTCTCCTGTAACACTGTGACAGGAGATACTAAACTCCTTTCTGGAAATTCTGGAACTCCATTTTTCATTTCACCTGATGAAAAAAAAATGATTCTTTCAAATCTATATATTTTTCCTGAGGGAGATGAACTGATTTTAGCCATTCTTCTACCAAGGGGATCAAATATTCTTCCTTGATCTGACTGAATTATTATAATTCCAACAGTATTCAGAAAATAAATTATACATTTTAGCAATCAGACCTATAGTAATATGCCAGCAAATAAAATACATTTTCTCCAAGTATGGTATATAAATTTGATCCTCCTTCCATTGAAATTCCCATTCTTGCATATCTATCATTATATTTAATTTTGCATTCATATAATTATAGTCTTCAACTTGTTCAATTTCTGAGTCATATTTCAGCAATCATCTAAAGACACAGCATTGTTTCAAATTTCATATTGTAAGGCTTTCAAATTCAATCAAATCTCTAAGTATTCCTTTTGTTTCTGCAGTTCTTTTTAATACAATACTATTCATCTGCAATATTAAAATCAATGTGGAAGATCAGGTTGTTACAAAAATAGTATTAAGAAATTGTCTTATTAATAAAATGTTTAGTTATATGAATGATTTCTCTCCTCTGTGCTTTCTTTCTGCTTTCCTTTTCATAAAAATAAAGTATAATAAAGATAATAAATCTGGAAGAATTTTTTGTATTTATCCCAAACACTCAGTATGCTACTCTTTATTATTTCTTGTAAGCTGCTTGTTTCTATTTCAATCAATTCAGAGATATTTATGCATGCCATCTAAAAGTCCAGCTTCCTCCACAGAGATGTCCAGCCCATAACAAGTTACAGTTCAGTCTGTAATCTTCCTTAGGCAACTATCACCAAGGGCCTTGGTGGCTCAGGCTGTTAATTGCCTGCACTTAAGTTCCAGCTGCCTACAACTGCTGTAGGCTCGAATCCCACCAGGCTCAAGGTTGACTCAGCCTTCCATCCTCTCGGGGTAGGTAAATTGAGGACCCAAGATTGTTGGGGGCAATAAGCTGACTTTGTAAAAATGCCGCTTAGTAATAAGCAGGCATATACAATGGAATGAAGGCTATTGCTGAGCACACTGGGTTGCATCCCAAAAAATTGTAAGCCGCCCTGAGTCTCCGGAGAAGGGCGGCATATAAATGTAATTAAAAAAAAAACCTATCTTGATAATAAAATTGAAGTTTGGCATTGCCAGTTGTCCTTTCATTTCATATATAATGTTGAATTTAATCCTTGGCTTGTTTTTAAAATCCATATACTATTTGATAGTTGTTTATCCCAGTCATTTAAAGTCTTGTTTTCAATATTTATTTAAATCATTCCAATGTTTTCAAAGGAAACATTATATGATAACTAAGACAATCACATTTTGAACATGAGATCCTTCTCTCTGGAGTCCTTGGTGCTCTCTGTCTTGGTATTTGCAGATGTTTCATTACCAGACTAAGTAACATCATCAAGGCTAGTAAGTGTGGGTTTGCTCCCTGTTTATATATAGTAGTTTGTCCTGCCAGTGATCGGGGGTGAGTATGGCTTTCTTCTTGGTAGTTCTTTGTTCAGACTATTGTTTTCTGCTAGATTGTCTGGTGTTAATCCCTGCTTATCATAATGCAGCTGGAGGATGCATTATGGTCTTTTTTTCCCTCTTACCTTTTTATTGTCTCTTTTGAATGGTGTGTAAATGTGGTTTGTATCTATGTATTTGTTGATGGCTGATTTGTCTGAAAGCCAAACAAAGTATTACACTGCATATTCAAAAGATTAATGTGTTTTTACTGTATAAAGTATGGAAATCCTTACGGCCAATGATTCTTACAGTACAGCACTGAATGATGAAGTATGCATGCTGTTTTATTTATACTGGGTGGTCAGTTCTCACCAGACCTTCTAGTTTAATTAAAAGCAATGAAAACATTTTTATACATTTTTATACTGCAATGCTCTCTATTTAGGACTGCCCTTGCATACCATCTGGAGATTGCAGCTGGTGCAGAATGCGGCCGCGCGGGTGGTGATGGGAGTTTCCCGATTCTCCCATATTACCCCCCTCCTGCGCAGCCTGCATTGGTTGCCGGTTGCACTCTGGGTGAGATTCAAGGTTTTGGTTTTAACATACAAACTCCTTCACGACATGGGTCCTCAATACCTAAGGGAGCGACTCCTGCCGATATCAAGTGCCAACCGCCCTGTGCGAGCACACAGGCAAGGACTCCTCGGGGTCCCGTCGGCAAGTCAATGTCGGCTGGCGGTCCCCCGGCGACAAGCCTATTCTGTCGCGGCCCCTGACCTCTGGAACCAACTGCCCCTGGGGCTCTGCCTGGCCCCTGACCTCCGCACCTTCCGCCATGATCCAAAGACCTGGTTGTTCGACCAATCTGGGCTGTGACCCCTCCCTGGGGGGGGATGGGTTTTTTAATTAGCTTAAATTATCGTAAATTTTAGATTTGTAACTTTATTGGGCTTGTGAATCGGTTTAATTCTTTTTAATTATTTATTGTCGTTGTTTTTAGTTGTGAGCCGCCCCGAGTCTTCGGAGATGGGGCAGCATACAAGTCCAAATAATAATAAATAAATAAATAAATAAATACAGTCACAACTTTTCTTTCCAAGCAGATCTTACCTCCAAGACAAGTTGAAGGTCATCCATGTATTTTTCTTCTGTTTGGATCAACTCATGTATATATCCCTGCTTCTTCCTTTCTGTGGGTTGCATTGTGTCAAGACTCTGGAGATCAGCACACCCTATAAAATTAAGCATTCTTAATCATTTTGAGTTTATTTGTTCAATACCACATAGGCAATGAAAATTCTGTGACTCTTTTAATGAATAAAAAAACTCCAAAACTGACTCTGAAATAGGTGTATAGAGCACACAAAACACATACACACACTTTCTGATGTCTGCATGGTTCTCATCAAGGGTATAATTTCTAGTTCTTATAATTAGCAGTTTTGCTAAGTTTATTTCATGGTCTGCTTCTGAGCTGTCCATGTTACATCACAATTTTATGTTTGTAGTATATTCCGCTCTATCACTTACTTAGAAACTTGGCACCAGTGGCTGACTCTTGCCTCCCTTGGCCTGCAAAAGATTTCTCTCCGCTCCATTTTTTTATTTAAATAATGTATCTGAAGCAATATAAATCATATATTCAAAAAATCCAAATATTTTTTTAATTATAAAATTCTAGAATTTTATCTAAAAAACCTCAAAAATTACAATTACAAATTCTTAGAAGTGATTAATGGCAGTTTTATGCCAATGTGGAGGGTCATCAAACACAAAAATATCAGAAAAATATGCCAGAAAAAAACAATGATGGTCTGTACGGGATAAAGGATATACATCTATATATCTATAGATACATATATATATATACAGGATCTGTGTGTGCGTGTGTGTCTGTGTGTTGTACACACACACATCAGTGAAAAAAAATGACTTTTGACCTTTTTTCAGTTACAACCTTTCCAGTATTCCAATGATTCCCCATGATCATGTGATCAAAACTCAGATGCTTGGCAACTGGTTCAGCTTTATGACGATTGCTGTGTCCCAGTTTCATGTGATCACCTTTTGCAACCTTCTGATGAGCAAAGTCAGTGGGGAAGCCAGATTCACTTAGCAACCAGGCTACTAACTTAATAACTGTACTGATTCACTGAACAAATGTGGCATGAAAAGTCGTAAAATGGGACAAAATTCACTTAACAAATTTCTCACTTGGCAACATAAATTCTGGGCTCAATTGTAGTCATAAGTTGAGGACTGTGTGTGTGTGTGTGTGTGTGATGAAAAAGCCAGCTTACATGGTTCTCCCCCACTTTTATATTCACAACAAAGCTATGAGAAATTCAGGTAAGTTAGGGTCACAGACAGTGAGCTTCATGGTAAAGCGTGAATTCAAACCTACCCATTCTAAATCCAGGACATAATGTAATGCTAATTTTGCTGAGCAATTTAAAGGCTTAGATTGTTTCATAAGCTTTTTTTTTAAAGTAAGCATAAGGATGGATGGTGGTATTCCATAATTCTCAGCCAGAGAGTCTAATGTTCTGGGCTAATGATGCTGACTGGTATTTCTTTAACCATAGAATTCCACAACAGTCAGCATCATTAGCCACAGCATTAGACTGTTTGGCTGAGAATTATGGAATACCACCATCAATTGAAGTGAGTAGAGAAATCTCTGTGAATTAACAAATGGGCAAAGGATGTGGGCAGGTCCTTTTAACCTACGCAACTGGTCTCCCTAATGACATGATTTCTTGAGAAAGTAGCACTTAGAAGTGAGAAATGAAACAATTTAAGGAAACAAACAATCTATAGCACCTGCTAGGAAAGCAAAAATCAGCAATGTATACTGTGTTAAAAGACTTGGCTTTGCAGAGATATATGTTTATATTATAAATTTAAAACTAGTCTTGATTTTATTTAGAGATCTATTTTTACTAGTTTGATCCCAGTTTAATAATAATAACTTCCTTCTTACATTCTGGGAATTCTCTTTTGATGAGAATTGAAAACCTGTGCTGAATGAACAGGTTTAAACTGATGTTAGAAATGAATTCTCCTCTATCACACACCAACAATTGATTAAAGTACACTTTAGCTATGTCCAGAAGATTTTAGTGATTGGTTGGTTATATAATGAAGGAACAACACAAATGAATAATTTATGAAAATGAATCATTAAACCTGAGAATGGTTAACTGTCATGAAAAGAAATCACACATCAATAAAGATATTCTCTGTGTGTCTCTTTAATAAAATATTTTTGCATAGTTATTTCCAGTGTTCAAAAAACAATGCTCATGCACAGCATAGGGCATAGGCTGTGTTTGTATAGCAAAACACTGATCATTATTCCACTGCTTTAATACTAGAAAGCCTCAAAATACAAATATCAAAACAGCACACAGCAGTGATATTTAGGAAACAAACAATAATGACAAGAAAGCAGCATTTTGTGGTTAACAGCCCAAAACACCACCACAACTGGAAGTCTGTCAGCACTGATTGACTTTAATAGAAAAATAATACAAGTCATAGGACATATTTTAGCAAATACTGGTTTGTGCGTTTCTGGTAAATCACACTGGGTAGTACAATTCATTTGTAAAACTAAAAATCAAGAATTCTAGAACTTTTACATTCTTTTTGCAAACAGAAAAAATATCATTGTCCCAGCTATCCATTCAAAATGTCAAGAAATCACAAGCTTTTCTCTAAAAACTTTAAGAAAGGCGAATATTAATTTCTAAATTAGGAAATCCCTCATTCTTATTTGAAGAACTTGAGTTCCATTTCTGGAATGGGGACAAATAACATGTAGCAAGTTGCCTCATATGCTATAATACTGTTATCTATTTTTGATCATATTAAAAAACCTTAGCCATCCAAAATGAAACAAAACAAAGCTATTCATCTCTAAAGCTAAAACCACAATTTATACAGCAATCTTTGAATGTTTTAAAAACTTGGACTCTATCATAACAGTCTCCTTTTTATTTTGAAAATCCATGTGACAAAGAAAACTATTTTGCAACTTTTGTAAATTGGGATATTGAAGTTAGGAGAAGAAAATTTCCCCTATTTTATGTGACTTCTGTTTTGGGTTAGTTTCTCAGAATCCTAATTTGGAACCCTACTCAAATAATTTGTTGCATAATACATTTTAAAAACTATTCCTTTCTGAAATTTTAGCAGGTGTAACTCACTATAACCATACACAAATTTTATGCATGTTTCTGAATTATTATTTAGTTATGCCATGATCTGCTTGGGCCTAGCTTTGTTAAGATATTAATATACTAGAAATAAAATTATAAATACAGAATGAATTCTCAACAAAACAGAATACTACTAATAAATAATAGCAAAATACTTAGTAGCAAAAGCCTAAGCTTATCAAACATTCTTATTAATGTCAATTAATATTTTGTACCTCTTTTGAGCTCTATCGTTACCCCTTGAGTTAAAATATTTTTTATCTCTGAAGATTCTTAACTTATAGACTGACAAAAACATCATTTTTTAAACTTACCCTACTGGTACACTAACCATTTGTTCATTCTAACAGTAATAATCATTGATAATTAAGTCCAAGAAACCAAAGCCTTTATTCTTTTACTAAGAAATCAACCAGACATTATTTGAACTATAAAATATGGTTAAATTCATTTCTGCAACCGATAAGCCAAGGATGAAAAACCTGCAGTCCCCAGTACCCTGTGATTACAGGTAGTCCTCACAACAGTTCACTCAGAGGCCATTCGAAGTTACAACAGCAGTGAAACTTATGACCATTTTTCACATTTATGACTGTTGCAGCATACTCATGGTCACATGATCTAAAATTCAGACGTTTGGCAACTGACTCATATTTATGACGGTTGCAGTGTCCCAGGGTCATGTGATCGCCTTTTGCGACTTTCTGACAAGCCAAGTCAATGGGGAAGCCAGATTTACTTAACAACCGCGTTACTAACTTAACAATTGCTGTGATTCACTTAAAAACTCTGGCAAAAAAGGTCATAAAATGGGCAAACCTCACTTAACAACCGTCTCACTTAGCAAAAGAAATTTTGGGTTCGATTGTGGTCGTAAGTCAAGGACTACCAGTGTATCCAACTAAAATTTAGTGGCAAAATAGTTCAGCCACAAAATTTCTACTCCCACTCCCCTTCCCATAAGCACAGAAAGCACAACGCTTCCATTTCTGCCATTAAAACTCCTCAGGCCTCAGAAACAGCCTGAAATTGTACCAAGTTTAGCTTAATAACTTTTTAAAAGTAGAAATGAACAATAAGGCCCTTGGAGGCTTTCTACTCACATTCTCATCCTTAAAAACCGACGTAACCAACCAACAACCAAAACTACAAAAACTCTCTGTTCCTGTATTTATTGGCAGAGAGGTCTCACCTAGAAGCAAGGAGAAATTTTCTGACAGAACAATTAAACAATGGAATAACTTGCCTTCTGGGGTTGTGGATGTTATATCACTGGAGGTTTTCAGAAATAGACCGGACAACCATTTGATCAGTATGGTATATAACCATTTGAGCAAGGAGCTGGACCTCTGAGATCTCTTCCAAGCATATGATTCCATGTTCTATAATTTTGGGAGTTCTTACACAGCAGAAACCTGAGGTCTACCAGGAGAATGATATACTTACTTCTTTTTGTTGTTTTTGTTGCCATTTTGGTAAACCCAAAGAAGTGGGTAAGCATTCGTCTTGCCACTATAAATGGCTGGTGAACTATAGCTTGGCAAGAATTAATTAACAGAATTTAATGTTTGGTTTTTTTCTTAATTTGGGATTAAGAATTGTAAGAGTTCTTCTAGTTGAAAGCTGCTAAACTACAACTGTGATTTTCAAGACAAGACCATCATGTACCTTGATTAATGTAGAGGTCATATGATATATATTAGTATGGGCAGAAAAAGAGAATCACCAACTTAATCTTGAGCTATTTGCAGATCTTCTATTGTTCATAATAATATAGAGATAAAATAAATATTTATTTATAACTTGATTCAGGCACCTAACTGTTCTATTTGGTATGAAAGACCCTCCTCCTACAATCCATTACTTCGTACTAGTAATAAAGGCATCAGTGATTTGACAAGCCTGTTATATTCATTTAAATAGCAATTCTGAATACATTTATCAGAGATTAAGCACCATTGAACACAATAGCTTATTTCGAACTAAACATGCAGTGACTGCACTGTGAGGCAATGGTGCTAAAATGTAGAAAATAAACCACTCATTAAAGGATTTTAGGATTACAGCCTTAGAATATTGAAAAAAAATGGATATGGACTCCAAATTAAATATCTAATCTTGTACAGAAGAAATTGGGAAGTTCTTTCAATCTAAGGACTGAACTTTCATACTGGTGTCTGTAAACCAACAGGGTGGGGGTTGGGTCACTCCATACAGTCCCAAATCCCACCTAACATTTGCTCACATGCAAATACACCTCCTGGAGACAGGGCAGCTAACTCTGACTGCAACACAGCATAACTATCCAAGACATCTAGAACCCTTTAGCAGGCAAGACAAGCTATCTTTACAAATGGATATGAACTACATCAGGGGGGAGAAAAAAAAGCTTGATTGTCTGGTCAAAAAGGCACCATGAAGTGAGGTGATAATTGTGATTGTTAGCCAATGCTAATGAGAGTGAAAAAAGAAATTAACCAAAAATTTGGTTAAAAGTAAAAAATTCTTAATTAGAAATTCCCAGAAAGCAATACAGTAATAAAAAAAACATTTAGTAAAGTTGCTGGGAATTTTAAAAGAAGCTTTAGGTTTTGTTTTAAATGTATCTGTAAAAATGGGGCAATGGAGGGCAACTGCAGAGTCTTTAGCTAATTGATCTCTTCAATACCATTTGTTGGTAGCAAATATCCAATTTTCAGTGGTTTTTTTTGCTTCTTCAAAATAAACCTAAAATATATATTTAATTTGCATTTAAAATCCAAATAATGGGTGGGGAGCCAAAAATGTCAGCCTTGCCCACTACATTATTACCGGTATTATCCTATTATAATATAGTGTTCTTTTGAAGATTTTTAAAGAAAATTCAGCCCTAGGCACAAACAACTAGAATGTGATAATATGCTATTTCTAAAGGTCTTAAGGTTAGGGTTAGGGTCTCCAAAAGCTTCTTTTAAAATTGAAAGACACACAATGCCATGTCATGCTCCTCTCTTGCAACAGGCTCTTTCCCCTCACAACCAGGATCTGAAATGCTCTTGGAAGGCTGATAATGCCAGGAGCATTGCGATACTTCCCTTGAGTCTCCCAGAGTAGAAAAGGTTCTTTTTGCTGCTCCACCAATCCCAAACCACATGAACTATCAGGACCAATGAGAGGGAAGGGAGGGTGGGCAGAAGGGAGAAGCATCATCTAGAGCAGAGGTAGGCAATTATGGCCTCTTTACAACTTGTGGACTTCAGCTCCCAGAATTCCTGTCCCAGCCATGCCCAGGAATTGCCATGATTGGCCGTCTCAGGAATTCTGGGAGTTGAAGTCCACAAGTTGTAAAGGGGCCATAATTGCCCACCTCTGGTCTAGAGTGTTACAGTTTTGGGAATTCAAGAAACAAGAGGCTTCTCAGACTTTCAGCAAGGCTCCAAAAGAAGTTTCTCTCTCAAAAAACCTGTGTCCAGCTTTTTAAAAAATTGTTACTCTCTCCTTTAAGAAGTGTGTAGTATTTAGGGCAGAATCTTTCCAACTTCTGTAGCAAAAGCCATTTTATATATATTTGTTTTAGGTGAAACTAAAGAGCTCTAGTATATAACATATATAGACATAACAGTGATATAAAGTGCCTTTAAATCAACACAACGTATTTTATTCTATCTCTGCTCTGTTTTCCCATAATAGCATTGTCATTGTGTACAGGATCATACATGAAGTGCATAGTGAGAGATCAACATAGGAAACATATGATGCTAATCATGAGAACACAATTTCCCACGTGACAGTACAAATAGTAGGTCTTTGTGTGCCTAAAGTTGCATTGTGCCAAGAGATAGCTTGGACTAGCATTCTAATAATTCATTATTGTTCCTAAATAAACGTAGAGAAAACCAGATTGGAGAGTGCAGAAAGCCACACAAAGACCCACTAATCAGTTTGCATAAATGAATTGTAATTGTACAGCATAGAACAAAACGTGAAGTCTTGAGTGGATTTAATACTGAAGCGAAGCAAAGAAATCGTTTCAGAGATCTGAGCAGGCTGTCCACCCTGCCGCCATGCTATAGTCAAACTTGTATAGTGGGTCTCTGAGGTGCTTTCATACTGGAAGACAACAGTGGGTCCTTGAAAAAGAAAAGAAAACAAAATTAGGGATAAATGACTATAGTAGAACGTAAGAAGCAGTGCTGTCTTAATAACCAATATTCTAAAGACAGAATTAATATGGTTTTTTTAATATTTCTGATAATTTAAAACTATTTGGAAACAGGACATTGTGTTTAAAACTGCCAGATGTTGTAACAGTTCATTTTAAAAATTAAACTAACATAAGGGAAAATAAAATCAAGCAGCAAGGTAATTTCTTAGAATATTCACTGAACTTGTGATAGGTAAATTTTAAAGTTTCAATATTTACACCTGATCTTAATCAAAAAGCTCAGAAGCAAATGCTTATTTGTCTATCCTTCTATCCCACCAGGACTGATGTATCTTCCCAGATTGCCTGATTCTGTGCCTCTATTTCTTTTATTCATCCCACCTACCACTGAACATTAATATTAATTTTGGTGATCTTCATTATGACCTGCATTATATTTATATTATTGTCATGCTATCACTGTATTTTACGCTTTTTTTCAGATATTTGCAATTTTAGATGCATATGCTTCTACGTAGTGATTTCTGGCCTAAAAGCATAATAAAGGTTTGTTTTTGTGGACTTAAATGCTATTTACATTCAAAATATGGGTTATATAATTCAAATTACATAGTACCACTTATCAAGAGCATAAAACCAAATTAAACAATTATCAACAGACATAGCCGCATTCATCTATTTCTGTGGGCCAATGAGCTCAACACTAATTTCAAGAGATAAAATGGGCATCAAAATGACTTAATGAACATTGGTAAAGGTAAAAGTGATGTTTAATCCATTATGACTACATGTCCATGTAATTTCCAGAGTAATAGTATGGAAGTGGTTGGCCATACTGCCGTTTCTTTAAAAATGTTTTTTCAGTTTCCCCATCAGCTTGCAAGTACTAATCATATCTGATTAGATGGTACCATTTGTTGTTGAGAAGCACATAATTAAGGTACGTGCTAATATTATACTAGGTTATCCATCAAATTTGGGAGAGAAGTCAGATTTCAGGAAGATATTTTGGCACCTCATTATTAAATTAAGGTTTTTTTCACTGACACAAACTTTTATGAGTAGAATGAACAGACCTAGAAATAGCATATTGTTTCCATATGGTGCAATGTTCAGATTTTACTTAATGAACTATAATGGATAAAATGAAATGTAATATTCATCTTATATACAGAATGGAAGAAAAACTACACTTTTTAAAGATGTATATCCATATGTATATTTACGTGTATGTGTATGTGTTTATAGGCATCCAATACATGTCAGCACTCAGATCTTTGCTGCATTAAATATGCTACCAACTCTTTCCATGTTCATATCAAAATATGAAGAGAGGTGGAAAATACCTGCAGTCTAGGGTTAAAACCTTAGGGTACCTGGAGTGTGTGTGTGGGATAGTGCTGAAATCTTTTCTAGAGTAACTACATATTTCTAAGAAACAGGTTTTCATTTTGAAGTAATGTGATGTGATGCCAACATTGAAGTTCATACAAGCCAAATTATTAGGGTAGAATATAAGTAATTACTAACTGTGCATAATATATACAAATCAGACACATTTTGTTTACAGCAACTTCCTTCTTGGTATATGTATAAAAAACAAACCAAAAACCCAATATTATGATATGGGGATGACTTTTCTTATCTAGAAAGTGTCCCTATGTAGACAAATGACAAATTTGCAATTGCTGTAAAACAGGGGTATTAAACTTATGGCCCACAAGCCGGATGCATCAAACACTGGCCATGCCCACCCCCATTTTAGCAAAGGGGAAAGTCATGATATGTCACATGATGACAATGTGACACCGCAAGTTTGACACCCCTGCTCTAAAGGATAACAATCTGGTCCACCCACAAATATGAACTCTTCTAGAAGAAGATTAAAAATGCCAGAAAACCTTATCTTGCTTTATCTCAACATAGAAACATTGGCTTATCCAATTACTATGGTGCAGCCCAATTTGTTAAATATGTTAAATCTAAAAGTATGAACTACATTGTTAACTGTGTTAAAAGCTAGAAAAATCATTCTAACCATATAGAAAATAATCCAAATTTCATATCAAGGAAATATTTCAATTAGGCCAAATCACAACCACAAAACAGAAAACGAGCATTCATGTTTTATTGATCAAATGGTAAACAAAGCAAAAATTAGAGGAAAGATACAAAACAGTGAATGCTGAAGTCAACTCTATTCCAGTTATTCATAAGCTGAGACATAAGATTATATGTATACACATTAGATTCTACCAAGCATTTTAATTATATTAGGCTACATATGGAATTATATCTAGAAGAATTCTTGATCTCCCATTTAAAAAACAAAACAAAAGATAAAATCCTGCTTCAAAACTATCTCCATCCCTTGACAAACACAGATCTCTTAATAATTGGAAACCAGAGTAATGACAAGTTGGTAACCTCCATATTAATAAGACTGATGTCAAGAAATATTATGTAAATGAAGGCGCTGTATACTCTGAATATTAACTTCAGTACAGAGATAACTCCAAATAACCTCACTTTGATTCTCTTTACTAGGTGGGCAGAAAGAAACTTTTACAAGTTTTCAGGATTGTTATTTTGTTGTTCAGTCTGGTATATTGGTTAAGGCACCAGGCTAGAAACCAGGAGACTGAGAGTTTTATTTCCACCTTAGGCATGAAGTCAGTCAGGTGACCTTAGGCCCGACACACTCCCTCAGCCTTGGGAAGCAGATAAGTGCAAACATTGCCAAAAATGTTGTTAAGAAAACTGCAGTAAAGTTGCCAGGAAACAAAAAGCTAACTTGATGGCACAAAAAAACCAAGCCTACAAAAATAAGGTAGCATGCCTGGAAGCTTTGTAGGGTTTGTTTTCTGACTTGGTCTATCTCAAAGATCTGACAGATCAGATCTGTGAGGTTGGAAGTTATGAAGCCTATATTATAAAACTTCTTCGATGCTTTCTTTTTTTAAAAAGGAAAGAAGGCAATAATCCATACTTAACTCTACTGAGGAAAATTGGACTGGGATATATTATGTTATCTGTGCAGCATGCCCGTTTTATTATGTTACTTATGTTGTTATTTTGATTTTATTATATTGTTTGTAGAGGTATGAACCACTGAGAATTTTTTTGACTGCACCGGACATAAATTAAACTAGTCTATTGCTTTCTTACTCAAATAGCTCACGCCTCACAGAAAGAGTTCAGCATAACATAATTGGAACCAGGTGGTAAAAAATTGATGGATACTTAGTTGAGCTTTCCAAACAATTTCCTTAAAAACTACTGCCATGTTTAAAAAGGCACAAGATCCACAGCAATGTATCTCAATGACTAAACTATTTTAGTCATTATTTTTAACCCTGCAGTTCTAAATAACTCAGCATTTTCCTGTTGAAGAAATACATGTGACCGTACAAATGTACACCTATATTGAATGACATATCTGAATTTATTTCATACCATAGCATGAATACAGAGAAATTCAATAATTACTTAAGCAAGTTTTACTTACACTGTTGACTTGGATCAGAGTCTACAGTCATCTTCACATAGTTTGAAGGAAAGAGGCCATAAACACCATTGATTTCCCCTTGCCACCAATCCATATCTTCTTTGTTCATTACATTTATAAGGTGCCCCTTAGAAAAAGTGAGCTCATCTTCATTGTTTGCTGTGTAGTCATACATTGCTATCACTTGACACACTAACAGAAACAAAAGACATGACAAAGGTTCTTCAGGAGCACCAACAATAACTATTCCACTACTCGCAACAATCACCATCCTTTCCTAGAAATTTACAAAACAAACTAAGTTTGTGCATGTTAAATATTTACATTTTACAATTAAAAAATTGTTCTAATTCATAAACAGCAATCTTATTTTCAATGGCTCAGTTCTGCTTCTGAGTTGAAAAGTTTCGACTTCTGGATTGACTTATCTCAGCAATTGCGGATCTGACCATTCTACACTCAATTCTTAAAAGAAGCCATCAAGTACAGAACTGTAAAAAAAACCAGTTGAAATAAGTTAAAGGGTGTCTTCTTTTTGATAGTAAAGTGTTGGTGAAAATCATTCATGAATACACTTCCAATTTTCAAATAACGGCAATTGCAGTCATAATTTGTGAAGGTAAGCTTTGCTAATTATAAATTGCTAAAATTTACAAATGTAAATTTAAATTCTCTTGCCCGCTTATTTATTATTCATCTTAATAAATAGTACAAATGCTTAGAACATTTAATATGGAAAAATGCAAGATTTTTTCCCAATTAATTCTTAAAAGAAAATAAATTGTTTTATTTAAATAAATTTGATTGAATTCAGAAATGTAATTTATTTTCCTAAATTAACTTGCTTACTTATATACTGTTTCCTCCAAAGATTCTATTATATTAATTATAATAAATTCAGTAAATATATGTTCCACATTCTGATGCAACTAAATTCAAACGTGTACAAATAGAACACATACTTCCTAGTCTAATCCTGTCTTTATTTTGCTTTACTTTCATTCTCAGACTGCCTCTCAGAATAAAATTTTGTTTTTTTCTTCTTCATAAAGTACAAAGCCCAAAACTTTATAAAATTCAAATAATTTGGCTATAATGCATAATCAAGCATTTTATATGATTTTATCATAACTCTACATATCGATGGTTTTATGTAAAATCTCTGTCTGTGTGTGTATGTATGTATATATATATATATATATATATATAGAGAGAGAGAGAGAGAGAGAGAGAGAGAGAGAGAGAGTCAAAGAAAGAAATTAAAGTAACACAATAAATAACTACATTGAAATGTTGTACCAAGAACAAAATATAACCACAAACAAAAGAATAAAACTGAAAATAATACCCAAGTTATATGGCTTGCACCTAAAACTATGAGAACCTGTAGTTTATTGAATACATCACAATTGCATGGGTTCCCACATGAGTCTAAGTCATAAAGCATAGGTTTTACAATGGATTACAATGGATGAAGTCACACAGTATGCTAAGCTAAAAAGAAACACTTTGGTTTTACCATAAGGTAGGAACTCATCCTCCAATCAGAAACAAGTTTTAATTGCTCACCTGGATGAACAGGTGGCATAGTCTTTTCATTGCTGGGACCCAACAGCTTCACATGAGTAGCAGGAAACCATCCTTTTTGTCTTTTTTTCCCTCTTGCCTGAAAAACACAATTGGAAATCCAAAATCTAATGTCCTTTTACTTGCACACTTTTAACTCTGCTGAGATTGGCAGTAAGAGTCAGTCTCTCGTGTTTTCTTGCTCTGCCCTATGTACGAACCATGGTCTCAGATTTAATATCTTTATTATTCATACATTTTGGGACAGCTGGATTAACAAAACGTGTTCTTCTTCTACTAGTGGACTGATTTGCGCCAGTAAGGAAGAAGAGTGCTAAATTCCTCTCAAGAGCAGATGATGCAAGAGGGATACAGATCTAGTTTTTGGTAGATAAGTGCTTGATATGTCTATTTGCTTATTCCTTCTTGTTTTCATTTATATTTAACTACTGTATATTGCTTTTGGTTTCAATCAATCAACCAATGAGATCTCCTTTTTTCATAAATTTTTTCTTCTTAAAATAAATGCAGTTTTGCTCCCTCCCTCCCTCCCTCTCTCTCTCTCTCTCTCTCTCTATATATATATATGTAGGTCTTGGTGTATTCGGGTCTTATCCCGTGTAAGATTGAGATTATCTTGGCGACGTTTCGACGAGATCCCACTCGCCATCTTCAGGCTGGTGTTTTCGGCTTTGTGCTTGTGCCACAAAGCCAAAGACACCAACCTGAAGATGATGAGTGGGATATCGTCGAAACGTCGCCAAGATAATCTCAATCTACATGATAAGACCAATACACCAAGACCTATACCTACCGTGAAAATCTACGAAAACATATATATATAACATATATATATAAGAGATCCAACAAAGAATCATCCCCAGAGAAAAATCATCTAGGTGCCCTAAGCTCTATGGCCTCCCGAAGATACACAAAGAAGGAACACCACTCAGACCCATAGTCAGCTCCATAGGCTCACCTCTACAGAACCTTGCCAAATTTCTCGCCAAACAACTCCAGCCCTACACAGAATCCATCACCTCACATGTACAAAACTCTTTCCACTTCATAGAAACAATAAAGAAACAAAACCTACAACCCAGCGACCTACTTGTGAGCTTCGATGTCATATCCCTCTTCACCCAAGTACCTATTAAAGAAGCCTTGACAGCTATCCAAAACAAATACAACCCCCCTAAGCACATCCTAGATCTGACCAGCCATTGCCTTTCCAACACATATTTCATCCACAATGGACAAAGATATAAACAGATAGAAGGAGCACCTATGGGATCACCCCTCTCACCTGTCATCGCCAACCTATACATGGAACATTTTGAAACCAATGCTCTAGACAAATCCGAATACAAACCCAAACTCTGGCTTAGATATGTAGGTGACACTTTCGTAATTTGGCCACACGGGAAAGAAAAACTGGACAACTTCCTCACACATCTCAACAGCCTACACCCCAAAATACAATTCACCATGGAAACAGAAGCCAACAACCAACTTCCGTTCCTGGATGTCCTAATTTACAAAAAACCCAATGGCTCTCTAGGACACACCATCTACCAGAAGAAGACACACACCAACCGCTACTTAAATGCACAATCCCATCACCACCCTGCACAGATCAACTCCGTAGCCAAGACCCTCATCTCCAGAACCAAACACCTAGCTGACAAAGACCACTTGAGAACAGTATTACACACCCTCACTAACGTATTAATGTCCAATGGATTCCAAAGAAGCACAATCACCAACCTAATCCTAAGGCAGACTCCCCCCAAAAACCAAGACACAGAACAGGACAATGGCATTGCCCTCCTCCCTTACATCAAAGGCACCACAGATAAAATCAGCAAAATTCTCCACAAACACAATATCAGGACAGCCTTTGGCACTGACCAAAAAATAGCCAACATGTTAAGAAACCCCATAGACAAGATCCAGCTAGACAACCAAGGAGTTTATGAAATACCATGCAAAATTTGCCCAGCCACATACATTGGACAAACCAACAGGAGAATAAATGCTCGCATCGCAGAACACAAGAACGCAGTCAGAAAAGAAGAAAAAACTTCCTCCCTTTTCCAGCACCTTAAAGCCACAGGACATGAAATTGATTTTGAGGGATCCAAACTTATCTCCAATACTGAACACTTCAACAAGAGAATAATTAGGAAGCCATCGAAATAGAGAAACACCCAATAACATGAATAAACGGGATGATACTTCCCACCTACCAGACATCTGGAAACTAGCCCTAATCAACAAACGAGTCCCAGCCACGAAAACCAACACTGGACCCAAAATAACACATGATGCCACCACCAATCTCCCTCACCAGACTCAAACCCAAGCCCACCCCACAGACAAAAGGCAACCACCGTCCAGAAACCAGACCATAGCTGCAACTCCAGCTGCTACACCCCCTCCGACCCCCAAACTAAGCAAACTGACACACGCTATAAACACATAGCCAGACCTCAAACTCGAGCCAAACCAAGGCCCGAATGTCACATCACAGCCTTCCACCCAGGATACTACATCATGGAACTCAGGAGATTACAACACAAAACCTCAGGAGGTTGCAACACAGACAACGACCCAGGAGATAACAGCACAAGACCCAGGATGTCACAACAATAAAACTCAGAAGGTCATCACACAGCCCACTACCCAGGTCGTTACAACACAAAAGGCTGAGAGACACACAGCCAGCACCTCAGCCACACAGGGTCTCAGGAAAAAGCCATCCAATCTGCATACATCAACTCCATCAACCAATCAAGAAGTAACAACACAGCCAACTCTGGAGTTTAAAAGGGAAAAACAGCCACTATCACACACTTCTCCCAGAAGAATGAAGCTGAAGACACCAGCCTGAAGATGACGGATGAGATTTCGTCAAAACGTTGCCAAGGTATTCTCAATCTTACACGGGACAAGACCCGAATACACCAAAACCTACATATATATATATATGTATATGTATATGCATATGTATATATATAAATATATAATAAAGCTATAACTTTAAAAGCACAACTATTAAGATGTGGGAAAATACCCGAAGAAACCTAAATACCATCCATCCATCCATCCATCCATCCATCCATCCAGCTACAAGTATTTTTACAGGCATAATTTGCTCATCTAGATAAGAAACATGGTATCAGGTCAGAGAAACCGCCTGCTCTATTACCTGTAGCTCTCCCTGCCACCATCCAGTAGAATTTTTCTTCAAAATCACAATCAACTGTCCAGGAGCGAGACTCAGCTGTTCCGTTCCTGATGCAGTGTAGGCTGTTGTAACTTGAGCAATTTCTAAAGAGAAATATGTATCCGTGTAAAATGTATGATTATAATAGATAAACACACACAAAAAAACAGTAATACTCACCAGGTTTTTTATTTAATGTTCCCATTTTGCTAGCTGTAGGAGAAATCTACAAGAAAGAACAAACAATTGGGAGCCTAAGTTTAATTTCAGCTCTCCCCCCTTTTTTATTGCAAGTACCCATTTTTGAAGCACAGTACAACCTTAGAAAATCTAAAATCAGTCCTTTCTGCAATTCTGCCTCCCTCCGCCCTCTCTTTTATCCCCTGTCCAAAAGTGCCACCAGAATGGGCAATATTTATTCTCTGAGAGAAACCCGAATTCTTCCCTATTACATCTCTAACTGGGAAAAAGAAATTCTAAAAGCAGAACAGTTAGATGAAGTCTTACATCATGATCCTTTGGTTTGACATAGTTTGAAGGAAAGATTCCACTTCTATCACCAATTCTTCCAGTCCACCATTCCCCATCTTTCTGACTCACTACTATTTCTTCACCTTCAGTGAAAGTTAAATCACCAGGCTCAGAACTTGAATAAGGATATAGTGCTACATATTCTGAAAAGGTAGAGAAAAATTCAGTCATGTGGTAAAGCTATGTATGACTAAAGATTGTAAAACACTGATTCATATAATCCTTTCTACTTCAAAATCTTTTGACTTATGCTCAGGTAACATCAGGCAACCAAGGAAATTATAGATACCTTTTTAATGACAGAAAAATTCAAAGTCAAAATTTAATACTTCAATAGCTTAATCACACATGAACATATTCCTCTCACATTCAAACATCTTACACCATTCTCTGGCAATATGTAATGTCCCTTCATGTATCCAGGTCTAGCATGGCAGACAATTACAAATATGGTGCTATCTTCTAGTGTGATTTGTAGTGTAGCTTACTAACAGAGGAAAAGATACCCTCATCACACACATATACACTGCACATTTTTGCAAGCATAGCATCGCTTTTGCAAAGCAAATTTATTCTTCACTTAAGTCAATGCTGGTTAGTAGATGAGAGTTGGAATGCTGTGCTTAGGCTAACTTCTTTGAATCCAGCATGCTGATTTCTTATCATGTGTCACCAATTTAACCTGCATTTAACAATTTTAATGAAATTATTTTATTAAAGTATTCAGAGGAAAAGTACACTCCTCAGGTAAAATATATGGAGACCAGAATAAAAGGTTTTTCTGTCTTTGTTATTACATATATTTATCTCAGAACATTTATAGCACTGGATAGATAAACACATGTTAGTGTTCTAGCATGGGTGTCTGAAACACTGTGCAGTACTATGCATGTTCTTTATTCCTTGAGACATATACACTCATTCAAAGACTTAAGAATCAGAGTGCTTACATGCAGTTCTTGCTCTCACCTGAAACACCAGTTGATGTGGAAGGATTCTTATTTATAACTGCATAAACAGCTTCTGGTCTGCAGAAGAAATAATTAAGTTACAGTTATTTTTCCATATTTAACTATTCAAACTTACGAGAAGTTTGGAAATAAGGAAAAGTATAGATTCCTCAAGTCATGCTGAATATGATGAGATGGACCCTCATCTCTTTCTCTTCTCACATAGCCCTCCCCATCCTACCCCTTGGGGTGGACTTGAAGTGAAGCTTCTTCATCACACTAGCCCTACTTCGGTGTGCTATGATTAATATTAATTCTGATTTGTTAAAATAAGCCACTATTGGAATCCATGGTTTAAAGTTGGATGACTTCCTACAAACCCATCAGCAGAAGGCATTTAATAATTTATTTTATTTTTCTTATATGTATTCATTTCATGTATTCATAACTATGTTTATCCTTACACTTACCTTGTAAGCAATTGACAATAAATAAATAAATAAAATAAATAAGAACACAAAGGAAGGGAGATGAGAATTCTAAGTACTGTATGAAGATGGTATTTGTTGAGGTAAAACCACTGATCTGCTAAAAGGTTTCTTCCAAATATATTCCTCAATTTCAAACTTCATTTTAAAAATTCTGAATTTATCCAAAAATTTGGGAATGTAATGTATGAACAGATAAAAAGAGAATAAAAATTATCTGTGCAATTGTTCTTAATTCTAAAACTAATATTCAAAGCCAGCAAAGTTTAAAGACAGACATGCTGAAAAATCATCTGTGGGGAAACAGAGATTGTCCATATGAATCCCTCCAAATCTCAACCATAGTCTTCTATTTTATAACATAAATTATAAATGGGTTTTTTAGTTAATTTGGCTTGGTTAATTTAATTTAATTTTAGATAATTAACTTATTGTTCTGGTTTTAGTTGTGAGCTGCCCCGAGTCCATTTTGGAGAGGGGGTGGCATACAAGTCAAATTAATAAATGATAAATAAATAAATATTCATCTTCTACACAAACCACACCTATTTTGCCAATAGTTTCAGTTCAAATATTCTGACAGCCTTACTTACTCCTCTCTTTGGCGTTCATTTCCAGGCAAAATCTTCACATAGGATTTGGGAAACCATCCTCTTCCTTTACCAGCTTCTCCATACCACCAATTTTCTTGCTGTTCCAGCACAGTAATTATGTCATTTTTTGAAAAGTTTAAGTGATTATCCTTTTTGCAGTCCAAGAGCAAAGTGCTTGTGCTTTTATGTTTTCTACCACCTGTCCCTGTCAAAGGTAGTATGTTAATGTCAGCCATGTAAGTTTTAAAGACACAAAATATATACTAAAAATATGTTCACTCCAAAAACATTTAAAACAAACTAGCAGCTCTACTGTGGAAGAAACTAAACATATTTGGAATATGCTACAATTGATTTGGGATAGTATAGAAAAAATGAATTAATTCCACCATGTACCGTGTTTCCCCAAAAATAAGACCTACCCCAAAAATAAGACCTAGTGTGTTTTTGGGAGCCAAAAAAAAATATAAGACAGTGTCTTATTTTCGGGGAAACACGGTAAATGGGAATAGTTATATTTACAACTATCTTTTAAAGTGCCCAGTAAAATAGATTAAATGTGTGTTTTAAGGATAATGTAGCTTGTTAACTGCCCATAAATAAGTCAGAATCAGAGCTGAAGAAGCTTCTTGGATGAGAAGCAGAATGTCTTCAAAAGAAAAACCAAGAAAGTCCACTTGCCTCTTGAAAAAGCACCTTTGGGACAACAATGACTTGGATGACTAAGAATCTCCACACACATTTGCCCATAATTTTTTTAAAAAAAATCTATTGTCTTGCCTACAAATTCCAACTGAATTATGGAAAAAATCAATAAAATAGAATCAAGCAGGACAAGATCTGGTGAACTACCTTGAAAATTTGTGATAGACAGGGTAACCTTTCATAAACCAACGATTAGCTACCGTGTTTCCCCGAAAATAAGACCTACCCCGAAAATAAGACCTACCCCAAAAATAAGACCGACCCCAAAAATAAGACCTAGTGTGTTTTTGGGAGCCAAAAAAAATATAAGACAGTGTCTTATGTTAGGGGAAACACGGTATGCGATTTGTTCGTGGTTTTGTACATGAATAAATGTACATTGTTCTACATGAATAAGGTGTTTTTTTCATTAAAAAAAATATATAAGACCTACCGAAAATAAGACCTAGTGTGTTTTGGGAGCCAAAAAAAATATAAGACAGTGTCTTATTTTTGGGGAAACACGGTAATTATGCAGATTACCACTATGTATTTTTGTATATAATATAGTATTATATGAAAGAGAATACAGAGTACTTTTCGTAGAATATACATTTTTCTAAATGAATGCTACAAATTAGACGGTTACAGCAATATAGTATTTTATTTATTTACATATTTATGTGTTTCATTTGTAGATTGTGCATTCCCAAAGACTCTGGGCTGTTAACAACAGCATCATAAAATAAAATGAGCTCCCCCCAAAAAAGGCCAACCCCAAATATACATTTCATAACAAAATCAAAAATATAAAATACCGAAAGTCCAAAACCTATGTGCTTCTGTGTCCTTGGCATATCGATGCTCCCAACCCTGTGCCAACAGTACCAAGAACATACCTGTCCATGGATGGGAGAAACAGATCCTGGGGAAACAGTGCGAGTGAAGGCAGACTTTTTCTGCCATGAGCTAGCGTTTAAGTTTGCGAAAGATATATTTTGGTAGTCTGCTTCGTCTGCTGGTTTACTGGATGAATGTACGCTGCAAGATCAAAACATATACATAACGGAATTACTTTCAATAAAAGCCAATAGGTGAAACCATCATAGCAAAGTAGACAAAAAACTTCCAAAATCTCCCAGAAAGGACATCTTACGGATGTCTTTATAATTCATAGCTCCTGCAACTGCTAAGGAATCATTACTGTGCAGAAAGAGAGAAATTATTGAAAGCAACTTGGAAACCTTTTGCATGCAGATGGATCCTCCAGTTACAGCTATCATTTTTAATTCAAGAAGCACACATTACCAAAACACAGTATAGATACTTTTACATTTTTAAACTGGAACAGAGATCAGCTGCTCTCATATTATGTCAAATTAAAAATTTGTGATGTTGGTGCATTCACCGTGAATTAGTTTTATTGAAATATTTGTACTGTATTATTCTTTAACCTCAGCTGCTGATTACCTATTTATTTGTGTGTGTGTTGGATTATTATTCTTAGCCAGTTGGTCATTAAATAAATTGAATACATAAATTTATATTTACTCTAGAGGAACTGAAGTAGCTGGTACAGTGACTGTAGGGGGAAGTAAGGCTTTCTTGGGAGGTGAAACAGCTTTTTCATTTTCAGATATTTTCTCTACATAATTGCATGGAAACCAGCCAAAATGTCCTTGAAAACTTCCATATAACCAGCCAGGTTCTCCTTCAGTTTTCTCAGCAACCTGGAAAGGAAAAGGAAAAGAAAAAATAATCAAATGTAATGTTAATATTTTTTAACTTTACAAATATGTTTTAATTCTGCTACATGTCACCTGGTACATTGGGTAAAGAAAAAAAAACAAAGTTATTTGGGATTAAGTAAATTAAGTTTTTATTTATTATTCAGAAATGATAATTTACCTCAATAATATCTCCGGAATGGAAGCTTATCTCATCTTGATTCCTGGCTTCAAATGGATATAAAGCTCTATAATTCACAAAGCCGACTGATGTCTTAGAATCAGCAGCACTAACTGCATGGCCTGAAGAGTCAAAGAGAAACTATTAATTGATTGCTAGTTCCTGACAAATGCTTTTTCAAGGCTATTTCTAGGAAGGTCAGGATTTCTGCAAGCGCACCACCTTATCTTCCTATTTAAATCTTGGGAAGAGCCAAATATACAGGAATCATTACTACTGAAAAGTTGCCATTCCTTTAAGCTCCTACTTCCTCACAAATCAGGAGCAGCAAAAAACACTGTAGACAGCTATCAGAGGTCATGGTAGATCTTATCTAAATGTCTGTGCATAACAAAAGCCTTTCAATTAATGCACAGGAAACTTCTGTGGTAACCACCACAGTTCCATAAAAGTCCCATCCTCAGTAGCAAAGCAAAGAGAAGGGGAAATCAGCAAAAACCTGCATCTGCTATCTGACTGGAGCTCCATGAGAGGGACTCTTCTGGAAACAGTCCTATCTCAAGAGTGGAAGCCATCTCAGGATCCTAAATGTTGTTTCAAACTACAGAATAATCCAAACCAAACCACTCTAAAAAAGAATAGTTACCTTCATTTTTCAGGGCAGACTTAAGATTTCCCTTTGTTTGTTTAAGAACATTTATGTTTTTCTCATTTAAGTGAGAAACAGATTTCTCAGAATCTTGCAAATTAAAAATATCTTTTCTTTTCTTCCCTTCTTCAAATCGTTTAAGTTTCTCCTCAGCTTCTTTTGCAATTTTCTCCTGTCTTTTTTTTTCTTCTGCCTTTTGTTTCTGCCTTTGCTGCTCAGTTTCTCTTAGAATTCCTACTTTTTTATTTTGTCTTTCCTCTTCAAATTTCTCCTCTGCCAGTTTTTGGTTCTGGATCTCTCTCTCTCGTGCAATGGCCTCCTCAGCTCTTTGTTTTTCCTCATGGATCTTTTCCTGCATTCGATCTTCCTTCAGACGCTTTTTTCTTTCTTCTTCTTCCTTCCTGATGGTTTCTTGCCACAAGTTCTCCTTTTCCTGTTTTGCTTTTCTTTTGAAAGATAGAAACGAACATAATTATTCTGATATTAGTATTTGAAAAGCAAGAATGAGTAGCAAACACTTGATGTGAACCTTATGCCAGCTTCCTTTTCATTGCCTTTTGAAGGTTTTAGGTTCACCTGTATGATGCAAAGTCTTGGTTATAGCAATATTAATGTATACTATTCACTGAAATGCATGTATGTTGATGCAGAATGTTAGAAATAAACTTAAGCCCGATTTTAATTTTGTCACAGAAATGTAATCAGTAAAGAGTGGTAAATGCTAGCATGCATAAGGACTCTCAAAATGCAGTTTCTGCATTAATTGTTGCTTATTCATCGGAAACAAAGAATAAAATGAAGGGGCTAGAGGAAAAATTAGGAACACTTTAAACACATTACCGAGTAGTTTCATCTTCTATTCTTTTTTTCAAAGCAAGTTCGGTTCTTTTTCTTTCCAATTCTTGAATTTTTTCATATTTGATTTTCTGTAGCTGTTCAAGTGCTTTCTGCTGTGTGCAGTAAGTTTCTCTTAGTTCCTATTTGAGAAAGCACAAAATTAAGTAAGCAAAAAGGCAAGCAGATTTTAGAGAAGTGATTCCATTTAATATTCTGAATCCAAATGTTCCTGCAAGTTTCCAACCAATCATATAGATCAAGACAAAATTATTTTAGTTTATATTTGACTTTTGAGGCCCTCCATACCAGTGGTGAGATTCAAATTTTTTTACTACCGGTTCTGTGGGCATGGCTTGGTGGCCATGGCAGGGGAAGGATACTGTAAAATCTCCAGTCAGAGGTGGTATTTGCCAGTTCTCCAAACTACTCAAAATTTCCGCTACCAGTTCTCAAGAACTGGTCAGAACCTGCTGAATACCACCTCTGCTCCATACCATTTAAACTGCCCTTTAAAAAACATTTAAAGTCATTCTTTACGGTTTTGCAAATGTGCAGAAAAACAGCTGCAGTGAACATAGTTTTCTAATCACTTATTATGTGCATATCCAAATTTACAAGTTAGATCCAATTTTTTGTAATGACGATGGCAAAAAGTTACATTTCTTCACCACTGCTACAGCCTTGTAGCGATGTCTAGAGCATGGCAAGAGGACGACTCAGTCTACCTGACATGATATCACAGATACCTGCCAACACTTTGAAGACTGTATGATTCTATTCTAATCCCTAAACTGTGAGACGATTTTCAATTGCTGAGGCATGAATATTTTTGTTATTTATCTACTAAATTACTTCAGAACTTTGTTTGAAAAGGATCACACAAAAAATATTCAAAAATGTTAAATAACAAACAGCAATATGAAGAGGAGAAAAATTCAAGGTGTTGGTTTTATGACCTATACTGCCCTACATGGCACTGGAACAAGCTACCTACGGAACTGGCTTCATTCCATTACATCAGGCCATCCTACCTGATCAGGCAGGGAAGGTATGTTGCAGCTTCCTTCCAGGTCTAGCAAGAGAACCTTCTCTGATATTGCCCTCACTCTATGGAATATTTTTCCCCAGAGGTGAGGCAGGCACCCTTGGCCTTCCAAAAAGCAGTTAGAACATGGCTCTGCAGGCTTTTGTGGGGAGCCCAGAAGACCAGGCAGTCATGGAATTTGTTAGTGTCTTCTCTTTGCCTTTGTCAACCAATTTTCAAAATTTTAATTATTCTTGCTGCCTTAAAATTTGCATAATTTTTCATTTTTTTTAACTTAAAATTTTAATTCTAAAAATTTAATTTTTATATACTGTAATGTTTTATTGTACACTCCTGGAGTCCATCTTTGGGAGAGATGAGTGGCTCAAAAATGTGAAATAAAAATAAATAATCTAAAATCTATGAACACCACCTCAGCCTCCCAACTAAAATGAACAGAGCCTTGTATGAGTTTCAAGACCACATAAGGATCTACTTAATCTGGGCAGAAATGGTAATTGGAATATATGTAAATTGTTGCATGTTTGTTTTATCATTTTACTACATGTTTATTGGTACAGCCATTGAGTAGTTATTATTTTTATTCAATCATATTCTGCAAAGACCTTAAATTAACCTTAATTATTAAGATCAACATGCACATCTTGTGGAGAACATATAGATTGTTGTGATTACTATACTACTGAATCAACTGAGGGTGCTTAGCATCATCTTTACAGAGTTTTTACCCTGCAGTATACATGTAATTCATGACATTTACGCATTTAAGCTCTCTAAAGATTGCACCCATTTCCAAAACCTCAAGACATAGAATTGATGTTTCATTTCCAATCTCATACAATGAAGGGGCTAAGGATGAATGTATGACAGAGTTATTCATATTCTGAGGTTTTTTTAATCATTTCCAATACCACAAACATAACATACAAAGTCTCTGAACAGAAACCAGTAGCTGAACAGTTCATATCTATTTCCCATTACATTTCTGACCTGTCATCACATTCTTCAATAAACTATTCAAATGGTTCTTTTCAGTCCCTCACATTTCTCTAGTAATTAGTGAAGAAAAAATAAATGAATACTTTCATACTTGGGTTACATGCTTTGCTGAAATCTGTTAATCTTCAAATCAGGCTTGCTTTAGTTATGTAATATGTTTCACACTCAGCCCCATTAGGTAGGCCACACCAAGAAATCGCCCCTAGTTGTCTATTCATCGAATTTGCATATCTTAGTCCAGGTCATTTACTTTACTCACTACATTCATTAACAATATGCATTTTGTTGGGTGTATTTCTCATCCCCATTTTTTTCTGATTCAATAAGACCACTTTTAATTCTATTTATATTTAAGTAGTTTTCCATATGGTGATGGGAAATTTTCCAAACAAAGCTTCCCCATCAACAGAGTGAAAAAATACTTTAATAATTATTGTATCTGCAGATTCTTCATACAATAATACCCATAAATTGTAAACTATAGCGCTATATGTAGTTGAGGATGGAATTACTAGAAGGAATCATAAAAACGTTGATGCGTAGAAAGCTCCTCAAAGATTCTCAAGATCTTTTGGTATGTTACATCCTGTCTAAATAATGAGAGACTCTTTGCAAATAATCTTATTTAATTCAGTGTTAGAAGGTTGTGTGCCAATTACTTGAGTTGGGTTGAATGTTTCTGCCAGTTCTGGCTAAGTCACTTCCCTGCAATCACCCTTTATACTGAATAACAATGCCATTGTTAAATTGAGTACAGAATATTAGAATGTTCTAGTACACTATCAGCCATATGATTATCAAGTAACTGTATTATACTATTAGACATTGTCAGCAAATGTCAAACCAACTGTTAAATGATCAAGATGAATTACAAAATCTGAGAGTTACTCTGGTATAGTGGCTAAGATGCTGGACTAGAAACTAAGACATTGGAGGGACCTTCCTTAAGCACAGAAGTCCTTCCTTAAGCAGAGAAACTGGCTGAATGACTTTGAGTCAGTATCTCTCTCTCAGCCCAATCCACCTGACTGGGCTGTTGTGAGCAAAATGGGAAGAAGACACATTATGAATGTAAACTGAATCCCCTTTTTCCAAAATGTCACTTTTCATATTACCAATGGCCCAAGAAAAAGGACCTGTGTGGCTTAATATAGCCTGGCAAAATTCCCATCCCATTCTAAATAAGTGCACCTCAGGCAGGACATCCTTTCCACAGGGCTATAGGCTAGCACAATCCTATCTTATACTTGTTATATGGAGTTATCATCCTGAGTCTTCTGGATGTGCTTTGATACTAAATAGAAGGATATAATATTTTTTTCACATGCCCAAAGACAGGTGATGCTTCTTAATGATCTTGTACCCAGACTAGGTAATATCATCAATGCTGGTGAAGCATTGAAACATTAGCACTGATGATATTACCTAGTTTGGGTAATGAAATGCCAGAGCATTTTCCAAAAGCAGCCACAAAACTTTAAAACAAACTGGACAGGAAACAAATCCTGTGATGGAAGCATTATATTGACAATATGAGGAATTCATATATTTGTTCATCTTCTTATATAATCTATTTATCAGAAATTCTATGCAACATTCCAAAAGCAGTAAGTTGATCAGTTACTCTGTGAATAGATATAAAGTATGAATATTGGTACGTCCCAGGATACTCTGTGACTGTTCTCAAAGGGATTATTTGTGAACAATGGTGACACAAAGACCAGTTTCATAATGAAAAATGAAAGTCAGAATTCACAATGATGTTCAACTGTACTATGATTTTAAGCAGATACCGAAAGGTTTTTTAATTAAAAATTATTAACATAGAAAAGTTGCATAGCTAATACAATTATCACTGTTGTATGTCCTGCATTTCAATTCTCCTCGACTTCTCTGCTTTATAATTCCCTTTGTTCTTTTTCAGAGTAATATTCAGTGCATGTGTTAAAGCAATAATTTATAAAATCTTGTATCGCACTATCGTTTTGCTACAAAAGACCAATACTGTTACACTTCCATGTCAACAGCTCTGGAAATGCTTTCTTCTCTTTGATCTAAGGGGAAACCTGGAAAAGATGAAGGCAATATATGGCAGCCTATATGCAAATTATCAGAGCAATTGTCACATTGTTATAGTGGAAAAGCCAAACAAAGATGATCCTATATATAGCATGTTCAGCAGCAGTTGTTGTGGTGGGATGGAACTTGGGTGCAAAGAGGTAATCAAATGGGTTTCTGAAAATAGTCTAAAGATATAATCCATGAGGGAACAAAGATCTTAAAATTTTTACTCTCAACATATAAAGCTTGCCTTAGTGATAGTCTACTTGGCAGTTAGTTATAAAAAGCCAAACACATGACAGAGCAAGTCAATATGTAATGGGTTTTGTAATTTCACAAGGTTTTTCTCCCAGGAATATATAGTTTTGAGATTTTATGATCTTAATCCAACACCCTCTGATTCTGTAACTACCTAAAAAGAAAGTAACAGGACATTTTCTTCAAGTGTAACTCAGAACTCTGGCTTGTTTATTATTCTTTTCTGTCAATGTTCTTCAGGCAAAATAAAGCATATATATATAAATATATATAAATAAATATACTGAATTACCACTAAAACATATCTATCTATCTATCTATCTATCTATCTATCTATCTATCTATCTATCTATCAGTGGATTTTTGTTGGTCTGGGGAGAAGCAGAGACTGTTTTTCACAGTGGTTTTTTTTTACTTATTCTGGGAATTCTGGCCTTACACTTTTCCTTTGTTATGCATATAACAGACAACTATTTTTCTATGGTCAAAATAGACAAAATAATAACCATCTTGATTACAGATAGGACTTTGTTTCAGATAAACTGGTAGCAGTAGTAATCCATCCATCACACACTATGAGAGTTTTAAGGATTTTGCTTAAAAGCAGTGACATGAGGATTATTCCTACCCTTTCTCACAACTGAAAATATTTAGTTAGTAGACAGAGTTTAAAAGCAAGCAGAAGGCAAATAAAATCTGTTCCTGCAATAGAGCACCAAATTATTGCATAGGAAAATATTTTAAGTGCTACAGAAATGCAAATTATTTTTTTAAAACACACACACGCACACACACAAAACATGGAAATTATTAGAAGCAAAAAAAGGCCAAAGATTAGAAAATAACCTTAAGTAAGAGGAAGAGGTTGTTGAGACAGCTTAGCAGATACAAAAGGCACTGAAGAATAGAAGCATCCATAGTCTCACACTGTAAGATAAGGCAGATAAAAAGCAGTTAAACTTTTCACTGGGATTGTTGTGAAGGTGGAGAATTTAAGGGTTATGACAAGGATAATTAATCTAGCAATCAAAGTTCTGATTCAACTCTCATCATATCTACCCATATATTATGTGGAGGGGTGATTGAGAGTGAGACAAAGTCTTCTATAGCCAAAATTAGTAATATTAATGACTCACATAGGATCAGCAATAAACTCTTGTTCTCTGCAGTGTTCCTATTCAGCCATCACTTCTTTTGCTGCATATGCCATTCCATTTCTACTCTCATTTTCTACAATAAGTCAAACATGCCATAGAATGCATAAACATAACTGGGCAGAGTTTGGGAAATGGGCATTCCTTCAACTGTTGATGCCTTTGATGCTTCCTGCTTGAGATGAAGTGGTGCTATTTTGTAATATAAAGTTTGGTACTTGGGGTGGGCATCTTTCTACAGTATTTGCATGTAAGCTCCACAGTGAAAACAGGCACTACAATGGAATTGGCCTCATGGAAGCAGTCTATCAAAAAAAAAAGATTTTATATTTTTTGCTCTACCCCTTGACATAGACAGAACAGACAGGCCAGGAACTGTGGTCCAATCCTCTTGACGATAGCATTTAATGAAACAGATCATATGGCTGCTCCTTTACAATCTCCTTTCACTTGCCCAGTTCTACAGCATATATGATTCACAGGTAGACCTTCCTTAATGATTGCCATGTTTAATAATCATTCAAAGCTACAACTGAGCTGACAAAGTAGTTTTACAATCAGTCTTTCCACTTATGACCATCGTAGCATCCCCACAGTTACATAATTGCCATTTTGTCACTTTTACATCAGACAAGCGTTTATGACTGCTACAGCATCCCAAAGTTATGGGATCACCATTCCAAAAAGCAGAGTCAACAGAAATCAGTAAAATCACAGGTCACATGTTGTCTCATTTAACAACTGTGGCAGGAGTGAAGTTGTTAGTCTATTTCAGTTACATGATTACTTGTTTAATGATTGGGTTGCTTACTGATAGAACTCTTTGTCCTAATTGTAATAATTAAACAAGGACTACTTGTAGTTGGCTAGGCTAATTTTCCAACCGTAATCAGTCACAAGAGTGCTCTGTTATGTAACTGAGAAGAAGCTGCTTCTTCCATATCACCTGCCTATGCTGTCCACTTAGAGAAGGGGAAAAAACAAGAAAGTAAAGAATGGAAAGTGATGGCAGCACTGACTTTTCCTTTACTGCATTTACAGGCATACTCTGTTATCTATCAGCTACATGGAAAGGTTTCAGACATATATTGTTAATAGGAAATTATTAATCACCGTGCTCCCAAGATTCTCTTAAACAAAAACATAGCTTTACCAGCTCTCCATATTCCAATTAATATGCATGTATATGTATCTAAAATATGTTCTATAATTTAAACACAAATATGTTGTAATGCAGCAGGGAAGACTGTCACTAAACGACTTATAGATCTCATTTGATGCCCAGGATTTGACAGTTGAAGGACAATTTCAAGTCCTCCATTCATAATCTTTGGCTCTGAAAGAGATTTGAATCATGGTCTCTGTCATGCCGCAATCATGGCTTTTGGGAGGAGGTGACAGAAAGCAGGAAAGAAAAGAAGACATTATTACTAAGTATGCCAGGTAAGGAAGATTTCGGGTGTAGCTTAAGCCCTTGCTTCTCTATTTTGAAAGCACACTTTTATTTCAGGAAAGAGGTTGAGTGGAGACGCTAACTGCTAATAAAAAGAACATGGAATAGAGTAGGCTTAGTAACTGCAGTTTGTACACATTTTTGACTTTCTCACCCTTTTCCAGCCTTTTGTTTTCTCCTTATTTCCCCCTTATCTGCATATTGCCAATTCTCACTGTGGTGACATACATTATGTAGCTGAACGGAAGGAGAACAGAATGTTGTAATATTAACTTCAGTTGCACCAAGAATTTGCTCAGGTGTATCTCAAATAATGAACATATTGAATGAAACAGCTGGCCTTTTGTTTTTATTACATTATATATAAGCTTTTATTAATTAAGGAAAACAGCATTTGCAAATCTTATTTTCATCTATTTCCCTATGCCAAGGTTCACATTCAATATTTTAGTGGATGTTACTTTGAATAATATTAATTAACCCTACAGTATGAAAAATAATACACATGCGAATCTTGGTGTAAATGGGCCAAACTGCAAAACGCTGGTACTAATTCTTTTTAAAATCAAGTTGGAGATTTAATGGGCAAGCATTTGAGTATCATCAATGAAATGCATTTTTATGAGATCTCATGAATAGAAGATACCACACAAGGCTTGATTGGTTGAAGGAATAAATTGGAAAGAACGTTTTGCTAAATGAACAATCCTAGATACTTAAATAAAAGGCTACAACCAAAATGTACCTTGAGCTGCTTATTAAACATATCAATTTCTGACAGCTTGGAAGTGGTTTCTTTTTCTAGTGTATCTAGTTGTTCCTGAAGTTTTTGGCATAATACTTCTTTTTCTGACGATTTCTTCTGCAGGGAATTTAGAGGTGCATCTGCAAAAGAAAGATCAAATATTTAATATTTACTTACAATTTTTTATTTTTTGTCACTATTATATATATGTATGTATGTATATATATATGTGTGTGTGTGTGTGTGTGTATGTATGTATGTATGTATGTATGTATGTATATATATATATATATATATATATATATATATATATATATATATTTGTTTTAAATAGATTTTCACGGGTAAAGGTATGTAGGTCTTGGTGTATTGGGTCTTGTCCGTGTAAGTTGAGAATACCTTGGCAGCGTTTACGAATCTCATCCGTCATCTTCAGGCTGGTGTCTTCAGCTTCGTTCTCCTGGGAGAAGTGTGTGATCGTGGCTGTTTTCCCTTTTAAACTCTAGAGTTGGATGTGTTGTTACTTTTTGATTGGTTTGTGGAGTTGATGTATGCAGATTGGATGGCTTTTCCTGAGACCCTGTGTGGCTGAGGTGCTGGCTGTGTGTCTCTCAGCCTTTTGTGTTGTAACAACCTGGGTAATAGGCTGTGTGATGACCTTCTGAGTTCTATTGTGGCGTCCTGGGTGTGGTGCTGTAATCTCCTGGGTGCGTTGTCTGTGTTGCAACCTCCTGATGTTTTGTGTTGTGATCTCCTGAGTTCTGTGATGTAGTATCCTGGGTGGAAGGCTGTGATGTGACATTCTGGGCCTTGGTTTGGCTCCGAGTTTGAGGTCTGGCTATGTGTTTATAGCGTGTGTCAGTTTGCTTAGTTTGGGGGTTGGAGGGGGGTGTAGCAGCTGGTGTTGCAGCCATGGTCTGGTTTCTGGATGGTGGTTGCCTTTCATCTGTGGCGTGGGCTTGGGTTTGAGTATGGTGAAGGAGATTGGTGGTGGCATCATGTGTTATTACCCAAAATATGGGTAAGAGAGACACACAGCCAGCACCTCAGCCACACAGGGTCTCAGGAAAAAGCCATCCAATCTGCATACATCAACTCCACAAACCAATCAAAAAGTAACAACACATCCAACTCTAGAGTTTAAAAGGGAAAAACCAGCACGATCACACCTTCTCCCAGGAGAGCGAAGCTGAAGACACCAGCCTGAAGATGACGGATGAGATTTCGTCGAAGCGTTGCCAAGGTATTCTCAATCTTACAGGGACAAGACCCGAATACACCAAGACTACATACCTTTACCCGTGAAAATCTACGAATATATATATATATATATATATATATATATAATATATATATGTAGGTCTTGGTGTATTGAGTCTTGTCCGTGTAAGATTGAGAATACCTTGGCAACGTTCTGACAGATCTCATCCGTCATCTTCAGGCTGGTGTCTTCAGCTTCGTTCTCCTGGGAAAGAAGTGTGTGATGTGGCTGTTTTCCTTTTAACTCTAGAGTTGGATGTGTTGTTACTTTTGATTGGTTTGTGGAGTTGATGTATGCAGATTGGATGGCTTTCCTGAGACCCTGTGTGCTGAGGTGCTGGCTGTGTGTCTCTCTACCCATATTTTGGGTAATAACACATGATGCCACCACCAATCTCCTTCACCATACTCAAACCCAAGCCCACGCCACAGATGAAAGGCAACCACCATCCAGAAACCAGACCATGGCTGCAACACCAGCTGCTACACCCCCTCCAACCCCAAACTAAGCAAACTGACACACGCTAAAACACATAGCCAGACCTCAAACTCGGAGCCAAACCAAGGCCCAGAATGCCACATCACAGCCTTCCACCCAGGATACTACATCACAGAACTCAGGAGATCACAACACAAAACATCAGGAGGTTGCAGCACAGACAACGACCCAGGAGATTACAGCACCACACCCAGGACATCACAACAATAGAACTCAGAAGGTCATCACACAGCCCATTACCCAGGTCGTTACAACACAAAAGGCTGAGAGACACACAGCCAGCACCTCAGCCACACAGGGTCTCAGGAAAAGCCATCCAATCTGCATACATCAACTCCACAAACCAATCAAAAGTAACAACACATCCAACTCTAGAGTTTAAAAGGGAAAAACAGCCACGATCACACACTTCTCCCAGGAGAACGAAGCTGAAGACACCAGCCTGAAGATGACGGATGAGATTTCGTCGAAACGTTGCCAAGGTATTCTCAATCTTACACGGGACAAGACCCGAATACACCAAGACCTACATACCTTTACCCGTGAAAATCTACGAAAACATATATATATATATATATATGTGTGTGTGTGTGTGTGTGTGTGTGTGTGTATAGTATTTACTTAATTTACTAATACTTTAGTCTTTGACTAACTATGGGGGAGAGCTGCCTTAAACAGTCAGATTGCTATGCAAAGTGGGTGATGTTACTCACAGTACAAAAAGGAATGGGAAGATTTTGTGTGTGTCTGACAAGGGGATCTCAGAGCTTCTCAGAATTCCTTTTCAGACATATCTCATGGGAGGAAGGAAAAAACTCTTGAATGAATGATTCTTACAAACATGTACACATAAGACCAATGATACTTACCAAAAGAGTTACTAATCCTGTTGTGATTTATTTGCTCACTTAACTGTTGTTTCTCAGGAACAAGAGCAATCAGCTTATTCTGATATTCCTGTAGAGTTGAGGGTGGTATATTTTAGAAAAGTATTACCAGCATAATGTGTTTGACATAATCTGATAATACAAATGAAAGCATAGAGGTAAGAAAAAACACTCCTGCACCCATTTAGTGGCTTCTAAAGTACCCTCCAAGTGACTATGGCCCAAATTTTCAATGTTTCTTGAAAAATTAACAGAGTAAAATTCTTTAAGTATCAGACTCAGATATCAATTTTGCACCTTAAAATCCCCAATCGGAAAAATGGCCAGTTCCCAAGTGTGAATTCTTAAAGTCCTCCTATACCTACTATAATTTTTTTCATTTTAGTCATCCCATGATCCCTAAAGCCAAAACATTTCCAGAAATATGTGGATGAAACAAAACCAAACCTATTTCTGATGTAGGCAGATATATTCTGATATGGAGAATATATCTCCAATAATAAAAAAATGGGAAGAGAGGAATAATACAGCTCAAGGGTCAATAATCCTTATATAAGGAATGTATCATTTATAAAATTTTGCATCATGAATGGATAAATGAAATCACCAACATTTCATGACACCCTGTCAAACCATGTCTCTGCTTTGTGATGTTGGTCAGATAAAGGACATTATGTCTTCCACTACCCCATTTACAACAAAATCAGGACCAAATTATGTATGATAAGTGAACTCAAGGGCTTGAATTTTGAAAACTCTTCTTGCAGATTGGTTCTCAACTATCAACAACCAAGTTGCTACTTTTACTCTGTTGCTATTTAAACTTAGAAATACTTAATTTCTTAGTTGTAGCTCTGGGTTTATCTTGCTATAACCTTTTTACATCTAACACTCTTTTTTCAGGGGTGCTTAGATCTGGCCCGTGGGGTCACCCTGGAAACAGCGAAGGACCGGCCCACAGTACCTCTGCCAGTGAAAACAGAGCCTAGGAGGGCCGTGCGCTCCATTTTCGGCTGCAACGGCCTCCTGCAAGAGCTCTGACCATTGGCACCCTCGTGTTCAAGACCTATTACTGTTAAAGGGCAGGATGAGCTCCCATCACACACTCCAGCTCCTGCCAACCCAGCAGTTCAAAAGAAGGCAACCGCAAATACAACACGAAAGGAGCCCCCAACTGGGCATCCCCCAGGCAATGGTAATGTTACTGGCAAATCCTTTCACCATGGAAGCACTTTGGTGCTTATGACATGGAAGTATTAGCATTACCCCAAAAGAGAGCAACATTATAGATAAGTGTGGGTGCACTCACACACTTGTCTATACATCTCTCTCATATGCTCTAACAGCTCCCCACCCTTCACCTTAGGAATTATATATTTTATCTATCTCTCTATTCAGTTCCAACTAAAATCATTTTTCTTTGTGCTTTCTGTAGATTGCCTGCACTAGTCCCTGCAGTTTTCTTCATGTGATTTTACAGAGTGGTTTGCCATTGCCTCCTTCCTAGGACTAAAAGAAAGTGACTGGCCCAAGATCACCAGCTGGTTTTGTACCTAAGGCTGAATTAAAACTCACTGTCTTCTGGTTTCTGGTGCTTTATTACACCAAAATGGCTCTCAAAACTTTATAACACTTTTTTAAGTTAATGGTTGTGCTACATTCTTGCTTTCCTTATTTACTTCGTATAGTTTATGTGGTTATGATCTGCAACTGATATGAAAGGACAAGGAAGAAATCTCTTGAAAATCTTAAAATTGTCATAGATCCAACTTCTTTGTTTAGAAAGCTGGATAAACACTTCTCCTTAGGAAGGGTCCTTAGGAGCCTCTGGTACCTTCTGGACTCAGGGCTGATTGGCAATGATTCATATTGTTCCTGCTCCGTAGAATGACTATTTTGTGTGTGCTTGAAGTAGCAGTCAGAGATCAGGAATCATAAGAACCTAAATTGTTAGGCTTCTCAAACATTTTGTATTAGCACTGAGAATAGGAATAGGGAACCTGCTGCCCAGAACCTAATTTCAAAGAAGATGCAAGGTCTCAATTATGATATTGGACAACAGTAAACTGTTCCTTCCAGAGAAACAAACTGTGAATATGAAAAGGAAAAACCAAAGAGAGAATGGATGGCAGAGAATAGGCAATCTTTTCAAGAAAAACAACAATAAAGAAACTTGGGACCCTCAGAGGATTGTAGCCTTAATAGACAAATAAGTGCAATATTTCCCACCCCTCTGCATTGACTATCATTTTGTGGGAATGAATCCCAGACTTAATAAAACATCACATACTTGAAGCTGTTGTTCCAATTGCTTGATTTCAATAATTCCCATATCACATTTCTTTTCCAGATTGGCAAACTCATTTTATGCTTTTGTTTTCTGTTACGGACATCTTCTAGTCTTCCAGAGATCTGTTGCTGTTTGTCATTCTGTATTAATAAACATTTTAAACATTACATCAATAAAATACACAGATTTATTGACATATAATTATTCATTACTTTTAAGATTAACAGAGTTGGAAGAGACCTTGTAGATCTAATCCAACCCCCCACACTTCTTTAAGATTTAATCCAAATTCTGGCATGTATGATTGAGACCTGCCTAAGTAAAAGTTAAGGAGAATTCTCTTTAGAGTTCTGTCTACCAGGTTCCTCCACTGAGTAGCAGGTAACGACTAGATGCTGGTCAACTTGGGAAGGTAATAGGATGGATATGCATACACATGAATGCAATGACCAGATGCTCTGTTTAGCAATTCATTACTTCTTAATATAAGTTAGCTACTTACTGGGACAATGCAAAGATTCTGTTGGTATACTATCGACTCTTTTTTAACAATATTACTCTTTTTAGCAAGGTAAACTCAGGGACATTTTGGAATATTTATTTTATTTATTATTTTTTAATTGGTCTTATATGCCGCCCTATCTCCCAAGGGACTCAGGGCGGCTCACATAAAAACACCCAATACAAAAGTTAAAAGAATTAAAAGATAATTAAACTAAAAGACCAAATACAGTGTTTAAAACCCAATCAACACATTTAAAACTAACCCCCCCCCTCAGTCCAGGCCGGCCTGTTCGAATAACCAAGTCTTTAGGCTGCAGCGGAAGGAGCGGAGGTCAGGGGCCAATCGTAGCTCCAGGGGAAGCTGGATCCACAAAGTGGGTGCCCCCACAGAGAAGGCCCTCCCCCTAGGGACCGCCAGCCGACATTGTTTGGCCGACTATCTTTGCTGAGTAATTTCAAGATCCACATGGAGGATGGCTCAGTATTTTATATCCCCAATTCAGCTACACAATTACCCCAATTAGTATTTGGATTGCAGGGAACTGGATGATCTATTAAGATGATCTATCTTAAGCACCTGACAGATCAATGTTTAGTGAATGACTTAAAACAGATTTCTACCACTTCTTGTAGGCAAAACTGTAAAACTCCGACCAATCTATGACAGATGAAAAGAATGTAGCTGATTTGCTTCTGGTGAACTGATAATTTCAGGTGTTTTTAAGTGGATTTTAAAAACTATTTTATATTATTATATTTTATATGTATTTTCCTATCTATTAACCCTTTTAGTGCTCTAGAAATGAAAAGGGGAGGATGTAAATCGAAATAACACAAGAAATAACATCACTACCCTTCAAAGATACATGTTATTGAAATGAATAAAACATAGTTGAAGAAATACCAACCAAGGTTTTCTGCTTCTACACAGCTACTACTCATGTTTCCCCGAAAATAACACCGGGTCTTATATTACTTTTTTGCTCCAACAGATGCATCAGGGCTTATTTTGGGGGAAATTCGGTACAAAATGTGTTTGTCTGGTTGCCAATCTTAACTGGGGCTTATTTTTGGGATAGGGCTTGCTTCAATTACGAGCATCCTGAAAAATCAAGCTAGGGCTTATTTTCCAGTTGAGTCTTATTTTCAGGGAAACACTGTATATATACCCGAAAGCTTCTTAAAATCTTCTGATGCTGTCCTTTATTTGCTTTGTCTCTATAAATGACTATTCTTAACTTCAATATGAGAAATGACACCATAGAAGCAAAAAAAAATCTACAATTTGTTTACAATTAAAGCAATTAGACAAAAGATATGTAGAAGTCATGGGAAAACAACTGAGTTGAAAGAGAATGTTTAGTTGCAATGCTATGATTTTGTGCAGTGTGTGACTCACCAGTGCATCTAGTTCAAGATTAAGACTCTTTTTTTTAGAAGATAACTTCACAATTTCCTCCTGTTCTCTATTACGTTGATTAAGAAGGTCTTGACGACGAATCCTCTCCCATTCAAGCCGTCTTTGACGCTCAAGTTCTTGTTTAGCTGCCTGAAAATAAAATACCTAAACTATCAGCTTCAATGTTTATGTAATAACAGAATAATTAATAATATTGTATTCATTTATTGTTTTTATTAAAGACAGTAACTCAGAATCTTCGGAAAAAAAATTAGATAAAAATAATGCATATTAAAAAAAACTAAAATGTAACATGTAAATATTCTTTTACATTCCATATATAATTTTCAGAAAAGCTTCCATGTATATCTTTTGCAGCAAAATCAACGCAATGTTCTTTGACCTTATGAAGATTAATGGAGGCATGATAATGGAATACTATCAATTTCTTAGATTTAAAAATGAAGGTATTTGTTATTCATCAGATGCAACTTTTTTATTTATTCCAGTCAATGCTCAGGTTCACAAAGTGCACCCCAAGAAATTTATACTATCACTTACTTTAATGACCACTTATTTGAATCCAGATAAAACTAGCTGCTTAAATTAGAATTCGGAATAAAGGCTAAAATATAAAGTAATCTCAGTTTCTTAGCTGCTAATAAGGAAAAAGTTTCAAAAGGAGAACATTTAAAGGGCCTCAAACTCTCACAGGAATAGTTTTACTGAACTGACAAACTGAAACAAATTTTCCAAAGGTTAAATCCCAAAACAATTAGAAAAACAACCTCTCGTTTTTCAATCTCTTTTTTCCGTTCTTCTTCCCTTTGTTTCTCCATCTCTTGCTGTTTTTCCAAGCGCCTTTCTAGCTCAAGTTGTTTCTTCTGCTCCAGTTCCTTCCGCTCCCTTTCTCTTCGCTCCTTTTCTTCTCTTTCTTTCTGTGCTTTACGTTCCATCTCTCTTTGCTGCTGCTCAAGGAGCACTTGACGCCGTTTCTCCAGTTCCAGGTTGCCCCTTTCATAGTTCGCCTTCCTCTTATCCTCAAAGGTAACTAGATTAAAGAACAGTGAATGGCACTGAACTATAAACACTGATCAGCTCATATTCTTCTCAATTATTTTAAAGAGATGGATTATGGTAGAAACCATCCAATAACCAAAGGAAGACAAATGGAGATGCATTTAATTTTATTTTGGAGGCTTTGCAAATCTCAAGGTCTCTAAGTACCCTGCTGTTGCTGTGAGTGTTCTATCCAGGTTCACCTGTCTTTACTGCTGTTCTCATCTTCTTTATTGTTGAAAATGTATGGCTCTGATCAGAATGGACCAGGGCCGCACAATGCAATAATGAAATCCTTAGGGCTGTAATTCAGAAAGCAGCTTCTAAAGTAAGGTAAGCTAGATACATCTCAAATAAGAGAAATAACTAACATAATTAAACTACCAACATTTCTCCCCAAAAATATTACCCCCCTATTGCAATGCAGAAACAGAGGATCCTAGCTACCTGGAAGTTTCTGGGGAGGTTCCTCTTCTTGTTGATAAGTTGGCAGAGCACAATTAATATTTTCCAAATGCTTTTCATTTCTAGGAGGAAAAGAGGACACAGTCGTTTTTTAAACATTTCAGTTCATTTAGCATTTTTCTGTAATTTTAATTACATATCACCTTGTGATAAGCACCTCAAAGAAGGGGGCACAAACTCAGGTGGCAGACTTAGTGGGAGTGGATGCCCAGCTTTGGCCATATCAGTTAAATGCATAGCTAAGATAAACTCCTCTGCTTTCAGCTGTCCATCACCATCAATGTCAGACAGAGACCTAGGAAAGACAAACCTGTGTTAAAAGAACCCAGGAAGTGGGGGGAGCTACTTTGCTCTTTGCATACCATGTTTCCAGGATATCCATGATGAAGCAGGGGCCAGCTTTGAAAAGTCAGATACAGAAACAATACTTAAAGGTACTGTTAGGCCGGAAGAGATAGGAAATCTGCAACTATAATATGTAAGCGGCTAAGAGTCACCTTGCAGGGGAGATTGGAAGAACAGAAATTTAATAAATAAAACATCAAAATGTTCCTGAGATCCAGACAGGCTGGTGCTGCTGTGAGTTGACATTCATTATCATCCACAAAGCAATGGCCTCCCTATTCTCTGTAATTCATGTATCCGCATATACCAATTTGGAGGACTCCAGATATAGTCCAGCTAGATTATGTGGTTGTGTGCTATTAATTTTTTTTAACAGCAAAAAGTCAACATTTGCTTAATTCTCTTATTAGTATGATAATAACTATTGTCTTCAACCTACATTGAGATGTGTATCTATAAATCCCTACCGGCCCAAGCTCCAAGGTAACTTTAGCAGCAACTCCTCTAGTGAAAGCTTGTCCTCCATGCTCATCCCAATACATTCCCTAAACATGAGAGGTGAAAAGAGTGGAAGTCTGGAAGCCCATCTGGGAATCAACTTGTATTCCCTGTGGCATGATTTGGTAAGGCTGCTAAGGTGTAATGCTTTTGTTATGATTATGTACTGTGGTTTTGTAATTATAACTGCAAATATTATTTTTATGGCTTATTTCCAGTATCATGCAAAATGAATTGTTTTAGATTAGCATACAAGCTATATGAATAAATGAACGCTCCAAGGAAAAAAATCAATACTCTCCTTTTGTAATCTAGGAATAATAGTACAATATTAAATGCATAATGACCTAGTCTGCACATAATGCTGAATACAAGCTACTACATGCATCATGTAAAGAAATAAAAAAGTCACATGCAGCAACAAAAAAGTAAACAGATTAGCAACCACATCCATAAGAAAGCATCCATCTAAGGCCATTTCCATAAACACAAAAGCAAAGAACACAGAATATAATGATGTTGTACACGTACAAAACAATTCCATTCTTCATCGCTACAAGTTATTTGAAACACCAGCTACTACTAAGAAATACCGGGAAATCATATCAGGAGTTGGTCAAGCAATCCCTGAATATTCTATCTGGAAAACAAAATCTGAGCTATTCAATAAACTTTTGTTAAAACAATGCTTGATTTAGCATTATTTGTGGTTGTTGTGAAAGTAGGCAGGTACTGCCATAGTACTTTTCAAGAATTTGAAGTAAAAATGTCAATCTATTTAAAAAAATTACAAACATGTATTCGTGAACAAACTTACCATATAGTGGCTAACTGTGTCTGAGATAAGTTTGATTGTAGAAGAGCATTTCTTGCCTGAAATCCTTAATAAATCAAATGTAACAATTTACTACACACATTAACATGTAAACCAGTTAGAGCTATGAACTAATGATTTGTATTTTAAAACATTATAGAACTAATTTCATTTAAAATTTCATCCCAAAAAGCAGCCTTACCAAAAAATCATTCCAAACATAATCAGTACCATAGCTCTCAACTAATGAGCAAAATTAGGACCAAAATTTCTGTTGCAGTCATAAATTGAGTTGGACAGAGTTTTTATGATAATTTTTATGGCAGTCAAGTGAATCACACTATTAAGTGAATCATGCAATTTGTTAAGCTAATCTAGCTTTTCAAATGGGTAGGTTTTGCTAGAAATCAGCAACAAAAGACCCAAATCATGATCATGGTACCACACGATGCTGCAAACAATTGTAAATGTGAGATGACTGCCAAGAGCCCTGACTGCAATCAGGGCTGTAGGCTTGTTAGGAATTGAAACATATTCCTGAAAGCATTTCAAACTATATCCATTCTATTACCAACTATAGAGATAATCCATGAAGTCTCCAAATATTGCCCTTGACTTGAAGGAGATCCTACCTTATTTATTTCACAATACATAAAAAAGTCTTTTCAAAGTAATTCCCTTTGAAATGCTATCCATTTTTTTTTAAAATTACATTTATATGCCGCCCTTCTCCGGAGACTCAGGGCGGCTTACAATTTTTGGGATACAACCCAGTGTGCTCAGCAATAGCCTTCATTCCATTGTATATGCCTGCTTATTACTAAGCGGCATTTTTACAAGGTCAGCTAATTGCCCCCAACAATCTTGGGTCCTCAATTTACCTACCCCGAGAGGATGGAAGGCTGTATTGCAAAAATACAAAAAACCCATTTTGTTAATTAAAACTAGGACAATACGATGTGATGTGTAGGCGCTTTCAAAACCAGAAAAATAGTTACTGAAAAGGGAGTATTAATTTTAAAATAAATCTTGTGTATTTTTATTGCTGAGAGCCAGTCTGGTCTAGTGGTGAAGGCACCAGGCTAGAAACTAGGAGAGTGTGAGTTCTAGTCCCACCTTAGCCATGAAAGTCAGGTGGGTAACCTTGAGCCTGTAACTCGTCTTTCAGACCACTCCACTTCACAGGGTTGCTTCTTGGGGGAAAACAGGAGGAGGAAGATGTGTTGGATATGTTATTTGATATTAAGTTATTTGTAAAACAATAAAGAGGGAGATATAAACAAATATAAACAAACTCATCTTTAAATCCAGCACTAACCTGAAAGATATCCCGTCATTCCTTTATCAAGGTAATTAAATTTTTGCCTGTATTTTAATCTTGAAGCCTGAGGAACTGCCCAATCTGAAGATCCTGCCTTTGGTGAATTGCCAGTTAATGAGGTAGTGGAAGAAGAATTTGAACTGTAATATAAAGCAGAGTCGATTAAAAAAAACCCTGTGATATTCAAAATTAACATTCTTCTTGAACTTTTCTGCAGATTACTATTTTTTTCCCAACCAATCTTCCCAAATACTGAGATTATACTTCAAGTGCAAAGATAATCAAAAGAAATGGTTTTGTTGGGGGGGAAAAAAGAAAGAAATTATCTATCAATTGAGGCTTAATATTTCAAGTCTGAAGGTCCATACCTACTAGATCCTAAATCTATTAAGGACTGAGTTTTCTGGATGTTGGAACCACCAAATCCTCCTATCACGGGAGCATATGAACTAGAATGAGGCAAAGCTGAAACAAGAGAAATGTTGAAATGGGTTAATAATTAGCTGAGTCCTAGAAAGAAACATCATCATCTCTACTTGAAGAAAAAAGACTTATCCCTTGTTGCTGAACCCTGATTGCCAGTATTGAGAAAGACAAAGGAGGTGTCCAACCTTGGCAACTTTAAGACATGCTTGGCTGTAGAATTCTGGGAGTTGAAGTCCACAAGTTTTTAAAGTTGCCAAGATTGGACACCCTGATATATAAAAACAGTTGAATGTATGCTTAAGTGCATTTCTTTTAGGTTCATAGATCTGATTTTTTTTAATTTTAAAAAACAGCTTTATTTACAAGAATTAAAAACATTCAAATTTAAAAAATACAGTAACAACAATATACAAATGGCACATTGCTCTTTACATTTGATATCGAATTTGATAAGTCCTATTAGTCAATACTAACTAATACCTGGCACATCTTCGTTAACTATCATATCCTAAACACTAAATAGCACACAATACTCTACTAATCTTATCGGTTTATAACTATTATTTACTTAATAATACCTTCATATTGTTTAAATAATAAATAAGAAAATATAGTAGATAAGTAATAATAATAATGAAAGAGAAAAGGAGACTTAAGACCTTTGTTATTCTTATGCATTCCATATATACAGCTGAATATAATATGTTACTTGGGTTCACTTATTCTGCATGGTTTTTCCGTTATGAACTACCCAGTTGTACCATTTATCCCATATCAAGTAGTAATCTGTATCCTCCTTCCCATTGATTTTGAGCATGAGCCTATCCATTTGGGCACACTCATAAGTTTTTTGAATAACAATGTGTATCAGTGGTACATTCGGTTTCTTCCAATATTGTGCTAATGAAATTCGTGCCGCTGTTAACAAGTAGATGGTCAGATATCTCACTTTAGGGGAATAATCCCCTTTAATCATTCCCAGCAGGAACAGTTCCGGTTTCCACTCCAGCCCACAGTCTAAAATTTCTTCTATCCACGCTTTAATTTTTACCCAATACTTCTTTGTCTCAGGACAAGTCCATCATAAATGAAAATAGGTACCAAATTTCCCTTTACATTTCCAACAGCTTGGGTTTGCTGTCGGAAATATTTTGGCCAATCTAGAGGGTACATAAATCTGATTTCATGAAAACTTTGGGACTAGCTTTGAGAACCTCTCTGATTCCAATGCCTATTAGCCAAAACCTGGAAGGGGTGAGAGGGTTCCCAAGCAAAATCATCAGTCTTTTGAGGGGACAGGAGTTAGGCTGGGAAATAAAATACTGTAAGTAACTTAAGCATCTGCAAAGCCAATCAAGCTGCCTCCTGGGTCAAAGCAACATGCTCGGAGAACAAACCACCACCAACATCAAGCTGTCAAAACTGAAGTCTTTCTGGCATGAAGGTACTCACTGGAAGAATAGGACATAGCTAATGGCTGAAGAAGGCTGGAGGTTCCATTTGGCAACGATGAAGGGCTGGCAGAAGGCAATAGTGGGGTTGAAATCATCATGGGAGAAATGGAAGGTACAGATGTCAGATTGGACATGGGAGCCAAAGGTGCTACTGTAGACAGATTTGGCATACTGCCCATACCTGGAAAAATTCAAGAGTCAGTATAAACACACTAGTCCAAGACTATTGAATCAACCCCCCTTGTTATATATAGAAAGAGCAACAGTTTCAAGGACACAGTTTGATGTCTAGTTACAGTTAGTTTGAGCAATCATCATCATAAAATTCATTAGTAGTAGTCATATAACTGTGTTTTCTCGTCATAATTCTTGTTAATTATTGATACTTATTAACATTAATAATAAATATATCATAATAAGTCCTTATAGTAAAGTTAATCCTTCTCTGATAATTTTAAAACATTCTAACTTCTGACTCTTAGTTAACCATTGATAAAACGAATCCCATATTTCAAAATATTCTATGCCTTCTCTTTAATTTCAAGTGTTAATCAATCAATTTCTGCATATTCTAGTATTTTTTATTATCTTCTCTTTTGTAGGGATCTCCACACTTTTCTAATGTTGTGCAAATACAATTCTAGCTGCTGTTAACACATGTAGTATTAAATATAGTCCCTTTATTATATGAACATAATTTTTATGAAACTGACTGTTGACAGAGAATTCAAAGGACTAGACTAAACATTTCTTACTTTGATGGGATTTTTATGACATGTCTTTAATATTAAATTGTTTTAATAAATTATTGTCTCTTTATATATTTGAATTCCACTAATGTGGATATTTGTATCTAACACCAGGACAGATATTGTAAAAACTAGTTTTAGGTCAGCAGCTTACATTTGCACAAAGTATTATTTCATTTGTTCCACCAAATGGCCAGAATTTCCCTCTTCTGGCTGGGAAAATTAGCATAAGTCCAAATATTGGAAAGCAGCAGAATGAAAATAATATAATTGCTTGTTTTACTGTACCCAATGGCTATCAAAATAATATTTAACTATATTTTCTTCCTATAGTTTTAACAAATGTAACGCTTATACAAATTTGCAGAGAATCCTCCATCATTATCACCCGTATATTTGCATGTTTACCAAAACGAGCAGAAATCAAGGGAGAAAATGCTGGAGTCTGTTTCATGATTGGAGGAAGCACCAAAGGCAAGGACTGGCCTTGCAGTTTTAGTTTGATGAGTTTCATAGCTATGGAGAACTCCAGCTGATCCATTTTCCCATCTTTATTCAGGTCACTAAGAGCCCTTTAAAACAAACAAAATGGATACAAATTGAGTGTATGGATGTATATTCAATTGTTAGTGACAGTGGGTATTACTGTGTCAAGTACTCACACCTAACACAGCATGAAGTTTTTTCCACTATTTCTAGCAATATATGTTTCTCATCCCTTATCTCGAAACAAGTCTCACAAGGATTACTTTTAGCAAGCCTGTTATGTAAAACAGCCACTGCCAAGGGTGAGAATTGAGCACACTGAAAACCATGAATTCAAGGGCTACATTTGGCCATAGTCACCAAGTGCTGTAACTATTACGAAAAGGATACAAAAGTACATCCACATTCCTGACATCAAAACTCTTTCATTACAAAGTACGCTTGGTAGAAAACTTACCAACCTGATAAACACTTTGTCAATTAGTACCCATTCAAATGTGCTCTTTGTTAATAAACTTAAAAGAAGAAAATGTTTTTAAAAAATCCCTCTTAAAGGATGGATTTTCCAATTAGATTCTTAAATTATTTTCAAAAATGATACTAATGATGATCCATTTTAAGAGTTCTGCCATAATAGGACTGCTTTACAGTAAAAATTTAAATTTAGATGTAAATATGCCATTTTTAAGATAATGCCAATCCATTGAGGATCTGTATATTACACGGTTCAGAAAGAGGCCTGAGAAAATATCTATAGACCCCTCACATCATGGACATAAACTGTTTCAACTCCTTCCCTCAGGTTGCTGCTACAAGGCATTGCATGCTAAAACAACTAGACACAAACCGAGTTTTTCCCCCTCATGCCATCACTCTACTGAACACCTAATCCCACAGTACTCTTACGTCTTAGGATATTTACCCATGCAATATAGCTTTAGTATTTATTATTATTATCCTTCTCATCTTTTCTACCACCATCTATTATTGGTATCATTATTATTACTTGTTGTTTTGCATGTACACTGAGACTTTATATAGTGAAGACAAATTCATTGTGTCTAATCACACTTGGTCAATAAAGAATTCTATTCTATTCTATTCTACACAAGTATTTGAGAAAAATTATTGAGAACAATATTTAAACAATATTCTAGTCTATGCTACGCTACTCTATGCTACACTACACAAGTATTTGAGAAAAATTATTAAAGAATAATATTTAAAGAATGAATTCAGGATATATTCCTAAATGCAATTGTGTGAAAATAAAGTCCACTGAACACAGAATCTACATTAATGATTGAATGCTAAGGACACTTCTTAGTCTTTCATCTTCTAATCTTCCCAATTCAGTATAAAATGCACCAGAGATTGAGCCAGCCTGTCTTGATCTCTGTGAATTCAGTCTCTGTCTTCCCTTCCTGGCAACTCTTCCAACTCATATATAGGTGGCCCTTGAGTTATGACCATTCGTTCAGTGGCCCTGCAAAGTTACAGTGGTGCTGCACAAATGGTACTTAAGTGGTCATGTGATCTAAATTCAGGTGCTTGGCAGTTTGTCCAAACTTACAACCTCAGGAGCATTTAAACTCCCCTCACCTGCTTATTTTCACTCCCACCTCTGCCCTTTTGGACGCCCTGAACAGCAGTACCTCAATAGCAGCACTGGGGCCTTTTGGCAAACGCCATGATTTTGGTTGCTGATAGTTGAGCCCTAGCTGGTCTTCCTTTCAATACTGTGCTAATGCTCTCAGTTTCTTTCAAGACTAGTAGAGAGTATTGCTGCATTGTCTGCATAGAATAAAATAGAGGTGTCTTCCAACGAGTATGGGAAGTGAAAGTTTGTGTTGAGGAAATGGCCCACCATGGAATTGACATAAAAGTTGAATAGAAATTGAGCCAGTATGCAGCCTTGTTTTACCCTTTTCGATTAACAGTGGCAACAGGGAGTGCCAGGATTGCCATTGTTAAGCAATGCAATCATGTGATGTTGTGGTTTACAACTGCATTGCTCAGCAGTTTAGTAAAGCAAGAGGCTGTGTAGTTTTTATGAGGAAAAGGGGTCAGTTCTGGAGAGCGCATCAACAGTTCTGAAATAGAAATTCCCATATACAGAAACAATAAGAATCTATAAAAAATTCATACAATTTGCAAGTTCCTGGTCATAACATTATTCAATGATTAAGGAGGCTTATCACATGCAATCATTAGAACAGCATCTTTCTATAGTAGCCCTGGAATCTCTTAATATAATGAATTCACAGTGAGATGCTCACCATATTTCAGCCAAAACAGGACTTGACAAACCTGACTGTAAAAAAAACATTCGTGCTTGATCACCTGTTATGAAGAAAAGAAAGGGGACAGAAAAGGACATAATAATGCATTTCTCAGTTGGCAATTTTGTTCTAAAGGACACACATTTTTAAAAGAATTCTTTTAAGATTCTAATGCGCTTAGTTATAGGATAGGATATAAAATCTGCCCGGACCGAACAATTACACTGTTATTACTGAAAAAGCAATCCATAACTTTAATTTGCTCTCCTTATCAGACCGAGTGTGTGAGAGAGAGACAGAGAGATAAAAGGCAAAAGAACTAAAATGGGAAGCATATTGGACTGGGTAGGAGTTCCAAAGCCTTCGAACAAAATTGAGCCTTTCAGAAAGGATACCAGTTTACTTTGGAGAGTCATAGTCAACCAGAGGGAGAGAACGGATAAGGGATCATGATGAGATGACTGCTACTCAATGGGCATTTCTCTTCAGCATTTTTAGGTGTCTGTTCCCTTATCCAGGAAAAATAAATGTTCCCTGCTTGCTATTTCACTCAAGAGACAGAATCTGCATAAATTAGAAGAGTCATATACACTTCCTTCCAGTCCATTCCAGGAGAGTGTATGGCTGCTGTGATACTTGACTCCACTTCCTAACTTTCTTCTCCCCTCTCTTTGAAAGAACTGAACAGCAGAAAATGAAAATTGGAAACACCAAAGCCATATGGGTCAAATCTCCCATAAACCAGAAGCAAGTTAAGTTAAAGCTCCTTTGAGCCAGGTTTGGCTATTGGTGTCATCATAGATATGTCCATGAAGTTTTCTTTGAAACACTATGGAAGTGGATTTCCATTGCCTCCTTCTCAGAACCTCCCCCCCCCCGGGTTTCCCTAGTTTCCCTATTATTCCCATCCAAATGCTAATCAAATCCATCTTTGCCTTTTCTGAAATCTGACAAGATTGGTGAGGTGGGGCTATCTGCTGTGATGCCTCCTGGAAGCAGAGCCATTATCTTCTTGTGTAAAATTAGGACAGCTAAGAGTACCTCTAATTCAAAAAAATATTGCTTATGTCATGAATTGTTGTCTAATAAACTGTGATACAATCATTAAACAAACACAAACATATGTCCATTACTTCCAAAAATTTAAGTCAACTATAATTTTATATGTGGCTTATAGCACTACCAATTTTGGGGTATTGACAGTTACAATAATTTCTTTTTCAGCTAATATTTTTAACCAGATAGCAATTCAATTAATTAAATCTTCAAATCATATAACAGAAAACCACACTAACCTGTAATGTAACCCCCAACTGGCTTAAGGCTGTCAAACTGTTTATCATATTTCTTTCTTTCTTCAGAAGTGATGGCCCACATATTTGGGCCTCCTGAAAGACAAAAAAATAATACTTTTTAAAAATTATGTTCAATAGGGAAAATATCTTTTGTTGCCTTAGTAATACTATTAAACCTAAAACTTTTATGACCCATCTTGCTCCTACCAATTTGACAGGAATGCGGTTTTTCTTCTTGTCAGTCATCCATTCTTCCTTCAAGTTTTTCACTTTATTATCTTGTTTTCAATATTTCAGATTGCTTTTTCACATATTTTTACAAACTCCCTCTTAGAAAATCAACATTGCCCAAATTCCAGATTTTTAGAAAGCAAAGATTTCTAAAAAGATTTCAAACTCAAGGCCTGTTGGCCTTGAGTTCGACACCCCTGCTCTATTCCCTGGATTACAACCTGCTTAGCTTTGATATGGCAATGCATTAAAACCAGCCAAAAGTTCTTCCCTTGTTGGGTCTCTCTTTTGAGGGCATGGGGTGTATTTAATGTCCACTGGTCTTTGAGGAAGCCAGGTTGGTGATGATAGGAGGACTACACCCACAACTGGTGGAATGTTTGTTAGCATATGTGTACTATTTGAAGCTATTCCTTAGTGCAACCAGGAGCAGCTAGGAAAGAAAGTTAAGTCCCACTTGGCTTCCTGCAAATAAATGATACCTGAAGTGAGAGCTTGGCTGCCCCTTCAGAGGATGTTTCCAGTCTATCTGGTGGGAGGTAAGGTTCCTGAGTTCCCAAGTTTTTCTGTTTTGATGGTAGGTTGAGAAATTTATATTCGTATATGAATACATTAACCTCTTAATGTCTTGTTTACTATTTATAGTTTTTTTCTTTTCTCTTATTTAAATTGTGTGACCAAATATTTTTACACTTCAACAGAGACCTTTTTCTTGACCAAAAATTGAATATGAAATGTCTAATAGGACTCTTAAGTTATTAACATTAGAATATGTTAGCTACATGTTATCTTCAATCTGCTGGTTAACTCCAACTGATTGGCTATCCATTGTATTCGATTGCTTATATTGTCTTTCCTATAATATTTCCTGCATTCTTTTAAGTATATATTTGTGTCATCTTTATTCTTGAAATAATACCGGTATTATTTCATCTTGAAATAATACTGGTATTAAACAAAATATGTATTTTGCAATGCCTGTATGTTTTTCATGAGCATGTCTGCATATTTGATCCTTCATACTTACTGGATTATCAGCACATATATAGGCATATATAGATAGGTATGCACACATGGGTACCATTATGAATAATTAATTTTTAAATATAAAAACCAAGAGCAAAGTGGTACATTTTGATGTGTAAATAACAAAATGACCAAATATAATGGTGTGTAATAACAATAGAATCAAAAGAACAATGCTTTTACATGAAAAGCCCAATACTAACCAGCTAACTTATCAGTACATAAGATTCTTAAAAAGTATTACCTAGCAGAGTGAAAGAGCCTTACATAGTATTGGAAGAATAAATACTTTAAAGAAACTATTTACCATTTATGGCAGTAGGAAGCTGAGCCAACATAGTCTTGAACATAACTTGCTAGTTCTTAGCCATCTGCAAGAAAACATCATGAATAAAGTATTACTAATACACAGAAGTACCACAGGAAGCACATATTTCTGTAAAGAACAAGGAAAATCCATCTCCAGCTTCTACATTCTGATCTACTGGTATATTGAGAGTACCCAAAAAAAGGGTTGGGAGAAAGCTTACAAAGTATAACATGCAGCTGGAAACAATACTTTGTTAATTAACAATATTTTTTAAATTAAAAGTGATACCAATTGTCGAGCAAGTTCAAAATGATTAATAAAGATGAATTGGATTTTTTGACATTGCTTTTTCAAGCACCTTTTTAAATTTTGTCAATCTAGCATTCATAGATCTGGCACTAACTGTTGGTCTCTCATCCAAGTATTATTTTAGAATTCTTTATTGGCCAAGTGTGGTTGGACACACAAGGAATTTGTCTTGGTGCAAATACTCTCAGTATACATAAAAGAAAAGATACATTCATCAAGAATCATAAAGTAAAACACTTAATGATAGTCATAGGGTACAATAAGCAATCAAATCATACTAGGAAACAGTCAACATAAATCGTAAGGATACAAGTGACAGTCATACAGTAATTAATTTAATAATAATAATTAATAATAATAGTAAGTAATTTAATTTTTTTGAAATCAGTCATGGTTATTAGATTCCGCCACTTGCTGTGGCTTGGGCTAAAAAAAAGAATACTCTTAGAAGAGACTCAATACATCTCCACACCAAAAATGGTAAAATCTCAATTAAAGGATCTCAAAGGAATGAAAAAGATATGGAAAGGATGTGGTAAAAACAGAAATTAAATACAATAAAGAAAGAATACAGGTAGTCCTCAACTTATTAATTGAACCCTGAACTACAGTCCTAAGTTGTTGTGGTCATTATATGAGTCACCATGACACCAGACCCAATTTTATGACATGTTTTGGGTGCTCATAAGCAATTCAGAAATCTTTAAGAAATGCTGTAGTTGTTAAGCAAATGCTGCAGTTGCCAAGCAAATCCATTTTACTCAAGGGGTGCTTTTTTATCAAAAACTGGAAATGCTGGAAACTGTAAAAAAAAAGTGTCAAAAATCATGGTGATGTGACCATGGAATACTGAAAACAGCCATTAAGGTGAGCCAATTGCCAAGGGCCCAAAATGTGATCATGTAACTGTGCGAGGATGGTGCAACCATTGTAATTTTGAAATTCCATTGCAAGCAACTTTTGGGTGTCCATCATAACTTAGAACTGTTGCTAAGTAACTGTTCATAAATTGAGGACTACCTGCAGAGATTAAATAACTTTAGTTATTGACTAGATCAGTGGTTCTTAACCTGGGCGATATTGCCCCCCAAGGGGCGATTTTGTTTTTCAGGGGTGAGAAAAGGGGTGACGTGGGGGCGAAGGAACGGAAGGGGGGTGATATGGGGGCGATGGAGGGAGATATATTGGGAGAGAGAGGGAGAGATCTATATTGGTAGATAGGTAGGTAGGTAGACAAAAAGACAGACAGGTAGGTAGATAGGCAGGAAGGCAGGCAGGCAAACAGACTTTTTGGATGGATGGATGGACGGACAGGCACCGGTTCAGATGCGGTACAACAGTTAATGGGGTGAGCCTGCAGGGCCGGCGCCTCGAACTCCCCCCTGCTGCCTCTTAGCATCCCCAAGGGGGTCGGCAGAGGGGTGCTAAGAGGCGACAGGGGGGTGTTCGAGGTGCTGGCCAGCCCTGCAGGTTCACCCATTGACTAGCACTGCTCCAGAGCTGGCGCCTCTAATGCGGAAGCAGTGGCACGTTGCGTGCTGCCACGGCCGCGTTCGACACGCCGCCTCCCTGCCGCCTCTTAGCGCCCCTCTGCTGGCCCCCTTGGGGATGCTAAGAGGTGGCAGGGGGGCAGTTATGTTGGGGAGGGGGGAAATGACAACTTCCTCAATGGCTCAAGGGGGCGATTCTTTCAAAAAGGTTAAGAACCACTGGACTAGATTAAATAACTTTAGTTAATTATTAGGATTGTAATTCCCAGAAAGATTTTCCATCCGATTCAGGGAATGTGTACAGTTGCTATGTGGCTAGGGGTAGCCAAGAATTGGAGTAGTAATCAATATAAAGTATGTTTTCCCCTTATTACTCCAGCACATCAGTAATTCCTGTGCAAGGGTTGTAATGCATAATGTAAGAACAGCATTCCCAGTAGATAGTCCCACCAGCAAAGTTGGCAGTGTAAATATGAAGCTACTGGTATATCTCTGGTTGGTGAGGGTACTTCCCCTCTTTTAAAAAAAAAATCTGTAGATGTGCAAAATACTGGAGAAGTGCAAGGCTTCAGGTTAAATGTAATTTGATTTTTTTTTTTTACATTCTGGATGTAAAAGTGACAGACATATGCTTAATACATTCTTCACAAATGTAACTAAAGTTAAAATATTCATCTACTAGCAAAAAGAACAAAACTATTGAATCTATCAATGCTGTTGATATCCAGGTATGATAAACATGCTTGTGAGGAGATACATAGTAGATCAGGCATGTGCTAATTTGATCAAAAGCTGACTTCTCAGAAAACAAGTCAATCAAGCTGTGGTCATTTAAGTTCTGAATAATTATTCTTTTTTATTTTCCACCCACTGACATCATTGGCCTGAGATAACCAAAACAAGAGGCACCCAAGAAGAATTTCTAAAGATCAGCAATTTATCATTCAGTGATCAACTTTGTCTGGACAAGCTTCTTAACCAGGTAAAAATTATTATCCCACAGCGTAAGGGCTCTCTGCCCACCCCTCAAATATTGCCAGAAAATCTCAGAGAAAAAACAAGCCTAGAGAAATCAAAACTGTTTGCAGAAGCTTTGGGGGTTTGAGCAAGCCAAATTTCCCTGCTTTTTTTCCAGATAGTAGTTTTATCCTTTAGTGTCCGAATGGTGTCATGAACTTCCCTGTAATAGTTTTTGTTTTATGCCATGCCCTCATGGTGTTGCCTTCATGTCATCATCAGTTGCACTTAGCTATTAAAGTGATCCAATTTTAAAGTTCTATTTTAAACTATCTTCTCCAAATAAAAGCTTTGCCCTGGCCATGCTCTTGCAGTAGAGAGTGCCCAGACTAGTTAGATGTGTGTGTGGAGCACGATCTGGGAGGGCTCTGGCTCTGTGCATATGTACAAAGCTGGCTCACTCTCAGAACTCACTTCTGTTCTGCCTGGGTAAACCAACGAAGTTAGGATTTTCTAAATGGCTGCTATAAAAGAACAAATAGAACTCCAAAATACATATGGTTAAAAAAGAGAGAGAGAGTACCAGAGTCAAACATAAAACCTAGATTGCAAGAATTATGCAAAACTAAGTTAGTCCACCTTTTTCATTAAAAAAAATAAAATTTATTTTTGAATGTGAAGAGAGTTTATTTCATAAAGTTGTACGGTAAGTGGTGTTTTCATTTCTTGTTCAACTTCAACCCTTGCCCTAATGAAATAACTACTTCAGAGACACATGTGAAAAAAATGCAATACGAATTAAAGGTAGGAGAAAAAAATTGAGGAGTTGAGCAAAAATATTTTAAACTAAGTACTGGTTTGAAAGGAAAAAGTTATGAGAGCTAAGTAGTACCTTTGGCTCACGGCAGGGAAGTGGTGGGATTCACTTAGGAAATCTCTCCAGTCAAGAGGTGGTATTTGCTGGTTCTCCAAACTACTCAAAATTCCGCTACCGGTTCTCCAGAACTGGTCAGAACCTGCTGAATACCACCTCTGCTTTGGTTTCTTTTCTCCTCTTTAACATTTATATAAAACAGCTGGGTGAGGTCATTTGACAGTATGGGGTGTGGTATCATCAGTACGTTGATGATACCAGTTATACATCTCCACCCCTGGTAGGGCAGATGAGGTTATTAGGAGGCTGTGCAAGTTCAGATAATGAGAAACCAACTTTGACTCAACTCTAGCATGACAGAGTGACTTTGGGTTTTGGGCCTTCAGGGTCTGGTGATTTGCCATGTCTGAGTCTGAATGGCATGGCATTCTCTCAGACAGAACTGGGGCACAAAATCGGAGTCTACCTAAATTTACGGTTATTGCTCTATGAAGAGGTGGTAGCCTTAAGGGGATTGCACTGATTCATCTTTTGGACCAACTGTGCCCTTTTCTGGCCTGGGAGGTCTTGCTCACAGTCACTGATGCATTGGTTACTTCCAATACTGCAATGTGTTTTACAGCAAGCTATTCTTGAAGACCACCTGGAAATTACAGTTGATCCAGTATGGATTGATGTATGCAGCATTGGGCACCCCTAGTTGGCTTATATTATATTCCTGTTGTGCCAGATGCACTGGCTCCCAGTTTCCTCTCAGGTACAATTCAAGATGCTAATTATCATTTAAAACCCTACGTGGATGGCAGTCGGGACCAGGATACTTGCAAGACTGCCTCTCCCTATAAAGGGCTGTGGGAAACATGAGGAAGAACTGCAACCAAGCCAACTATCAGACTTGCAAGACTGATGTCAGCCCTTCAAGATAAACCAGACTTGGAAACCGAAGTAATGAATACTAAAACTACTTTTATTATAGGATTACATTAATAGAATCTTGTAAGTCTGAAAGTGCCTCCCACTTCCCTGCCTTTATTTACAACAGAACTAGGTAGAGTCAAATCTGAGATGTTTTCTCAAATTACATTTCAGCTTTAGACTAGGATTCCTCTTATCTGACTGTTGTCTTGGTTGCAGCTCTTCTTCCTATTTCTCAAGTTATTCTCACAGCCCATTACACTCCCTGGAGGTATCTACCCATCCCACTAGAGGGATAAGAAATTATATTTTTTCAGCATGTGTTTATTGTAATACCAGCATTTCCTGAGTCAAGTTCTTCCTGAAAATAGTGTTCACGATTAAACTGAAAAGACCTTCTCTGTCAACAAGAAGACTTGTGTCTCAAATGTTCTCCATTTACTGTTAGTCATTCAAAACCTTTTAGATTTAAACATAAATAAATTAGCTCATTTACTGAGAAGTTGAAATGGTGCTTCATTTAAATACTGTTTCTTTAAAGAAAGAAGGAAGAGATGTTTGAACAATGTCAATTTACTCATTGGGTGACAAGCTGGGTGGAGTCAGAAGTTTCCTGATAGCTTATACTTGTGAGACAATACACTTTCGTGTCTGGTTTCCTGTAACTAGCCAAGTTTTCTTCCCTACTATATCAAGAACTTACAGTGGATATAGAAAGTCTACATAGCCCTGTTAAAATACCAGGCTTTTGAAATGTGAAAAATAATCAGATCAAGATAAATAATTTCAGATTCCTCCCCCCCACCTTATTATGGTTTGTCACAGTCAGCTAGACTTTCAGACTGGATTTGGCACTTTTATCCACCTATCGAGTCCTTCAAGGCCCTGGGATAGGCAGATGTGGATGTTTGATGGTGTTACAGATATTGTCACAGAATGTAAGCTATTCCAAGGAAAGCTGCCTTTTGCAATTGACTGGTGGTGAATTTATCAATGCCAATTGTGTTCAAGTGATGCTTCAGTTGTTTGGGATTGCACCAAAAGCACCTATTATTATTACTAGCTTTGCTTTTCCCACAGTTGTGCTATTTCTATTTGCACTTCTTCTTCTCCAGTTCCTTCTCTTCTGTTCTGCCGTCTCCAGGTATTGCCACGTCCACTATCCAGGATTTTTCTTTCTTATAGACAATTGTTAACTCTAGTGTATTAAGCAGCAGGTGCCTGGCTGTTTGAATTCTATGGTCCCAGAGCACTTTAGTTTCTTATTATTATTGAAGTTGGCTTAATGTTCAGACTGGCTTTGGCATTTTTGTCCATCTATTTATTGGTATCCCGTTTTTATGATTTTTACAAATAACTCAAGGCAGTGAACGTATCTACCAAAACTTCCTCCTCTTTTCCACAAAACCACCCTGTGAGGTGGGTTGGGCTGAAAGAGAGTGACTGGCCCAACTGGCTTTCATGGATAATACAGGGACTCACAATCTCCTGTTTTCTAGCCTGGCGCCTTAACCACTGGACCAAACTTACTCTCTCTCTCCCCCCCACCAAGTTTTATTAGATTTTTTTTTAAGTATACATCAATATCAATACATGAACAGTGTGGTTCCTGGGTATAATTCATTTTGAGACAAACATCATTAATGATAATCATAATAGCTGTTATATTAATCAAACTTATATAATTCTAGAATATACATGGTTTTTAGAGTAGTTGTTCAATATTTCAATGTTCCATTTTAATGCCAATGATATTATAAACATACATGATAACACCATCTTTCAACCTCTGATCTTTTCCGCCCAATTATTTAAAAGGTGTTAAAAGGTGACATTCCTCCTCATCTTTAGCATTTTAGCACAGGCCTCAAGGATTCATGTCAAAATCGACCAATATTTGGAACTGTTCATCTTTCCCTCCTTCCCCCCTTCCAACCCCTCCTTAACTAAAGCCTCAGTTCCAGCTGAAGAAAAGCAGCTCAAAACAAATAAGGTTTAGGAAAAGTGCTATTTCTGTTCCTGCTCCTGCACTGTTGAACATCTTGCCCTCAGAGATGAGGAAAGTCCCCAATCTTTTGTCCTGTATGCAGCCTTGCGTGGGGAACACAGGGGTCCACACAACCATGGGGTTGGTTGGCCACACAAGGAATGCCCCTCAGCCTGTATTAATAACTGCTAATCTCATCTTGGAATTCTCTATCTTTTGTAATTTTACAATACTTTTTTAATGTATATATTTTAAATTTTCCTCTTGTTTTTAATGCTTAATTTTATTGATTAAATTGTACCTTTCCCAGAGCCCCTTCTGAGAGAGATGGGGGATTAAGAAGTGTGAAAAATAAACATTTTGGAATTATGGCCAAAAATTCAGTCTTAGTTTCATCAGATCATAACACATTTTCTCACATGTTTTGTCAGACTTGATGTAGGTTTTTGCAACTGGGCTTGGATGTTTTTCTTAGCATGAAAAGATTTCTGTCTTGCCACCTTACCACACAGCCTGGACATATGAAGAATATGGGAGATTGTTGTCATATGTAGTACACAACTTGCCAGAAATTCCTGCAACTCCTTTAATTTTGCTGTAGGCCTCTGGGCAGCCTCTTGGACTTGTTTTCTTCTTCTTTCATCAATTTAGAAGAGACATCCACTTCTTGGTAATGTCACTGTTGTGCCATATTTTGTCTATTTGTTGATGACTGTCTTCACTGTGTTCCATGTATATCCAATACCCTGGACATTTTACTGTAGTCATACCCTTCTCCAGACTGATAACTTCAAACAATGAGATCCCTTTGATGCTTTGGTAAGCTCTTTGCAGACCATGGCTTTTGCTGTAACAGGCAACTAAGTAAATGACAGAAAAACCCAACCAGAACAGCTGAACCTTATATGGACTTGATCAGTCATTTTAATTGATGGCTGGCGTGAAATGGCTGCTGTACAATATCAGTCTGAACGTGATTGGTTAATTCTGAACACGGTCACATCTATATTATAAGAGGATGTGAACACTTACACAGCCACATTCTAGTTTCTTACTGTTATCCCCCTCCCCCAATTTCAGTTAGTTTTTCAACTGAATTGTGCAGCTTATATGTTATATTAAAGGTGTGGAAAAAATCTGAAGTGATTTATCTTGTATGATTTTTTTTTACATCTCAAAAACTTGGCATTTTAATAGGTACCAATAAAGGAGAATACAGTATTTGTAGCTCAGGGTTGAAATGAGTGGTCCTTGGTGCTCTCTAAGCTTAGTTGTTTTCTTGCAGATGTTTCATTACCCAAACTAGATAACATCACTAGCACTGAATGATGTTAACTAGTAATTAATGTAATGAAACATATGCAAAAAAGCAAGCAAGCTCAGAAAGCACCAAGGACGCCTTCATTTTAATAGGGTGTGTAGATGTTTTATATCCACTGTATGTCCAAATCCTACATACTGTACATACAAGAGAAAATATATCTGTCGGATAAGATCGCTCGCATTTGGGATGGGTTGTCCTCCGATTTGCAGGAGTCCGAGGAATGAGTGGCAGGTAGTCTGGCCACTGTTATTTGGGATGAGTTCGATCCTGTTTCCGAGGATGAAGTGGACAGGATTATGCGGCGGCTGAGTTCCACCACATGTTTGTTGGACCCATGTCCCTCCTGGTTGACTTATGCCGCCAGGGAGGCCACCTGCGGTTGGCTCCGGGCAGTTGTCAACGCTTCACTGAGGGAGGGTGTCTTCCTCCGCCTTGAAAGAGGCGTGGTGAGACCCCTCCTGAAGAAGCCTGCCTTGGACCCGACCGTGTAGACAACTTCGTCCGGTCTCAACCTTCGCTTTTTGGCAAGGTTGTTGAGAGTGTGGTGGCTCAGCAGGTCCCGCTCTTCCTGGATGAAGCGGACTACCTGGATCCGTATCAATCGGGCTTCCGACCGTCATAGCACGGAGACGGCATTGGTCGCGCTGATGGATGATCTCTGGAGGGCCGGGACAGGGTTTTTCTGTCCTGGTCCTATTAGACCTCTCAGCGGCTTTCAATACCATCGACCATGGTATCCTTTGCACCGCCTTGGGGGTTGGGAGTGGGGGCACTGTGCTTCAGTGGTTCTCCTCCTACCTCTCGAGTGCTAATCGGTGTTGGTGGAGGGGTTGGGTCGACCCCAAGGGCTCTCTCTTGTGGGGTCCCGAGGGGTCGGTCCTTTCCTCTCTTATTTAACATCTACATGAAACTGCTGGGTGAGATCATCCGTGGTTTTGGGGTGCGATTCCATCAATACGCTGATGATACTCAGCTGTATATTTCCACCCCAGGCCAGATCAGTGATGCCCTCTCCCTGATGTCCCGGTGTTTGGATGCGGTACGGATCTGGATGAGTAGGAACATGCTTCAACTCAACCCAGCCAAGACTGAGTGGCTGTGCGATGGCATCTCGCCCAGTCTAGATTGTCCATCTTTGGCCATAGGGGAGAGGTGTTGCCCCCTGTGGATAGGGCTGAATCTGGGGTCCTCCTGGATGTGGGCTCTGATTGGAGGAGCAGGTGGGGGCCGCCAGGGGCCTTTGCCCAGCTCCGCTAGTTCGACAACTCCCCTTTTCTGGACCGGGATGCCCTGCAAGTTACTCATGCCTTTGTCACCTCTAGACTTACTACTGCAACGCTCTATTTAGGACTGCCCTTGCATACCATCCGAGATTGCAGCTGGTGCAGAATGCGTCGCAGGGTGGTGATGGGAGTTACCCGTTCTCCCATGTTACTCCTGCGCGCCTGCATTGGCTGCCGGTTGCGCCCGGTGAGATTCAAGGTTTTAGTTTTGACATTCAAAGTCCTACATGGCATGGGTCCTCAATATTTGAGGGAGCTTCTTCCGATATCTAGTACCGCCGCTGTGCGAGCCCATAGGCAAGGACTCCTCGGGTCCGTCAGGTGGGTGACTCCGACTCGATGAGCCTTTTCTGTCGCCCCTGACCTCTGGAATCAACTGCCTCTGGAGCTCCGCCTGGCCCCCGATCTCCGCACCTTCCACCGTGAATTAAAGACCTGGTTATTTGACCAACCTGCTGTGACCCTCCCTAGGGGAGGGAGGGTTTTAATGTTTATTGTTTTTATGTCTTATATTTGGGCTTGTCTTTAATTATTTTTTAAATATTTATTGTATGTGTTTTTAGCTGTGAGCCGCCCCGAGTCTTCAGAGATGGGGTGGCATACAAGTTCAAGTATAAATAAAAAATAAATAAATAAAATCTCCTTCCTACAATTCAACTTTCTTTATTAAGAAAGAATTCACTTCCTCCTTAATAACAAAAGTTTAGGCTGAACAACCAGTACCAGATAAAAGCAATTCTTAGTAACTGGTACGGGTTTTTCAGTTTAAACTACTTTCTATGGAAATTACCCAACTCCCACAAAAATATTTTTTGTTGAAAACATTCTTTGTCACTGACATTAAGACTTTGCCATGCTGATGAAATTCTCTGTGACTCGATTTGGAAAAACATTAAGAATTAAAATTACTGAAAAAGCACATTGACTTCTAGTTTACTTTAAAAGCTACTGATCACTTCTGAGCTTTTCTCTGAATATGGCCTTGTCAGCCTGAAGATAGAGATGCTTATGTCCTGGACGTTCATATTTACCTAAAGTTTAAAATGATTAAAGACATCATGTCAAACAAGTTGGGTGGCAAAAAAAGCCAATTGTTCTCCATATGCATAATCTATAAGCTTTGAATTCCTGTATATCCAGGAAAAAAAAATCTTCTCAGGCCCACAATTAGCTCTGAAAGACACAGTAAGTGCACAGCAACTAGTTCAATCTGTTCTACCTGGCAGGGTTGACAGTTCAGGTGCCCAGTGCCACCTTTCCTGCTTGAACTGCTCTCTAGTCTAAATCTTTCAGTATACTTTCAACACATATATTAACTTCAAAGGCAAAAAATCCACCTCTATCTTTTAAACATCTGACCAGATGTGCTATAGTCTCCCTATTTATAGTATTCTTGCCAATCCTCAAATCTATCAGAAAACTGCATCAACATGAAGTTATCTTCACTGTTAATCTCTATCCTGCTACTATTGTCTCTATCCCTAGACACTGCAAGTCACCTGACTTCCCTCCAACATAATAGGTGGCAAAGACTTAATAGATTTTACACATTTTGAGGCTGTCCTTACTATAAAAGGAAAATGCTACCTTTCATCAGATATCTATACGTAAGAGGAAAGTGTATTTTTTAAGATGGCATTCAAATTATATAGACAAATGTTTCTCAACTTTGGCAGCTTTGAGATGTGTAGACTTCAACTTCCAGAATTCCTCACAACTCAAAGCTGTCAAGGGTGAGAAACACTGGTCTATATAGAGAATATACTCACATTGATAATATCCGATTATATGTAAGTGAATTAAGGACCTATCTCACAATAAACTTTGAATCACTTAAAACAATCTACCTACAATTTTTACAAATACCTGCTCTATAAGCAATAAAATTATGTCTAGTTTGACACTTCATTTCAGCAATGAAGACACTTTTTTATATTGCAAGACTGATATGGGATAAGTTAAAACTACTTTTGGGGTGAATAATATACAAATCTAAAGGCATCATTAAGCTTGACTGAGCTCCATTTCATTTTTTTTGCATAAATAAAATGGAACAAGTGACAAACTTCAACATCCTATGAGCATCACAATCCTGATTGCACCATAGCATTTGCAAATGGGAAGAATCTACTTTCTATTTGGCTGCCTTATTGCACAATACATGTAGAATGTTTCCATACATATAGAAATAGTTCACCCCTATTGTGCTTGGATATCTTGGCAATAACACAGGCATAAATTTTGTACTATAGCTCTACTTTATAATGTATCTGTAGCAATGAGTTTATTAGTAGCTTGGCAATAATAGAATGTGAACTCACAGATAAATCTCCCACTCTTCCTAGGACACTCTAGATGATTATTTTTTGGAAAATCCTACTATTCCAGAGATTAGAATACTAATCTCAAGAATGTTAATGTCAAAAATTAATTACTAACTCAAACATTTTCTTTAATTTTTCAGAAAATTCTCATGCGAAAATATTTTATACAAAGAACTGAATTCTATTTTTATATAAAAATTCACAAACAGCACATATTGAGGTTCACAATATTCCTAGTAATTCAAAAAAAGAGGCTAAGTCTAACAAGTAAGCCTCTCAGAATACAGCAGAACTGGTTCCTCAGCAAACATTCACACGATTAGTATGTACTCTAAATAGCTTCTTTCAATGTCATGTATGTTTCCTAAGATGTCCTTTAAATAGTTTTACTCTTCAAAAATATTTTAATCCAACTGCACTTCTTAAGAGCACGAGAAATAAGATACTGAAAAAATATGACTAAATAAAAATAAAAATAATGATCTTGAAAGATATTTTCATTTCACCTTATGTTAAAAGTTTTTCAAGTCATCCCCATTATTTTTAATTTTTTCATTATAAATATTGATAGGATATGGAGAAAATGTGTGTTCTGTATTGATTAAACAAGATAGAGAAAACATGGGTTTCACTCATCTTATTCTCTTTCAATTTTTGCCAAAAAACAGTCATGATTAATATTCGTTAGTCCAAAGGAGGAACTTCTTTATTTTAATAACAGAATATAGGCCAGATTGACAGTAGTGCAAATACTTTTGTTAATCTTGAATATAAAACAACTTACTTGTTCCATTATATCCTGGTAATTAAGAGTTATAAGTCTTGTTTATCTATAGTATACACATATTTATACACTGGCATATTAACTCTTATTCCTCAGTTATTCATATGAATATACATAGCATTCTTTGGTTAGCCATAGAAATGCACCTAATTAATATCATCCAAGTTATCACACTACTACCGGTATGAAAAGCATGGTTTCTACAGAAACACAAGTAAGTATTTAAAGTGTATGCATTTGTACATGTATATAATTTACATATGGCTAAATTCACAAAGAAATCGGTCATTTTTACAGATTTTAAGAATGAAAACAATAAACGCCAATTATGAGAACACTGCAAAAACCACATTAAGAAAGGTGATAGATATCCAAAAGCTTCAAAACATAGAAACGTAAGAAAAGCATTGCTGTTTAGCAATGAACTGTTAAAAATAATCTAGCTTTACTTTTGTTTTAAAGCTCTGGCGACTTTAACTATTTGCATCCCCAAGGCAAGGCAACACACGTAGCTTTATTTTGCCTTTCACCTTCTGCAAGCTACCCAACTAGAGCACTCACCCAAAACGAAGTCGTTAGCAAAAAGTGTGCACGTGCAAGCCGAAGAAGCCCTTTGGAGCAAAAGCAGGCGGAGGCCCCAGGGGGACCAACGGCAGGAGCACCGGGATGCATTTGGCTCCAAGTTTGACAGATACAGCGGAAGGGGAGCCGTCTGGTTGCGCTTAATGGCGACTTCCAATAGCCTGGCGCTCTCGCTCTCCCGAGTCCCGGGCACAAGTCCCGCCCCGGACCCGTCGCGGCTCGCTCGCAAAACACCGCCGCAGCTGGCGAGACTCTCTGCCCTTGCCCACCGATCCTCTCTCAGCTCGCCGGCCGCCCCTTCCTCTCCGATGCGTCTTCCCTGAACCCGCAACCGCAACCAGCCTCGCCCGCCGCAGCGCTTCAGAGCCCAACCCGCCTTCTCCCCGATGTTACCACCGCACTTCCCATAAACGCAACGAGCAAAGCGCCCGCCTATCTCCACCCCCTCAAGTCAAAGGGATTCAAGGCAGCATTCTCCGATAACTCCCGACTTTGATCGCCTGCCTGCCTGCCTGCCTGCCTGCCTGCGGGTCGCCCTGCCGCAGCCCTCGCCCCTCCGGCAGACTTTAGCGATAGGCCTGGAGCAAAAGCACCTGCGCCTACCTGTTGCGCCGCTTGTCAGCACTTTCCTCTTCCGAGAGAGCTGGTGGACTGCCTCCTTCCTCTGGCTTGCACTTCCTCCTCCTCCTGGGGCTGCGGCTGTTACCACCGTTGCGTCAAAACCGGAACATGGCGTCAGAACCAGCTGCTATATATATATATATAGGAGGGAACAAGCGGGAGTAGAACTTCCATGCGCGCCTGGGCTCAGACACCCCGCGGAGTTTCAGGGAGCCAGCAGACCGCCAGTGGAATACCTCCTTCGGGAATTCTTGAATCGATTGCCTAAAAGATATGCCTTGCAACTCAGTAGGCTTTTTTGTTGTTGTTACCGGTTTAGTTTGCCACAAGTGGGCAAAAATGGCCGAAAGCGCACGTTCTCTGGGTGCGCCAAAACAATGTGTGAGATACGCTCTTCTCCCCATTTCTGTGGGTGGAAAACGGAGGTTTAGCCCCTCTTCTGGCCAATCACCATTATGTAGCTAAATTCTTCCGTCGCTCCACTCAGCTAGAAGCCAGTAAAGCCTGTGACCCTTTTAATCACACCGCACTGACAGGGAACAGATAGAGGGAATGCTACTTTTTTGTTCGCTGATATGCTTCCCAATACTGAGTTCTACTTGATGCCCATGGATTTTGCCTCGTAGGCTTGATTGCTCCTCAACTGCCCCGGAGAACAGAAGAAAACTTATCCCTCTGCATTTAATAGGGTCTCTGCCAGGGGTGGGATTCAAAAATCCCAGACTCCTTGCCTACCCTGATCAACTTGGTATTTAAATTTGGTGGGGAAAATGTTTCCAATAAAAAATTTTTTCCTTGGGATTAATTGCCTTTGGATTTCCAAGATTAATTTCAAAAATTTGGAGTAGGTAAAGATATGTTTAGCTCTCTAGAGTCTAAAAAGCAATAAGTTTAAAAAGTAGAATTGCTACAATGATGAAAATATTGTAAGGGGAAAGCTGTGTTAATCTACAATTTATGCTGTTTAATAAAGTTGTTAAAAAACATGCTAGATTCTTTTTTCCAATGGTCTGTCAGGAGGGGCATAAGCTGTTCAGCATGCAAAAATTGAGCATTAACATGGAGTTGCATCCTTGACTTGTTTATTTATCATGATCAAATGAATAGGCTGTTGTTTGACTGCCACACATCTATAGCACAGCAATTTGTCATCAAGCCTCTCCCTCATACAAACATGTGTCAAATAGCAACAAAGAATAAAAGAAAAAACAAAGCCAAATGAGCAATAATCTCATAACCACTTCTTTCAGAACACTGGAATGACTCCATTTGACAAGGCCCCTAGACCTAATGACTGCACCTACCTTAACCTTAAGTTAGGGCACGCAAAACCTGAGCAAGAATGCAGTACTGTAGCTGCATCTGATACAGTGACTTGAAATTCAAAAGATTCTGCATTACAATTGAAAGAATGATTACGAGGAAACTGAACCAGAGGCTCCAAAGATGCCAAGTCTGGTAAGATTATCATACAACATACAAGTTATTTGCAGAACTCACTAGTTAACTCATTTTAACCTACTGCTGCTATAGGTTACATTGTGTGAATGCTGTTTATATACCATAGTTAATGTTTCAAATTCTGCAAATGCAGAAAACTGATTAGCTGAATATCCTTAACATGTCATGTGAACAGGAGCATTCACTATTTAGTGATTGAGCTGTACTCACATAAGGTAAAGTCTTCTTTGAGTCAAGCTCAACTCCCTATGATTTCAAAGCCTTATTCAAGGCAAATCCAAATTGCATCTAGATTTTTTTTCACTTAATATACCCAATAGCCCTGAATTGTTTCCCACCCCAATAGTACCATACTGCTTTTAAAAACTTATTTTTATTTAAATGAACTGAGATCAAAAGCCAATTTAACTTCTCAACAGTCAATTAACAGTTTCTGAAATTAACATGGCAACATTACTTTATTTGATACCATGCCTCAAATTAGCAACGTTATTTATGATGTAATTAAAGCTTAATTGTATTTCTGAATAGAAATTTTATAATGCATATTATAATCTTGGTATTTGTTTTTATCCAATTAAATATCATTACAATTCCTTTTTTATACAGTACATAAACATGAATAATACTGAATTTCTCAGTATGGTTTCTAACAATACTGTGCTCCAGTTAAAGGTTTATTATAATGGATAAGTTATATCCTAAAAGTACATGTCATTGTTGAGTAACATAAATTGGGATATGATAGTATTTTTGTTTCAAATAGCTAAATATTGGTATTGAGATTCCAATTATTACAACAGCTAATTATTCTTGGGATACTTACCTTTCTTTACCAATGGACAGGGGTAATACATGTAACATTATTACTTTGTTTTTACTGCTGCTAAACAAACAATACTGCCTTTATAAGAAATTAAACACTGGCACAACAGAAAATGGAGAACATAATCAATGCTTTTATTGAAGATATACTACTTCGATTTCCTGTTACTCAGCATGCCCTACGTCCAAACTGAATCTAATTTATATTTTTATTTGCCTTATCTCATACAAAAAGAACTTCTGGAATGGACATGAGCAACCCTTGGCCACCACCTTCAATTTCATAGTCTTTTTGACAACAAATTAAGGGGTTACTTTTGAAATGTGCTGATTTATACATGAAAAAACTCTTTAGCTATCTCCCATTGCAAAAAAATTAAACCTTTGGGGAAACCAAACCCTTCTAAAGATGTCACCAACATGTTTCCTGTGGCCTTCATATTTTCCTCAATTATCAAAAAGGTTACCTGCTTGTTTAGAATGTTTTATATATGTAAAGACTGCTGAACACAAAAAACTAAGTATGAATACCTTTCATCTACATGCTTTTTAAGAGTCACTATTAAAGATATAACCTAAAATTCCTTGAACCATGCTCTTTCCAAGTAATAGGCCCCTAGCTTTTATTCAGCTCTTCATTCACTTCTTTCTGAATTTCCTTTTCAAATTTTGATGTATCATACTCTAGCATCATATCAAATTGTCTCCAAGGCATTTCCCATTTTTTAATTCTTTGTTTGTCTTTTTCTGTAAGATAATCGTCGAAGTTGATGCCCTGGATATTGTATTTTGGATGTTCCCAGCGTTTTGACCATGGTTTAGGCTTCATTTTGACCTTCATCTAATATAATTCAAAATAAAATGTTAGTATGTGAGTATCATATTTCAGCAAAATACTTTCAAAAATTGTATTTTGTACTCATAGAAGTCCCTCATTCATACATAGTGATTTTTAGCAATGCTGACAGATCAGATGTTTCCCAATTATTCTTGGAATAGGTGAACTTGTGCCAATCACTATCTGCTGACTGAAACTCTCAGGGATGATTATACTCCTTAGATGAAATAACAACAGCAACAAAAAATAGGTGTGGGCTATACTTCATACTTCAGGAACCTTATTGGTCAAATATAAAGCTGTGCTGGAACCTAAAATCATTTGAAAACCTTTGGAATTTGGCACAGTTTGTAGACAGATCTTCATGCTCGTAATAAGATGTTTTTCTTTGTTAACTCAAAAGCATTTATATAGAGGGTGTGGAATGCTGACAATAATAAAAACAGGATATATCCCTATACAAGATAGTCCTTGACTTAAGAATGTTTTCTTAGCAATTATTCAAAGTTATGATGGACCTCCCTGGGGATATTTACAAACAGTACCAAAGTTTTGATGGCCAGGCCCCCTCTGCAGACACATGTTTGTATGTTGTGTGCTTGGCAACTGGCCCACATTTATGGTCCTTCGCAGCATCCCAGTCTTGTGATCTCCTTTTACAACAGTTTAGCCAAAAACTAGCATTTATTTTTGGTTTTCAGCAAAACTGGTTTCTGACTCGGCACCCAAACATGAAACATTGTTGGCTAGACAATGTCAGCTGGCGGTGCCTCGGGGAAGGGCCTACTCTGTTGCGGCCCCCGCCTTGTGGAATCAACTCCCCTTGGAGCTCCGTTTGGCTCCTGATCTTCGCTCTTTCCGCCGTGTTCTGAAGACCTGGTTGTTTGAACAGGCTGGGCTGGACTGACCTCCTGGGTTTTTTTTAATTTATTTTAACTGTTTTAGTGATTGGGCTTGTTAGGTTTAATTCTTTTTTAAATATTTATTGTTGTCTTTTAATTGTGAGCCGCCCCAAGTCCCTTTGGAGAGGGGGCGGCATACAAGTCTAAATAAATAAATAAATAAATAAATAAATGCACGCTGGTTTTTTTTACTAACATTCCCATTATTAGGAGCGCCAGCAAACCTGGCAGTCTCTCTCTCTCTCTCACAGCAGCCTAACGAATTCTCTAAGTGTCTGTGGAAATTGAAGCTCGCTCACTTTCCCCCTGAAATCACTTCAACCCACCAGGGGGTCTCTCTCTCTCACCACACTTGTAACAGACGTCATGGAAGGTGCACTCGCTCTTTTTCCAGCAGTGGACACCCACACATATGCTCCGAAGGCGTGCCTAACTCTCAGTGCTGCAGATTCAAAGAATTCGAAGACAGTTCCAAACAGGATTTAGAAGTTTGGACTATCAGTGGCTGACCAACAGGTGGAGACAAATAGATGTCTGCCACATCTATTTGTCTCCACCCCCTTCTATCCCCAGAGCTAGGGTGGAGCTTAGCTAGCAACCATGGCTCTTCTGTCCCGAGGATCAGTCCATAGATTCCCATTGCTCTCCTCTGCCTTCTGCATCAGGCATGGGACCCAGTTGTTCCTCCTCCTCATCAGCCACCTCCACACCTGGGGGCTGTTGACTCATCTGGGGGCTGATGGACAGCCCAGGCTCTGCCTCTGTCTCTATCTCTGATAGCTCCATTCCATTTGGAGCTCTCAGATTGCCTTGATGCTGGCCCCGACTATCAGTCCATCTCATCTGATTTGGCTGCCTGGGGGGCGGGGGGCGGTGGCCTACAGGCCACAAGTGGCCCATAGTGGTTCGCTTATCAACTGCAGTTTTGCTTAATGATTGCCACAAAAAACTCATTAAAAAGTTGGTAATATGGGTGATCTGATTTATGACCATGATGACTGTGAGGGGCAGGTTCCAATAGTCATAAGTCAAGGATTATCTGTAACCTGACAGGAAACCTCTAGTGGGAGAACATTCTCCAAGCAAGTAGAATTCTATGCAACAACGCAAAATTATTTTCAAGAACAAACTGTTAGCTACATGCAGCAATTACCCCTTTATATTACCTTATTGACAGGAACTTCATCATAAAGTATGTAAGACACTGGCTTCATGTTTACATCAACAGTGCTGAACTCTGGCAGAGCATCTCGTAAATACATCAAGTTATCATCTGGCCTCTTCTCCAACTTCAAAACCTTGATCTCATGGATTAGGGGATTATATAATTCATAGCAGATTTCAACACCTTAAAATGAACATTATTTCTTTAATTGATATAGCAAATGCTTACCACACTTAGCTAACAAATAAGGGTTTTCTTAGAATGGACCCATAATGCACCAAGTTTTAAAAATATGAAAGCTGAATTTTCCTTGTGTGATATGATCAGTTCTTTGTAATTTTTAACCTTTCTGTTTGAAGCCGATACTGCTTCCTTTTGTGAATGTCCTGACTACTTCCTTAAAAGGCATAACAAACTCTGTGAACTCACCTTGTCCATTTATTACATTTCTAAGTTTGAAAGTTGCACCAAGTCCCTTTCCTGATCGCTGAATACAAATTCCTACAAAAGTGTTGCATTTTCCATTGGAATATGGATCCATTGCAGAAACAGCAAGTATACTTCCTGGGAGAAAAAGAAAATAATTCAACATTCAGAAAAACTAAGTAAAGTCAGACCATGGACTAATATAGAGTAAATACAATAAAAATCAACAATTTTCTGATATAGTTTTGTTGCATGTTGCATGTCAACATTCTGCAAATCACATGGGTAAATACTGCATATGGGACTTTTGCATGTGATCATTGCATGTGATCATTCCAAATTAAATGAGAAGTCAGGTTCACCAGCCAAGCAATTGATCAAATATATATGTATCAGCTCCCATGCCCACTCTATTGTACTATTTATTCATATTTATATAATATAAATATATTTATACTCTGAAGTGCTCAAGGTGTCTCAGATCTAGAGGGGCCCAAGTCACAGCTAACTTTTGGGATTTGCCACTATGGTTATAAGAAATATGTACCATAACTAAGCCTTCACTAACCCTAACCTAAAATATTTATATTCTATAATAGAAATTCATCAGGTTAGCTGTTTCTGCTAATATGTTAATTATAAGTAACAATTCAAAAAATAACATCTTTTAAATATCAGTTACTAAATTCAAATTATATTTTTCATAACAAAAAATTAACCCACCTTCTAATGATTATTTGCTTTTTCAATTTATAAGGCTCTAACTCACTAAGTATATCTGTGTCTCTTATCTGTTCATTTATGGAAAAACTATTTTAAAACTATTTTAAAATTTAGTAACATATTTTGTTAAACTTACCTTAAAATATTAAAGTATTTAACTCTGTAACATTTAAAATGGAACTTCTGTCTAAACTGAGTATTGTATTTGGTTATTTACAACAGCTGGACAACAGTTACATTAATTTGTAGGCAAAACTTTTTTCAGCCTTCCAAATAGTTTTGGAAAAAAAAATCACAGCTTGGAAGTACATACTCATTAAAGTTAATCCAAACCTTATGCAGAATTCCCAAAAAAGCCAGGCAACTTGAACAAATAGTAGAATTCACTATGTTCACGTGATGCTTAAAGCAGTTCTGGATCATTTCAACATATAGAGTCCTAAACTGAACATTATATATAAAAACATGTTTTCTTTTACATTACAGTACAATTATTTATGATGTAAGCAATGCCACATTATGAAGTTAACATTCCACAAATAGTACTGACCAGCATAAAATTCTGGAATATTGATTACTTTTCTTCTTTTTACCATATATTGTCTTTCAAGGAAGAATTTTAAATGATTTGTTCTCTGCCGTGGAGGGATGAATTCAGGACTCAAGAACCTATAGACATATAAATAACTTCAAAATAGAAGAAAATTTGACTTGTTTAACATTTAAAGGTCAAATATAACTAGTGTTATTTTTACCGTTTCTCTGTTGCTTGTTGTTTTAATTCATCAATAATAATTGGCTTGGGAGGTGGTTTAAATTGTTCTGATTCTCCACCTTTACTGTTGAATCCTCGAGCTGATAAAGAAAGGCACCCTTTGGAAGAATAATATTTACATTAATTAACTGCTATGTTTTAACAACATCTACATTACTAGCCTTGTGTAGTGTACAATCAAACATCCTTGTATTTCAAGTCTGTATAAAAAATTACAAAGGCGCTTAAGAAATATAATCAGATGCATATTGGCTTCTAATTCTGATCCACCTTAGATATTAATATCTATACACGTAAGGCTGAATTGTTGAAAATGCAGTTCATTCAACAGAAAAACAGTATTCTGATATCTAATACGTTTATAACGGCATAAGTTTTTGCGGACTAGGATTCATTCCATTAAAACCCATAAAGTGCTAACGCAGTTGACAGATGCAACTTTTTTTAAAAAAATGAAGATAGGCTTGATTCACACACAAGGTGAATCAAGGTTGACTCAGCCTTCCATCCTCTCGGGGTAGGCAAATTGAGGACCCAAGATTGTTGGGGGCAATAAGCTGACTTTGTAAAAATGCCACTTAGTAATAAGCAGGCATATACAATGGAAGGAAGGCTATTGCTGAGCGCACTGGGTTGTATCCCAAAAATTGTAAGCCGCCCTGAGTCTTCGGAGAAGGGCGGCATATAAATGTAATTTTAAAAAAAAGGTGCAAAAAGCATAAAATACAACTATTGTATACCGAACCCCACCCACCCACCCCCGCCACAAGCTGGGGGAGCCTGAGATTCTCACTATCTTCGTTACGGGGTTCTTGCACTCCAGGATATACAAAAGCAGAACCAACTGAAACAGCAATCCCTATTTCCATAGCCTCTTATGCGGAGAACAACAACAAAAGCAAGCACGAGGACAAAAGTCAACAGTTTCACACTCAACAAAGGCCTTTCTTTTTAGGAATATGTCTCCTCGGAAGGCAAAACGTTCGTTCAGAACGAAAACTTACTACAGCGCCCAACAAGCGGCAACCAAAACCTCCTCTTAAGAGCGGCCATGATCGTTTAGGACGATTCCGTCCAAAGAGAAAAGAGCGCATGCGCCTGAGGCGCAAAGAACGCTACGGCAGCCTCAGAGAGACAAAATTAGTTCTCGCAAGGAAAATGATACCCAAGCGGGAACGTTCCCTAATTATCAGAGAAATGCATCGTTTGGATTTCGGGTTTCAGTAGCACTTTTCAACCTGCTTTGCACCGGCTGAAAGTGAGAATTGTCCAAATTAGGGACGCTTTTCTGTGCCAAACTGCCCCTCTCCCCATATATTGATGTTAAAAATAAGATTTTTAAATTCTCACCCAGTTTTTCTGATGATGTGAAGCCTTGTTTTCATTTACATTAAATATACATAATCACGGGTAAGGAAAAATCTGTTTCCACTCTCTAGAGCAGCGGTCCCCAGACTTAGCAACTTTATGACTTTTTTATTTATATATTTGATTTGTCAATTGCTTACAAGATAATAGGTATAAGGATAAACATAGTTATGAATACAAGAAATGAGTACATATAAGAAAAATAAAAAGAAACAATAGGACAGGGACAGTAGGCACTTTGGTGCACTTATGCACGCCCCCTACAGACCTCTTAGGAAAGGGGTGAGGTCAATAGTAGAAAGTCTAAGGTTAAAGTTTTTGGGGTTTGGGGAAGAAACCACAGAGAGGTAGAGTATTTCAGACATTGACAGCTCTGTTGCTGAAGTCGTATTTCCTGCAATCAAGTTTGGTGTGGTTAACCTTGAGTTTGTATCTATTGTGTGCTCTTGTATTGTTATGGTTGAAGCTGAAGTATTCATTGACGGGTAGGACATTGCAATGTATGATTTTATATACTATACTTAGATCGGTCCGAAGATGGCGTAGTTCTAGGTTTTCTAGGTCTAGAATTTCAAGTCTGGTGGTATAAGGTATTCTGCAGTAGAGGAGCGGAGAACTCTTCTTGTGAACTATTTCTGGACTTTCTCAACTGTGTTAATATCAGATACGTGATATGGGTTCCAGACTGATGAGCTGTATTCGAGTATTGGTCTAGCAAATGTTTTGTATGCCCTAGTTAGTAGTGTGATATTACCAGAGAAAAAGCTACGTAGGATTAGGTTAACAACTCTTAAAGCCTTTTTGGCTATGTAGTTACAGTGGGCTCTAGCACTTAGATCATTAGAGATGAGTATTCCAAGGTCCTTGACGGAGTTTGGATCATCAACAAGGTCTTGACTATTCAGCTTGTATTTTATTTTCTGATTTTTTTTGCCAATATGTAAGACCAAGCATTTATTTGTTGAGATTTGAAGTTGCCATTTGTTTTACCATTCAGATACATAGTCGAGGTCTTTTTGAAGGGTAGCAGTATTGTCTGTGGTGTTGAATAGCTTTACATCATCAGCAAAGAGAACACAGTTGCTCTTAATATGATCACAGAGGTCGTTTATGTAGAGTATGAAGAGAGATGGTCCTAGAACATTGCCTTAGGGGACACCACTGTTGACAGGTACAGAATTTGATAGGACGCTCCCAATTTTGACCATTTGTTGTCTGTTTGACAGAAATGCTCTATCCAGTTGTGCAGTTGTCCAGAGATGCCGTAAGATCTTAGTTTTAGTAGTAGTTTGTCGTGTACCACTGAATCCAATGCTTTATAGAAGTCTGTGTAGATTGTGTCTATTGCTTTGCCCTGATCGAGTTGTGTAGTCCATGTTTTTGCAGTGTAAGAGTTGCAGATTACAGGATAGTTTTTTTCTGAAACCAAATTGTTTATTTGAGAGTAGGTTGTTTATCTCTAAGTGGAGGATAATGGATTGGTTAATAATTGATTCCATGACTTTACAGGTGATGCAGCATAAAGAGATTGGCCTGTAATTTTCAACTAGACTGGGGTCTCCCTTTTTGAAGATGGGGATGACTGTGGCTTGTGACCATAGGTTTGGCAAGGAGCTGGTCCTGAAAGATATTTCAAAGATTATGCTTAGAGGTTTGGCTATGGCAGTGGATAGCTTTTTAAAGAAGTAGGCACATATTCCATCCGGTAGATAGAGATGGTTTAAGGTTGTGTAGTGCTTTTTCAACATTGTCTTCTGTAAAATCGATATGTATTAGATCATTGTAGTTGTCTGTGGTTCGACTAGGAAATACTGGGCATGATCCATTGCTGTTTACAAATACTGAGCCAAAGAATGTGTTAAAGAAGTTGGCTTTGATGGTGTCGTCATTACAGTCTTTACCATTAGGTCCTTTTAGGGGTGGGATGGATCTTGAGTCTTTTAGTTTTTTGTGGACTTCAACTCCCAGAATTTCTCAGCCAGCTCTTTGGAGAGCCCTGCTCTAGAAAATCTGAGCCTTAGTGTCAAATTCCATGTCTATATTATGTTTGTCTAATGTTAACAATAGTTGTCTATGCCTTGGAATATCCGTAATATACCAAAATAATTTAATATATATTAAGAAGCATTAAGTTTGTACTCAGTTTCATACATGATGTTGGACAATTATAATGCACAAACATAACACATCTCCGCAACTCTTTAAAGCAGAGGTGGCCAACCTGTGGGTGGGCCGCAGAGAAATGTCACCCCCAGAGCACCCCCCAAAGCAATTAATCCAGGCTGCATGGGAACAAGGCTGCGCTGCCCACATGGCCTGCGGGAACACAAGGCTTGTGTTGCTTGCATTGTGAACAACACGAGGTAATGAGGGGAGGGGGGGAAGGGCGAGGGGGAACTTGGCCACTCACCCCGTGCACCTCACCTGGCCACCGGACTGCTTCTTTCCGATTCTTTCTTCTTCTGCTTCTGGCTGCACACAAGGAAAGCAGCAAAAGTCTTTCTCTCCCCCACACTCCACCAGGAGAGAAAGAAAGACTTCTGCTGCTTCTGCTGCTTCCCTTGCATGAAGCCAAAAGTCTCTTTCTCTCTCCCTCTCCTTGAAAACAGAGCTGGAAACAGTATCCTGCGATCCCAAATAAAGAACGATTGATCGGTAGGAAAATGGGATGGGGGATTTTCCTGCAGACTTTTTTTGGGATTTTCCCAGGGTCTCTGCAGACAGATTCTGGGAAAATCCCCAAAAAAGTCTGCAGGAAAATCCCCCACCCCATTTTCCTACTGATCACAGAATATCCCCTCTCTCTCTCTCTCTCTCACTCCTCCCCTCCCTCCCTCCCTCCTTCTCTCTCTCTCTCTCTCCCTGAGAACAAGTGGTCCACAGGATTTAAAATTATGAGTTTGGTGGTCCCTGAGGTCCAAAAGATTGGCGATCCCTGCTTTAAAGCAGCATAGTCTTTGCCTGGAATAACGGCAAGCAGTTGTATGATCTTTGGAAAATGTGCAGCTACTTCAAAAGTGGCTGATTGGGACTATATTCGTGTTTCTAAATACTGAAACACCTTTTTCATAATTATTTCCAAAATACTATACACCTGACCTGAAAATATGACTACCCTTGAAATTTTAGTTCATGCAAAAAGATTGGATCCTGCCTGTTCTGAAATTTCTGTACCAGCTTTCTTCACATTTTAGCACATTTCATATTAGAGCATTTGTAATTGTGTAATGATATGTTATTACAGTATTACTCTGTGGTTTTATCTTGTTTCTATTGTTAACAGTGTTTTTAATTAATTTAATCTGTGTTTACTTTTTATCAGCAGACTGCCAAGCCATCAGATCTGGGTTGTAAAAAGAGGAATGACCACTAGATGGCAGCAAAGAAATATTAATATGCTAAATCTTGGCGGCCAACCTGTCAGCATCTGGATTTTAGTTCAGTGGAAAGGTAGCATTCAAAATTATTTTAAAAATAGGTTAATCTGAGGCAGAGCAAAGTATGAAATTACTGGGGATCAAATAATATGCACACTTTTGAACAACAGGTAACTTTCATATATTTATTTTATTTATTTATTTTATTGGACTTATATGCCGCCCCATCTCCGAAGACTCGGGGCAGCTCACAGTTAAAACATACAAATACAATAAATAATTTAAAAAAGAATTAAACCACTATAAAGTCCAATAAACCGAATTAGAGTTAAAATTATCCCATAGGTAATCACAGCCCGACTTGGTCAAATAGCCATGTCTTCAAATTGCAGTGGAAGGTGCGGAGGTCAGGGGCCAGACGGAGGTCCAGAGGCAGTTGATTCCATAAGTCGGGGCCGCCACAGAGTAGGCTCGCCGTCGGGGGACCGCCAGCCAACATTGGCTTGCCGACGGGACCCCGAGGAGCCCCTGCCTGTGTGCCCATACAGGATGGTTGGTCTCCGATATCGGCAGGAGGCGCTCCCTCAAATATTGTGGACCCATGTCGTGTAGGACTTTGAATGTTAAAGCCAGAACCTTGAACCTCACCGGAGCGCAACCGGCAACCAATGCAGGCCGCAGGAGGGGTAATATGGGAGAATTGGGTAACTCCCATCACAACCAGCACGCATTCTGCACCAGCTGCAACCTCTGGATGGTGTGCAAGGGCAGTCCTAAATAGAGAGCATTGCAGTAGTCGAGTCGCGAGGTAACAAGGGCATGAATGACTGTACGCAGGGCATCTTGGTCCAGAAACAGGCGAAGCTGGCAAACCAGCCAGACCTGGGCAAAGACTCCCCTGGCGACGGCCCCCACCTGCTCCTCCAACTGGAGCCGCGCATCCAGGAGGACCCCCAGGTTCCGCGCCCTATCCACAGGGGGCAACACCACTCCCCCTATGGTCAACGATGGACAATCTTGACTGGGTCAAGATGCCGGTATGTACAGCCACTCAGTCTTGGCCGGGTTGAGCCAAAGCATGTTTCCGTCCACCCAGATCCGTACCGCATCCAGACAGCGAGTCATCACGGATAGCGATTAGTATTGCATATGTTTCAGATTTCTGAGCATCTTTATTCTTAGCTAAGTATGAATAAATATTTAAGCAAAATCCAACATTGCTATAATATTTGGTTGTGGCTGTTATAAGTAATTGGAGAATAATAAATAGTAAATGCTATTCTGATAGTCTATTGTTTCTCCAAGGTTGTGTTATTCTATAATCAACATTGAGAGAAAAGAGGTTTCTAAAATCAACACTGAAAGCATTAAACCATCCTAATTTCCAAAGACCCCTGAGAATTACTGTTTTGCAATACATTCAATTCTCAATTACAAATCTTAATTACCCTTTACAGTACAGGCCATTTAACACTCCGAAGGGCAGACAGGTTCAAAGATCATATTATGAAGCCTTTTCCAATATGGAGAAATCCACGGTATCCACATATAAAGTAAAATATGCAAATTCTATGCTGAACTGAAGTATTAATTGCTCTTCTTTTGTAAACTGATTTTTCCTATTACTGCATTTTTTGAGAGAAATTTAATTTGCAATCTAGTCTAGCAGTGTTACTGTTTACCATATATTACACTGCAATGCTAAGCTAACTAAGCTGTTTTTTAAAATGAGGATTTAAAAACAAAGATGTAAAATTGGTTGTCCATTAGCTATTTGTTGTTATTTATTTTAAAACAAATACTGATGCTCAGATAAGTTGTCATAACACTGGGATTTCTCCATTACTGGAACTTTCCACTTGGATCCAGGGAATGTTTAAAATAGTTTTCTTGTGAATCTGTATATAAAAGCTATATAAAATTATATATAAAAGATTATATAATATATTAACTCACAGTCTCTTGCTTTCTAAGCTACAGTAGTTGCCCTCACCATTACATGAAACTCACTATACAGTCGTCAGACCTAGCTAAGCTTTACAGGTGCCCATTTTGAGGGAGGGCTCATTTGTTATAGTTGCCTTTTATAACTTTGATTTATTCTTTTGTTTTTATTTTAAGTTGTTATAACTTGCCCAGAGTCTTTTGAGTTGGGTTGATCATAAAAAATGTAAAATAAATAAAAGCATGGGCCTGAGGCAACAAAGCAAGCAATATTTTTCCTATTTCTTCTTTCAAGTCCTTGTTACCATGTGTCTTCACCCAAAATTTTGAAAGTGTTTCTTTTAGTGCCCTGTGTTGTCTGTATGCGTGCTTAGGGTATTTTTTTACTAGTTCTTACAGCACAGGAATTGCAGCATTGTTTTCAGGTTTTATAATGTGATTTTAAATACTGATGTTCAGAGTTTTAGGAAACTTGTATGCCTGCTTTTCCTAATCCATTTTAATTTTCTGCTTTGTTTTACAAATAGGCTGGAAAACTGCAGAATTATTTCTGTCCCCTGCCTTTCTGTATATCCTGTAGGAGGAGCTCAAAAGATTCCTCAGAACTAGCACTGATGTTACCTACATTGGATAATGAAACGTCTGCAACAAAACAGCCAAGCTCATAGAACACCAAGGACTCTTCAGATTCTACAGAACAGAATAACAGAGTTGGAAGGGACCTTGTAGGTCATCTAGTCCAACCCCCAGCCTAAGCAGGAGACCCTACACAATTTCTTTCTTTTTTTAATTTTTACAACAAAAACAAATAAAAACCATCTTTCAGTTGTACAGTGTGTCATCTGAGTACATATATCTTGTGCACATAATATTTGTATATATTTCTCATAAAGTTTACATTCACATTATATTCTAGTCAACATTATATATCATATTTTGTAATTATTACAGTATCATTAGGTTTTTTTATTTCAATTACCATATGTCTTTAATAGCAAATCCCAACTCTTACTAAATTATATTCATATCATGACTTATTCAAAATAATCAATTACAATATATCTTTATTATTACATCCTTTAATTTCTTACTTTACTTTCTAACCATCCATAAAATAAGTCCCAAATCTTATCTCCTTCTCTTCTTGCTCTCTAATTGCCAGAGACCCTACACCATTTCTGACAGATGGCAGTCCAGTTTCTTCTTGTAAGTTTCCAATAGTGAAGCTCCCACAACTTCTGAAGCCAAGCTGTTCCACTGGTTGATTGTTCACACTGTCTGAAAATTTCTCCTTATTTCTAGGTTGAATCTTTCCTTGACCAATTTCTATCCATTATTCCTTGTCTGGCCTTTTGGTGCCTTAGGAAATAGCTTGACCGCTTCCTCTCTGTGGCAGCCCCTCAAATATTGGAAGACTGCTATCATGTCTCCCCTGGTCCTTTTCTTCACTAGACTAGCCAAGCTAGTTCTGTAACCATTCTTCATACTGTGTGTTTTAGCCTCCAGTCCCCTAAACATCTTTGTTGCTGTTCTCTGCACTCTTTCTAGAGTCTCAGCATCATTTTTAAATTATGGTGACCAAAACTGGATGCAGTATTCTAGGTGTGGTCTTACTAAGGCTTTATAGAGTGGTATTAGTACCTCCCTTGATTGAATCCCTCTGTTAATGCAATTTAGGATTGCATTGGCTTTTTTGGTTGCCGCTTCACACTGTTGGCTCATATTTGATTGGTTGTCCACTAAGACTCCAAGATCCCTTTCACAGTTACTGTTATTAAGTCTGGTTTGTCCCAATCTATATGTGTACTTTTGGTTTTTCTTGCCTAAGACTTTACTTTTCTCTACATTGAATTTCATTTTGTTAGTTAGGGCCCAATGTTCAAGTCGATCAAGATCCATCTGGATCTTGAGCCTATCATCTAGGATGCTACTCCTGCCAGTTTAGTAATCATCTGCAAATTTGATAAGTTCCCCTTCTATTCCCACATCTAAGTCATTTATGAAGATATTGAAGAATCCTGGACCTAAGACGGAATCTTGTGATAGCCCACTGCTTACTTCCCACCATGTAGTCCTAATACTGTTAAGGACTACTCATTGAGTACAGTTTGTCAGCCAGTTACAAATTCATCTGAGTGTGATGCCATCTATCCCACTTTATTCTAGCTTAACTTAGAAGTAGGCTGTGGTTTACTTTGTCAAATGCCTTGCTGAAGTCTAAATATACTGTGTCCGCAGCATTTCACTGGTCTACTAATGGTCACTATTTGGTCACTATGTCAAAGAATGAAATAAGATTGGTTTGGCATAATCTGTTTTTAACAAACCTAAGCTAACTTCTACAGGTGAAACTGAAAAATTAGAATATCGTGCAAAAGTTCATTTATTTCAGTAATGCAACTTAAAAGGTGAAACTAATATATGAGATAGACTCATCATGTGCAAAGCAAGATAGTTCAAGCTGTGATTTGCCATAATTGTGATGATTATGGCTTACAGCTTATGAAAACCCCAAATCCACAATCTCAGAAAATTAGAATATTGTGAAAAGGTGCAATATTCTAGGCTCAAAGTGTCCCACTCTAATCAGCTAATTAAGCCATAACACCTGCAAAGGGTTCCTGAGCCTTTAAATGGTCTCTCAGTCTGGTTCAGTAGGAATCACAATCATAGGAAAGACTGCTGACCTGACAGTTGTGCAGAAAACCATCACTGACATCCTCCATAAGGAGGGAAAGCCTCAAAAGGTAATTGCAAAAGAAGTTGGATGTTCCCAAAGTGCTGTATCAAAGCACATTAATAGAAAGTTATGTGGAAGGGAAAAGTGTGAAAGAAAAAGGTATACAAGCAGCAGGGATGACCGCAGCCTGGAGAGGATTGTCAGGAAAAGGCCATTCAAAAGTGTTGGGGACTTTCACAAGGAGTGGACTGAGGCTGGAGTCAGTGCATCAAGAGCCACCACACACAGGCGGATCCTGGACATGGGCTTCAAATGTCGTATTCCTCTTGTCAAGCTGCTCTTGAACAACAAACAACATCAGAAGCATCGTACCTGGGCTAAAGAAAAACAGACCTGGTCTGTTGCTCAGTGGTCCAAAGTCCTCTTTTCTGATGAGAGCAACTTTTGCATCTCATTTGGAAACCAAGGACCCAGAGTCTGGGAGAAGAATGGAGAGGCACACACTGCAAGATGCTTGAAGTCCAGTGTGAAGTTTCCACAATCTGTGTTGATTTGGGGAGCCATGTCATCTGCTGGTGTTGGTCCACTGTGCTTCATTAAGTCCAGGGTCAATGCAGCCATCTACCAGGAGATTTTGGAGCACTTCATGCTTCCTTCCGCAGACGAGCTTTATGGGGATGCTGACTTCATTTTCCAGCAGGACTTGGCACCTGCCCACACTGCCAAAGCACCAAAACCTGGTTCAATGACTGTGGGATTACTGTGCATCCTGGTCTTCCATAAGACCTCAGCAGTGCCACAGGCTGATAGCTTCCATGCCACACCTCATTGAGGCAGTAATTGCTGCAAAAGGGGCCCAAACCAAGTACTGAGTACATATGCATGCTTAGAGTTTTCAGAGGTCCGATATTGTTCTATGTACAATGCTTGTTTTATTTATTGCATGTAATATTCTAATTTTCTGAGATTGTGGATTTGGGGTTTTCATGAGCTGTAAGCCATAATCATCACAATTATGACAAATCATGGCTTGAACTATCTTGCTTTGCATGTAATGAGTCTATCTCATATATTACTTTCCCCTTTTAAGTTGCATTACTGAAATAAATGAACTTTTGCACGATATTCTAATTTTTTGAATTTCACCTGTAGTTATTACTTTACTGGTTTCTAGAAGTTCACAGATCTTTTTTTTAATTATATTTTCCAGCATCTTTCCCAGGGATTGATGTTAGGCTGATTGGTCTGTAGTTTCCTGGGTCTCTTTTTTCCCCCTTTTTTCTTTAAAACTCCTTAACTTACATATTTTCTTCAGCCCTGTTGGGAGAAATATGGAGGGGATTCCTGCTATAGAAAATGCAATGTTGATGCGGGTACAAAATGAAAAAGTAATTTTTAAAGAAGGTTGGGCAATTTCATTGAATTTTTATTTTTAAAATGTGATCGACATTTTAAAGTTCTCTTTCCCGGGCACTATCTAGTGCATGCTGGCTGGAAGAATTCTGGGAGTTGAAGTCCACACAGCTTAAGGGTGCAGAAATTCAGTGGTTGATTAATTGCCCTCAAACCAGCTTTCTTCAAGACTTTAAGAGGAGACATGTAGCATTCTGCATATCACATTGATTGGGGTACAGTAGCTTTTCCACATGCATTTTTTAAAAAATGCTGAACATTCCACATGTTCTGTTGACAAAAGCACAGCATAGACATCAGGTTCATAAATAAGAATTTTTGTCTTTTAACATCAATTCTTGTCTCTCCAAAAATACTGTAAACTGATGCTGAGGCTCACAAGATGCTCTTCCTCCCATTCCTTGCTTTTTTAAAAGAAGCAGTATATTTAGAGCATCTTATTTCCTTTAGCAAAATGAGAGAGAGAGTTAGGTGGGTTGCACAGTCAGAACTCTGTAGGGACACTTACTGTCTTTCCCCTCTGCTAAGCTACCTGCTTCTCCTTGAATTGGCAGAAAGCAATTCCAGCGTAAAATTTGCTGTTCCCATTGTGAATCCCAGTATTCCATCTAGGGCTTTGATTTTGCCTTCCCCCAGGATAATGGAGTCTTGGTTTTGCATGTGGGAGCATGTTAAAGAAAGATTCAATGAAGCAAATACAACCTTTGGGTTTTGCTGTCTTCCCACTTGGTGAACAACATCAACCAGTGAAAAACCATGTGTCAGTCAGGGTGAGCCTGGAAACAGAGAAGCTTGAGAGGTGGCTGACAGCACCTCTTCTCCTTCACCACAGCTATCAAAGTCGGAGTTGTCAAAATGGAGGTGCTGCATGATAAAGTGGGAAAGCCAGTTTTCTCTAAACCTGTATCCTGCTGAAGAGCTCCTGCATCCTGAGAAAGCTGGTTCTCCCACTTTCCACTGCAGCTCACAGCTCACCAATCAGCTACTCGGCAGGCTTGTTCTGAATCAGATTTATTGTTTGTCTTGAACAAATATTTTGTGAGCTAAGTGAGTTACAGAGCAAGAACTTTGTAAGTAGGTTTACTATTGTAGGAAGTTAGCACCCACCCCTCTCCTAGAAAAATGAAATATTCTAGTAAATATTTAAAAAGGCAGAATATTTCCTCTAAAAAGAGTAGAAACTCAGAAGCAGAATCTCACCTCCACCTTTGTCAATGGGTGGGCCATCAAGGCCTGGGCCAGAATACTTTACATAAGAAAGATCTCTAGGTAAAGCTATAGCAATTGCCAAAAGCCCTTTTAAGGGCATAAATTATCCAGCAAGGGTCAAACAAGCCTGGAACTCAGGACAACCTACAGAGTTGCCCCTCATGGGAGTCTGACAACCAATTAGAATACAAGCTCCAATTCAAATCCCAGCAGAGGGCATAAAACCCAGGCACTCTCAGCACCTCAGCCCTTCTTGATCTTCTCCTTCACCTTGAAGCATATGATCATCTTTCTCTGGAGCTCCAGGCCATGTGGTCCTGTTCACCATTAAACTTTCCAAACAGCCTCCATGTTTCCAGTGCCTTTTCCCCACTTGGAACTGAACCCAGAAGGATATTTCTTTCAACACTATGTTCACCCTTTTGCTGAGCTAGTCACTTCTTGAGTTGGCAGAAAGAGGAAGGAGAAGAAATAAGATGGCAATTCACTAATTATTCTCTCAACCTGGCAGATAACCTGAATGAGATGGGACTAGGTTAGCAAACTATAGTGTTGGCTCAGTGGAAAGAAGAGTGGGTGCCATAATTCTGTTTCCTTCCTTCCTTCATCCTTTCTTCCTCCCTCCCTCCCTCCCTCCCTCCCATCCCATTTTCTTATTTTCTATATTGTTTTTTCTTAATTTTTTAATTTTGTATGCTTTTATTGATTTGAAAAATTCTAATAATGAAAAAGAAAACTCCATGGAGGATGGCAAGGGGCGAGAGAGGGAGTGCTGTATAGTAAAGTGAGAGAAATTAAGAACCTGACAGATTCCTTGCTTTAAAGTGCAGCTCCCCCGCCTGCCTTTTAGCTGTTTGTCTGGCTGTAAGGTACTGCTACGTACAGAAATGTGCAGCAGAGGCACCCAGCTCTTTCCGTGTAAAAGATAAAATAGGTTGGCAGCAAAGAAAATTGCCTAGGATCCAGAAATGATGATGGGCTTTCATCATTTCAGTTGGAAGAGGCCAACACTCAACCACGCACTAGCCTGGTCCCATCTCATACAGGGTATCTGCGTGGTTGAGAGAATAAATTAGTGAAGCACAACCAATTTTAAACGTCTCAAAGCTATTTTATAATTGCTGTTGACTTTGATGGAAAAACACCATTTAAACCAGATCAGCCAAAGATGACAAGCCCATCTCAATGATGGGGACATAGTAGAACAAACAGTACTGCATGCCAGGACCTGCTTGATCTACAGTTAGATGTCATCAGAGAAGGGCACTTAGTTCTAACCAGAAAGATAGTGCATGCTGCTAGTGAATGTTAAAATAGCAGCTAAAAGAGCAGAGGCATTTAAAAGAAAACAACTATCTAAAATGTATTAACACATCACTAGCCAAAGACTGGAAGTAGAATTTAGGTTACAGTGAGTAACAAATCAGAATCCCAGGAGAAAGAGCAGTGGTTAAGCCTTGGATCAATCATGTGGAAGGGTGGGTGGGAACAGAAGGAAGGAGGTTGACTCAAAATTCAGAGAATGAGAACTTAGAAAGGAACGAATGACAAGCAGAAACACTTCTGATATCTTCAGTTTCAAATCTCTGCCTAGCCTCAGTTATATTTTCTCTAAATGAATCTTTCTTGCTAGCATACTTCATACTGGAAGACTTCTTTTACAGAATAAATAGAATGAGCACCAATTTGGGCGACATCTGTTCACTCACTTATATGTTCTTTTATATATGGTGGATGGGACCCCCATGAAGCTCTAATGGCAAAGGTATGCAAAGGGAACGAATGATTTTTCACAAGGGGATACATAAAAGTTCCCAAGAATGTTTGCAGAAAAAGAAAGCCATTTTTCCAGATGCTAACTTACCATTGTAGAAAGAAGAGTTGCACGTATGCTCTCTTGGCTACTTTCTTGAAAACTAATGAGACAGTTATATTATCAGATACCTTATTCTAGACCAGTGCAAGAGTTTAAAAGGACTGATATCTAGAACAAAGATTTCTGATTGAAATGTTTTGATTTTTGGTTCAAAAAGGCATCCTTCTGTAATATTGCTTTACCTTGCTGCTCAATTGATCAAAGGAACTAGACATTCTGAAATATATTGGGGCTAAATCCAAGTAGAATTCTTGTAATTTGCAGACACAATCATTTTATAGATTCATTTTAAAATTAACTCTTAAATGGTTAGCTGGTGGTTTATTAAAATGTATTTATCAGATTTTTATTACCTTTCTCTGATGATACACATGTTTTCTTGCTCATATTCCAGACTGTGAAACAAGTAAAGTACTGCTACTTTAATAATTCCTCAAAATATTTGTGAGTAACTGACATCAAATTTGTGAGGTCTGTGACATGTTACAATCAATGAAAAGGCAATCTGTTTCTCATTGTCAGCTGACTTTAAAAGGTTTCCAAAGATATTTACTGGTTGAAAAATTGCAACACATTTCTGGAATCTCATAGAACTATATGTGGTCCTTTCATTTACTGTGACATTAATCAAGTTTTGATGAAACTATTTTAAAAGCAGAATTTTAAAAATATATTCCATCCAATAAAGGTAATGTGATTTATCCCATCAATGACTTTTAACAAAAATATTGAAGAACTGAAAGCTCAGTACAGTGAGTATTGGAGGATGTAGATATAATTGATCTCTAATTCCAGTAAGACATATATGGGGGAACAAAAATTCAGGAACATCTATTTTTTCTGTATAGTATATTTATTCAAGGAAGTATACAAAATGATTGCAAATAGAATTTAAAGTCATGTAGAAATTGCATTCCTTTGCCTGCAGATGCAGTTTCCTGCTCCGACTTCTTCCCTTCCATTAACTCAGAGGCTGCAGGCAAACCAACCTCAGAGCTGCTTTGTTTACCTTGTTGCTACTTTGTGCATGAACTGAGGACAACTGAGAAGCTCCTGGGAAGACAAACAGTATGCCTTCTTTTTTCTTCCCAAAGTTTTCCCTTGCTTTCTGGGGGTGGGGAAACCCTTCCTCTTGATACTCAGACAAGCCAAGAAGGGCCTTAAGGCTGCTATCCAGGTTGCAGCTGAGGCGGAAAAAGGGTGAAACCTCTCCTCTTGCCATGAAATGATCAATCATTCCTCCACCCCTATAACTAATCAGATTGTTGTGACATCCTAGTATTTCAGTAGAACTTCATGTGGTTCCAGGAAAGGCTAAGGGGAAAACATATTCAGTCAGATACAACCAGGTTTCTGTCACTAGAATGTGGCCTCCCAATCAGGGGTTCCATGGGTTTATTTTTTAATTAGAAGGTTCTGGGGGGGAAATGAAAACACCTGGTCCAGTGCAAGTAGCAACTCCAGCAGAGCGGAGCTGCCTTAGACCGGCAAAAGAGGTGACGGCAATGGAAGATCGGGCCTGTGAAGCTTTTCAGTGCATGAGCTCCATTCTGCCTTCCTTTTCCCTGCCCCAATAGTTTTGCTTCTGCCGCCATTCTCCAAACCCTTCCTCTAATGTGACTGCTAGGCCAGTAAGCCAATGATCGCCATCAGTGCCCCAATTTCCTGTGTTTCCAGCAGTTGTGTTGTAGAGGCAGTGAGCAGCAAATGAATTCCCTCAGCTAAGATTTCTTTCTTGGACACATGCCTTGGAAGCCCTAACACAGGGGTCCTCAAATTATGGCTCGCGGGAACCATTAATCCGGCCCACATAGGACCACCAGGTTGCCCTACCCACACTACCCTGCCCACCCACCGGCCCCCATCCTTCAGCCAAGTTCAGGACTTACTTTTATGAGCCCCGTGGGCTGGTATCAGAAGGTAAGGCCAACTTTTTTGCCTGGCAGAGTGCTACTGGAGGTGGGCCCATTTTTGACCTGCAGAGTGTTACTGGAGGCGGGGGAGGTCAAAAATGGGCCACGCGAACACCCCAGGAGGCCAAAAATGGGAGAAGATGGAGGGAAGTGATGGAAAGTGCAGGTTGTGGATGGAGTCAGTGTTAATGAGAAAACACTGGGGCTGCAGATAGTACATCTGTTGTGAAGGCACAAAGGACATTTGAAGGACAGAAGGCAAATGGAGCACCTCTCTCAGAATCTCTCATCAGTCTGGTTCTCAGGTGGTATCCTGGACGCCTGATTTGGGGTTTACAGCATAATCTGTAGGTCCTTTCTAAAATTACTATGTTGATCAGTTTGCAACTGGTTGGTTTCCTTACCAATGTGCTTGTGTTTGCATTTTCTTTCATCGTTTTAGCGTCGTACAATAATGCAAATGATAAAGGAATAAAACTCCCTTGGCCATCTTTTGGCTTTCATTTCAATTCTCATTGCAAAAGGTGTTGGAATCTTATTAGACCATGCTGCAGCCAACTTAGTGATAGAAAGGTTCTTCTACCAGAAGGGACCCAGCATCGCTTTGCTGCACATTTCCCAGTTTGCAAATGTCTGCTGAGCTGGAAGTGATGCTGTCTCTTTCCGTGTGACTGCAGGTGACCCTGAGAGAGTCACATGGCCTCCTCATAAAGTATGAATGACCAGGAGACCTCTTAAGATACTTTCTGTTGCTCAGCATGACAAAGGGGCAGTGGCCTGGATTTAACATTGTTTGCATGAAGAAACCTGGGAAATAAAGAATGCCCAACATTTCTTTCACCCTTATTGCTCTTGTACCCTTTTAGCAAAAAAGGCAAGGTAGAAGGTACCAGCCAGTAGATTTTTTTCTCTCCTTTTAACCTACTTAATGAGAGAGGAGAAAACAAGCTATTTTCCATGATAATAATAAATAAGATATATTGTACACTACCTTATTTATTTAAATAAATATTTATTTATGTATCATGTATTTAATTGTATATAATATTTATTTAGGAATAAAGTACAGACTAAAACCCAAATATGTATTTTTAAAGAAAGTGTCATTTCCTATTGCTACCTTCTTAATGCCAACTCAACCTCTATGCACTCTACATAGCCCCTTGCTTTTTTCAGTTTCCCACTGGCTCCGCCTGACTCATGGTCTGGGGCAGCTTTTGAGGGGGGCAGGGTATTAAGCCAACTCTTGCTTCCTGTGGTCCTGCTGCATTCCAGCTTGCACAACCCATGACAATTTCTTTTTTCTTGCAGCTTCTCAGGGAAAAAAAAATCCAGAGAGGTAAAAGGGGGAGTTGAGGGAAAGTTCCATTTAAAAAGAACCAGAGATTTTCCCCTAATCTTGATGAGCTATGTATTCATGTCTTTCAGGCTGAGCAAAAAACAAACAAACCAACCTGAAATTTGACCTTTCTTAGCTTGCTGCTTTTAAAGAAACAGAACCGCAGACAATTGGTGAGGTTGTTGAGGCAAAATATACAGTTTAGGCCGCAATGAAAACCAGAAGGTGGATTTTCTGATCCTGCTTATGAAAGTGAGTGGTGTTTTAATCCTGTCCTGAACTGCTCTTAGCAGCCTTATCAGAATTAGGAGAGACTGGACGTAACCTTTCTCATCAGAAATATGTAGCCTTTTAGGGGAAAGGTTGCAGCTTTGAATAATACTAACACATAGATTGGATTCTTTGCTCTTGGGCTACGAACGAAAATAGTAAACTTGGGACCAGATAGAACTCAAAAATACCAATAAGGAGAACATAAAGAAACAAATCACTGTATTTTTGGTTTTCTAACCAATTTGAGCAGGGTATCTTGATTTACTGTAGTTTCCGCAGTATTATTGCAGCAGAGATGATGTGTGTTCCTAGCTGAGAACAAACAGTCAGCAGTTACAGTTAAATGAATTAGTTTGATCAAAATGTTCTCATGCTGGGAAATGGAGTTTGTGGCTTTGTTGTGCTGGCCAACTCTTTACCCATATTTGTATACACTACTAGGCAAGTCAAGGTCTGCTCTTATAAGAGCTCAATTATGTTAAGATTCCTTGGGCAGGGCAGGCAGATGAGAATGCGGGGCAAACAGGAAAACTAAAAGGGAAATTCACAGTACAGTATCTTCTTTATGACTGTAGAATTTATGGGCCTAGGGTCCACCTCCTGGCTCTCACAAGGTTTTGAAGGTCCTTGCTGTGAAGGTCAGTTTTAGGGCCATCATACCAGTTTGGGCTAGTCCTAGCTCTTGTAGGGTTCAACATCTGGGAGAAATTTTAGAAGGATACTCTCTGCCCTGCCATTAATGTATTTTCTATCTTTTTGTTGCCACTTGGTGGCTAATAGCCCTAAATCAGAGGTCTGCAACCTGCAGCTCTAGAGCCACATGCAGCTCTTTCGGCCCTCTGCTGCGGCTTCCTGTAGGCTGATCCCACCACTGGCTGGCCCCACCCCACCCCATCCCTCCCCTCCCAGGCACTCCTCGCCTGGCCTGAGAAGGTAAGAGTGATGGCGAAATGGAGGCTCACTCCATATTCCAGAGCAGGAGGTGACTGGGTGGGAGTGAGTGACTTCGAGTTGGCCATGCCCACTCAGTCACACCAGTTGTTAAATTATTGGCTCCCTGTGTTTTCTTTTCTGTGGGAAATGGGTCCAAATGGCTCTTTGAGCGTTTAAGGTTGCAGACCCCTGCCCTAAGTAGTTCCACTGTTGCATGTGGCACTTCAAAGATGGTGGTGACATGTTCAAAATCCCTTGGAAGACAGCAAGCAGGCCATCTGTAGAATGCAAGGATACTTCTAAACAGCTGGCTCCCAGACTACCCCTGCTGGACAGGCAGATATTGCAGCCGTTTGGCCTTGACACCACGTGTGCATTTGCGTTTGAAGAAGATACTGTAATATGGAAATGGTGGGGGAAAAATGCATAGGAGGGTTACAAAGTGAGAAATACCTTACTAGGTTCCTCAGCCCTCATCCCCCCTGTCCCCCAGGAAAATTCTGTGAGACAGGAGAATTGTACAATACAATAAAATCCTTTGTGCAATCAGTTTCATGCTGACTATAAAGAGTGTTTTTTCTTTTCAAGTCCATTGGTGAGTGCTAACACACCAACATTCTTTCTGTGTCAGCACCATCTCGTGTATATTTTGTTGAGAGGAGAAGCAGTGAAAGGCAGGGGGAGAGAGTTGAAGGAAACGAGAGAAGGCCTTTTTTGCTCCAGCTCCTCTCAAATATTTTCACGTTTTAGAAAACCTGTGTGTCTGTGTGGAGAGGCCACTGAATCAATTAACATTAATTCAGCTGGTATCAATTTGCTCTAGGCTGTATGGTTTTTTTGAGGAAAAAAAAAGTACTTCACCTAGGAAGTCTGCTGCTCAGAGAACATTGAGTGCCATTGTCTTCTTGGGATCTTCTGTTGAGAAAACAGGTGTAGCATTTGTGGAGCATTTGTTAGTGGCTACAGCCCTTTGTTTCCCACTTTGCGAAACCGGCTACTGTAATTGACTGCACAGCTCTCCCTCCGGCCAACACAGCAGAGACAGGCGGAATTGCTTATGTTGTACAGAGCCAACTTGAATGAATCTCTGGCTGGCCCAAGTTATGTTTTTGGTAAGCTCTCGTCCGTCTTGAGGATTGGAAGGTAAGATCTGGACCTTCAGCTATGGGCATTATGGGGTGTGTTTTCCTCTGATCTGTGGTTTAGTAAGAGGTCTCTTTCATTTCATTTGTTTTTAAAAGTCTCCTTGAAGGTACTGTGAGAAGTGGAATGAAATTGCAAGGGAAATGAACATAGTTTGCAGGCAAAGGGAAATGTTACTCTTTCAGGTGCAATAAATACAGAAAGAAAAGGGAGTCTTAGAGGAAGGTCAGAGGTTTCCTTAATTATGGCTGAAGTTTCGGTTTTTTTGCTTTGTAGACTTTGGCCTCCACTTTCTTAAACACTTTCTTGTTTTACCTTACTGTAAAACGGTCCCTTTGAGTGATTGCATCCTACTTCTGTTTTCAGCAGCAGGTAGTTTCTTTCAGGTTTACTAGTTACTACATTTTTGATTAGGATTTTTTCTCCTTGGATAATAAGAGCATTTTGAAAAAATAAAATCTCCCCAAACCATCATTTTCCCCCACATGATAGCTGGTAAGTTAAACCTTGCTGAAATCCAGATTGCCAGACTAAATTAATTTGAGAGAGTTCTGTTTTTTGACCCAAATAACTCAATCTATTAGCAACATATTATCATTCCTTCCTTCAGCAGAGTTTAGCCTGTTTCGTCAGCCATTTCTCCAGGGGTCTGAGCTAAGAGTTTCTTTGAAATAAACAGGATCTTTTTCAAGATGAATTTGCCTTTTAGGTGAGCTAGGTCCTAAGAAATACAACTGCAAAAGCCAGGACTGGCTGATTCACACTGTAGGAGTAGATCCTCAGGAAATTAATACATATATGAAGAAGTCACAGAGCTCTACCTTGTATCCTACAGCAATGGCCTAAGCAGAAGTTCCTGAGGGGGAAACATTTTCTTGGTCAACCCTCTTAAGCCAGCATGGGAAGTTAGTATGTTTTCACAAAGTTCCTTCATCTGTGGAAGAGACTGATTTGGAACTCTGCTGGTACTTTGTAAGCCAATAGGCAGATGAGTTGTCTTCCCCCAGAGAGGGAGAGGTTTTGCAGTTGCTGATTACAGCAGAATAAAGGGATGGCTAAGAGGAGCAAATGTTTGCAGGCAGTTGCTGAGGAGGAGCTGTTTGTAAAGTGAAATGAACCCTTTTAATGCACCTGAACAAGGCTTGTCTTCCACCCACCCACTTTCTCTCCTCAGTTACCTCTTCCCTCACCACATCTCTGTACATGTTTGTCTGCTGAGAGTAATTGCATAAAAACAATATATGGCACCAAGCTGTCGCTACCTAAAGCTTTAAGGTAACGTAATTGGGGAAGGGGGTGGGAAGGTCTTCAGATTTATGACAGCAAACCTAATTCATTTGTTTTTACTACTCATGGGGTAGCAATTTGTATTATGATTGCAAGACATCTACAAAAGCTCTATAAGGGATAGATGCAGGGACCAGAGTACGTTGAATTATAACAAATAAGTCAAGAAAGGGTTATGATTTGTTTAGTTATCACCAGGACAATAAAGCAGAAATTGAGATAGTAGATATCTAGACACCTAATATAAACCCTTTGAGGCTGGGGTGTCTGCAAGGGGACTCGGGGCTTTTATTGCCTGGTCATGGATGCCATCTTGTATCTTTTGACTACCATTACCCCACTCCTCAGGTTTTATCGATTTCCTTTAACCTTGTGCCTAAAATAATTTATTAGCAGGGGGTGCTGACTGGAATACACCAGCAATACTGTATATTAATTGAACAAAGTGAATATCCCTTCTCTAGAAGGGCCTGCAGTTGTAAAGCTTTGTCAAAACCTTTTCCTGGGAATGGAAGCAGGAGCTGCCAGTTAAAGAACTGCATCTCTCCTCTTTCCCATCTGGGAGGGTTCCCCCCCCCCGCCCCACTCCTATGGAGGCACCAAGAAGAAATGTATCCATTGTTTTTATCCCTGTGGCCTTTTCAATCCTAGACTGGTAAAAAAAAATCTTCTGAAAATTTCAGATTTAGGCTTCTTCAGAGGCATCTTGCATTGAACCAAACAGCCCAATTTGGGAATCCTCCCAATCTAATGCATATAATATTACGGTGTTATACAGCATAGTTGAAATTGGGTAGGTTTCCAGATTGCAAAATAAATTATTTGTCATTGCAGTATTGACATCAGAACTGAGCAACTAGAATAGAATAGAATTCTTTATTGGCCAAGTGTGGTTGGACACACAAGGAATTTATATGAATCTCCCCCGTTTGAGCCAGTAAGGTAGTAAGGTAGTATAGCTTGTCTTAGGCTGCTCTGAGCTCCTCCATGATGATGAAGTCTAGATTAGGTTTTTTTTAATATTATGAGCATCGAGTTACGACAATCAAATAAATGGCCGGTGTTGGGAAACTAAACTTTGGTCTTTCTCGGATTCATTCTGAGTAGCCACAGAACAATTCTTCATAGCAATTTTTTTTGGTGTGTTTAATTCTTTGAGAGATTGATAAACTAACACGAAACAAAAGGCAGCCTATTGAGTTCTTTGGTTTAGGATGAACTAAGTTCAGATTTTTATTGTTTGTATCCTTTGTGCAAGGGAAAATCCTAATAAGCCTCATCTTCCTTTGCATTTCTGTCAGGTGGAAAAGGCACTTTATTATGATGTTGGAGTTAGGGTATGTTTTCCTGCTTTCTGTCAAGAGTATAGCAGTTTTGAGTTTCAGTGGTTTGTTATGGGGTAGGGCAGTATATTATGAGAGGGTAAGTGACTGTAATTTCCATAATTTCTGATTCTGACAGAATATTGGTATTGTAACAATTTGTGCAAGCAAGAAATGTTTTTCTTTTCCCCAAAATATCTCTGTTCTCTAAGACCACCCCTGATCTAGTAATAACTGAAGATTTCATAAAAACCAGTTTGAGGTTCAGGTTTTAGGCACAGCTAAATTTGTAGAAGGTTCATACTTTCTTTTTTCTACTTTGGATTTGATCAAGACTTTGGAATGCTGTCTTAGAGAGAAATCTGTTTTCTCCTACAGAACTCTACAATATATATACCAATGTAACCTGCCATATACAATCACTGGTTACCACCGGTTGCAAAAAGCATGCAAAAGCCTTGGTGGCTCAGGCTGTTAAATGCCTGCTCTTAAGATCCAGCTGTCTACAATTACTGTAGGCTCGAATCCCACCAGGCTCAAGGTTGACTCAGCCTTCCATCCTCTTGGGGTAGGTAAACTGAGGACCCAAGATTGTTGGGGGCAATTAGCTGACTTTGTAAAAATGCCGCTTAGTAATAAGCAGGCATATACAATGGAATGAAGGCTATTGCTGAGCACATTGGGTTGTGCTCCAAAAATTGTAAGCCGCCCTGAGTCTTTGGAGAAGGGCGGCATATACATGTAATTTAAAAAAAAAAAAGCATCTGGGTTGCAAAAGCATGGATGTTCACCAGAGGGCTATAGAGAGCTGAATTCGTATTTCTTTGTTTCCATGTAGGGTTTGTCTGATTTTTGTAACCCAAATATGATAGCTGTGTTTGGAAGGGTATGGTTGCATGGCTTAGCCTGTTATATATAAAATCACTAAAGCATTAGAAATTGCATTATATGTTTCTGTCTTTGCTCTCCCTTTTCATATGTGTAATTACATTAAAAAATCTGTTTATATTTATGAACCGTCTCCTATGAGCAGCCTATGTTTAGAAAGAAGCATTGCAAAGCCGCTTCAATTACTGTATGTAAAATATTCAAATTGAAGCAAAAAGCAAGAGAAAGCAAAATAGTGCTGAGAAGCTTGGAGCCTTCTGAAGAGGCAGATTTATGCTCCATGTTATAATAGATTAAAGGCTGCTGAACTGATCTGGCAGATTCAGTCATGCTCATCAGAGCCTCTTGCCCTGGTTTGACTGTTTTATGGAGAGATAGCCGTATTAGCTATAAGCGTTTCCCAGTCAGGCAGATTATTCCCCAAAATAATTCTCTTCTGCCTCTCCTTCAAGGAAACACATTGCAACAACCTTTTGTTTTATCTCAAATTAATTTTTGCTGATTAGTGACATGTAACAACTAAAAATGGTTACTGACTAGTTTATGTGATTTTAAGAACAAGCAATTGCTTTCTGTATTAATAGATACACCAATCAAAAAGAGAGGCTTCTCCAGCACCAACAAAATAATACCCCAGCTTCCTACTACACAACACCTGACAATCTCAAATACACACATGCACATAAACACAGGCTAGTGTATTCAGAAATACACTTACATCCTTTAAGAAATAACAACTACCTGACACATTTTAAACTAGTCTAACACAGTGGTTCTTAACCTTTTTGAAAGAATCACCCCCTTGAACCATTGAGGAAGTTGTCATCGCCCCCCTCCCCCAACATAACCACCCCCTGCCACCTCTTAGCATCCCAAGGGGGCCAGCAGAGGGGCTAAGAGGCAGCAGGGGCGGCGTGAACGGCCGGCACATAACATGCCACTGCTTCTGCATTGGGCGCCAGCTCGGGCAGTGCTAGTCAATGGGTGAACCTGCAGGGCCGACCGGCACCTCGACGCCCTGTTGCCTCTTAGCACCCTCTGCTGACCCCCTTGGGGATGCTAAGAGGCAGCAGGGAGTTCAGGCGCCGCCCTGCAGGCTTACTGTTGTACCGCACCTGAACCAGTGCTTGTCCATCCATCCATCCAAAAGGTCTGTCTGTTTGCCTGCCTGCTTTCCTGCCTATCTACCTACCTGTCTGTCTTTTTGTCTACCTACCTATCTACCAATATAGGTCTCTCTATCTCTCCCCCAATATATCTTGCTCCATCGCCCCCATATCGGCCCCCTTCCGTTCCTTCGCCCCCACGTTGCCCCTTTTCGTTCCATCGCCCCCCTGAAAAACGAAATCTCCCCTTGGGGGGCAATATCACCCAGGTTAAGAACCACTGGTCTAACATATTGTGCAAACCCACATTATCTATTCATTGGCGAGATTTGTATAACATAGTACAGTAGCTTAAAATGGAGTAAAGCTAGTATGATTCAGAGTGTTTGGGGAACTCAGCCACTTCTTAGATTTGGTTTACTGCTTGAACAGGATCATCAGGATATGTTTGTCTGGGTTAGCATATTATGTAAACATAACATTTTGCCATCTTAAATTAGGCTTAAAGTATGATGTTTGAACCCTTGTTCATTGTTTTGCATAGTAGAAAACAAAATACATCTCATTGCCAAGTGTTTTTATTACATGCTTATGTATGAACCAAAGTTGAAAATTTATTCCACTTTTATGATTGCAAATATAAACATGGTTATGAAGATTACAAGAATGTAATCTCACTCCAGAGTGTTTTATCTCCTCTTCAGTTCTTCAGCTTTCATGCTATTTTAAAAGGAGAACCATTTTTATTATAGACATGTGAAGAATTATATGTGGACTATTCTGTCAAATTATTCAGTAAATGGTAAACATGGATATATTTTTGGTTCATTGGATATATTTTTGGTTCATTTTTCCTGCCATGGCAAATACAATGTAAAAGGTGATAGGATGACTGACAAACATTAATGTTACACAATATATATTACATAACATTATTTGGAGCATCTTGAACTCCTGCTACTAGATTTTAGCAGATGTCTAATGAAGCATGCAGCCTAGGACAATCAGGCAGAATAGCCACAGATCTTGCTGAACTCAGTAGTCAGAAGCCATGTCCCACAAAAACAGTCATGAAAGATGCTGAAGTTATAGTCCAGCAACTTCTGGGGAGCTACATTCCCTCTATCTGGTATATGTGACAATTAACAATAGCACATAGACTTACGCCATCCCGTAATCATAGTGCTTTACATCACTCTGTGGGTGGTTTACAATGTCAGCGTATTGCCCCCAACAATCTGGGTCCTCATTTTACCAACCTCAGAAGGATAAAAGCTGAGTCCACTTTGAGCCAGTCAGAATCGAACTGCTGGCAGTCAGCAAGCTTAGCTTGTATTACTGCATTTAATTATTGCGCCACCGGAACTCTTAAATTTAAAACTAGCAGTAGCTTTTTTTTGGCAAACGTATTCAATGACCCATTTATGCAAATTATTCAACACACACATAAGAATGAAATAAGCCATCATACTGGAAATTAACTTCTAAACAGCACTGGAGAATATAATTAGTTCAATGAACATGCTTGTAGGCAATAGCAATGGTGTAGCAATTATTTTGGAGAGGAGAGCTGTGTGGTTAGCAATCCCACCTCTGGCTCATAGACAAAAATATGATGTCTAATCTCAGACATTAAAAACAGATGTAGGAAGAACAGTTTTCTGCTGTGGTAAAAAGGTATTTATACACACACACACCACACACACACACACACACACGAATGCAATAACTGTGATTGGGTGGGTTTGTGGATCAAAGCCAAAAAAGAGAGACCAAGAGGATGTGGCCAAAAGGATCTTTATCCAGCTTTGATTGATATGCAAGTTATCAATCCTGGATGTGGAGAAGTTGGCAATAGTAACTTATGTCCCTTCCTCTGTATGGTTAGGTTACTGCAGTGTGCTGAATATGGAGCTGCTTTTGAAGATGACTGGTATGGAATGTTGGCAGTTAGACATCATCATTGCAGAATTAGCCTTTTTGATGGTGGCTGTGTTGATTACCAATGGGCTTCCAGGCCCAGTTGAATGTTTTAGAGCAGGAGTGTCAAACTCAAGGCCTGGGGGCCGCATCCAGCCCACGGGATGCTTAGATCTGGCCCGCAGGGCACCCTGGAAACAGTGAAGGACCGGCCCATGGTGCCTCTGCCAGAGAAAACGGAGCTTGGGAGGGCTGAGGGCGGCCCTCCCAAGCTCTGTTTTCACTGGCAGAGGGTTGCAGGAGGCCGTTGCAGCTGAAAACGGAGCTCGGGAGCCCATTTTCATGGGCAGAGCGCTTGAGTCATCACAGGTGCCCCTGACACAAGTGACATCGAGCTGGCCATGCCCCCCCAGCCCCCCCTGAGGTCAAACACAACCCTCAATGAAGTTGAGTTTGACACCCCTGCTTTAGAGGTTAATGGAAATGAGGATGGCATTGTTGAATTTATTTTTTATTGTTTTATTGCTGTGATTATATTTTAAAACTGCTCTTGAGATTCTTGTATATTGAGATGGAATGGTATTAAATTATAAATTAAATACATAAATAAATGCCCTACTGTTGCAATTTGCAGAGTTTTGTTTTTTAACAGGATGCTTTTGAGACCTGACATTGTAGATAGTATATCAGGGAAGAGACCCAGATTGGTGTAGCAAGGCACCAGGCTTGAAGCCAGGGGACTGAGTTCTACTCCTGCCTTCAACAGGAAGTCAGGTGGCTGATTTTGAGCTAGTCACTTTCTCTTAGTTCTAGAAAGGAGGCAAAGACAAACCACTTCTGAAAAACCTTGTCAAGATAAGTGCATGGTCTACTGCAGGGGTCTTCAAACTTGACAGCTTTAAGACTTGTGGACTTGTGGACTTCAACTCCCAGAATTCCTCCTTCAGTCATGTTAGGTCAGGAATTCTGGGAGTTGAAGTCCATAAGTCTTAAAGTTGCCAAAATCTGGGAGACAAAAGACATATATCTGGCATTAAATAGGAAGCTTCCTAATGACAAACATAGCCTACTGCTTTACCTTTAAAGCCAACTTCAAAGAAGCCCATTCAGGGCATAGATAGAGAGAGGAACTATGTCTGTATAAGCAGGAAGATGAGTGTGGTAAGAAGCAGCGGGAACAGCAGTGCTGTCTTTCAGACATACATTCCCTATTTTGCTTGCTATGTTTTGGGTTCCAATTAAAATATTTATTGGCTATAAATCTAGTACATTCAAGGGATGTAAATAAGAAATAAATTAGTTTTGGTCAAAATAACAACAGGCCCATGCGGCAACCATACTGCTTCCAGTCATAATAATGCTTTGAAGGTATTATTATTGCATATATTATTAACCAAACAGGAAGAAAGAATGTGCAGTGGCAAGTTGCAGATGGCCCTTGTGTGCCTCTGGCCCTTAGGTGCTCTTGTACTTTGTAGGGTGGGAAGGGCGAAGAAGCAGAGGTGCCCCATTTCTCTTAAGAGTTTGCATGGCGGAACCTGGCACCATTAGCAGGCTCAGAGCAGGACTCAACATGTTCATGGAGCATAATGACGAACACAGTCAAGGGGGAATGGGGTTTAAAAAGGAAAGAGCATCGAGGCAGTTTCTGAGACCTGCTGAATCTGTCCCTGGAGCTTCTTCTGGTAAGCTTTGTTTGTAATTAAGTTTTCTTCTGCCTCACTTATGCTGTGCTGAAATATTATCTCTTCTCCTCCCCCTTAAGAACTGAGATGCAATCGTAGCTGCATTCCTGTTCATACATTACTAAACTTAAACTTTAGGAGTTTAATATTTAATTTCTGCCTGCAGCTCCAACTGTACTGTCAGTAAAGGTGGCAATCAGACCATCTTCCATCATTTTCTATGCCTCTTGGATACTTCGCATGTCAACCTGGCAGGGTTTTTTTTGTAACCCAGGGGTTAAAATATACAGGCATCTGTTTTAGTTACTCCAGAGTGTTTTTTCTTGTACTTATTCTATCTTCAGCACATAACTATGTATTAAAACAGCAATGCCTTCAGCAGGAGAGCACAAACAACTTTTGCTCAAAGATCTGTGGAAAGAGTTTTGTTGGCCTCACCTGGATCTACAGAATTAAATGCTAATCTGAATCCAGGAAGGAAGGAAGGAAGGAAGGAAGGAAGGAAGGAAGGAAGGAAGGAAGGAAGGAAGGAAGGAAGGAAGGAAGGAAGGAAGGAAGGAAGGAAGGAAGATGGGGCCTTATTTACTCTTTCCTACAACCATTTAGCAGAGAAAGCAATAAGAGGAACTCCTTGCTGTATATACTTACTGCTTTTTTGCTTCTGAACCTGGATTAACTATATTTAGCTAAGGTTTATTGGTTGCTTTGGGGGGGGCAGGTAATGCTCCATACACACACAATATACATGTACACATACACGTGTGTATGTGTGTGTCTTTTGTGTAAGGATGTCTTTTTGTTCAATTGGCATCATTTGCCTTGTTTGGGTAATGATACTATTATCATGCAAAGAACAAAAAACACAACAGAGGATTTGGCCCACTGAATGCAATGTCTATTGTGTTGAAGTCCAATAAAATGAACCTTCACTGTGTGGCTGTGCTGTCTTGCTGCATGAAAATGAGTACTGCATAAAACTCAGAGGTGGTGTTCAGCAGGTTCTAACCAGTTCTGGAGAACTGGTAGCAAAAATTTTGAGTAGTTCAGAGAACTGGCAAATACCACCTCTGACTGGAGATTTTACAGTATCCTTCCCCTGCCACGCCCACAGAACCGGTAGTGAAACAAATTTGAATTCCACCACTGATAAAACTCACAAAGAACCCAGCAGGACAAGCAATATTTTGCACAGATGGGAAAGAAATTAATCAAAAAGAGTGCAATATTTGCTGACATTATTTACATCTATGTCCTTTTGGCAAAAAATCAGAGTGGTTAAAGCCAAATTACTTCTTCACATTCCAATATCATAAAATTGGTGCATCCAGTGGTGATTTCGCCAACTCTGTGAGATAAATTGGACTGGGAGGTGGTTACTGGCTGAAAGTCAGTAAACTTCTGTGAGGGATCAAGAATCCTTAAAATTTCTCTCAAATTATTGTTCTTGCCAATGACAAAGTAGAACCATTGAATGGGGTCTTCAGAGATGAATAATCCATGGAAATGTTGGCTCTGTGCACACAACCGATTTTTAAAATGTAAATAATTTTGAAGAGCATTGCATCAAACACTTTGATTCTTCCAGCTGCATTGCCTCAGCTTCTTTGTAATGTAATTTGGTTGGAAACTAGATTTGATGGCTGTAAAGATTTCTTGCTATTAATAAGAAAACTACTTTCTATCTAGTTTTATTATTTTACATTGCTCATGCTATTTTTTAGTAGAGCTGCCCCAAGAATTTGTGTTATGTCAGATGAATTTGTGTTATGTCAGATGAATTTGTGTTATGTCAGATGGAAAGTAACATGCGCTATAGAAGGCGTAGTATGGAGCCTATATTTGAATGTATAAGATGCCCATCTCCAATGGACTATTAAGCAGCATTAAGATGGAGAAGGACCAGGAGCCATTTTCTCAACCTGCCACTACTCTTGCTTCCCCCCATCTGGGACATCCTGATCAGTGGTGTGATTCAAAAATTTTTTACTACTGGTTCTGTGGGCGTGGCTTGGTGGGCATGGCAGGGGAAGGATACTGTGAAATCTCCAGTCGGAGGTGGTATTTGCCGGTTCTCCAAACTACTCAAAATTTCCGCTACCGGTTCTCCAGAACTGGTCAGAACCTGCTGAATATCACTTCTGATCCTGATGTTGCACTCCTGAGTTATTATTGCAGTCCTGCCAGCTGTTATCCAGGCACCACCAGCTTTCATCTGGCCCAAAGCCATCATTGCATCTCCTTACATCTCTTTTTTGATCTGGTAGTTGAAAATATTCATTATTCAATAATTAGTAGGCTATTTCATCCTGGGAAGAGAAATGCCAACATCTAAAATAAAACAAAATTATGCAAGCATTTGAAGAAAAAAATGTTTCTTTTTTGCAACTTCCCTTGCCTAGAAATGTTCCTGACCAAAGGAGCAATTCTGTGCAGTTAGTGACAATCCGATTCTCTGATGTGCCCGATGCACTTCTTCCACCGCTTTTAGTAGTGCAGTTCAACCATACATAACTGCAGTTGGCACTGCAATTACAGAGCATAGTGACACAAATACTTTCTGACAGATCCAAGTAGAGCATTACAGTTTCTTGAACAGTTTAACTATATAAACCTGTTAGGTGGAGGTAAATGATGTAGTTTGTATCCAGCATTGCTCTTAAATTAACTTTTCTAGACTTTTTATAGAATTAAACTATTCGTTTGGCAATAAATACAGATGACAGAGGTCGAGGTTGTTTATGTTGGAGAAAAATAAAGGTCCTTCAGATAATCACCTCCAAACAAAAAACAACAAAATGGAAAGAAAAACATTGAAGTTTAGTTTCATGAAGTGGTACAATTCTCTTCCTGCTTGGTCAGGAATACCCCTGCCTCTTCTGTCTACCAGTGTTCAGTATTCACACTCCAGCACAACAAATGGATCTCCACCCAGTTTGCCAGCATGAACTTGCCTGACGTTGCCATCACTAGCAAGTTGGCTTCCTAACCCTTCCAGAAGTTGTTGCTGTTATTTTGCATGTGCCTTGTTTGCAGGTTGACAGGCCTAGTGGGAGGTGACACTGGTGATAATCCTGGAAGCAGGGAAGGCATTTGCAGTAGATGGGTTGCAGTAGCCAATCCAGCTCTGGTGCCAAAACTCTAACAGAGAGGTTTGTTTATAAAGTCTTAATAGATTTTTTTACCACACCCCTAACGACATGATATGAATAACTGACTTATTTGTTACCATGCCAAATCACACTGAGCTTTCCCCCCACTTTTGTTTTTTTTCTGTGATTGATTTAAGTGTGTGTGTGTGTGTGTAAATGGTATAAGCAGCTTTTACTACTGTATTTCCGAAGCTACAAGCATAGGCATTCCCCAGAAACTCCATTTGGGCATTTCACACAACTCACAACCCATTAATACAATTTTTGTAGATGGAAAAATGCATAAATTTCTGAAATTGCAACCTACCACATGAATTTTTCTCTTCTATTTCACACAGGCTGAGAATAGAAGAAGTTGGTGCTATGTTTTGTCAAGTAACCCTCTCTGTACTAGGGAAATATTGGTTCAGATCAAATAAAATCAAATAGCTTTATTGTTTATTATATAGTCTTTGACCAGCTTTTACAGTAAAAAAGATAAATAGTTTGATACAACAATTCACTGTTGGATAAAAAAGACAACAAAACAATATAAGGGTTATTAAAAGGGTTGATCTTATTAAAAGGGTTGATTCTGATCTCCTTAGCCATGAAGTTGATACTAAAGTTCAGTTACCTTTTCTCCACACATTCCGCCTCCCAATATACTAATGAGAATATAATATAATGTATGTCCAAGGGAGTATACTTTGAATTGGTTGGAAGAGCTAAAAAGCTGAATAAATTAATACATACATCTACAGAAATAAACACAAATAGTAAGAGGTGTTGATTCTTAATTTAATTTCTTTTTAATTTATTCCAAGAATACATTCCTGGAAGCACTAAATTATTATAGAGGGAGGTGCATTTCAGCAGTTACAGAAATTGCTTGTGTGGGTTGTTTTTTAAATTTCAATTCTTAGTGACATCTCTCTGCATTACCATGCTTGCTTGGATTACAAAAATCCAGACAACCACAAGATTTTAAGCCACAAGAGTTTAAGTTTGCAGTATCATTTGGAGCAGGGGTCGCCAACATTTTGGACCTCAGGGAGCACCAAACTCATAATTTTAAATCCCGCAGACCACTAATATGAATTTTGACTGACGGTGGCTTGCTGACGTTGGTGGGAAAGTCGGTCCCCTATTCCAGAGATGCAGGAGTCACAGGACTGGCTCTTTGGTCATCCCGGAGCAGCTGCTCCTCCACCCGGGTGCACCGACCTACCATGGATTGGAGGAGCTGCTCTGGGATGACCAAAGGGCCAGTCCACCACTCTGACTAATAGGCTCACCTCGCACATCGCTGCTTTCTGTCCCTCCCCACCATTGGTCTTACCTTCTACCGTGTTTCTTAGAAAATAAGGCAGGGCCTTATTTTCTTTTGACCCTAGAAAAAATGGCTAGGCCATCTTTTCGAGGGGTGTCCTACTTTTTTCCCCACATGTCTTGCCTGACCCTTGGGCCACTTCTTTCATGGCCAAAAAGAGTGAGCAGTGCACCTCGCCTGGCTCCCCAATGGCCAAGCACTGAAACTCCACCACTGCCGGGGGGGGGAGGGGGGGGAGAAAGAGGGAGAGAGAGAAAGAGAGAGAGAGATCCAATCTAACCTCGGAGGGCTGGGGCTGATGTTCTCTCTCTCTCTCTCTCTCTCTCTCTCTCTCCCTCCCTCACACATACACACACACACACACAGAGGTCCCCAGGGGTGGGATTCTACTGGTTCTGACAGGTTCTATAGAACCCCTTGTTAACTTTCTAAGCAGTTAGAAGAAGTCTCCTTTTGTTTTTTCTTTCCCACCCTTATTACATTCTTGGCATAGCTTACTGTCTTGAAGGATGTGTCTTTCTCTTTTTCCTTTCTTTCTTAAAGGGGAAGGGTTGTTTTAAGCTTTTTACACTGCTGTTGGGAGGAAATACTCCCCTGGAAATACTTCCAGCCGGCATGCAATGATAAGCACTTTGAAGAAATAATTGAATAATGAAGGACAGCTGCGGAAAGAAGCTTTTTAATGACAAGGAAATAGGATGAGTGACATTCAGCAAGGCTTCTTAGCTAGCTAGAAAGATTGACATTCAAACGTGAGTTTATATACCCTTTCTGAGTTTTGGTCTAAAATAGGTTTTTGGTGAAGTTTAATTCTGTCCTTGGTGACATTTAATTCTGTATTTATTGATGGGATAATTTTCCCTATTCAGCTTTGTTTGGAAGGAAAAAGAAACTAGGTTGAGAAATCTGGCTAGTTCCTGTGTCTATTTGTTCTGGTATTGGTTTAACAAGCAACAGCTACTGTTGTGATTTAATTATTTCTATTATGTTTGAATTTTTTTCTGCCTGATGGTTTCTTTTTCTATCTGGGGAGGGGGTCTTCCTTCACTGCTTTAGTGATATCTGGCACTGTCCTTTTGGGGTGTACTTCCAAGAGGCAGGATGCAAGCTTGGCACTGATTTTTTTACTGCCTTTCTGGGGGGCATCTGACGTTCCCTTAAATCTGGATGATTTCCTTAGGATATTTTGTGAGATGAGTGAGACCAGCTGGTATCTTTAAGTGGTGCAAATGGATCTAAGGATTGCTTTTCCTGGGTGTGCTCTTTCTAGAGAGTTTAAATGATTTCTCTGCTAAAGGGTTTTACTTTATGGGCAAGAGTTGGCTGCTGATAGTTATCATTGCATTTTAACTATTTTAATTCTTCAAGGTGCCCTGGCACCCTGTCTGATTTGTAACTCCAGCTTGCAGGTATTTTTAATCTAATGATTGGTATTTAGGGCCACTTTTTGCAAGCAAAGAAGCTTTTTGTATTTTTGTACAGGTAATCGTTGACTTACAACAGTTCATTTAGTGACCATTCAAAGTTACAATGGCACTGAAAAAAGTAACTTATGACTGTTTTTCACACTTACAACCATTGCAGCATCCCCACTGTCATGAGAGGCTAGGTGAGGAGAAGCGCCCCTTGATGTGAGTGACATTGAATTGGCCACACCCACTCAGTCACATGACCACCAAGCCACACCCACCAACTAAGCCATGCCCACAGAACTGGTTGTTAAAAAATTTGAATCCCACCCCTGGAGGTCCCTCACACATCCACACCCCCTCCAAGGCAGCCACATTCCTTCACTAATCTGCTTTTCAGCTCCATTCTCAGGGGGGGTGGGGGTGGAGAGAGAGAGGGTATCCTGGGATCTCAAATAAAGAATGATCGATTGGTAGGAAAATGGGGTGGGGGATTTTCCTGCAGACTTTTTTGGGGATTTTCCCAGGGTTTCTGCTGCTACTGCTTTTTCTGCAGAGACCCTGGTTAAATCCCAAAAAAAGTCTGCAGGAAAATTCCCCACCCCGTTTTCCTACTGATTGATCCTTCTTTATTTGGGATCGCAGGATACCGTCTCCAACTCTGTTCTCAGAGGGTCACAGAGAAAGAGAGACTTTTGGCTTCATGCAAGGAAAGCAGCAGAAGCAGCAGAAGTCTTTCTTTCTCTCACCCAAACTCCGTCAGAAATGAGTCTTTGTGAGACTTGTTGCGCCGGCGCAGCCTCTTGGAGCAGGATGCCTTGCAGGGTCCCAAAGACTCATTTCTGGTGAAGTTTGGGGGAGAGAAAGAAAGACTTTTTGCTGCTTTCCTTGCGTGCAGCCAAAAGCAGAAGAAAGAAGCGGAAAGAAGCAGCCCAGTGGCCAGGCAGGGCGTGTGGGGCAAGTTCCCTTCCTCCGCTCTTTCCTCCCTCTCCTCACTATGTCGTATTGTTCGCAATGCAAACAACGCAAGCCTTGTGTTCCTGCAGGCCATGTGGGCAGCACAGCCTTGTGTTCTCATGCAGCCTGGATTAATTGCTTTGGGGGTGACATTTCTCTGTGGACCACCAACATTTTCTCGTGGACCACCAGTGGCCTGTGGCCACCACTGATTTGGAGGATTTGCAGCCCAGATTTAATAAGTGCACTATGAGATCATATTAATGTTATCTCTATTAATATTATGAGCACAAGAATGCAGCCTCCGATGTGTAAAAAAAAAATCTGGCTAAGAAATTGGCCTAGAGCCCGTTTATTGTAATGAAACCGTTTGAGATGTTTGATTGTGTGCTTTTCTTTGCAAAAGCTCCATGCTGCATGCTGATGTTGTCTTATGTTGTTTAGCTCCTCCCACTCTGCTTCGCTTGAGACAAGAAGGAACAAAAACTCCTTGAAGGAGGAGGAAGGGAGGGGAGCCAAAATGCAGGAGAGGAAACAACCAGGCAAAGCTGTGATTTCATTTTGTGGAAAACCATACCGAAGCAAAGGCAGGTCAGACTGCAGAAGTAATTGGCTCGGCTGACCTGTGGTCCTTAATATTGAAAAAGGATACGAGTCAAAAGCGGAATCTCACAAATAAAAAACTGCCTTATTCTCTGGGGAGATAAGAGAGTTGCAGCCATGATGGAAGCTGTGGACAGGAAGGCAAGAACAGGAGCCGATTTACTTCTAAACAGAGGAGACTAAATCTCACCTGAGCTAGGGCCAGCGCCTGCAGACAGCAGTGGGCAGTTGTGAGTCACTTGGCATGTGCTCAGAAGAAACTCAGCTCTGGCATGCAAGGACTCAGGACTGGAATTAAAACATCTAGACTGATTCTAAACAGAAACAAATTCCACTGTGGAGGTCAAAATAATGAAAAGGTGGCCTCTAGAAGAAAAATGTCTAAGGAGAAGCAGAGTAATGTTAAAGAATACTGGTTTTGTCAAGTGTAGGGATTCAATAACCAGTCATTTCAGTGTCCAAAGATGTCTGACTGCCTGGGCAGTGTTTATTCTTTTTATACCATTTTTACAAGCAGAAATGAGCAGCATAGATACAGCATTGGGATTGGAGAATAGATCCACATGGGTGAAACCCTTCAATCACATTTGCATAACCCCTCAACCAATCCTTGAAGTTAGTGGTGATGTTAGTAAATGAGATCACTGTTGACCTGAAACAGAGATGTCCCATCCCCATCCCAACAGATAAGAGGATGAATAGAAGATGAGCTCATGGGATAGCAAAAGAGGCCCCCTCCATCAGGCTGCAGTGTGCTGCCAGCTCTAGTGTCATCCAGGGAAACTCAGTGACTACCACAGTCAAGGATTGTGGTTAGCCTATTTTTTAATGTTACTCTTAATTCTGCTTCAGAATTACCTAGTTTGCATCACTTACTCTTTGGAACCGGTTCTGATTTGTTACTAGATGATCTTTTTAATGAATTCTTTTTTAATGGAGTGCACTTTGCAGCACCTACTCAAACTCAAAGTACCAAACTTGATTGCAGGTAATGCAACTTCAGCAACAGAGTGGTCAATGTCTGGAATACACCACCTGACTCTGTGGTTTCTTCCCCAAACCCCCAAACTTTAATCTTATACTGTCTACTGTTTTTTTTTTTTTTAATTACATTTATATGCCGCCCTTCTCCGAAGACTCAGGGCGGATTACAATTTTTGGGATGCAACCCAGTGTGCTCAACAATAGCCTTCATTCCATTGTATATGCCTGCTTATTACTAAGCGGCATTTTTACCAAGTCAGCTTATTGCCCCCAACAATCTTGGGTCCTCAATTTACCTACCCCGAGAGGATGGAAGGCTGAGACAACCTTGAGCCTGGTGGGATTCGAGCCTGCAGCAGTTGTAGGCAGCTGGAACTTAAGTGCAGGCAATTAACAGCCTGAGCCTTCACCCCTTTCCTAAGAGGTCTGTAGGGGGCGTGCATAAGCGCACCAATGTGCCTACCGTCCCTGTCCTAATGTTCCCTTTTATTCATATCCATTTCATGTATTCATAATCATGTTTATACTTATATCTGTTATCTAATACATGTTTGACAAAATAAATAAATAAACAAACAAAAAGGTATGTGGTTATATTTGTCTTGTGCATGGATTGTGTCTCCCTGCTCATCTGAGATGATCTGGATACAAATAGGTTTTCCTCCTCATTTTCTATTTGTGGTACAGACACTTTTTGTGGGCTTTAACCATCAAACTGAGCTATTGGGTGGTGAAACACCTCTCTGGCCCATCTAGCGATTTCCCCTGCTTTCAAGTATGAAATACTGGTAGTGGAATGTCTGTGACCCAGTTGGTTGAATGAAATGAATTAAGAAATTTGGCACCCTTTATCTGTGCAGGAAATGAAACAAGCTCAGTAGTTTAAGCCTGATCCGGACCGTTTTGAAGCAGAAAGGAAGTAGCAAATGTACATATATGTATGAGGCTTATAATATAACTCTATTCTGGAAGAGAAGAAGCTTGGCCAAGAATCGGCCACATGCTTATGTACCTCCTGGTTCCAGCTCCTATCAGGTATAGGTGAGATGATCTTACCGTGTTTCCCCGAAAATAAGACCTACCCCAAAAATAAGACCTACCCCGAAAATAAGACCTACCCCGAAAATAAGACCTAGTGTGTTTTTGGGAGCCAAAAAAAATATAAGACAGTGTCTTATTTTTGGGGAAACACGGTAGATGCAGCCCAACCGTTTTGGAGACCACACATTGTGACTCAAAAGCTATTAGCCTTTACTAAACACCTTTCCTCTACCTCCTTCGTAGGCTCCATGGAAGCAGGGCTCTTTATTAGATCTGCACACTGATTAACATGCAAATGTAAAGCTCTTAAGGACAAATTGACCCTTAGTTTTCACTTTTTTGTTAGATCTTCTATTCCAATGAAGGCAATCATTAAGCTCGGTGCAAACATAAAACAACAGAAAAAGTAGAACATAGAAATGTGCTAATATGTAGCTAGGCAATACAACTATTAATAAATGCTTCATTTTCAGATCAATTAATTCTCAATACTAATACCAGAATTTGTGGGCATAAATGGGTTTTGCATAAATTTCTTATAACCTGATTTTGATATAAAATGTAATACAACATCTCTGTAACCTTATGCCTTATATTTATTCTCATAGGAATTATAAATCTTGGGGGAAGTTCTTTAAAACATAAGATTTTCTGTTTTCTCCTACTCTGTACTACTTCTGTTTTTCCCTTTGCCTATTCTTTCATTTGCATTCAGAACCTCCTTCCTCCTAGCCATTTACTTCCTCCTTCACAAGAGGTTATGGCAAAAACTCATCTACTTTTCCATTGATCGCTGGCACTTCTGCAACTAATTATGATGTTGCACAAAGACTGCACAATGCAGGTCCAGTACTCAAATAATAGAGAATTGAATGAGCTTATTTGAACTTTCAAGGGAATCAAGAATATAGTGGTTCCTCTTATTATTCAAATTTTGCAGTTTAGGCTCTTACCATGCTGGATTTCATTCTCCCTTCTCTGGTCATTAAACTATGTTTGTACTACTGGTAGTCCTCACCTTACAACAGTTCATTTAGTAACCATTTAAAGTTACAACAGGATTGAAAAAAGTGATTTATGATGGTTTTTCACACTTATGACTGTTGCAGCATCCCGATGGTCAGGTGATCAAAATTCAAATTCTTGGGAACTGACTCATATTTATGACACTTGTAGTATCCTGGGGTCCCCACCACCCCCACCCCTGCTTGAGGGTCAGAGAAAGATGCTTAGGAAAGACTGGTCCTAATGGATAAAGTTGCTAAAAGTGGAGGCAGAACACTTGTGCCTTCAGACTTGCAAGATTCTTTTAAGTGGCCTTTCAATAAAGTGTAAATTAGTTAATCTTCTTGTGTTTCTTGTCCGATATGGAGAATTTTAGATCTTGATTTACAAAAGTCACAGAACGGACACCTCCCATCTCTTTGAGCTCATGCACCCTCCTCTTACAATTTCTCAATATCTATATCATTTATTAATTCTGTCTCATGGGAGGGCTTCTTGTTTAACATGTCTTGATAATGCTCGCCCCTTAATGGGTAGATATTGTAGTATTTCTTCTTAAGAGCATTTATGCATTTGCTCAAACATTAACATGAAGGCAGTAGCACAGGTACTCTTTGACATGTCCTATCTATCACTTTTGGAAGACATTTAATATCCCTTTCAATTACAGCTCTTCACACTACTCTCATATGGCCCCATTTTTAAAAGTCTTTTCAACTGCCTATTTATAAAACATCTTTGATCTCCATCTTCAGGCTGAACTGATGACACAATCCAGCTATTCAGTCATTCAGTAGGAAGTACTTCTATGTATATTTAAATATACAATACACCAGGACAAGAAACAGCTGTGGCAATCAACTTAGATGATTTAATGAGCCTCGGTCAGTTGTGAGAGTACAGTACTGCAGGCCACTTCTGCCAGCTGCCTGCAATTTGGCAGTTCGAATCTGACTAGGCTCATGATTGACTCAGCCTTCCATCCTTCCGAGGTGGGTAAAATGAGGACCCAGATTGTTGGGAGCAATGTGCTGACTCTGTAAAACTGCTTAGAAAGGGCTGTAAAGCACTATGGAACAGTATATAAGTCTAAGTGCTATTGCTATTTAAATGGATTAGATTAATTCTTAGAGGTTAAGGCTATCAATGACTATTAATTATGATAAGTGTATGTTGCTTCCTATATTAGAGTCAATATGCCTGTAATGCCAGCCACTGGAGAGTTAGGAGAGGATTATTAAATTCATGTCTAGCTTATAAACCTCCCATAAGCACTTATTTGGAATCAGTATGTTCCTAATATCCAGATGATTTTGAAATGCAATACCCAAGTTTTCACATCTCAGGAATCTTGCTTTCATCAAGGAAGAAGCCAATACATACATTCCTTTGATATTTTTGTGCAGTTCATCCAGGGAGTCTTTGATATTCTTTATTGTTATACAGATCCATACAGATCCATGTTGATTATCAAGGGGCATTTGAATTAGTTCTACAAATAGTTATATTCTCATGTCTAAACTTGTTCCCAAAATGTTAGCTGATCAATCTTTTTTTATTACCAACTGTTACCCACATGAATACACAGTGATATAGGCCATTTCTTTTAATGCTAACTTGAAGTCAGATTAGGTGAGGAGAACCTTTATTCAAGGTTAGCACGTTTGGTGAACTTTGGCTGTCTATAACAGTTTCAATTTAATTTTTCATCAGTTCTGATGCAGTGGTAGGATTCAAATTTTTTACTACCTGTTTTGTGGGCGTGGCTTGGTGGACATGGCGTAGCTTGGTGGGCATGGCGTGGCTTGGTGGGCGTGGGTTGGTGGGCATGACAGGGGAAAGATACTGTAAAATCTCCATCTTCTTCCCACTCCTGGAGGAAGGATACTGCAAAATCCCATTCCCTCCCATCCCACTAACCTGCTTTCCAGCTCCGTTCTCCTGTGCAGGGCAACAAAAGAAGATCCAGCCAATCAGCTGGAACTCGGGAGGCAGAGAATAGATGGGGGCGGTGCCAGTCAGAGGTGGTATTTGCCGGATCTCCAAACTACTCAAAATTTCTGCTACTGGTTCTCCAGAACTGGTCAGAACCTGCTGAATACCACCTCTGTTCTGATGCCTACATCTTTCAAGTGTAGCTTTTGGACCGATCATGTATTAGTATAGTACACTAATCAAGAATGGACTAAAATTTATTAACAATTATGTCTGGAAAATCAAATCTTGGCAACTGGATTTATTTTCTTGTTAGTTTAAGATATTTTGCTGTGTTAATGAAACTAATGTTTTGTTAATTTGACTGAGAATCTTTATCAACACATATTGCTACACACTTTGGGGGAGTTTGAAGTGGGCTGCAGCCCAGGGTTTGGGGGGACCCCTGGACTAGAAGGATTCCAATGTCTCCAACTCTGTTGTTCTGTTAAACATATTTTAATACTATTGCTGATAATTGTACATGTATCATTCTGGTACCTAGTGTAAGAAACAGTATCATTGCTGATGCTGAATCTGATATATTCCTGTTTCTTTTGTGCTTTTATGTTCATGGTTATTACTGCTCCTCCTGTAATAACCTGAAGAATATTCTAGTTCTTCAAAACAGGCAGTTTGTGAATGAATTTATTAGGAATTTGTAACATTCATATTTGCATAGTGAATATCTTGCTTTTAAACAAGAATGTTAACCTGTTTTGCAGCCAGGGGCTACACTTTTTTTCCTTTAAAAAAAACAACTTTTTGCCCTTCCTGACGCCTACCTGGAGTTTGCACCAGATCCCCACGAGTGTGTTTGTGTGTGTGTGTGTGTAGAAAACTATGCATTGGGAATGAGCAAATATGCTTCATGTTTCTCTCATAACTTAAAGACTAGTTCTATACAGTGCTATCATAGACTACCATTGTTTTCCTCACAAGGGTATTATATAAAAATACACAGAGAGGAAAACTTATCAGAAACTTTTCTAACATTTTGAAAAATAACACCCAGTTTTTGTGTGTGTGTGTGTGTATGTGTGAACTTCAAAACGCCCATTGATTTAGTCTTATTGTGTCTGTGTTCTTCTAATGTTTGTGGCTGCCTGGTATTTCTACTTCCATTTTTGCCAGGTTATTTGAGCACATATGAGGGGCCTCTCCTGGGTTGCTTGCCAAACCATTAAGGATAATCTGAGTGACTATCATTGGGCAATGCCCCATGCTGTGCAGACTTCTGTTTTCACCATCTACTTTCCTCCTGGCCTTCTATACCCTCTGCACTTCCCCAAATCTGCTCTGCATAGTTCTACAACCTTCTAGAGTAGATTTAGAGAGACTTCATTCTGCTAAAAAAAATAATGATTTTCTGGTAAAGAGTACCACCAATTTTTCCCTAAAATTCTGATGAGCATTATGTACTTAATGATACTACTTTCCATTTCTCAGTCTCCAAAAAGCTGATATGGCAATTGCCTTCCAGCTTGGATGTCTATCAAGGAACTTGGTAGACACATGTTTTATAGCAGCCAAGAAAATACAGCAGAATAAGTGATGAAATTTGTGCCTCTGATGATTCCTCCTCATCTAACACTAACTTATTGTGTTAGGTAGCAATTCTTAGAAACAAATGAAAGAGATGTTTCAGTGTCAGGTATTGTTTATTCATATAACTGACAGCAAATATTTCTTAATCAGGAATGCCTGTAATAGATAAGTTATCACCATGACCCCAAAATAGTACAAGAATTTCAATGGATCTATACACACACACACACACACACACACACACATACATATATTCGTAGATTTTCATGGGTACAGGTATGCAGGTCTTGGCGTGTTCGGGTCTTTTCCCATGTAAGATTGATAGTATCTTGGCGACGTTTCAACGAGATCTCACTTGCCATCTTCAGGCTGGTGCTTTTGGCTTTGTGCTTGTGCGAGCAAAGTGTGATCGGAGCTGCTGTCTCTCTATAAATACTGGTGGGGAGGTGTGGTGTGCTGGCTCTGTTGTAAGTGGGTTGGTTGGCTGTGTTGTTACTTCTTGATTGGTTGATGGAGTTGATATAGATAGATGGATGGATGGATGGATGGATGGATGGATGGATAGATAGATAGATAGATAGAAAGAGTCCTTAGGGAGAAGGGCGGCATACAAGTCAAATAAATTATTATTATTATTATTATTATTATTATTATGATATAGATATAGATATATAGGTATATAGATATATAGATATATTCATGTAATAATGTTTTTATTATTGTGAACCAAGGAACATTCTTTTCCTGGGATTTATTTCTTTAATTCAACATGCAATTACCCTTTGTTCAAAAAGGTGATGTGTTTCTTTCCCTTTTCATGCTCCAAATGATATTGCAAAATGGTTTAGTTTCAGAGAATCTATGCTTGATCCAAGGTCACAGAGCAAATATTATGGTTGTATAGTGATTAGCATTGGCAATCCTAGGGTGATGGAGTGCAGAGCTGTCAAAAGGGTAGAGATTGGGGGGAGGATTGGGGGAGGGAGGAATTGAATTTTATGAAGGCAAATATACATGTTCCAGGATAATGATACAAGATCATTATTTCAAGGGAGTTGAAATGCCCTTATGGTTGTGCCCAAATTTTGATCACATACCATGGTGCACTGCAATAGCCATCACTTCAGGGACTGAGTGTAATTGAGTAATGTCAAATGGCTGCCAAACAAATGGTCATTATCCCAAGACTACCTGTATTCAAATGAAGTTCTACCAACATCTGGGAAAGTCTAGTGGAGGGGCCATTTTTGGTACTAATCCCTAGAACTGGAATTTATTACTCCAGCAAATGCATCTTCAATATTTGTTGTTGGATTTTAAATAATAATACAAGATGCTTCCAAATGAATATTTGATTTGAGCAGCAACCAATTAACCTAAACAATAGTTGTCTTATTGCTGTTCACATTTGTTATTTAACACTTCTTCTTTTTATAGATTATGCCATCATTTTGTTTTGATTAACTAGTTCTTATTAATAGTTATTCATTGTGCTCATTTGTTTGCACTGTAAGAGGTATTGGAACTGACTTGAGAAATGGACACAGGGTGAAAATAGTCTAATAATAAATAATGCCAAACGGTGCTTCCTAAGAACTGGAAATACTAATTCTTCCACTGTTAGCTACATTTCACTGTTTCATCTCTATAGTGTTGATATATTCTACTTTCAGAAGGCCCCCTCCTCTTTACCGCCACCATCTGTATACTATTAAATCTCTTGCCATGCCTTTTAACTGGGCAAAACCATGTACCACAGGGTCTGTGTCCAAAATCTAGGACTTGTGATTCCCAAGGGGATGAAATTGGGAAAGATGTGGTTGCTTCAGTGCTATTGGCTGCCACTATGTTTGCAGGGCTGCTGCTGTGGCCGTGTGATCTTCATTTTCAACATTCCATACAGTTTCCCAGCCAGTCTTGCAATTCCTCACTCCTTCCCACCCCATTAAAGCAGTCACTTATCTGCCTGTTGGAAAGGGAAGAGAAGGGAAGGGAGGGAGGAAGGAATCTCAACATATCTTTGCTGGCCCATGTCACTTCTCTGTACGCTCCCCTCACCTATGCTGCCCTATCACATGCCTTCCCAGACCCATGCTTCATCCCCACATGCCCTCCTTGAACAGTGTCACACCGAAGTCTCACTCCTTTTCTGATCTGCAAGGCTCCTCTTTTGTAGCCCCATTCACTGTCCTCAAGCTGCATCCCTCCCACATCTTTCTCAACCCCTGCAGCATCTTTTGGGCACCCCCACATACCATTTCCAATATGCATCCCCACATGCTATCACTGATCTGCACAGCACTTCTTACACACACTCCAAAGCACCATCAGATACCCTTCCTAAACAGGGTGTTGTAGTGTGACGTTTCCAATGCAATCTGCCTTTCACAAAAATTGCCTACGGCAATGTAATGCAACTATGAAAAGATGCAGCTTATGTGGTGATGTCATGATGTATGTTTGGTCATTTTGGCATAACCGTGATTAGGAATGTACACCTATGGTTGCAGTGGTGGGCAATTGCACTATAATAGTGTTGATTAAAAGCAGAATTGTGTGTTCTTGGATGTTGTTATGCTGCACATTATTATCTTTCTGTTATCCATTGAACTTTTCTAATAAGCCTTCCCTACTTCCCTAAAGCTTCAAAATTTGGGTGCAGGAAGACCTTTAGTAATGATAAAGCAGATGGAGTTTGGGATCTTTTGCTCTGCCTCTTTGCCATAATAGATGGTGGTTATAGTTGAGTAGGCCACCATTCTTTGGAATATTCTCCCCTAATACATCTGACTGTGGTATGCTTCTGATATATCCCTAATATATCTCTTCCTCCAGACCTTCAGGGTTAACACGTGTTTGCTTACACTACTCTTGACGTACCTTTCTGTTTTGGGGCTATGATCAAATAAAGAGTACACACATACATAAAATATATATTTTCCCACTCGTTGGGTAAACAGAGTTTTCCCTCAAAGCCAAACTAGTTGATATAAATGGAAGACTTTGTTTTGAAGTAGGGCATTGTTAGGGACACCGATCATTCAGATTGTTTATTGTTTTAAAGCTATTGATGTTTTCACTACTGGCAAAGGAGTTAACAAACGGATCAAGGTTCAGTGAATTCTCAGTAATGATTCAGTAAGGTCGGAAAAGGTCTCTTTCAAGCTGAAAAAATGAACTGCCTATTAAGCTACAAAACTTCAGCAAATAAAACCCAATCATTAACTCGGGTCCATTGCAGCCGTTTTCTTTGTTATAAGGGGAGCATGAAAAAAAGCAGCCTCTCTAGGAAGTCATAAAGGGAGTTAAATCCTCCCTCAATTTAATAAAGCTGGAGGGCAAGGCGTACTGTTTGCCATGGGTTTGTCGCAAGCTATAGAATTACAGCCAGACCCGTGCAGAAGGCTACTTGTTGACTCTGATTTTTCCACAGCTCCCCAAAAGGCACTTTTGACTTCAAAATGGGCAGGAAAAGGGGAAAGGGCCTCTGATTGTATATTTCTTTCAGTCCTCAGTCTGGAGGAGTCTGACTGGTGACGTGAAAGTAGAAGTGATCAGGGGAGAAATTGTTTTAAGTACATCCTGAGAGGTCAGCTGAAGTCAGACTGTCAAACCAGTGAACTTCATAGAAATGGCTGGAAGGCTTTGCTACGATTTTCAATGATAGGAAACAAGTTCTGTTGCTTGAATGATGGACCCTGCAGTCAAATGTGCTTCATCCCAAACCTACTTGTGTTCCAAAACAGAGGAGAAGAAACAGAGGCCTACTTTTTAACCCAGATCTTGCTACTCCAGTGAATGAAGCTCAGAGAACATCAAAGAAGTATGAAGCCTGCAGGTACCAGCACAGAGATTTCCTTGTTCAGCAATATCCTATCAGCATATTCTTTCATCACAGGTATTCTTCTTACCGCTTACTGTATATGTGTTGAATGTTTTCCTGAAGGGAAATAGTCTTTGCAATAATGCTCTCTATTTTTTATCACACGCCTCTTAGTTATATTTCTGGAGAGAACTAAAGGAAAGAAAAGATGCTTTGTATATATTTATTATTGTATGTAATTTCTAATGATCTGCTTTTGGGTATGAAATGATAGGAATAGTGATCCATGTGGAATACAAGAACTACATCAAAAAGAGGAAAACAGTGTGGCACAATCAGGCAATTTTGTTTTCAATTCCTGATCAAAATTAGCATATGGTGAGAAAATGTTAGAATAAAATTTGATATTTGTGAACTATTTTCAACAATTTCCCCAAATACATCTCCAGATACTCTTGTTTATCCCACATTGGAGGTAGTTTTTAGATACCTGAAATTCAGGTCCCAGTGAAATTTAAATTAAACTTCCCAATAAATCCTTTCTTATCCTAATTATGCATCTATTGTATCTATTAGTGTTTGGAATAGCACAATTTTATTTAAAGCTTTATTATGGTTCTATCACACTGTTCGATTTGCTATTATCACTAGAGATTTAGCTCCTCACAACTTTAGTATTTATTTTTTATTTTTTTTTCAAAAGATTACACAGAGAATATAAACTTTGTATTGTGTAATCTGAGGATTTAACGGCAACATGTATTTTCTCTGCTGGTTAAATTAGTTTTACTTCAGTAGATGTTCTTTTTTAGAATAAACAATTCCTAGAGTCACTTAGCTTATATTTTGTATACTTGTTATGCTGTAACAAAACATACAAGAAATCTTTTAATTCTCTTCCCAGGGTTTTTATTTTGAAAGCCTCTCCCAGTGTGGAAGTGAAATATTTTTTTCTGTACTCCTTCTGACCTTTGATTCTACCCTTAAGGAGAAAATAAAGTCATTTTTGGTCCTTTAGAATAGCCGTTAGTAATGGCTGTAATAGTAATAGTAATAATAATAATAATAATTTTAAACCCCCTTTTAAAATTATGTTTATCTCAAATGTTTGAGTGAAAAAGAGCAACTGTTATAATTCAGTATTAGCTAGTTCTTCAGCTGCAGGAGAAACTTTAACTTATATTAAGAAAGTTCTATCATATTTTAGTAAAAGTTGTCTTTTTTGTGCCTTTGAGTCACTGTTGACTTTTGATGACTGCCTTGATGTGTCCCTGAGGTTTTCTTGCCAGTATTTTGGAAGTGGTTTGCTCTTGCCTCCAACACAGTAGTTCATTTTTATAGAAGATGTGAGCCATGTATTCATGATAATCAGTATATTTCAATCTTACAATATTCTTTAACTGGGGCTTCTCTTGAAGATTGGAAAGCAATTGGTATATAGTGGGTCTGTGCACATGCTTGTGCAAATAATTGCCAGCATTGTATTATTTTGCAGCAATACTTTAAAAAAAGTAAAGATATATAAATTATGTCTAAAAATATTTGTGACAATGAAATAAGTCAGGCAGATGAGTGAAGATTTAAACTATTTTAATAATGAATAAGCAGCAACAGACCATTTAGGTCTCTATAATTTCAATGGAAATTATAGAGAGAGGAGAACAGGGTAGCTTAAATATAAGACAACATTCTAGAATGACAAACTAGTCATATCCCCTTTTTGCGCAATAATCCCCCATTACCTAATATATGCTGCATATTTTCCACACATATAATCCTCATTTTGAAATAGTTGGCTTGCTTTCCTTTATGCTCCTGGGCTGAATTCAAGGTGCTGGTTCTACACAATTTGGGGCCAGTATATATGAAATAAGATCTCCACATGAGCTGCCTTACATCTGCAGGCTGAAGAGGCTTCTTTCATATCGCCAATAGTTGAAATACAGTGCAGGTTGACAGGAGATGGATGGATCTTTTCCATGGTGTCCTCCAAATATAAAGTGCTTAATCCCAGGAGGTACACTAAGCACCCAGAAATGGATATTTCATCTGTTGCACCAAGCATTTATGAATGGGTAGCCAATGTAATGTAAGAGTTGTGACTGTATTTTATTTCTCTTTTTTCCTAGTGTGCTTACCATTGACCTTTTAAAATTTTGTGTTGCTATTCATTCATATATTCTATGAAATCTACATCATATTCTGCTATCTGTGAGACTAGATTTAATTTCCTTTATACAAAGCTTCTTGGACAACTGCTTGGTAAAGGGGCTACAGCAGTTGCTTAGGGAGCCAGTCTAGGGCCTACAGCAGAGGTCCCCAAACTTGGCAACTTTAAGACTTGTGGACTTCAATTCAGTTGAAGTTGAAGTCCAAAAGTCTTAAAGTTGCCAAGTTTGGGGACCCCCAGCCTACAGGCATGGAGTTACCAGATGTCTAAATAGACAAAGGCAGACCTGGAAAATTGGAATGGAGGACACTGTTTAACTTTCTTGGCATCCATGACAAAAATTATAGTGAAAACTGGGGAAAATGTACTTAGGTCAATATGTATATGAAATTATTATTTTTGCAGCATCAGAAAGATTAGTTTTTCAATCATAATATTTGTTCAACAAATCTTGATTTTTAAGACCATATGCTAGCTATAATATAGAACTGAGGATGTGCTTTTCAAATTTCACAATAGAAACGAATGACAAATCATGTGACTATAGCAACCATTGATTTGAAGGGGCTGGACTGAACCCAGTTGCTGGAATCAGAAAATAAATTAGAATGAATCTAGGATGTTGATGGATGCTGATGGATGATGGATACAAAGAAGGGTTGTTTACAAGGTCATAATACATTAAAGTTTAAATGACTACTGTTGTGAAAACTGTTTTTAAAAAGTTACTTAAAAAACTGGACAGTATTTGATGAAGGACTTGAAGACACAATAGAGGACATGTTCTCCTTTTGCTGGACAACTGGTAACCTTATACAGACATTTTGAGGACATTGAGGTAATGGGAAGCGCTGCAGCCCTTTCACTAAGAAATTTTCTTATCAGGGTTAGGTGATCACTCCCCACCAAATTAAGGTCCTTTTGGAAAGAAAAATGCTGTTGACAGACACCCCTACTAGAAATGTTCAAACATTCTGTTTTGAGTTCAATGTTCCAAAGCTATTTCAAACTTATTGGACATGTTTTGATCTTGAAACAGCCTCACAGAACTGGAATAGCTTTCCTTGAACTTGAAATGGTGGTTTCTAGCTCAAAATGGATATTTTGAGACCCCCCCCATAAATACTAACAGTAAAAATTAGTTTATTTTTAAAAAGTCTAATGAGAAGGAAAGGTAGTTCCCATTTTGTTCTGTTCGTTATCATTTTAAGATTCATTTTCAAAGTCAACTCCATGGACAAAGTTCCCAAATAGCATATATTTTTCCTGCTATTAATTTGGCAGTTGAACTTTCTTGTATTTATTTTCAATACTTGCTGCCACTTTCCTTTTCATTTTAGCTACTGAAGAATAATACAACATTTGTATGGGTTGGAAACTCATACTGCGGATATTGATGAATCAATAAAGCAGCCATCTTAGTAACTGTATAAATTTACCCATATATTGCCAAATTGCATTTCAAAATGCATTCAGATTTCTGAAATACATTCTCCACTGAGAATTAAATAAGCCATCAGCCAATGAATGAGCACAAATGTTTATTTTTGTTATTTCAGAGCCTGAATCTTTATATAATAATAGGAGGCACCTGAATATAGAAGACATAAAAAAAAAATTTTGTTAGAGAATTGGGACTAGGAAAAGGATTATCTGACTTGATACTCCAAAGTATTTTCCCCCACAAAAAAACATTTTCTTTTTGCAAATTTATTCCAGTTATATTATTTTCATACGCTAATTATATTATTTCTTTTTCCTCACCTTTTCCCCAGTGATACTTGATGTGGCAAAAGCTACTGTCTTATCACAATAATTAACAATTTGTTCTTGTAGTTTTCTCCCATGCTTGCTGGGCTGCCTGCACATTCACTCCCAGGGAATCCCCAGATTTTGAAATTCATTTTGAAAGCCTTTGAAATTCAGTGGGATAATGGTCAATATTTTAATAAATATGATGGTTAGCAATTTTCAGTAAAGCCCAAATATTAATGGATCATTGTATTACTGGGAGGTTTTATGTATCAATTTTGACTCTTCAACCCCCCTCAAAGAGCCCAAGCCAAGCTAAACATTTGCAGCCTCTCCAATCTGTCTCCTCATTGTATCCTTGGACATTCTGTATTCCCTGCTGAACTTAGAGACTCTTTTTCTTTAAAATATGTCCCACAAAGATGAAAAAAGGGCTGCTAGCTCTGGCTTGTTTATTTTATTATTAAAGTTTCAGAATACTCACATTTGTGTCTCATCTGTATTCTCTTAATACAGATGGTCTCTCTGCTTGCAGCCTAAGTTCTGTCAGATACTTTGATTTGTAAAAAAAAAAGCAAATGGTTAACATAGTTATTATCAATAGCAAGGTTTCTCTTTGTGAAAATATTTCCTGCACTTCTTTTTTTTTTAAAAAAAAATCTTCCATCTTTCAGAAAACCCTGAACGAGCTGCCCTCTGTTTTGTGTCTGGGATTTGCATTGGACTTCTCTTGACCTTGTTGGCTTTAGTTGTCCAAATCTCCTGTCAAACTGATTGCAAGCAGTCATCAACCCAAAGGCCATCATGCAGCAGTGACGGTAGCTGGAGTGACAGTGACTCAGATACCACCTCAGACCTGTCCATGCGACGGCAACGTCGATTTGAACGGACTTTGAACATGAATGTCTTTACCTCGGCTGAGGAGCTTGAGAGAGCACAACGGCTGGAGGAAAGGGAGCGCATCATCCGAGAGATATGGATGAATGGCCAGCCAGATATTCCAGGAACCAGGAGCCTGAATCGCTACTATTGATGGCGGCAAATAAGACTGAACTCATGGGGGCTCTTAAGTCTGCTGGGAAGAGGACTGAAGTCCTACTTTAGAAAGGCAATATTTTACCTTTACCTTTTCGATCTAAGGACAACCTTTTTCAATGTTTTGCTCAGGTTGCAAAGTTGGAGCAGGGGAATGGTTTGTTTCTTGCTACAAATTGGAAGAGCTGATGAGTGATACATAAAAATGCGCACAAATATTCTCTCCTTTTCTCCTCCCAAACTAACTATTCTAAAGTTAAGCAGGGAAGGGAAGTATTTTTTAGCTTCTTCTTCTTTAGACTTCACTTTCAAATTTGGTCCCCAAAATTACCTCAGGAAACAACATTACTAAACTCCCTGCTCTACTTGATGTTACTGTTAAAAGTGAATGGGAAACTGGCATGCTGCAAAACGAAAGAGTGATCTCCCTGATTTCCCAGATAACTTATTTCCAACAAGGTCTGGAGTCCTCCTTTAGAAATCAGAGGGGCTCTTTGAAGATAAAATGGCGAGGGATTGCAGTTGGTGCTTTGTTGGCTGTCTGCTTTGTGATTGGCCACATTCACGATGGCATGACAGCCATTTCCTAAGGGTGTCTATCTCTTTTAAATTTGAAATGTTTACCCATTGGGACAAAAAGGTTGGGAACCATTGTTCCACCAGATCACTTTTTTCCTGCTGCTGTTTGTAGCAGGAATCAGAGTCCTGCTCCTCCCTTGCAGCTGGTGCCTTCTGGGGAAAGCAAGCAGGACTGTGATCAAATGAAGGAGTGGGGTATGTCCCTCTCAGCTGTGCTCTATAAATCTTCCTCACCCTGCAGATTTGCTGAAATTAAGCTATCCATCTCTTTAATTCTGACAATCACTGTCCTCCCCTGATTAACCACCATCTCCACCAACAATTTTTCTTGAATTTTTATTGGAAATAAAGGGATATACTGTACAAGATGAAAGGCTCACTTTATATTTGATGAAAGGCTCACTTTATATTTTAGAAAATGTGAGATTTATGGTTGGAATCTTTCTCCAGGCACATGTCTAAAATATGAATTTTAATCTGCTTAATGCTTTAATAATAACAAACCTGCTAGATATGACTGCTCCTGCCAACCAGAAAAGCAGATCTAAAATAAAGTATACAGTTTCTGAGGTCTGTGAGAAGTTATGGGCAAAGAACATGAAAAGCCTGAAGGAATCGCTGGCTACACTTTTCCATAGTTCAGGAGAAACAAAATGTGGGGTAATGCTTGTAGCCATTCATACTTGCCCATAAGCTATAATTAACAAAGCATCCACATGTGCCTTAATAGAAAACAATACCTGACAAAAGAGGTATAGAAGAAAGGTGAACAACTATCTTGTGGCTTTGGAAAGTCATGGCATTGACCTAATTTTTCTTTTTTTCCCACAGATGCTTCAAAACTGGGCATTTCCACATTATGAAATCAGCTTGCCAGTTGCACATTCACTAATACATTTTGTTATTTAAGACTATGTTTTAAATCTTGCTACAGTGGCAGCATTTCCCCCCCTGACAACTCAGGGATGTAAAATTCTCCTTTCAACTCAAGTTCCCACATTTCCCTTTCTTGCTGTTGTTTTCTATTCAATCTTCCAATCAGAAATTTTATATTATTATAGGAATCGTGTGAGTTTCAAATACATTGTTAACAACCTCAAAATGATTGTCAGGATTTTATGTGTTCCTATATGTGTGTACATATGCCATTTGAAAGTACTGATTAAAATTGTTTTCTTATAACTTGTGGTATAATATTTTATATAATTTACAAAAAGAAAAAAGGAAAAGAAGCTGTACTTTATAAATTCAGAATGGAATCAAGAAAGGTTAAGCTTCTGGGCTATGCAATAAAATCTGTCTGTCTGTCTGTCTGTCTGTCTGTCTGTCTGTCTGTGTCTGTATCTCTCTCACTCTCTATCATCTATCTCTATCTATCTATCTATCTATCTATCTATCTATCTATCTATCTATCTATCTATCTCTATAGCTAGCTAGCTAGCTAGCTAGCTATCTGAATTTAATCTGCATAGAGTAGTATCTTAATCTTTCTTGGTTCCATGGTAGGTATTTTGTTACACTGAAATGCAAGTTATCTTCTCCATATTTAAAGTTGCCACAACTAAACAAACAACAAGATAGGATTATTAATTATTAAATCTAATAATAGATTAATACCGGAGCATTATTAGTTGTCCAAGCAGCTCAAAGAAAGTGTGCTGCTAAATTGCTGAAGAATTAGAGCAGACTGTCCTGTGCTTTAAGTGTATACATGTCATATATAATTTAAACCATTGGAAATGTTCAATTGTATTTCACACACTCGTCCAATATATGATATTTTTGTTAAATTCCCTGATGTATCCCAGTGATAGTGTTTACTGTTTTCTGTCAGTCCTGGCATTAATATTCCAGTGAGAATTCCAGTGAACTAATGAGGCGTGATTTCCCTTTCCTGAATCTACAATAATGTGCACACAAGAGAAAAAACACTTTATGGGCTCTTTTGGACTTCATGGGCTAGGATTTTTCTGCAGTCTGTTGGAGAAATGTTCAACTATTTCTAGAAATTAGCCTTTTATTATTCCAATACACTTACTGTACTTTCTGTTTCAACAAGAATTTGGTAACTTGAGTTAGGGGATATCATTCAGAAATTGTGCAAACATATTTTGTTCAGTGACTGGTTGGAATAAGGACATAGTTCAGCAGCAATCCTTATTTCCCTATCTCAACAAGAAATTTATGGAAACAATATACTGTTTGTACAATGTTTTATTTTTATAAAGAATTCCATAATTGTCAATAACTCTATGCACAAAAGTGCCCTCTGTTTTCTTATTCTTATAGGTAAGGAAAGAGCTTTGTTAAATAATAATAACATGAACCAATTTCCTTCCTATTAAAATACTATTTAACACAATATGCACTTCTATATCCAATTTGCTAAAACAAGAAGAAGACAAGGATAAAAACATGCTATAAAGTTTCATGCCTACCAGAATTGGTATAACATATATTTATTTGCAGCTAAATAATGCAGAAATTATTACCCAGTATTCATCAATAACAGTAGTGTAAATCATTTTTTTGGCCTAAGCTACTATGTTTTATCTTTCTCTGGTTCATTCTAATTTTTCCATATAGACATTAGACAGGAAGAAATCTGGATTTCCTGCAGAGTACACGAACAATATAAATTCTCTCACAGTGAATTCCAGCTTTCTATGATTCTTAATAGCCCACATAATGTAGTTTATATAACCTGGTTTTAATAGCTTTATTTTTAGATTCAGACTTCGTGAGTGGCGTATGGGAGAAATTTGTTCCTATTTCTGTTTCTATATTCTGGCAAAAGGAAAAATATTCATTTCCTTTTGTTTAACATTTATTCCATTTGGAATCCTGGGGACCTTAAAAAGCTTAGGCCTGCCCTAGTTCCAGTCAAAGATTTTTCTATAGGTAATTATTAATGACAAGCTCTATCTTCTTTTCTAAAAGTGAACTAGCTTAACCACCATTATTTATAAACTATGCCTTATGCAATCCCAAGGTTTGGTACATAAACAAATGCCTAAATCCCAGAACAGAGCTCTTAGGAAGAGCTTCTTTTGTTTTAGAGTAAAAAATAGTGAATAATAAGTTTAAAATGAGAGTATAAGATTACTTCAAACTCCACTGATGCTTTAAAATAAAGGAAATTGGAATATGAGATTAAGAAATTTCACATAACACAATCTGTAAATGTTGTGGTTAGCTGGCAGCATGTGCGGACGGCTGAGGAGAGCAAGGACTCAGATGAGAGGCCAGGACCATTAGGGAGTGGACTGCTGCCTTCAGAGATTGTGGGGGCTGGCAGCAGCGATGAGGAGGTTCCTGAGGAGCCTGTAACAAGTGTGTGTGCGCGCAGGGCTGCTCATAGGAAAGAGCAGCTGCAGCAGCACAGGAGACTTGGGAGTAAGGCTGCAAGGTAGAAGATAAAAGCCAGCTGTGAATCAGACGTTCTTTGCAGGAAGCAAAGACGTTTTGAAACTCAACCTCGTGGACATTACAGTATCTTAAGTTGGTATTTGAAGACTCTTGTGTTGTAAAATATTTCTTATCTGTTATTCTTGGCAGCCTCGCACAGTTTTGGCGAGGCTTGTGCTTATCAAAGTTAATTAGTTTGCAGCAGCCTTTTAACCAGGGATTTGTAAGAATCACTGAAAGGTTTCTGTTCCCTTTGGTTCGTGTTTGTTTTATTGGAAAAGGGTTTGGGTCAGAACAGGAAAGACTTTTTTTCATCTGTGACAAAATGTGCATGACCACATCATGTAAATGCTGTGACATCTATGAAGACATAAATATGTAATGGAGACATTTGTGCCATGACATCATGGCATGTTTCATCACTTTGATGCCAGCATGGCTTGGGGAATGCCACAATTGAGGTCAATTTTGTAGCTAGGATGACTTTACAAGTGAGGTACATAGCACCACAATTTGCATTGCTCTTTCAAATCAAGCTTGCTGGAGGGGATGTGTTGGAGTCGATGATCCTCCAATCACTTCACTGATGAAGTCACTGATGAAAGTATGCCTAATTCATCTGTACAAGGGCTAGTGTTTCTGCCAAATTCCTCCTATTGTGATCATTTTCTAAAGCCAGAGCAAGAACATCTCAAAATCTGACAATCTAAACACTAGGTCAGCCTCAGCATTAATATCAAACTAGGATTGGAGATTCCTTGATTTAAATCCCCATTTCCCATGGTCAGATACCCCTAGAAGAAGCAGACATTACCAAACATATAATACATATTCTATTCCCAGAGTCACTTCTCTGGGAAAAAATGTCCAAGACAAGAGTAATGTCTATTCTAGGCAATCTTAAGCAAAATTGGCTTTTCTTCCCAAGTGCCAAAGGAAATAGTTACTACATTGAAGACAGCTCAGGGCTATTCCTGGCTAGGGAAGGTGGCTTAACTGCTTTTTTGTTGAAAGAGGAAAGATAGAATAAAGTATGTGGGCACACAGAAGATTACAAATGGAAAATTACCTACTCTGTCATATATAACTTTTATTAAGAGTTATAATAATAAAATTTAATTCAAACAACAAGAAAATAGAGAAAAGGAGTAAAACATGTGAATAAAAAATTAAAAAAGAGAGGAGAAAAGTAAGAATATGATAAAAAAGAAAAGAAATATATAAAAAACTGACTTCCAACTTTCATCACAAGAAGCATAAAGACATTTAGTAATTCTTCATCCCCTCTAAGGTTACAAACATCATCTCACATCCCGTAAACAAATTCATTAAACATTAACTTTTCAAACCTTGGCAGAAAGTTCAAAAAAGATTGCCAGAAGTAACAACATATCTTATTTTAGCTTTGATCAAATAAACCAACTTAATGTTATGTCCTTTTACTTCTAAAAGTCTTAATTTTTAGTTCATTCAAATATTGTAGGGTATGATTCACCTTAATTTCTTTTTGTCCCATTGCATTGTTCTTCAAGACTTTAACAAGCCTTTTTTGTTAATCCAGTAGAAAAACATTATCCAGGCCATCTTTTTGGTGCTCCCAGAAAATAGTGATGATAATAGCAATTGCCAATCACTTATACCAAGGTAAGATGGTCCCAGAGAGTTTTTGGGACAGGATGTTTGAAATTTCAGTCTTCACTCTAAAGACCCAGTTGTGCTACTATGGCATTAAATCACATTTACTTGTTTCTTTTACTGTGCTATGAACAGCTTTTTTTCTTGCCTCTCTCCTAAGCTGTGCACTCATCTGGGCAAGGTCAAGAAAGCAAGAACTAGATAGATTTCAGTAAAGTATCTATGCCAGCCTGGAATATCTTTAGAATCTTGACATTGTAAGATAAATTTCTACCTTCATTTACACTGAGTTAATTAAGGTGGAATCTATGAATGATTTCAAATGTTTTTTTTCCAGGATTCTTGCCATTTACATTGGGAAGTTGCCATTGATAAGATAAGCCATCTATCTTAACTGTTTAAGCTTCCTTTCCTTTCCTAGCCTCCTCACAATCTTTCACAAAATGCATATTCAGCAAGCTTGCAAGGGCTGGAAAGACTTTAAGATTTCACCTGACGTTTGCTTATACTTTCCTCCGGTTCATTAAAGCCAGAAATAAACGATGACAGAATTCTTTCTGGAGATCATTTAGCTTTTTCCCAGAGAGTCCAATGCTATCATATCCTGAAGGCGATGGTTTTAATTAAGGCCAAATGTTCAACTAAACTAATCCTAATCCATCCTGATGCTGCTTGATGGATTGAGCGACAGGGTCAAACTGCAATCATGGAGGGAAAAAGAGTTTTTGAATATATTAGAAATGTTTGGCAACAGTTTTGGGAGGATTAATAGAAACTAATGTCTTTCCAATCAAGCTAATTTCTGTGTTTCAGAAATTGCTGAATTGTGTGAAGTAATATGCTATATTCTCTGACAAAACCTCACAGGCAACATTTCTGTTTCCGTTTGAAAAATGATGAGCTCAATATTTTTCTCATGATGGTCAGACTTGTTTGGATGTGGTGTATGCAGGAGATATATTCCTGGAAAACATTTTAAAAGAATTTCCAAGGGCTTTTTTTTAGAAGAAACTTGAAATTGTAATCTTGCAGCAAACAAATCAGGTTGAAAGGCAAACAGATCCCTCAGTAGGAGAAAGCTGTGTTAGAGATTTCTGAATAGATGACTTTGTACCTGCCTTAAAGATCAAACCATTTGATGTGCCTCCCTCCAAACTTCAAAGCAATAATTTGCTCGTGCAAATGGACATAAAAGCTAATGGCCTGATATAAGAAGAAAGTTCAACCTGTTTTTTCTTTCAAGCATGATACTGTAAGGATTCTAGGCTTTACAAAATTTGGGCACACCAGAGCGTAACAAATCTGTACACAGTGCTTTATTGCACCTTCCCCAACAATAGACTATTGTTCTTCACCCTTCTAGGATTTGCAAAGTGATGTTCATATGTCTTTTTTTCTCGCCCTTTAACATTTAGTTCAAACAAAAGCCTATTGGTCTCTAAAGTGGCATACAACCTTTGCTTCCTTCCAAAAGATCTTACACAAGTTGGGATGAGGTGCAGCTTCAGTGCAGCTTGCTCCTCTTCTAGTTGCTATTGAGCTCCTGGAAAACTCCAAGCAGGACTCCCATCAGGATATGCTACTCACCATAACTTATGGTCCTGACTAGCTGCCACTCTCCAAAGGTCACCTCCCGTCCCCATCTGCCTGCTTTTTGCTGTCTCCTTTCCTCCTGCACTCTTCTCCTCTCTGCCTTAGGTGTGCTTTTGTAAGCTAAGGGCCTGGGTAGTGCGAAGCTGCCTTTGGATTTCAGCACAGTGCTTGAAAACATTACAGGTAGTTAGAACACTGGCTTGCATGCTTGTTAGTGAGATGTGAGCGAGTGAGCAAGTGAATTAATTAATTAATGAATGAATGTAGGAAGCGTTTCTGCCTGGCTGCAGCTTCCCTTCCCAAGCACAAGCAGCAACCCCAACTTCATTTCCCAACAGTTATGAAAAAGCCTGCTTGAATATGTGGATCGAGAGTAATGGCTTAGAGCAGGGGTGTTAAACTCGCGTCGTCACAGCATCGCCACGTTGACATATCAGGACTTTCCCACCCTTCGCTAAACTGGGTGGGGGCATGGCCAGGGCGTGACGCATCCGGGTCCCAGGCCACGAGTTTGACAGCCTTGGCTTAGAGTGTTACAGCCAGTTGGTCTTGTTTTCATTAGCCTCCCTTTCTCTGGGGTGACCTTGGTTCATGAGATGAAAAGCATATGTTTGCTATAACAAAGGCGCCCTTCTTCAGTGGGGTTCCATTCAACTCCTAGGAAGGACAGCCCAGCCTCCAGCCCTTTCATTTTCATTGGTTATTGGCATCCTTAACTCCTCAGCCAATAACCAATGAAAATGAAAGGGCGGGAAGCTGAACTGTCCCTCCTGAGAGTTGAATGGGACACAACTGAAGCTAGATGAACAGAGGCAGACAAAGGTTCCCTTCCATTCCTCAAACAAGACATCATTGGAAGAGTAGATAGTTTCTCAATAGCTTGTCTTAGTTCTCAAGCACTAATTAAAAATGTACTGAAGCACTGAATAACGAAGCCAGGAATCCAATGTTTTACTGACATGCTTTTATCAGAATGCACCTAAAGAAAACACCAGCAATGCAAAATCAATGTTGTGCTGCTGCCAGGCATTACTGCATTTCACCAATAGAAGACCTTGACCAGAATTGCTGAGTCAAAGGATGCATATGACTGAGCAGAAGTTGAGATATATGGAGTTGTTCAGTTTTCAGAAAAAAGTTGTTGATATACTATAATTTTGCAAAAGTGGCACATAGAAAAAGGTCATAGTATACCGTCTGTTTTCTTAAACTTCAGGGATGGAGCAAAGATTGTACATTACAGGAAGACAGATTAATCACATTTGATTGATTGGTTGATTGATTTAGGAACAAATTGTAAACTGTAAAGTTTGGCTACTGAATCAATCCCTTTTTGCTGCATGTCACCAAAAACAAGATGGACAGAGACAGAATAAATTTGTACCGAGAGTTCTGTGACACCCAATTATTTGCTTTTGCCCATTTTGGGGCACCATTTTGAATGTGGTCCTTGGTAGGCCACCCATCACAGAATGTGGCCTCAGTCCCCAAAAAGATACTCATCCTTTCAACTGTTAAGAGCCTTAAAGCTTATAAAGTTTGAAGTGTTGAAGAAAGATCAGTAATCTCTCTAGCCTGATATTTAGGGTGAAAAATACCTCCTCCCCTTCTCTCTCTCTTTCTCTCTCTCTCTGTGTGTATGAGTGCTGATATTTGTAGGTATAGTAGTGGTCAGTTTTGCAATTCAGAAGTTGGAAGAGCTCTTGCTGCCTCCAGCTGGTCAGCAGTTGAACATCTTTTGTATCAACTCTCAGTGCATTTGAACATTCCCATTAACAAAAATTAGAAGGGCCTTGGTGGTGCAGGCTACTAAATGCCTAGCACTTAAGTTCCAGCTGGTAGGCTCGAATCCCACCAGGCCCAAGGTTGACTCAGCCTTCCATCCTCTCGAGGTAGGTAAATTGAGGACCCAAGATTGTTGGGGGCAATAAGCTGACTTTGTAAAAATGCCGCTTAGTAATAAGCAGGCATATACAATGGAATGAAGGCTATTGCTGAGCACATTGGGTTGTATCCCAAAAATTGTAAGCCGCCCTGAGTCTTCGGAGAAGGGCGGCATATAAATTTAATTAAAAAAAAATATTTCTACAATCACCCTCCCATGAAACTAGGAGAAAATAACTTACAAACCTCAGTCAATCCCATTCTCCATGGCCTTGTATCCAGCTACATTTATCTGGCCATTTTCAAGGAGAAAAACCCATAAATTTTATGAGAGGGGCTGCATGAGCAAAATAAAAATGTAAATGAAATTGGGGGATTAAATAAGAACTTGGGGAATCGGTGGTAGCTCTGTAGGGACATTTCTTCCCATTTGCATTCAGGAAAATGCCCACAAAAGAAGATATTTTTGGTAAGTGACTCAAGGAAGGGGGTGTGTTAACACATATTTTTGTCATATGTTTAATCATTATTAATCAGATTTGAACATTGGGCCCTATCCAACAATATGCAATTCAATGGGGAGAAAAGGTTTTACACTTAGCAAGATAACCAAATGCACAGGTATAGAACAGATGATACCTTGCTCAATAGCAGTAATGGTGAGAGGGACCTAGAAACCCTAATGGTCAACCACGTAAATATGAGCCAGCCCTGTGCTGCAGCTACCAAAAAAAGCCAATATAGTCCTAGTTGCATCAACAGAGGGATAGAACCAAGATCACATGAAGTGTTAGTATTGCTTTATACTGCACTAGTAAGGCCACACTTGGAATATTGCATTCAGTTTTAGTTACCAAGATACAAAAAAGATGTTAGGACTCTAGATGAGCAACAAAGATGATTAGCGGACTGGAGGCTAAAACATATGAAGAAAGGTTGCAGGAACTGGGTGTATGTCTAGCCCAGCAAACAGAATGTTGTGGTTCACCTGCAGCGGTGCAGGCAGCAGAGGTATCGGACAGTGAGGATGAAAGGGAACAAGTCAGGGAGTCTGGCGAGGACTTGGACGAGGGTCCTGCATCTGATGCAGGGATGGGGCCAGGACTATCTGAGAGTGGGGTGCTGCCTTCGGACTGTTGGAGTCTGGCAGCAGCGAAGCAGAGGACCCTGGGAGCCTGTTCCCAGTGCACATGTGCACAGAGCTGCTGGAAGGAGAGAGCAGCTGAAGCAGCAGGGGCAATTTGGGAGTAAGGCTGGGAGGTGATTGCCCCTCCCATAAGGGATAAAAGCCAGCCCTCGGTGATGTGCTCTTTGCAGGAAACAAAGAAGTTCATTAGATTCTGATTCCTCATTGCAGCCCTGCGGACTCTGGTTTGTCTTTGCTGGAATGTCTGTTGGTATATCTGCTAATTAAATGAACATCTGTTTCTTGGCAGCCTTTTACAATCCTGAAAGGCATGCTCTTATCTCAGACAAATGTGTTTAATGAGTTTTGGCTGGGAATGCAAATAATTCCCAGTGTCACATTAAAAAAGGTTTGCTTGTACACACAGCATGTGTTTCTTAATTTGAATGAAGCCTGGGTCAGAATACAGAAAGACTAGGGATGACATGATAGCAGTCTTCTAATATTTAAGGGACTGTCACAAAGAAGAGAGGGTGAACCTACTCTCCAAAGCACCCGAGGACAGGACAAGAAGTAACAGACGGAAACTTATCCAAGAGAGCTTCACCCTAGAACTAAGGAGAAATTTCCTGACAGTGAGAACAATTAGTCAGTGGAACAACGTGCCTCCAGAAGTTGTGGATGTTTCAACACTAGATGTTTTCAAGAAGAAAACATATTTTATACCATTTGTCCAGAATGGTAGAGGGTCTCCTAATTGAGCAGGGAGTTGGACTAGAGAAGAACTCCAAAGATCCTTTCCAGTGCTAATATTCTGTTATTACTTTAACTGTTGTTTTTTCTGTAAAGAAGTTTAGTAAATACTGCTAGTTTCCAATAGTTTCCAATAGCTATTCGCGGTGATTGTCACTTTTTAGATTAATAAAGTTATTACTCTATATCTACATTGATCTGTCTTATGCATTTATTGGATTTGGGACAAAACATTGGGTCCAGGGGTGGGATTCTAACCAGTTCGCACCTATTCGCTAGAACTGGTTGTTAACATTCTAAGCAGTTCAGAGAACTGGTTGTTAGAAGAAATTACTGGCCTAATCCTGTAAGGAAGGCAGGAAGGAAACATTCTGGTGTTGCTTACAGAAACTGCCTCTCTGTTAACCCTTATTACATTCTTGGCAGGACTGGACTTCCTATCTCAGGAACATCTCTGGAGTTTTTTTCCCCTCCTTTGCTGATAATTTGCTTGTGTGGAGTGACCGTTCAAAGTTACAATGGCACTGGAAAAAGTGACTTATGACCATTTTTCACACTTACAACTGTTGCAGCATCCCCACAGTCATGAGAGGCCAGGCGAGGAGATGCGTGCCTCGATGTGAGTGATATTGAGTTGGCCATGCCCAGCCAGTAACATGACCACCAAGCCAAGTCCACCCAGTCACATGACCACCAAGCCATGTCCACCACCTAAGCCACGCCCACAGAACTGGTTGTTAAAAATGTTGAATCCCACCCCTGATTGGGTCCCATGTACTTACATATGAAGGCAAGAAGGAAGAAGGATTTTCCATTTTGTCTGGGCCAGAAGGAAAATAATTGTAAAATAAAACCAGAGGTGTGGGTCTCAGCATATTAACAAGGAAGGAAACTGTGGTTCTCGAAAGCGGCAGCCAGTCAGAGGAAAATGTTGAAGCTGCCAGAAAAGCCAAAAAAGAAGTCTGGTATGAACTGGAAAAATAGAGATCTTTTTTTTTTTAAGGAGAAGGAGACGGGATATTTTACAGAAAGTCATGCATTTTGTATATTTAATCCCCTTCATTCAGTGAGGCACAGAATCTGTTTAAAAATCTACAAGTGGCCCAAGGCAGCCTCATCAGAATTCTTTTTTCCCTGTTTCTGTTGTCTTCTGTTTCCTTGGTATCCAACAGACCACAGAACTCTTGAACTGGAGGTGGTTAATCTGCACCACCACTGCCTGTGCATAAGGTTTAGGCACATGCTTTTTGCAGCTGAGCAAGATTTTTTGAGTGCCATTTAGGCAATGATGAAAGGAAACCCAGAGTCCACTCTTCTCAGGAGATTATGACTGGTAAGTTATCTTGGGGAACGCTCTCAAGGAATTGCAAGAAAAGGAGAGATGGGTGCTTCTAAGGGACCAGAAATGGAGTCCCAGTTGATGAAGATCCCCAGTTGCTTAAATCTGATTGTACATCTGCTTGTATTCAACAATGTTTGTTTTACTGGAACAGGTCCATTTCTTGCAGATAGGAAATGAATGACTGTGGCCCAGTCATTCATGGACTGAATGCTGTAAGCATGCTTAGCGGGAGCTTCAGAGAGATGTACCCTGCAAACAGTGTGTTCAATAAATCTATTGCAGGAGATGGGTTTAGAATTTATTCCAAAGGCTGAAGTCACAGGAACATAAATTCCACGGGGAAAAAAAATCCAGAAATGATTTTTCTTGCCCTCATGTATATTCTGTCTTTCTAGGTAAATATAAGTGAAGTGGTTTTCTTAATTTGCCCAATAATAACCAAAAGAAATGTTGACTAAATAGACTGCAGATCAATTCTAGCAAGACTGGGTGGCTTTAGAGCCTTCTAGATTTGATCCTCCTGCCAGGATTCCAGCAGTTACTCCAATTAAATCATGAGCCTCAAGCCACACTCCCAAAACTTCAAAGGATTTAATAGAAGTTAACATTTTTAATTCTGGATAGGGTGGTGCAGAGGTGGTATTCAGCAGGTTCTGACAGGTTCTGGAGAACCAGTAGCGAAAATTTTGAGTAGTTTGGAGAACCGGTAAATACCACCTCTGACTGGCCCTGCCCCCATCTATTCTCTGCTTCCCAAGTCCCAGCTGATTGGCTGGGTCTTCTTTTGTTGCCTGCACAGGAGAACAGAGCTGGAAAGCAGGTTAGTGGGATGGGGAGGGAGTGGGGGATTTTACAGTATCCTTCCCCTGGAGTGGGGTGAGAATGAAGATTTTGCAGTATCCTTCCCCTGCCACACTCACAAAGCCATGCTCACCAAGCCATGCCATACCCAGCAAGCTACACCACACCACGCCCACCAAGCCATGCCCACAGAACCGCAGTAAACAAATTTGAATACCACCACTGTGGTGCAACCTCAAACAGAACAGGGGCATAGTGTAGGGAATCTCCTGGACCCATGGCTCCTTTAAAGGTGACAGTGAGATCAACCGCTGAGTTGGAGCCTGTGAGTTGCTGTTATTTTATTGTGGATTGTGTTTGCCTTCAGCTGCTCTGATAGGCTTTTATCCTAATGTAAAACAGGGTCTTTATAAAAATAAAGACCCTTTATTTTTGTACTGTATTTTTAGTTAGACACCCAGAGTTGTAATTGTGAGATGGTCAGCTATACAAACAAACAAATAAACAAAGCTACAAAGACCCTTTATAACAAAAGTGTCCAACAATGAAGGACATTGAAAAGAAAATTCATGAGAAGTGGATTTCCAGCTTCTTCCACCAACCTCTAAGACAATCCACAACCTCTGAAGTTGGACTGTTCCTCTATTGCATGGATGTCAAACTCGCGCTGTCATGTTGCTGTCACGTGACATATTGTGACATTTTTCCCTTTGTGGAGCTGGGATGGGCATGGTCTATATGTGATGCATCCAGCCCACGGGCCACCAGTTTGATACCCCTGCTCTATTGCCAAGGCATTACTATTAGGAATTACTGTCAGTGGTCTTAGATGAAGATGCAGTTCTCTGAAACCAATCTCATTGGCAAATGAGCTTCTTGTTCTGTAGCAGCTTCCATCTTTTGGTTGACTGTCAGAAAAGGAGGAGTTATCTCCTTTTGTCCTTCTTGTGCCCTAGGGACCTCTGCTGAAAGAGCTGGAGAAAATATCAGAAATGATTTTATATAAGCATAGCAGACTTAAGCATAACCACCATTACCACTCAAACGAATAAAAAGAGGCTGAATCCAGAAATATCTTCACGCTTCGTGTGCCTGTTTTAGACTGATTACCATCCCATTTTAAATAGGCTATAGGCCTACTCCTGGAAAATAAATCACTCCAGCCAGCAATAATTGAACATCTACTCTTCATTTTATTCACCATCACCTGCTTGCAAACAATTCTTGTTCCTAATCTCTTGCTTTTCCAAAATCAATCAATGGAAAGGAGGCATATTGAACTGGATGTTAGCTGCACAGTGAGGAAACAAGAGTCACATGTTCTGAGGGTCCCATCAGAGGTGGTATTCAGCAGGTTCTGACCAGTTCTGGAGAACTGGTAGCGGAAATTTTAAGTAGTTCGGAGAACTGGCAAATCCCATCTCTGACAGGAGATTTTACAGCATCCTTCTCCTGCCATGCCCTCCAAGCCACACCCACAGAACTGGTAGTAAAAATTTTTGAATCCTGCCACTGGGTCCCATGTCATATAGAAGCTAAACGATATGGGAGACACAACATCACTTTTTGAGACTATCCTGTAGTTATAGGAACAGTAATAGAATGGAGTTGCCTAACTTTAACAAGATGACACAGAAAACCCCCACAGTTAATAAAATCCAGAGTCCTTGAGAGATTATAGGTGGTGATGGTTCCTGTGGAGAATTGTAGAGTCTCAGGAGGGAGGGGCTGCATGCCAGGAAGCAAAGAAGCAGGGGGAACTTGGAATGTTTGGTAGGCAGGAAGAGAGCTCCACTCTCGCAGTTTACAGAATATATCCAGATAATTGCTTTAGTCTGGCAAGATTTCTGTCTGTAAGTGAACAGCAGTAAATAACAACTTGGAAGCAACTCTATGTATTGTTCTTGGTTCTTGGGCTTGACATCTCCCATCATAAATAATCTAGTATGCAACTAAGAATTACATTTTAAAAATGTGAACTTTTAAATCCACAATCAGTTTTGATAATAAGGAAATCACACCTGGTTAAAAGAAGCATGATCTGTTATGGCATTAGGATTCTACAATGGGCAATTCATATTCCATGACAGAGTTGTTGCTGTTCTAATTAATTGGCCACATCTCCAGGTATCCTCAGCCTATCTAAATAGAGTTAATCACTTGTTTCATTCATTACCTTTCAGAGCCAAGCAAATCCTCAACAAAATCCACTGTAGACACCACATTGCCATCCTTGCAAAATAACAATGAAGAATATCTAGAGACACCAAAACAAACCTCCAGAGAACTTCGTATTTCAGCGTATGTGCCAGATGGACAAGTATTTATTAAACATTAATTTGTTTTTGTAATTAATAAGACTGATTTTTTTTTACTCAGGCCTGGCGCTCTTTTGAACTCAAACTCTGCTTTATCAACCTTTAGCCTCCAGAAAAGCAATATTTTGTAGATGAAGCATGCCCAAATAGATACGTTTGAACAACAGGATTCCTCACCAAGTAAGTAAAACTGCAAAAACACTCTGAAAGAAAAATAGTGTGTGATTATTTTTGTCTTATTGTCATTTATTATTCATATGTTTGAGTCTGATTCCCCTCCCAGTTATATATACTAATAGCAGCTGCACATGGAAATGGTGAATTTGTTATTTTGCAGCCCAAATAGCTCTGTTGAGAAATAGGATAGAGATAATAATATGCTTAGCAGAAATTTACAGACATTTACAGAGGGGAAGGATTCAGGAGGAAACTCTGCCCAAATTTGAATTATTTGGATATATAACTGTAGAAATAAATATCTACAGGTTTACAGATCGTTCCTATTTTTCTTTCAGTCGCTTCTATTTACATGTCAAGATTTTCATAACCTTCTCTTGTATATAAAAAAGGCTATATTTATTATTTGGAGCTTGGTTGGAAACGCTTAGTTCTCCCAGTGCAAACCCGCTGTCCAGTCAACAGGGCAGGGCTATTACAATTGAAATGGAAGTGGTCTGTTGCAGTGGTGAGATTCTACCGATTCGGGCAAACCGGTAGTAAAAAAATGCTATCGTTTGGTCAAACCAGTAGTAAAAAAACAGCTACCGGTTCAGCTGAACTGGTATTTCTTTTTTTTCTTTTTCCTCCTGGCAATCAGGTGTTCCAATGATCAGCTGTGCCAGGATCTCCCTTGCTGTCTTACTGCTTTGCCCAGGAGGCTTCCCTGAGGCCCAGGAGTCAAAAAGAGACAGGCGGGGGTGGTGGTAGTGCTGTGCGGCCTCCCCAGGCTCCATTTTTTGCCTTCCTGAGTCTCGGGAAGCCTTCTGGGAGCAAAAACATCCCCCCCCAGGAAGTTCCCCTGAGGCCCAGGAGGCCAATAAATGGAGCCCAGAGGGGGTGCTGTACAAAAGAAGAAGATGAAGAAGAAACCACACCCACCCAGTCACATGGCCACTCCCACCTAGCCACGCCCACAGAACCGCTGGTAAAAATATTTGCATCCCACCCCTGGTCTGTTGGTTAAAAAACAACAGTGCTTCTCCAATTAGAATATTTTATTTATGTGAGTGCGTTTTCCCTTGAATGTTCTTAGCTCCCTGCCCTCCCACACTAAACCTCAGCCGATTTCCTTTTGAGGGATTTTATGAGCTCGCAAGAGCGCCAAGTTGTAAGCTGGCTGGGAGGCAGAAGGCTCTTTGATATCAGCTTATGGTTTTCAAAAACGGTGCCCTCAGAGTAAGAGGGAAGTGACATTTTGCCTAGCCACAGCATTCTGTCTCAAAAACTGTCTGATTAATCCCCAAGGTAGTGATTTATGCTCCATGGGAGGTGGCTAAGGGTCAGAGGATAATACAGAAGTGTTCCTCTGCCAGCAGAGAGGAAGGCCCATGCACAGGATGGTTCCAATAGGTCTCCCAATCTTGGTAGCAGAAAGCTTCATTGTCACTGCCCTGTCAGTAGGAGGATCACAATAGGAAACATAATGCCATGCATCTCAGATTCAAGCTAACACTTGAGCTCTTCAAAGCCAGGGATATGAAATACTATAGCTACTCAGCTGAAAAAACATTGAACAGCTGCCATATTCTGTCAAATGCCAAGTTCATTTGGGTCCAGTGGTGGGATTAATTTTGTTTTACTAACATTCTGTGGGTGTGGCTTGGTGGGCGTGGTGTGATAGGCATGGCTTGGTGGGCATGGCAGAGGAACGATACTACAAAATCCCCATTCCCTCCCCACCCCACTGGCCTGCTTTCCAGCTCCGTTCTCCTGGGCAGGGCAACAAAAGACGACCCAGCCGATCAGTTGGGACTTGGAAGGCAGAGAATAGATGGGGATGGGGCCAGTCAGAGGTAGTATTTGCCGATTCTCCGAATTACTCAAAATTTCCACTACCAGTTTTCCAGAACTAGTCAGAACCTGCTGAATACCACCTCTGTTTGAACCTCATGTGGGACAACCTGCTCAAGACACTCTAACAGAAAGTTTCTTTAGGCAAAGCATGGGCTAATTAGTTGTGCTCCATCTCTCCCATGTCAGCCATTAGGGCAATATTCTTTAAACATTTTGCTTCCCACTTTTAAAAATTATGTAGGATCCCAACAGCATTTGTTTGCATGGGTTATATTGGTCAATATTTGCCACATTAAAAATTCATTCATAGAACATTCATTGAATCATATAAAAATAACAATCTCAAACCATTAGATATTAACATAAACTATTTTTCATAGAAAACACCCTATATTTTTAAAAATTAAAACAACAACACCGTGAGCAGAGTAGCATTGTTTTAAATTTTTGAAAGCATCTTCAATATTTGCCTAATAATTTTGGTTTCACAAACCCGTAAGACCACACTTTAAGAAACACTAACTTACAGCTATGCAGTGCTCTCAAGTATGTAGAGACCCAAATGTAGCCTCCCTTGCAGCTACTGAAAACCAGTTGCATTATTTCCCAGGATCACCTGACAGGTAGCTGTGCAATTTCAAGAAAAGATGCAGTTGAGATTATTTGCAGACTGAGATTGTGTTCATTCCCCTATCTCATCCAAAGCACTTTGCCTGGATAATAAATATCTTAAGCACTTTATAACCTTGATGTTCATGTGTCCCTCTAGTATGCCAAAAACAAAATGGTGAACGGAAATCCTATAATTAAAATTTGGGATTTCTCTGTGCGTTCTTTCTGTGTGGTTAAAAAAAAAGACTGTTTCAGAAAAAATTGACTATGTTACTTGATAGCATAAAAATAGACTGGGTGGAGTTCTATGACTCCGACTTTCTCATGCTTTTATTATCTTCTTTTTCAGGAAAAAATGAAAACCCAGTTGAAGAATGGACATTTTACCCAAGCTCTGGCAATCACACTTACCATATAGGGAAAAGATGTTTGTTTTATGGTATCCACCTCCGAAATAAGGCTACATCTTCTGAGAGGACACTGGAAAAGTCTATAGGGAGGAAGAAATATGGTATAGCCTTAGAAACCTTCTAATTTTAGAATTCCAAGCATTAGAATTACAGATAACAGATAATCAGAGTTGGAAGGGATCTTGTAGGTCATCTAGTCCAACCCCCCACCCAAGCAGGAGACCCTACACCATTTCTGACAAATGGCAGTCCAATCTCTTCTTGAAAGTCTCAAGTGATGACACTCCCACAACTTCTGAGGGCAAACTGTTCCATTGGTTGATTGTTCTCACTGTCAGAAAGTTTCTCCTTAAATTTTCAATATCGATATATAGGTTTTCCATGGTGAAAAGTGATTGGTAGGATACAAGGTATGGATTATTGAGAACCACTGATGCAAACCTTTGGACTAATAAGATTGAGTTCTTTTTTGCAAACAAGCATCGAACTGTTATTAAAAACCTATGAGACTAATGAACTTCATTCTGAATTATTGATGACATATTATGTTTCATTATGATTTAGCCAAAAGAAGAAATATATTTTCAATTAAATTCATGTGTTATAATATACACATACGGTATATACTTGTAAAAGAACAGCTTGCTAAATATAAATACAGCCAAATGGTTTAAATGTCAGAAAATATGCTTGCAGCCAAATTGTCTTCTTCAACTTCTACTTTTGTTTTTAATACCAGTAGATGAAACCTCCTCCCGAAATGGCATCCCAATGAGAATGCTTGGTGACCATCCATTTGCTGCTCCAGAAGAAAGTACAGACTTCCACAAAAAGGGATCAACAGTATCTCCAGTTAATTTTGGGAGGCAAGTTCTTATCTGATAGCTTCTTTTTAAAAAGCCAAGTCACTACACTTCCATTGCTTATGGAGGAAGGAAAACAGTAGAGGGCAGGTCTTTGTAGGGAGAAAGAGAAGGAAGCCTATAAAAATGGAAGTGACATAGGATTCTTCCAATTAATCCCAGAGAGTTAACAGATTAACAGAGTTGGAAGGGTTCTTGTAGGTCATCTAATCCAACCTCCCCACACCCAAGCAGGAGACCCTACACCATTTTTGACAAATGGCAGTCCAGTCTCTTCTTGAAAGCCTGCAGTGATGAAGCTCCCACAATTTCTGAGGGCAAGCTGTTCCATTGGTTGATTGTTCTCACTGTCAGAAAGTTTCTACTTATTTCCAGGTTGAATCTCTCCTTGATCAGTTTCCATCCATTATTCCTTGTCTGGCCTTTAGTTACCTTGGAAAATAGCTTGACCCTTTCCTCTCTGTGGCAGCCCCTCAAATATTGGAACACTGCTATCATGTCTCCCTGGTCCTTCTTTTCACTAGACTAGCCATGCCCAGTTCCTATAACCATTCTTCCTATGTTTTAGTCTCCAGTCCCCTAATCATCCTGGTTGTGCTTCTCTGCATTTTTTCTAGAGTCTCGACCTCTTTTTAAAGTATGGTGACCAAAACTGGATGCAGTATTCTAGGTGTGGTCTTACTAAGGCTTTATAGAGTGGTATTAGTACCTCACTTGATCTTGATTGTATCCCTCTTTAATGCAATTTAGAATTGCATTGGCTTTTTTGGCTGCCACCACACACCTCTGACTCATATTTAACTGGTTGTCCACTAAGACTCTAATATCCCACTCACAGTTACTGCTAGTAAGACTGGTTTCACCCAGTCTATATGTGTACTTTTGGTTTTTCTTCCCTAAGGGTAAGACTTTACTTTTCTCTACATTGAATTTCATTTTGTTAGTTAGGGCCCAGTGTTCAAGTCTGTCAAGATCCATCTGGATTTTGAGGCTATCATCTAGGGTATTGGCTATTCCCACCAGCTTAGTATCATCCACAAATTTGGTAAGTTCCCCTCCTATTCCCTCACCTAAGTCATTTATGAAGATATTGAAGAGTACTGGGCCTAAGACAGAACCTTGTGGTACCCACTGCTTACTTCCCTCCATGTAGACATAGACTCATTAAGGACTACTCATTGAGTACAGTTTGTCAGCCAGTTACGAATCCATCTAATGGTGATGCTATCTATCCCACTTTTTACTAGCTTACTAAGAAGTAGTCTACTTTGTGGTTGACTTTGTCGAATCTTTTGCTGAAGTCTAAGTATATTATGTCCACAGTATTTCACTGGTCTACTAATTTAGTCACTATGTTGAAGAATGTGTCAATGAAATATTTGTTGGGACTATTTGTACTTTTGTTACTTTTATGTGAAATATATTCATAGCTGACATTACTGTCCTGCTGATGTGGAGCATATCTGTGACATTTTGGAGGTTCTCTATGTACATGTGAATATTCCCAAGAGTGCCAGAATTGAATGCAAGCAGGGATTTATCAAGCAGGTTTTATAATTATAACAGTAAGAAGATTATTTATACGAAGTGCTTTATAGAGATAAGCAAAGCCTAGTACTTAGTTAACAACCTTCTCCCAGGAGGAAAACCCAAGAGCAAGGATTCTGTCCAAATGTGCCTGGGTACCAAATCAGAAGGAATTGACCTCTGATTAGTAATCTCTTACAGAAAGGACAGAGGCAGAGTAATAGACAAGGAGGGGATCTGGAGTATCTGACTGCATTGTTCCCTACTTATACTTCCAAAAGATATGTATAGGTCAGTGATAGCAGAAGCTGAACAGGACAAATGATCACTTTTGGAAGGTACATTTTTTCTTAATCCTGAATGAAAGATCAGCTCTGCAAGGATTTTTTTCTTTCTTCAATAATAGGTAAAGGTGATGAAGAGCCATGGTGGTGCAGTGGTTAGAATGCAGTACTGCAGGCTACTTCTGCTGCCTGCTGGCTGCCTGCAATTTGGCAGTTCGAATCTCACCAAGCTCAAGGTTGACTCAGCCTTCCATCCTTCCGAGGTCGGTAAAATGAGGACCCAGATAGTTGGGAACATGTGCTGACGGTAAACTGCTTAGAGAGGGCTGTAAAGCACTGTGAATATAAGTCTAGATGCTGTTGCTATTGTTATGTGAATACAGATTATCCTTCAGATTACTATAAATTGTTGAAAGGATTTTACAGTTTTGGATGAGCTTTAGTAAGATGGCTAATGAGTCAAATGTTTGCATGTTATATTCCCCAAGCACTTTGACTGATCTTTGACAACAGATCAAAGTATTATTTTTACATAAAGGTATTTCTGCAACACAGTGAAATATTTGGGTTCTTCTGTATCTCAATTCTCTCTAATGTGATATACTGTGAAGAATATAAATATGAAATATCATGCAGCTGCATATATTATGCAATCATCTGCATGGGTTTTCCACTGGAACTAAAGCAAAAAACTTTAAGCATAGCTATAAATAGAAAATGCTAGGCTTCCCAAACATTTGAAGCAAACTGGAAACTTCATCTTGCTGCCAATGTATATAAAAAAGTAGCTCTTACTTTCCTTCAATTAACATGAAATGTGGATTTTATTTTTGTATGCCAGGGTTCCATGGTAAATTGCTTAGGAAATTGCAAACATTCCTAATACAGGTATTGATTATATACCATAATTTAATTAAATTAAATACTCAAAGATCTTTCTACTCAAAATCTTTTGTTTCTGTTTAATAGCTCTAGCTATAAAAAACGGTCAGATACCTTTATCCCTCTCCAGCGTTTGCCAGTAACTCCTAGGTATGTATCTCATCTCTTAAGCAACATTTATTTTCTTCTGTAGGCTTTTATTGTTTATACTTGTATTACTTGTTTCTAGAAGATATCTGCTGTATTATTAGTTACAATAGATTATTTTGTACATTTTCTACAATATACTGTAATGTAATATATAGCAACATACACATTATAAAACTTTAGTAACATCTCTATTTTTTAAGCTTGCTTTGAGTACCTTCTTTGAAGTTCTTTCACAGTAAAGAAATACAAAAGGAAGAAAGTAAATATGGGACTACCCTGTAATATTTACCAGATTTAAAACTGGCTGAATACACATTGTTTTTAATACAGTTGGCCCTTGTTTAGTGACCACTCATTCATTCACTGTTTCTAACTTACTATAGCCCCAAACCAGTGGTAGTTACAATCCGACCTTGTACTTATAGCTATTGCAGTATCCTGTGGTAATGTGATTGCAATTTGTGACCATCTTTGCCAGCTTCCCACAAAGAAAGTCAGTGAGGAAGCTGGCTGGGAATCATGGTCACATGAGCTTCTCCCTTAAGGACCCCTGCAGTTCTTATTTAATGATGGCAACCAGAACTGCCATCGCTGAGCAGAGCAGTCACCCGATTTTTCAACTTACAAGCACAATCACTTAATTATGGAGTCTCTGGCCCCAATTAATTTTGCAAAATGGGGACTACTTGTAGGCATACAGAACTCCAAAGTATTGTTCTTTAAAAAAAACCATTTGTGCTTCTTTGTAAAATCTGCATATGGTAAGATAGAGAGGTTTACATGATGAGTATTATTTAGACCGATAGAAATCACTTTGACATCTATGCATTTATAACTGAATTTTCATAGGCTACCATTCCCAATTGTTGAGGTTGTCCTAATTGCACACAGCTCTTGGTATAGTCTACTTCACTTATAACGTTACCATCATCAGCCCACATAAAAAGAGACAAGAGGGCACCTTAATCCCAACACGAAGGCTGATTTATCTTCATGTGGAAAGTTTTGTTTAAAATAAGAACAAGCAACACATGACATACAGGAACCATATGAGGCCCAAGGTCATCCCACTGAAAATCATGCTGCTGGCTGTATGTGTATTAAGCCTACAACAAGGCACATCTGTAAGATTAACCATACATGTTTTAGTTTGTAAGTTTAGTTCAGTTTGTTTAGTTTATAAGTGAACCAAAAATTCTAACTTTTCCCTCTCTAGTGCTATAATCTTGGCTACTAATAATAGCAACATTACAAAATCTTCTTCGGTGCAAAAAAGCTTGCACATAATTAATAATCAATTTCTTATTTTCATATTTTATTTATAAACAAAATATTACTTTGACTCTATTGAAAAAGATTAATGTTACTGGAGATTAAACCTGAATTGTATATGCACACAATTTGTCAGTACACACAGGCCTAGACACATACACACACAATATAATACTGTAATAGTATAACATCAAAGCTAAAAAATACAGATGACCACTAAAAGGAAAAGGTTTCCCTCACACATACATGTTAGTACTTTCTGGCTCTAAAATGGATGGTAGCAAATGGTCAAAGGTTTTGTCTATCTTTTAGATGACCACTAGTTGGCAGCAAAAACAGACAAAACCTTTGACCATTTGCTGCCATCCAGTGGTAATCCATATTTTAGCAGTCCAGATCCAACAGGCTTCCTTTAAGATTATCTAATTTATTTCCACAAGTGCTTCAGTCTGTGAAACTGAAATCAACGATTGATTTCTGCCTAGCAAAACTGTATTATATCTCACAGCTCTACACAGGTCTACTCAGAAGTACATTCCATTGGACTCAATTCAGCAACACTGTAGTCTGTACGTAAAATGTTACGGAATTGTTTTCTGAGTACTGTTTGTAGTTCTAACCTTGACAGGGTCAGAAGAAAAAAAATCCACCGAACAATGGCAAATATTTCTAATGTTAGTACTTTGAAAGTATGATACTCCCCATGTAATTTTCTCATAAAGTTAATATAATGAGGTTTTTACTAAGGTTTCTCTGAGGTTTCTTTACTAAGCATGTACAGGTATTTATATGTAAAGAAAATAAACAACTAAAATTTATTTGATTACTATGGTCAGATACACAGAATATAATGCCATTTTTGTAAAGCCACATTCTTCAAGAATATCAAAACTGGCATAAGCACTTTTCTAGGCAGTGTAAAGTATTTAGGTACATTTGGGGATTATTGATGGAAAGAACTAGCCTAATAAGATTTAAATTGGGCAGGAAGAATTTTAAAAAATGATTTATTCCAAGTTCAGCCTTACTATATTCTTATTCTTCCATCATGCCACTAGAGGGCAACAGAGTTGGTTATCTCCCTCTATACTCTAAATAAAAATGCAGCCATCTAAATTCTGTTGATTTTTGGTCCTAATAGTAGCAGCAGCCCCTCCTGTTGCTAATTAGTTGGGGAAAATAGTTTGGGGGAAATATATCTAGGAGGGGGCAAATGTTAAAGGTCTTTCTTGTTTGCCCCTAATCACATCAATATGCCAGGTAATAATTCCTGCCTTCTTCTACTGATATTGCCTTCATCCTGACATCTCCAGCACCTCTGTGGGGCAGCTTAAAACATAAATAGCATTTTCCCACTTCTAAAAGTGTTTCTCTACTTAACTTGACATACTTTGCTGACAATTGGATTGCTGATCCCTTTGGTCCTTCAGGCTGTTGTGAACATAGCCCCTGCCCTGCCTCTCTAGCCATGGGGCACTGCCCTCTGTAGCCATTTTTGATTGGTGGATGGATGGGACACCTGGCTTCTCCAAAACAGCATTTTCTATAGTTCTGTAGACCAGACTAAGAAATCAAAGCCATGTAGATTAGGACTATGGTTTATTGTAAAGCTATAGGAACAGAATCTTGCCAATCTGAATGTGGTTCCCTCCCCCCTTTATCTTTGTGTGAGCTAAGGAGGGGGCTAATGGAAGATGTTTTCTCAAATTAGTTTCCTGACCCAGGCTCAAGTCCTTCTTAACTGATTGTTGCCTTCATAGCAGCTCTTCTTCCCTGACATTCCTGTAGTGAAAGAGTGACTGGCCCAAAGTCACCTAACTGGCTTTCATGGCTAAAATGAGATTGGAATTCACATTTCTTGTTTTCTAGCCAGCACCTTCAGCACTTCACCAACTGGCCAAATTTTTTGACCCTACTCTGAAAATATCCTTGGCCAGGTACTGTTTTCTAATTGCACTCTAGCTGATGGTGATTTTTATGAGTCACTATGAGTCACTGCAATCACTATTTTGCAATTCTGGAAGATTGCTACAGTATGTGTTCTGTGGTTACTAACAGTCACGAGGTCAGAATTGGACTGGTTGTTACTCACTCCAAGCATTGCTGCTCCTTTGCAGTATCGTAGTAGCCTTGCCTGGAGCTGACTTATTACCAATATTATTATTATTGTTGTTATTGTTATTATTATTGACACAATAAACAATAATGTACACAGCAAACGAGATAACTATGCTGGGTTTCGTATCACAAATCACTAGTCAAACACTTCCCAAGCATTTAGGACTTCATGATGTATCAGCGGATTATGCAAGCAAATCCCAGTAAGGTGGCCTTCTGCAGCTGACCAATGGTGATCTTGTCAGTGCCAATTGTTTTTAAGTGCGTGCCTAGGTCTTTAGGCACAGCACCCAGTGTGCTGAGTACCACTGGAACCACCTGCACTGGTTTATGCCAGAGTCTCTGCAGTTCGATTTGCAAGTCCTGATATCTGGTGACTTTTTCAAGTTGTTTCTTGTCGATTCTGCTGTCACCAGGTATGGCAACGTCGACGATCCACACTTTTTCTTCTCCACAATCGTGATATCCGGGGTATTGTGTTCCAAAACTTTGTGTCTGTATTCAGAAGTCCCACAGTAGTCCTGCATACTCATTTTCCACCACTTTTTCAGGCTTATGATCTCACCAGTTCTTTGCTACAGGCATCATCATCTTCATCATCATCATCATCATCATCATCATCATCATCATCATCATTTCTTCTCCTTTACCTCCTCAGCCCTTGACTGCTACCAAGAGCCCAATAACCTGTTTCTGGCAAACTCAAGTTTGCAGCACTTTCAGAAATAGCTGGATCGATAACAGGCACAGAAGAGGAGTTATGTTGAATAGGATCATCCTCCTCCCACCTACATTCATCCTTAGTGCCAGTCACTTGCCATTCTCTGAATCCAACTATAAACTTCCCCTCCTCTGCCCATTAAGGAGAGTAATAGGTGATTGTTCTGCTTGCAAATGATTGATGCCTGATGATGGTGATGTTGGAGTTGGGGAACTGGCAGCACAAGTTATGCCAGCAGACTTTTCTGTTGAGTCCATGACCTGAATCAGAAAAATATATTATAGCAAGGAACACCTGAGCAGAAGGGGAAAATAACAGAAGGGGATGCAGAAAAAGTAAATCTGTTTCTCTTCGGTTCGTTGCTGATCAGCTGAACAGTGCTGAAACTGGTTTATCCCTTGCCTTGCCTTCAGCTCAGAGCGAGACTGATCTTCTCCCACTTGCTTGCCCTTCTGCTGTATCTTAATACAAAAGGGATTTTCCTCAAGACGTGATCCTTCCCCTCAGTGGATTGGAAGATACCCACAGCCACAGCCCCCCTGCTCGGCGACTTAGGGATAGGGGAGTTGCAGCTTGTGAAAAGTTAGACAACGATGGTAGGTTGCCCACCTTGGACTTAGCTGCATCTATTGGAAAGCCTACTTTGAGCCAATATAATGTCAAGCTGAGATGTGGTTTTGGCAGTTTAACTGAACCGATTGGGAAATTGATTTATTTTTTAAAAAAATGTTCCATCCATATGGCTGCTCATCTCAAGTGAATCTGGGAAACTAACAGCATTTTTTTTAAATGGAAAAAAAGCAACAAAATAAGTTAGACAATTGGCAGCTGAGTTAGAAACAACAGGGATAAAAAGCAACCATCTACATAAATACAGCATTTTAAATTAAACTAGTTCACGGGCTTTTTTTTTGGCACTCTGGCTTCATGTGCTGATGCAAAGGTCTGTGTACTGTAATGGGCACATGTCTCTCTTTATGGGCACATTGTTTGTGCATTCTCTTAAAAGTATGCTGAATGCACCTAACTGCTAATGTTTTCCCCCCAACTATTTGCCATTCATTTATGTTTTCCCTGAACAAGTATATTTAACTGATGTATTTAACTGAAGCTGATGTAGAGACAGCCTGTTTGCTTCGGTGCTGAATCTACCTATTAAGATTGTGGTTATTGGGCTGCAATTACTCTGTGTTTTTCTCATCTTGCTCTCAACAGTGTGTCTTTCCGTGTAAAAGAGAAAGAGCTAGAATTAGAGCGAGAAAAGAAAGAAGTGCAGAACCTGGAAACCTGGAAGCCCAGCCCAAGTTTGATGCAATCTTTACTTGAAAGTGGACAAGCCAGAAAACTAACTTTTTCATAATTGAAGAATGGAAGGCAAGCTTCGTCCAAAAGCTCTGATTTTGCATCTTGTAAATGGTAGGATGTATCTGTGAATACATCTCCTAGACATTCTTGCCCAACAGATATGACCACATTTTGAATAATTGCAGAAAGTTAGTTGTTTCTGTGCACTATGTAGTTGTTTTATATAGTTGTTTCTGTGCACTAAATGGATGAATGAATAAATTAATGAATATGAAGTTTAATAAAATGTATTTAGTTCATTGATTTCCATTATGATTTTATGAAAGAAGAAGAAAGTTAAATACCTTTTCTCAAGGTTCTTACACTGTAATTTCTTCACTGTGCCTGTTCAGGAAGCCCTAGAGATCAAGGAGTTATCAAGATTCTCTGTAGTTTTGCTTGTAGACTTGGTCATGCTAAGTAAGGTACCCATACCTCACAAAGAAAGCAATAAGACAAAGCAGTGAAGTTTATTATAACCTCTGGTTACACTTAGGTTAATAATAAAAGAAGAGAGAACTTGAAAGAACTGGGCTTAAAACCTGCTGATAGTATTATTGATGTCTATTGTTTGTGGGAACGCTGTGTGAAGGAGCGCTGTGCCCAGGTGGCTGCATCAGCAGTGAACTAGGCCAAGGGCACAATAGCTAACTGGCAGCCGCAGACCCTAGATACCAAAAGGTTCAATTCTGCTAGGTTCAATTCTGCTAGGATTGGCTAAAATTAATTTCACCATATATGGAGATATCACTCGCCTAATCCAATGGGAATAACACTGTAAACGCTTCCGCATTAAACCAATAAAAGAGGCACCCAAACCTCACTAGGGGCCGCCTCACCCGAGTAGACTTCTGTGTGTGCGTTGTCTTCTTGATGCGTTCTGGCCCCTGAGTGAGCGACCCGCTGGATGCGGAACAAATCCGCAATTCTTTATAACCAGGCACTCTGACATAACAGAGATTAGAGTAGCAATCCACTGCAGTAGTAAACGGAACTTGATTTCAAGACAAAAGTTCAGACAGACCTTGCTGTGAATAAATGGACTGGAACAAAAAGCATTAAGGAACAATTAAAGAAAGGGAGGAAGAAAAGTGCAAAAACCTATTAGGGTAGGCACCAAGTGTTGATCCTAATGGGAAGAGAACTTTTTTTCCTAAGCAAAAGGCATGGAAAGACAGGGAAAAAATGGTAGCTTGGTTTGGATGAAGACCAGAAGTAGAAAGGATTAAGCACTGACAAAGAGTTGATCTCTGTGCTCTTCATTTCTCTGCCTATGGCATTTGGCATTCCTCCTCTCAAACCCCCAAAGCTTCAAATTCCGAAAAATAAATCTAAATTAGTATTTTTTTCCTTTTTATAAATAAGTGACCTAGCCCTGAACTTGGCCCCTTGCCAAGTTCAGGTTGGTTGGAAAACTTCAAAAGTTCCCCCTGTTTGGTCTTGTGGTCTTCTTCCCTCCCCCTGCATACTTGCTGTCATTTTCTCTCTTGCTCTCTAAGCAGGGATATCTACTGTCAAGTGTTGTTGGGTAGATTCATAATGAGTGCAAATTGTCTCACTCATGGCATTTATTTCCCATGTTTATATCAGTTTTGCACAAGACTACTAGACTTATAGAAACCAGCATAAACACTGATTAGGCATTGCATGGAAAGGTGACCAATAGCTGATCAATCCTGGTAACCAAGTCAAAAGTAACTCTAGTGATTTTAGGTGGCCACAGAAGCTAAAAATTGCCAATCTCAACTGAACTGAACCCAACCCTGCCACATCATGACTACGGTTGCCACTGAAGGATCCTAATTCCTACATATTGTGGGCTTGCATCTGGAGGAGATGGTAAACACTACTTAAAGATTTGATTAGTTCAGTATGAAATTAGCTGGCCTCAGCTGGTTGGAGAGTTAGTGAGACATTTTTAAGCAACAGTGAGAGAATATGTGGATTCTTCACATCTTCCCAGAAAACATAAAGAACAAAATGAATGTGGAGTGTAGTCAAAGTATTCAAATGGCTTTGGCTAATGCAACACCAAGTTCAGATGATACGTTTGGAAGTGTAATCAAAGGTGGTATTCAGCAGGTTTGCTTTCAGTTCTGGAGAATCAGTAGCGGAAATTTTGAATAATTCAGAGAACTGGCAAATATCACCTCTGACTGGCCCCGCCCCCATCTATTCTCTGCCTCCCAAGTCCCAGCTGATCGGCTGGGTCTTCTTTTGTTGCCCTGCACAGGAGAACGGAGCTGGAAAGCAGGCTAGTGGGGTAGGGAGGGAATGGGATTTTGCAGTAACCTTCCCCTGCCACACCCACCAAGCCAAGTCCACCAAGCCATGCCCACAGAACCGGAAGTAAAAATTTTGAATCCCACCACTGAGTATAATGCTAGCTTACTTGCAGTTTAGTTGAGATTAATTGAATTGACCAATTTATTTGAGCATTCTCATCCAACCCCCAATTCTCCTTATAAGGAGCTTTGGCATCTGGCAAATATGAATCACTTTCAGCAGATGACAAGTCTCACCCGCCTTTTCCCAAACTGCTTGATAATTCATATCCTTGATTATTTTGAAGGCAAGATAGTATGTTGCTTCAAAACACCAGTGCTAGATTATTCAAGTCACCAGCATCCCAGGAGACAACCGTCTGGGTTTCATAAGCCTCTGCCAACTCTTGGAATTGAAGACATCTGGCAGCTTCTCAAGCTATCTTTTCTTTTTCGGTCTGATAAAATATTTCTTAAAACAGTGAGTGAAAAACTTTTTTGATTACATATTGCTGAAAAGTCCTACAGTTGACATTCAAAACTAATAATGTTTGTGCAGCCACATTATTGAACAATAGCTTCCAAGTTTTTACAGAGGCCTGTAAGGATATGCCTCTAATTTCCCGCAGTTCTACTGTAATTCCAAGAAATACTATTCTATTCCAGTTTCATAGTCTTTCCACATATCCACGGGGATGAAGCAATCTGCCATGTTTCTTTGCTTTGCTGCAAGTTTTGCCTGTGGGATCCGCCCCCCTGTGATTAAAGTTACAACTGGGAAAGGTGATTTTCTCAATGTGCTTCTGAAGGGCCCCAGTGGCGTATGAGAAAATCGGTATGCCTTTGTGCTCATATACCTGTGTAACCTTTTACCCCTTGTTTTGGTTTGAATTCACACTGAGGGGGGGGGAAAACCTTTCTTGGGGCTGAATTTCTGGATTGTTGCTTGCTCCTTCCATGTGTGCACTGGAGATAGGACAAAACCAGCATTCTGTCAAAGGAACAAACTGCAGTAAAAAAAAATGCAGTTGAAGTTTTTTTACTCTCAGTGTTCTTTGGAGCAGAAAACGGGCAAAACTCTTCATGGACTGCAAGGATTGTTGGAAACTGAAAGTTGATGCAGGAAATGTCAGAAGCCCCAGGAATAACATTTTAATATGTGTTTTTTGTAATAAATTATTCATTGGAAAGGTCCAAGTGAGGTTCCCGCTGAGTTTATAATGAACACAATATATTCCTGCCCCATCTCTATTACTGTATATAGGTGAGTATGCCTGAAAAAATTGACAGTTTCAAAGTGCCAAATGGTTACATGATTTATTTTGTTTCATTGGCTTGACCTTTTTTTTTGTCCTTCTTGAAAGATAAAAATGTTTAGTTAATGACAAATGGAACATGAGCCTTAAAATAGGGCTCTATGGGAATCACAAATTATATGTGAATGCTTTAGTGGGAAAATTTGCATTTAACAGTAATAGCAGTAGGAATAGCATTTACACTCATATACCGCTCCATAGTGCTTTACAGCACTTTCTGAGCAGTTTACAAATGTCAGCATATTGCCCCTAACAATCTGGGTCCTCATTTTCCCAACCTTGGGAAGATGGAAGGCTGAGTCAACTTTGAGCCACATCAGGATTGAAGTCCTGATGTGGACAGAGTTTGCCTGCAATATTGCATTCTCACCACTGCACCACCACGGCTCATAATAGAAGCAAAGCCTACTTTGCCCCCACATGGATTAGTCAGGGATTTCGAAGATCTGTAGTTTAGACACTGGATATAATGGCCTAATTGACTGTTTGCTATTGGGAGCTCCTTCTCAAGACATTCTAAAATGACTCTCCAAAGTTGAGGAGTGGCTAGAGAGACCACAAATTGCTGGTGTAAGGTTGACCATGGGTCCAGGCTAAGCTGAATGCTGCATGTAAGAGCAGTTTGCGCACAAAATTTATAACTTGCCCAACTCAGGCCTTCAGCTGTAGGGGCAGAGCACTTCCTAGGGTGGTACCTCTGTCAAGGACAGTTGAGAACAGCGAAGTCCTCTCCTCTTGTGTTGTTACTGGGGCAGTGGATCTCTGGCCAGTGATGAGTCCAGCCTGTAGTGAAATTTTTCCTGTTACAAGCTATTCCCCTGGCATGATAATATAGAAATAATAAATTTGCTGTTTTTAACACTATTAATTAAAAACATTGACAAAGGAAAAAGATATAACACAGTTTCTGTAAGAGAGATTAGAAAAACCACATATTACAACTTTGCAGCAATTTATAAAGGAAAATTCAGGATGTTTTATAAAATAAATAAATGAATCCACTTTCTTAGACTCTAGTGAGGAATTTTAGGGGAAAAATGACATATCCTTATGATAATATTGCTCAAAGAAATAGAGGAACTAGCATCCTAAGCAAACCCTGGGGGCCTCATCAGCTGTCATAAAAGTAGTTTAAATAGTTGCTGAATCTCTTTTGAAATTAATAACAACACTGAACAGATGTTTACCTCATCCCAGGTGCAATCCTGCTTGGCCTGGAATTTTCCTAGTTCAAAGAAGTTGTCATCATTACACTATTGAATGTTTCTATCAATCTCTCATTCTCTCAACCTCTTTTAGTGGCTTCAAGTCATCACTTCATTTCCTGATGGTCAAAAATTTGCTGCAACCTGTAACGTCTATGAAGGCAAACAGCTGTGGCACTCAGCGCAGTGCACTGAATAGCTTCACCAATTTTTCTGTCTTTTTACATTCATGGGTAGTTTTTACTGGATTTGTTTATACCTTCTGTTATAAATAATTAGCTTAGAAATTTAGGAAATAAATAAATAAATAAAATCCTATTAACTGGCAGAGTTAAAATAGTGTTGCTTTCATAGCTGATTATGGAGGTATAACTCACATTTGTTTACTTTTTTTTGCCATGAACTTTTATTTTCTCTCTCCCTCCCTCCATCCTCCCCCCCCCATTATATGGAGTACTTCCTGCTTGTGTGCTCATACTACTCTTCTTTGTGATCTTCTGGCCTATGTTGTTCTTCCCAATTTCTCCTAGATTCTCTAGATAGGAGACTTTCTTTGGTTTCCCCTGCCCATTTCCTCATAATATGACCATGAGGGGCTGAACGGGCCACCACCAACTCTGTCCATTGTCATACCTTAGCAAGCCCACTATATATATGACTGGGCAATAGTGAGATGTGTGTAATAGATGTGTAAACAGTATAGACTAGAAAGGACCCAAGCAAGGAGAAACTGAGTGTGGAGAAGTAAGAATGCCCCCTTGGTGCAATATTGTGAGCTCTTAGTAACGGTACAACAGGTATTATATTAGTTGATTCCATTAAAAAATATTGAAGTTTTACTTTTGCCTTTCACATTTATTTCCTATACCTTCTAAGAAACAAAACTGAATTTCTAGAAGTTTACTATAATGCCAAGAATGCCATTTATTTGAAGTGTGCCTTCTTTCCACCTTTGTGTAAACCTGGCCTGGGGAAGCAAATGTTTGGAATAAGAACAATGCCTTGGGTATCTTTGAATGGGATAGGCAGCAGAAAGAGGGCAAATGTCAAAATCTGAGACATCCATACCTGCAGTGCAATGATTCTTACCCCTTTGTACTAGAACCCATAGGGATTTTCTCCTTAGCAATTAAGCAATAAAGGAGTGGAAAGATAAACTGGTGAAAGATGAAAGTAGTATATTCAATGGTGGTGGTTGGTTAAAAAAGGCAAGATGGCACATGTGGCGTCATGATACAAACCCCACCCCTTTTGTATGTTGTTCAAATTTGGTGCGTGCACAAGAGGGTTAGGGTTGCATCATAATACTGTCATAGCTTCATCATGCCTCTTTTCCTATAAACGCATGGATGCAGCTGATATCACAATAATTAACTGGAAGTTTCCCTAGCCTAGAAGATCTGACCAAGATGAAAAAAATGTTTAACATAAAGACATTGAACATCTGGATTAAAAAAAAAAGGATATTCTTCTAAAATATTCAACTTACATTAATACATTAGCTTAACCTAAAATCAAATGGGATGACCTGGAGCAAAGAAGACTATACAGTGTAGGAATGCTGGGAACTTTGATTGCTGTAGCGGTTTTTCTAATATAAGAACAGAACCTTCAGGCAAAAAAGACTTTTGATATTACTTCAGTGACTCATCTTTAGTTATGAACTTTGGGAGCCTGGGCAGCTGTGGAAGTTCTTTTAAGCATGTTTTTTTTTCTTATCTAGGGATCTAAAAATCCATCCTTCGGTGTATTTAGTGGTTGGGCTAGAACTCTTAATTGGATATGCAAATGCATGCTTCAGTTCCTGTGGAATTTACATAAATTTAATTAATAAAAATATGCAGGCAACTTCTTCCTTTAATTATCTTAGGATGACGTATTACCACGGTTCCTGTTACTTTTTTCAGATCCTTCAAAAGAGGATTCATTCCAGGATAAAGCAAAGTTAAGTCAGTAATCAGAGTCTGTAGATGGTTCGAAATCATAGTTCTATCTACACATAAGTGAATAAGAGAGTTGGAAGGGATCTTGAAGGTCTTCTAATCCAACCCTTGCTCAAGCAAGAAATACCATTTCAGACAGATGATTGCGCAATCTCTTCTTAAAAACCTCCCATGTTGGAGCACCCACAGACAATTGGGACTAGAATTTCAGTCATCAGTAGTTGCGGTCATAAGTCAAGGCGTCCATGTGATTGGACTACATTTCTATCACTTTTACAGTGGTCATTAAGCAAATCAGGTAGTCATGAGTCCAAATTACATGGTTGTTACACAAACCATATAGTCATTAAGTGTATCCATTCTCACCAAATGGGCAGTTTTTGCCAGAAAAAATGTCCAGATCACCAGTTATGTGACTATGGGATGCAGCAACTGGTGGTAAATATGAGCCAGTTGCCGACTGCCCAAAATATGGTCATGTAACCACAGGGTGTGGAATTGACATTTTACAACAGCCAGAAATGCTTTATAGGCTGTAAAGCACCCTTTTGAGATCATGTAACATCAAAGGGTCATTAAATGGCTGATCATAAGTCAAGACTACCGCCCCCCCCAGTGTGTGTGTGTGTTCGTGTGTGTATGTGTATTGCTGCTATGGCTGAACATCTTTGCCAACACTATGCATCTAATAGTAGACCAAGATTTCACTTAGGTTGGCTGCCAAATATGGTGGCTTAAAGTATAAAACAGGAAATATATTTTGTCTCCTGGTCTCCATCTGTGTTTCCCTGCAACTTGCAATAAGTGCATATCTGGAACTAGGAAATGGATATTTTTAAATTTCCCTAATGTTTTGAATTGATGATACTTTCCCTTTTACATGACCTCCATATTGTCCCTCAAATAAACCCATCCTGCATGCTGTGAATAACAATAAACTCTCCTTCACATTTTCAGATGTTAAATTTGGGGTTATATGAAGCACATAATACGATTTTGAAAAGTCAGATTTTCTGTTTTTGAAATAAACTGATTTTATTTCCTCACAATGGGAGGAAGGGATCCCGTTTACGGACTTGGGTGGCTTAATACCCTTGAGCGTTCATCGTAGAAAGCTGCAGTGTAATTTGCTCCGCTGATGCATCTTATCGCACACTTGGCAAGCAAAGTTTCCTTATGGACCTATCTATAATATTACAAGTAGAATTTAATTCTGTGCCAAAATCCTTTTTGGCTTACAGTTGGTGTTCTCCAGGGCTGCACGTCCACTTTTATGTGTTGGCAGGAGGTGAAGGGCACGCAGCAAGACAATGTTCCCAGAACATTTGCATGGGGATTCCTAAGCCCAGCTTCAGCCCTGCTTGGCTTACTGTACGTGGCAGGCAGGTCCAAGGAAGGAGGGTATCTCCTCCTGAATGTGAATTAACCCTCAATTGATTTCTGTCATCCTTTGCAAAATAGATGTTGATGCAGGATTAATTTCTGCAGTTCCTCAGTGTGTGTAACCAAGTGACCTTGAGATTGCCCAGAATTAAAGGCTATTATAGTTTACTGTGTTCACTGGCTGGTCAATGCATGTTCTCTTGGGTCCCTCTGAGGGACTCAATCTTGATCTAGCTCCTGCTTTCAACCCCAGCTGCAATAGGAGAAGGTGGCCTTTCTCAGCCTGCTCCGACTATTCAGCACCACTGAATGACTGTGGAGGGAAGGCTGGCAACAAGAAAGCTGGCATCAGCATCTTAGTGATATGGGATTGGCAGAGAGTGAAGGGTCCTTCCTCATCCTCCCTTTATAAACCTAGGAAAAGGAGATGAAATGCTGACATTTCTAAGGAGGCTACAACAGACATTCTAGAGCAGGGTTGTCAAACTTGATTTCATTGAGGGCCGCATCAAGGTTGTATTTGACCTCGGAGGGCTGGGGGCTGGGGGCATGGCCAGGGTAAGCATGGCCATGGTGGGCGTGACACAGGACTTGTGTCGGGGGCACCTGTGGCTGCCAAGTGCTAAGGCAGGACTTCCCTGACACCCTCCCACACTCTCAGTATAATCTTCCTTCCTTCCTTCCTTCCTTCCTTCCTTCCTTCCTTCCTTCCTTCCTTCCTTCCTTCCTTCCTTCCTTCCTTCCTTCTTTTTTCCTTCCCTCTTCATTCTCCTTTCTTCTTCCTTCCCCTCTTTCCTTATTTTTCCTTCCTTGCTCATCTTTCCTTCTTTTTCTTTGTCTTTCCTCTTTCCCTTTCTCTTTCTTGTCCCTTCTTGCATGCTCAAATGCAAAAGGGGAAACATTTCTCCTTTTGTTTTGTTTTTAATTTGTTTTGATAGTCCTCTGGCCAGCAAAAATGGCTGCTTACACCCTTCCGCATGCCGTTCTCAGCCGTGATGGCCTCCTGCAGCCCTCTGCCAGTGAAAATGGGGCTCTGCCAATGGAAACAGGGCCGCATGTGGCTCCCTGAGCTCTGTTTTCGCTGGCCGTCATTGCAGGCCAGTCTTTTGGTGTTTCCAGGCTGGCCCTGCAGGCCAGAGTAAGCATCCCATGGGCTGGATCCGGCCCGCAGGCCTAGGGTTCTGCAATTCCCATTGGTTTGATTAGCAAGCAAATGGAAGACCATAGCTGGGAAGACCATACATTTTCAGAAACATAGAACTACTAGTATTTATCAAACTCAGCAAGAGATGTAGATGGCATTGGGGATTTCTGGGAGTTGAAGTATGTACTTCTTAAAGTTGTTGAGTTTGACCAACGTGCAGTAGTGGTTTTGAGTATATATGTGTGTGACAGGTAGTCCTTGACTTACAACCATTCATTTAGTGGCAGTTCAAAGTTACAACCCCACTGGAAAAAGTGACTCACAATCAGTTCTTGCACTTACTATTGATGTGGTGTCCCCACTATCACATGATCAAAATTTGGGTGCTAAATTGGCATGCATTTATGATGGTTGCGGTGTTTCGGAATCAGTGGTGGGATTCAATTTTTTTTACTACCGGTTCTGTGGGCGTGGCTTGGTGGGAGTGGCAGGGGAAGGATACTGTAAAATCTCCATTCCTACCCCACTCCTGGGGGAAGGTTACTGAAAAATCCCATTCCCTCCCCATCCCACTAACCTGCTTTCCAGCTCCGTTCTCCTGTGCAGGGCAACGAAAGAAGACCCAGCCAATCAGCTGGGACTTGGGAGGCAGAGAATAGATGGGGCGGGGCCAGTCAAAGGTGGTTTTTGCTGGTTCTCTGAACTACTCAAAGTGTCCACTACCGGATCTCCAGAACTGGTCAGAATCTGCTGAATACCACCTCGGCTCGGAATGTTGTGATTGCCATTTGTGACTTTCCCAGTCAGCCTGTCCAGTCAACAAAGTCAATGAGGGAAGCTAGATTTTCTTAACAGCCATGTGATCCACTTCATGACCACTGGAAAAAGGTAGAAAAATGGGCATGACCACTTAACAGAGGTGGTATTCAGCAGGTTCTGACCAGTTCTGGAGAACTGGTAGTGGAAATTTGGAGTAGTTCAGAGAACAGGCAAATACCACCTCTGACTGGAGATTTTACAGTATCCTTCCACTGCCACGCCCACCAAGCCACGCTCACAGAACCGGTAGTAAAAAAAATGAATCCCACCACTGTCACTTAACAATCATCTCACTTAGCAACAGACGTTTGAGTCCCAGTTGTGATAGTAAGTTGAGGACTACCTGTAAATAATTTTCCCTTCCCCTTCTCTGTTTTTGGAGGTAAGTTTATGTGGAAATGATACATATCATAGTCATGTCTCTAGAAAAAAGAAATGTGCAACTTTTTACATTAATAGATTCAAAAAAGAGCCTTGGTGGTGCAGGCTGTTAAATGCCTAGCACTTAATTCCAGCTGCCTGCAATTATTGCAGGCTCGAATCCCACCAGGCTCAAGGTTGACTCAGCCTTCCATCCTCTCAGGGTAGGTAAATTGAGGACCCAAGATTGTTGGGGGCAATAAGCTGACTTTGTAAAAATGCCACTTAGTAATAAGCAGGCATATACAATGGAATGAAGGCTATTGCTGAGCGCATTGGGTTGTATCCCAAAAATTGTAAGCCGCCCTGAGTCTTCGGAGAAGGGCGGCATATAAATATGAATAAATAAAAAAACAACAACTATGGAGTCAACTTTTCTAATGTGAGAGAAAGATTAGCACTTTGCAGGCTTCAAGACTGACCAAAGATTATAGTAACTTCTGTCTTATTTATGAGTGGCCCTATAAAATATATCTTCCTTGTCCTTAAAAGCAATTTATCTAGATAAGTTTATTTTGAGACAGTTTAAAAATTCATATTTCATCTGTCATACAGCTAATGATGTGTATATTTGAATTACAGAAAAGCAATTAAAGCATAATTAAAATGCATCTCTTGTACTTACATGAAAGTAAATGACTACTGTACTTTCCCTTTAATCTTCGGATTATCTTCTCCTGCTAGAAAATATCTGATCTCATTATAGAGAATGCATTTATTTGTTGCTTATACAAATGTTGTTACTGTAGTAACCATCAGTAACTTTTTCAGAGCTTTCTGCCAGTCTTCAAGTAGGTACAACTTTGGGAATTAGCACTGAATATAAGGAGAGATACTTCTGAGTAAACGACACTGCACTTATGCCATTAATTGCACAATCCTATAATTACTTTAGAAGAAAGTACTTCTAATCACAAGCCCTTCAAAATACAGTTTCCTGGGGAAGGAATATTCAATGCTACAAAACAGAAATATAAAAAGCCTTTGTGGAGCTTTGGTGACTTTGGGTAAAGGGATACTTATTTGGAAAATATTGAATATCCACACCTGCTTGTGCTCTGCCAATAAACTATCTTGCCCTCTTGTAGCACCTTTTTGTGACTGTGGTATCAATTTGAGCAGAAAGCAAGTTATTTATTTATTCTAGTAAGGATGAGGGTGAGGATTTCTTTATTCAAATGATCTATATTCTATCTTTATGCCCAAGCATGAGGATCACGAAAACTAATACTTCTATGAGAGGGAGCTTTAATTCAGAAGAACTCATCTTGATCACTTATTATAAATAAACAATCAGGGCAAATACAATGAAGTATGGCTCCCATGTAATTAACACCTGTTCTACAGTCAGTCTCTTTGTTATTCTGTTTTATTTGTGTGCTTTTTATAATTCTAAAGTTTTAAATATTAATAATTATATTAATTTGCATATATTGTTCAATCTTATCTTTGCTGTGTGCCATGCAGAATCACTTGATTAGTGAGATGGGTGGCTTTGTAAATATGATGAATAAATAAATAATGTTATGCTCTAATTCAGTATCTTCAAAACTAGTTTGGTAATTTGAGAAAAGGAAGAAACAAGCATCCCTAACAGTTTGGTTAGCACTGAGTCAAGGCTAAGAGAGATTTGTAGGCACATTCTATTTTTATAGTACCAGGTGAATACCTTGCAAGTGACTATTCAATGTATATTATACTATTCAACTTCTCTCTTCCAGTATAAGTGGTTGATTGCATGAAAAAAATAGGAAGCTATAATAACTAAGAGGTACCAGCTGCTAGCAGCAGTAACTGGTAACTACTTTTGGGCACTTAGATCTTGCATACTTTGATTCCCCTCTTTCTATAAAAAGGTGGGAGGATTTTTTCCCCCATGAGTTGAGAATGTTCAGCTCTCCTGCGAAGATTAATAACATTTCCATCTCTGCAAAGGATTTTAGACTTCTTCTGTATTGGCTGCAGGTCTTGTGAAATCAACCAGTTGATATTGGAGAGGCAACAGTAAAAGTCGATTAAAAAAACTGTGTAGAATATGAACTGTAATCCTGGGCTCACTATTATTAAAATCCAGAGGGACATCTGCTAGCAGATGAAGGTTCATATTACACTAGAGCATGGGTGTCAAACTCACCACATCACGTTGATGTCACATAATGGTTTGCGATGTTTTTCCCATTCGTGGAGCTGGGGTGGGCGTGAGTTGTGCATGACACATCTGGCCTGTGGGCTGCCAGTTTGACACCCCTGCTAGAGGGAGGGAGGGATGAAAGTGTTTCTAATTTGGTGTACTAGCTGGTGTTGGTTTGCATTGGTGATGGTACTGTTGGAGGAAAGTAGATACATGGATTTGTTACAGGGTCAGTTTCTCTTACTGTATTAGGACCATTGTCCTGTTGTTTCTTGTTGCTTGTGAGAATCTGCTTCAGATTCATTGGCTATCTGCAGGCAGTATGGGTCTGCCATCCAATGCCTGAGAAAGTGCAGTACTGTTGTCCAGTGTGGGCCATGGGTTATTAATAAAGCTAATAAGATTAAGAGTTCTCTTCCTATAACATTTATAACATGCATAAGAACACCTAAGCTGTAGCTTTCCAAGCCTTCCTACCAATAGAGTTGTCAAACAAGGCTCCCTTATTATTCATTTTTATATAAATTCTATCACAGATTGTCTGACAAAAGCAGAACACCATTCATCAAATATGGCAAGCTGGCAGATAGCAGTGCTACTGTAGGCAGTCAATGTGCTGATGGGACTGAAGAGGACCTTTCATTCCTTGTCCTTCTTCTGTATGGTTCACCACTTACAACTGAATTGTGACAAAGAAAGATTACAGTGCACCCAAGAAGATGCAGATGTCTGAACTGGATTGTCAATGGGAAGAAATTTCAATTTACCTCAGGGTGACTTTCCTTTGAAATGGGAATCTGGAGACTTCTTGCACACCACTCAAAGAAGCAGTGCAGCTATTCTACACCACTATCACCACACAAGCACAATACATTCCAGCTGCCATTAAGGCCTAACCCAACCTCTTCACAGAGTGGAGGCAAGGCTAGGAAGTTAGAAATCTTTGCTTGAATCCATATATTCAAGTCTGTGTTTTAAAGCAAAGTCTTCCAAGTAGTCCGCATTTAGTGATCACTGTCAGGGTTCCAACCAGTGCCTTAAGGTAATTAAGAGTTTGGTGTGGGAATTCAATAACCAGTCATTTCAGTGTCCAAAGATGTCTCACTGCCTGGGCAGTGTTTATTCTTTTTATACCATTTTTACAAGCAAGGAAGAGTAGCATAGATACAGCATTTGGATTGGAGAATGGATCCCACATGGGTGAAACCCCTCAATCACATTGGTGCAACCTCCCAACCAATCCTTAAGACTAGTGGTGATGTTAGTAAATGAGATCACCTATATAACTGGAAAATCAGGGACTTTCCAACCCAACAGATAGAGGATGAGATCATGGAGTAGCAAAAGAGGCCCCCTCAACTAGGCTGCAGTGTGCTGCTAGCTCCTAGTATCATCCAGAGAATCTCAGTGGCTACCACAGTTTGGGACTGGCAACTTTATTTATTTAGGAGATTTATATTGCTGCCTATTCACACATGGCGACTCAAGGCAGCTTACAAGAATATAAAAACATCATATAAAAACAATAAAAAATAAGAGAGAGAATCATATATAATAAAATAACCCCCCACCCCGGCAACAACACATCATACAAGCCATTTAATGAACTCCATTCTGCTCTGCGTTTCCCAGGCCCACTGGCAGAACCAGGTCTTCAGTGCCTTCCAGAACTTGGTTGTTAAGTGAGGCAAGCTAAGCAAAACTGTAATTCTGTTTACAATCTTATTTTATCTTTCCTTTGCTTTATATACCTGTGAAGATTGTAATTTTGAGAATTGGTTGTAAAATTTATTTATCCAATTTATATGCCACTCATCTCACACTGCTTTTATGTTACTTTTTCATCACTGTCAAAACTGCAAGCAGTCTCTAAATGAAATAATGGCTAGCAAGGACTACCTGTATACCCAATGCAGTGCTCTGCATGGAGGCAAATTTGCCCACAAGTGTTACTAGAGTTTATAATTTTGATGGTAACAGTACATGTACTACTGCTTGGTAACGGCAATAAAACCATTCATTCATTCATTCATTCATTCATTCATTCATTCATTCATTTGACAAGTGCTTTATTTAGTTCCCCAATGTATCATTTCCTGAAAGAAAATCAAGTAGTGAAGGAAAGAAAAACAGTAATTAAAAAAAGCCCTCTCAGGTTGCAAACCATGGACTTCTAATGCCAGCCAAGTATTAGAACCATTAGGCCAGCAAGAAAGACCCTTATATCAAAAAACTTGAAAAGACCCGAGGGTTATTCCTACCTTTGGAAAATGGCCAATCAAAGTGGAAGAAAGTGAAGAACAACAGGTAAGCCAGACAAAGTAAGAAAACATTACTTTGAAAGGAAAATGTGCCCAAAGGTCAGAGTCAAAAGTGGGTCTTTGCATGTGAATACAGGACAATGTCTGTAGCTGTTCTCCAAAAGTACTGTGTTTCCCCAAAAATATGACCTATCCTAAAAACAAGCCCTAGCCCAATTTTCATGCCTGTATCTTTACCCCCAAAATAAGCCCTAGTCAAGCCCTGCCCACCATCTGGTTGTACGAAGTGGGGCTAGGCATGGGTGTAAAAATTAAGGGCAGGGGTGGGGGGTTGGAGCTGCCCACACACCCTGCACATGCTTACCTTAGGACTGTTGCAGCCAGGCCTCCCACACACTGACACCTGTCGCTCCTCTGCCTGACTTCTTCTGCAGTCGCTCGTGGCTGCAGCCAGACACCATGTGGCTTGTTGGCTGGTGCTGCCGCAGAAAACTGTGAGCCTGGTCATGCCAGTGCCACCACTTGCGTGTGCAATGGCATAACATGCCATGCAACACTGGTGTGATGAGGGTTGCGGCATTCTGCCATGAGTGGCAGCATCAGCACAAGTCACATGGCATCTGACTGCCAGCAGTTGTGAGCAGCCGCAGAAGTTGGGCAGTGGTGTGACAGGCATTGGGATGTGGGAGGCATGGCTGCAGTGGTCCAAAGGTAAGTGGGTAAGACATTCCCCCCAAAATAAGACCTGGTGCTTATTTTGAGGTCAAAAATAAAATAAGACTAGGTCTTCACAGAATCATCACAGCTAATGCATGTAATTGTGCAAAAATGTTCTTTGCCACAGTTAATTCATAGGAATCCAGACATAACTGAAGATCAAGGAGGACTCTCACATGCTTACCTGATTTTTCAGGGGAGCCTCAGAGGCCTGATGCACAATCCTCTGAATCCTTTTCTGGCCAAAAACTTTCTGGGTTGCTGGAATGTAATTTCAGTTTGTTCACATTCATCTGCTCTTTGTTGAATTTTCAAGGGTATCAAACCTTTCAGTTGAATTACATCATTATTTTCCTAGCCCCTGCAGGTATTCCTTTGAAATTTTGCAGGTGTTTTGCATAGAGGCATACAACTTGTGTAGGTTATTTTTAGTAACTTATTAAGGAAATTACAGGAGAACTCAGCCCACTTTAGAAATGTAACACGGCTAGACTTGTAAAGAACTGTTTTACTCTTACGCCGATGGGAGAGTCAAGTAACTATTGGCCTTTGCATTTAAAATTCCAATTCAGATTCTTTTTACCACTTTAATAGCTAGAATTTATTTATTTATTTATTTAATTGGATTTATATGCCACCACATCTCCGGGGGGACTTGGGGCGGCTTACACTAAAATATATATATACAAATAAATACAAAATTTATCAAATTTACTCTAATCCAATTATTATAAAATCAAATTAAAATACCCTTGAATTAAAATCCCCAACCCTGCTCAATCCAGGCCAGCCTGTACAAACAGCCAAGTCTTGAGATCATGGCGGAAGGAGCGCAGGTCCAAGGCCAAACGCAGCTCCAGGAGTAGCTGGTTCCAAAGGGTGGGCGCCCCCACAGAGAAGGCCCTCCCCCGGGGGGACCACCAACCGACATTGTCTGGCCGACGGCACCCCCAGGAGGGCCTGCCTGTGGGAGCGTACTGGGTGATCAGACCTCGATGCTGGTAGGAGGCGCTCCTGCAAGTACCCCAGACCCAAGCCATGCAGGACTTTATAGGTTAATACCAGCACCTTGAATCTTACACAGAGGGCAACTGGCAACCAATGAAGATTGCGCAGGGGGGGTGTCACATGGGAGAATCAGGCCGCTCCCATCACTGCCTGCGCGGCCGCATTTTGTACCAGTTGAAGCCTCTGTATAGTCCGCAAGGGCAGCCCCAGGTAGAGAGCATTGCAGTAGTCAAGATGGGAGGCAACGAGCGCATGAGTGACCCTGCGTAGGGAATCTCGATCCAAGTAGGGGTGCAGCTGGCACACCAGGTGAACCTGGGCAAAAGCCCCCCTGGCGATGGCTCCCACCTGCCCCTCCATACTGAGCCATACGTCCAGGAGGACACCTAAGTTGCGCGCCCTATCCACGGGGGGCAACACCTCTCCCCCCATGACCAAAGATGGAATTTCTTGAATCCGAGATGCTGGTACGCACAACCACTAAGCCTTGTCTGGGTTGAGCCGGAGCCTGTTCCTCTGCATCCAGATCCACACCGCCTCCAGGCACTGGGAGAGCACAGGGAGGGCATCACTCAGGTGGTCCGGGGTGGAGATGTAAAGCTGGGTATCATCAGCATATTGATGATACCTCACCCTGAAACCACGGATGATCTCACCCAGCGGCTTCATGTAGATGTTGAACAGGAGGGGAGAAAGCACTGACCCATGAGGAACCCCACAAGTGAGGGGCCTCGGAGTCGATCTCTGCCCCCCTGTCAATACCAACTGCGTGCATCCCAAGAGGAAGGAAGAGAACCACTGTAAAACAGTGCCTCTCACTCCCAGCTCCCGAAGACGCCACAATAAGATACCATGGTCGATGGTATCGAAAGCTGCTGAGAGGTCTAATAGTACTAGGACAGAGGAATATCCCCTGTCCCGACCCCTCCAGAGATCTCAAGAATGATGCTTGAGAGACATCAAAAGCTCTATTCAGAAAGTAATATACAGAACCAATATTTGTATTAGTACTGTATTAATACCGAGCAATATTAATGTGAATACCAGTTCGGTGTAATGGTTTAAGGCACCAGATTAGATGCCAAGAGACTGTGAGTTGTAGCCCTGCCTTAAGCACAAAACCTGTAACTTTGACCCAGTAATTCTATCTCCGCCTTAGGAAGCAGGCAATGGCAAACAACTTCTGAAAATCTTGCCAAGAGAACTGCATGGACTTGTCCAGACAGTCATTAGGCATCAAGCCTGACAGATAATAAAATAATAAAAATCATGCAACAAATAGTAGAATAACAGCATAGATCTACATAGCTGCACAGTAGTGTTTGCTTCAGTGATAATACATGGAGCATGTTATAGAAAAAGTCACATATGAAGGTCAAAATTATAGCCCAAATCTGTTTGTTCTGAGTAAACAACAGATGCCTGTGGAATTTCAGTTGGAAAGATGTATTGGTGAAGGCAAGAAATTACTAACAGTGGCAGTAAAAGAACATTAGCTGGGCACAGAAATATGTCTCATTTTCCTTCAAAGCATATGGGATATTACGTGCCAAAATACATCATAATATCCACAGAACTGGATTAATGAAAACATTAACCAAGTACTAAGTATGAGAAATAAAAAAAATCTAAGTTTCACCTAAATTAGTACATTGCAAGAACTTTAAGAAAATGTAAATGGCATACAAGACATTTGAAGTTTTCTTCTTGAACATTTATTGAATCCGATTCCTTTATTTATAAAGTAGTTCATGTGTAAAACTTTTAAATGAAATCTCAGTGACTTCACCTTGAAATTTGCTGCTACGTGTGAATGTATATTGGGAAGTATTTATTATTTATTGCTAGAGTAATAAACCAAATACTTGGGCAAAATGTTTATTGCATAATACATGATTATGCATAAAAAGTATGTTTTCCATTGGTTGGAGAAGCTCTGTGACTTTCAGCAAACTGTCATATAGTAGACCTTCACACAAGAGCTGTGCAATCAGGGTTTTGAAATAGAAGAATTAAGTGTGTCCCACTGAAAAACAGGTACCGTATATAAAGAAGTACACCATGCTTTGAATCTTTAATACTGTTCTTTTGATCTAGTGCATCTGTGAACCAAAACTGGGTTAACAGTTAGAAGACACATTTATTTATGGCAGCTCTGTCCCCACAAGAATCAAACTGATGCATTGAGCCCTTTATTAAGCCATTTGTTTATACAATTCTGTGGGCCTTAACAGGTTATCAAACTACAGTTCCCAGCAACTCCAGCCAGAATTAATAGTGATGAGAAAACATTGTTCAAAATTGTAGAAAAGGGCCTACTGACTCAGCTTTTTAAATACATTTGGTTGGATGTAGGAATTAGATTGAATTTAGGTCTGATGTAAGAACTTTTTTTGTTTGTGTATGATGAACAAAAAACCCTTGGCAACACTGAACCTGGATGTGAGCAATCTGTGGGACAAAAGTCAATGTTCACTTCATCCTTGATGCTGATATAATATCAGAGACCCTTACACATGGCTATTATCAATATTTTCTCCCTGGCTGCCTGGGAGACAAGCAAACCAATGGATTCAACCAGGCTGAAAAACTGCCCATTTAATAACTACTCACTGAAATGGTGGGCAAATTAAGATGGTTTTGGGACTATTTACTTAAACCAACTATTTTATTCATTCATATTCTATGGTCACCCATTCACCAAGTGAGTGTCCATCTTGGATGGACAACTAGAAAAGAACCACAGAAGGCTATTTTCATATATGATCACTGCTGCAAGATTACTATATGCACAAAAATGGAAAAACTCTGATATACCCTCAGTATAGGAATGGTTGGTGAAGATGATGAAACTGGCAGAAATGGCAAAATTAACTTGTTTGCTCAAAGAAATAAAGATCAATTATTATGTTCATTAGTGACTGGAAATCCCTTATGGACTTTTTGTTGAAAATTTTTTTTTGACTTATGGGTTTGATGACAAAAGGTAGCTTATAAAAGAAGGAAATTATGAGGTAACTTTAAAGAGGGTAAAATATACATGCATTTATAGCCACTCTCAAAAAAATTAGAAGCCACTTTTCTTTCTTATTCATTCTTTTATTTATTTTTGCTTCTTTTTTCATATTTGTATTGTATTTATCTCATTTAAAATTTCAATAAATTTACATTAAAAACAAACAAAACAGAAACAAAGTGATTGCCCTCCAGAGCAATTTGCCTAAGCTTCTAGATCTTGGTGGAGGATTTTCCACACTGTCTGCTCTGCTGTGTAAATTTTCCCTTATTCCTTACTAACTGTCCTTGCTACCTCTACTAGGATCAGCACATGCTGCCTTATCAAGTGCAAAAGCAAACATAGGGTAACATCACACTCTACTTGTTTGCCGATTCACAACACAGCTTGCAAAATTAGGACTCACTAACTGTATGAAATGGTCTTTCATAGACATGATCTTTATTACCATTACTACCATCACCAGAAGTATGGAGGCCACTGGAGGTGGCACCTTCTAGTTGCCTCCTCTGGAGGAACTGGTAGGGCTGCAAGAGCAATTAAGTGTGAGGCACTTTGGCAGCTGCTGAAATAGGAAAGTGAGTCCCTCCCAGGCAAGATTCTCAACGATTTCACTTTAGCAAGTTTGAGTTGAAAGAGACTGAGTTAGTAGGACTCCAGCAACTGAATTATTTTCCTTTTGAAGTCAATTATTCCTAGGGTCAGAGACTTTCTCATTTTCTTTCTAACAATCTTCTTATAATCAAGTGAGGAGATAGGTCTCTTCATTTATAATAGGGAAGGTTATACCCAAACTGGCTGTTCACACAACAATCCGCAGAACTTCGATCAGTCTGGGAACTGGCTCATTCACCTATTGCTAGTAACTCTCCCACTTCCAAGAAGTCCGACTCACCTCATCTAAAGGAGGAGTCATTCCTTCCTTCCCTATCTCCCTCCCTCTCTTCCTCTGCCATCACTGGTGCCGTCTCTGCCTGTTTTCTACAAAGCAAGTCGTTTTAGACTTTTAGGCTGAATTCCATTACCAGCAGCTTCCAGCAAACATGGGTTGTCTGAGTTTTAGAGAAGAGAGGATTCAGTTATCTCAGCTGAGGTAAAAATAATAAAAATACAAAATGCACACTTTATTAGCAGTGGAAATGCTTGTAAACCCTAGGTTTATTGTCTCATGAAGGTAGTCATTGCATGCATATTATATGCATGCATTATATGTACATAACCAACTGTAGCTTATTCAGGAAACCATGGGTACATAAACCATAGTTTAGCATGATGTGAAGTTAGGAGACTTCTACTAACATATGTAGTGAAACATCTTTTTTTAGTCCTTACAAACTTTATATTCTAGTCACCAAACTGGAGAAAATAGGATTAAAAATCTAATGTAAGAGGCATTTCACCTTTTTTGCTGTCACCTTGTTTGCCCTTAGGCAGCTCAAGTGCCTAATCACTTATGAAGTTTCATGAAATTATTAATTCGTTTTGTTTGCTTTGGAGAGAATCCTGTTTTCAGCTTCGACAACCAGGGTATTTTCCAAAGCATCCACATTGCGCTCAAATTTTTGACAAAAACCTGATGCAATTTACAAGACTTCATATTTTGTAGCCTCAAGTACATTTGCCATTTGAAGAAATTCTAAATATGGAGTTTTAGAAGTTTGCAACAGAATTGCCTGATTTATTGATGCAATGGTTAGCAGATCTCCTTTTTAGCTGATTCCTTGCCCCGGGGAGCAATTGGGATCTGAGCTCTTACTTGTTCCTCTGGAATTATTAAAGAAAGGACATGGAAGCTGGATGCACTCATATTAGGCATAGGCAGGCTGATACTTATCAAACTGTCTTTTGCAATTCTAGTTCCACAAGGGCAGTAGGATCAATTTGCCTGTTCATTGACTTGTGAAAGTTTCCTCACCTGCAGCTTATACTCTGAGGACTGCTTGTTTTCTTTTTGATACTGCTGTAAACTCACAGGACAATAACTATCGGCTCCTGGTAAGCTGGCTTCTCCAAACCAGATTAGATTGCAGCTGTGCTCTATAGCAGGGGCCTCCAAACTTGGCAACTTTAAGACTTGTAGACTTCAACTCCCAGAATTCCTCAGCCAGCCAAGTTTTCTGGACAGTTTAAAATGAAACAGACTAAAGTATACAGTTTGAATAAAAACACAGACAGCAAACTCTTTTATGAGTTTAAATATATTTTATTAATTTAGGTATTACTTTCTCAGTAAGCTTAATATTTACTTTCCATTGACAATCCCATTGTTACATATCAATTATCCTGTTTAAATTTTACATCTTATTTTAAAATTTAAAATTTGCATTTATTTGAATTCATACATGTGTCTATCTATCTATCCATCCATCCATCCATCCATCTATCTATCTATCTATCTATCTATCTATCTATCTATCTATCTATCATCTTAGATGTTCTAAGTTTTATATGCAGTTCAGGTTTCCTCAAATCTGTAAATATTCCATCTTTTTTGTAGTATCTATTTGAACTGTTTTATTACATTTTATTTATTATGTATATCCCTCCTTTACTACCTCTACAAATAACTCAAAGTAGTGAACATATCCAACACACTTTGCTCCTTCTATTTTCTCCACAACTACCATGTGAGATAGGTTAGGCTAAGAGAGAATGGCTGGCCCAAAGTCATCCAGCTGGCTGACCATTCAAAGGAGACAGTCTTGAAAAATTTATTTTTTAAAAGAGAAATATATACCTTGCAATCTGTTTGAATTATTAACTCTGAAGATGTTTTTTTTAAAAATCATTTTGGGGAAAGTAAATATTTAATATTGAAGCAAGAGAGGTTAGACCTGGACTTATTCTTATTTTACATTGTTCCAAACTTTTAACGAACGAATTTATAATCAAATGATGTTGTTATGCTCAACATTTCTATTGTATCCCAACAGAGATACTTGTGCAGGCTTTCTGGAAAACCTGTTCCTTCCCATAGAAGTAATTCAACCATATGGTGATATAATTCAGTCTGTGATCCAGATCAAGCAACTTGTCAAATCTAATCTAATCAAGTCAAGTCATATCAAATCAAATTGTTACTACAGTCATAAAGATAAAGGTTCCCTCGCACATATGTGCTAGTCGTTCCCAACTCTAGGGGGCGGTGCTCACCTCCGTTTCTAACCCAAAAAGCCAGCTCTGTCTAAAGACGTCTCCATGACCACTAAACACCGAAGGCGCATGGAATGCTGTTACCTTCCCATCAAAGGTGGTCCCTATTTTTCTACTTGCATTTTTACATGCTTTCGAACTGCTAGGTTGGCAGAAGCTGGGACAAGTAACAGGAGCTCACTATGCGGTGCTAGGGATTCAAACCGCTGAATTGCCATTCTTTCTGATCAACAAGCTCAGTGTCTTAGCCACTGAGCCACCGCATCCCCTTCATTGCTGTCATAAACCAGCACAAAACAATTAGTTAGCTGGTACAAGGTAATGTAGACTTTACTCCTTTTTTTGCGTGTGAAATAATCCTGAGTTTGATGTGCAGTCTTTTAAGTAACCCGCCCAAATTTATTTTTTGTTTTTTTCTCATTGTCTTATTTTTTTCAGATCAGTTCATCCTGAATGCCTTTTTAAAAAACTGAATGCATTTTCATATACATGTTTCTTAATACTGTATATGCATATTTATATGAAATTCCCCTCAGTTTATACATATATGCCTATTTGTATACAGTTCCTCTTAATTATTCTGTTATCTTCACTCACATAGTTACTGTATTTTGGGATGCATTCTCTTTCGTATTCAAAGTGCACTTTCAATTTGAGTACTGTATCACATTGTACAATTAGAAGTGGTCTGGCTTTGGGAAGTGAACAGTGAATCAGTTCACAATAAACTCCAAGCAAGCAAAATTATTTCTGGTTCCTAGCATAGAAGCATGTGGAATCTCTCCACAAAAATAGATCTCCTCAACCAATGAAATTAATATAAATAAAATATTGGGGCCATACACTGTGGTTTCCTAAATATATACCCTGGAAAGTCAGTGAAATTATTGTGGTCTTACTCGTAAAGCTATTATATATCAGTTGTGGCTTAATATGAAGTTAAGCATCATTTTATGAACCAAAGCATGAATGCAAGAATTTTATAACAATGACATAGTAGTACCAGCCAAAATAGCAAAATAGAGGAAAATGCCTCGTAACTAGAGCACAAAAGACTCTGGAAGTTGGCATGTATTGCCTATATACAGAAAAGAAAGGAAGGAACAGAAATACTAAGGAAAAGTGCTGCTTGTGATCTATCCTCTTCACGATCAATTTTTCTTTAAAAAATGTTATTCAATTTAGATTATGACAGAACGGGGCATAGCTATTTGATCTTCTTCTGCTCTAGAGCATCTCAGTGGGTTTATAAATAATGCATATTCACATAATTGGGTAATTTCTTCTGAAACCTTAGAAACAATTTTTTTTAAAAAAGCTGCCAAGCTTTTATACCCAACAACCCATAACCACTGAGTCCAAAATGTAAAACCCTGAAGAAAATACTGCTGATTTAACTTGCCAGAAATAGCGTATGCATTCTACAACTGGGCTGTTGATTATCTTTATTAAATGTTGCTTTCCAGTTAAGATCAGGAGTCTGACACTTTAAAGCCCATCATGGGACAATGGCTGTTACTGCACAACAATGTATCCTAATTTCAGGAATTCCAGAACAAACGCGGTGCAATGCCAGCATCTGAAACATTATCCATTCACATTTCAACACAAAGCACACTCACAAAGCATCTGTTGGACTTGACATATAGGAGCTCTTGTATGGAAATGAAGTGCATCACTTCTAAGCAGGCAACTTTGTCATCGTCGAATACACCCACATTTTTATGTCTCTTTATCATTTGCTGTGTCTGTGGCTACCTTTTCAGTCAAGTTTCTTTAGCCTTGACAAATGATTGAACTTCATGCATTTTAAAGTGCTCTCTCTCTCTCTCTCTCTCTCTCTCTCCCCTCTCCCCTCTCCCCTCTCCCCTCCTCTCTCCTCTCTCTCCCTCACACTCTCTCTGTCCCTCCTTCCCTCCCTTCATCAAACCTTCAATTTCATCTTCTTTCAGTTCCGGTTCTCACTGCGATAACCATTAAATTTATTACATTATTTTTCCTTCTTTCAAAATTCTTGTCGACAATCCAGAGGCAATTATCAATTTGATTGGGTTGTGGAGGGAGACAGAAGCACTTATTTCCCAAAACACGCAGTAAACTGAATAACATCTCCAAGTGACCTTGAGGAAAGGGTAGGGAAATAAGGTAGAGGGTCTTTCACAGAAAAACAAGCCCAATATGTGTAGATTCTTGAGATTCGTCTTCTCTTCTAATTATTTCACAGAGAAGGAAAATAAAATGCATTGATTATGAAAGCACCCCTAACAGCAGAAGAAAGTCCAGAAAAGTCATTGCTATATGCTTGATATTCCTCTGAATACGTCACTGCTGGTTGAAAGGAAGTGGGCAGGAGAGAAGTGGTGGCATTTAATTGTATACTGCCTTACATAATAAGGAAACAAAATATTCCTGCTTATGACTACGGGCAAGGCTGAGAGATTTACCAAGAGTTATTCTGCAGGAAGAGAGGTCAGTTTTTTCAAGGTTAAGTACTGCACTTCACTTTTGAGTGATCTCCCATGAGGCTTGCACTTCAAAAAGGAAGGGACAGAATTAAATTTCATTTCATTTCATTGACATTTCAATTTAATGAAAATTACATACCACTATTACCATAACATATTTAAAATAACAACAAACAACAACAGTAAATTGCTAAAAGGTAGAAGATTTAATAATAAAAATGCTTGAAGGTTGTTAAAGTCATTTGGTACCAGTTCATATGTAAGCAGTATTCATGGTTGTCCTTCTAAATATAATAGGTCAATGCTTACCTCTTTGCTAGAAGCCTTGCAGCCAACAGTTTTCGTTTGTGTAAACATATTCCTAGATAGCTTTTGACTTAATTTACATCACAACAGGTTTCTCAGCACAAATTAATTTACACTGACAAAATGTAGCTGTGCCACATCCTTTCTACCTGCAACTCATCCCCAATGCACTGGCAGTCAAGCCTTGCACCAGGTCTTCACCATCTGGAGACTGAAGATGTACTTAGCATGGTGTTTTCTAGATGCGCATAGTGTCCGGAACCCCACAGAAAATCTCTTCAGGCAATTACTGCTCAGCACAAACTGGGAATGCCAGTTTGGGAACTGCTTATTTTCTTTCTTTTCCATTTGCTGGTCTCAGGGTTCAGTGGCTTCCCTGAGATTCTTGTGTTTCCAGAAATAAGAGCCCTTTCTCCCAATTAAACGCATAACACAGTCTGGTATTTTCCCCATGTATTTGTGTGCATTTGTCCAGCTGCTTCCATAAGCATTCCTTCTGATGGCTTGCTAAAAGGCAGATGGTAGGGAATGATCCTCTTACCTGATTAATTACTGTGGCTGAACAACACATTTGAAAGAAATGCTTTACAAAACAATTAGCTTCTCAAAGCATTAAAACAGCCACCCTTTTGAGCAGACTCAAGCAGCCGCTTCTAAAGTTGTCACCAGTTGTCTGCACATGTATATACAACTGGGGGAAGCTTCAAATGTACCACATAAACCTTCCAGAGGAAACATCTTTTAATATTTTGAGGAAGAGTATTTGGTCCATGCAAATACACTTTGCAAACCTTATCTTTCAAATGGTTTGCATAATCCTACTAATTACAAAAAAGCCTCAAAAATATTCCTTTCACCAGGTGTCAAATCAGCAAGTTGTATGAAATATATTAAAACAAATGAAGAGCTATGGGCAGTGAACAAATCTCCAGACAATCACTAGATATTAGGAAAAAGATAAAACTCTGGCTCTTTGCTGCCCTGTAGTGGTTGTGTAGACTTTGCAGCCCAGATCAGATAGCCTTGATTGTCACAGATGTTGTGCATTTAGGGATATCATCTGCAGGCTGACTGGCATCTCGGTTACTTAACTTTCGAAGCTACAGTTCTGCCTTCTTCCAGGGAGAGTCAGAAAGTGGGATTTAGGTTAAGAAAAAGAACTAGAATTTTCCTTCCCCCTCCCACTCTCTGACATGGCTGTAAATCCTGAGTGACTGAACAAGCAGGTTCCCCAACTGCCCAAAAGCCTAGGAGAACTGGAAGCAGAAGGATGAAGCTGACAAGGAAAATATAAGCTACTTTGCTCACTTCAAGAGCAAGTAATTGATAGTCATAAACAGTAAAGGGAGAAATACAACATAGAAATACAATAAACAACATTCTTAAGCATATATTTCTGTCTTCCAACGGAAACAGAAATTATGATAAGCAGTTTAAGGAATGAATGCAAAACAGTACTTCTACAAACTATCATCTGACCTATACAACCATAGAGACCAGTACTCTCTTGAAATTAGAAGCACACCTCTTCGTAAGAAATCACAACCAAGGAATAAAATGCTGTTGTCTCGTTTGGTGCATATATATTTTGCTTTCAGTGAGTTGTAAGATCTAGTAAGACATTTCTATATGAGGATTCTGCATTAGTTTCAAAGCAGCTCTGTTCCTTTGTAATCTCAGAAGATCCACAGAATGATCTTTGGCTTTGCTGTAGTTTATCTAAAACCACACTCAAAATAATCTTGTCTTTAAAAGATTCTAGTACCATGTTGCTGTGGATGGTCTTGTTTCCTCCTCTGTAGGAATTTGACATAGGAATCACTCAGATTTCTTTTTGCATATTGTTAAGTTTGCATGAAGAGACAGACGTGGAGTGCTTCAAGCTCTTAGTTTATTAGTGACTACAGCTCAGAACGGACCCAATTTGGCTGGGCTAATTTGCCTAATCCGTCGCTGAAGACCTCTGGAAACTCAGACTTCAAGGCCTCTTCCCACTCAGTGTTGCTCACGTGATTGATGCCAGTCACCTCGATGCCCAATGGGTTGAACCACTCAAGGCCCAGCAGACTTGGGCGGTCCTTGTTCACGATGGTCAGTGGTAGGTGTTTGGTGTGGCCCTTGAATTTCACATTGAATTCTCTTGTTCCAACTACTGGAATCTTGTTCCCTTGGTAGTCTTTAAGTGTCAATGCTTGCTTCTTGAAGTGCTTCTTCTGGATGTTGGGAAGAAGTCTGTGAATAGTGTCCCATGACACCATAGATAGGTATGAGCCTGAGTCCACTTCCATTTGGCAAGGCCTTCCTTCAATAAGTATGCACTTTGACATGCACTTTTCTGCTTCTTAAAGGTGATGAATGACCAATAGTTACTGTTTGATGAGTTTCATTCTTCCCATTTGCTTCTGTGCTGCGCCCCATTTTCTCACTGAGATTGTTGGGCCTGAATTCTTTGTCTTTGCTTGTAGCAAACTTTCTTCTGTTGGGTGGAGTTCTGGATGATTTGCAGACTCTTGCTAGGTGTCCTCTTTTATCACAACGGAGGCAAATGGTGTCTAAAAACTTGCATTCAGTGCGGGGGTGGCTTCTCCCACAACCTCTGCAGTAGAAATCTTGCCTCTTTCTTCCTAGGTCTTTCTTTTTCCACTCCATTCTGAGTCTGTAAATTCCTTCCTCCACCTCACTACAGTCTGACTCAGAATCTATTTGCTCACAATGAGTTGTTGTGGACTTTTCCACATCAGGATGGTTTGTGGCCTTGTTGATTTTCTTCATGGCTGCTGCTGAGGACTTGGTAGCTTCTGCTGAAGAGGCCTCTTCTATTGCTTCTTTCAGCGTGATCTTAGGTTTCAGTAATAACTTGCTCTGTAGCACCTTGTCTTTAAGGCCCAGAACAAATCGATCGCACATGGCCTCTTCTAAATTGTTAAATTCGCGTGCACCCCCAATGTCTCTTAAACTTGCCATGAAGTCATTTACGTTTTCTCTTCCCCCTTGATCACGACAGTAAAACTCGTGTCTCTTAATGAGGCACGATACTTGTGGCGCATAATGGGCTCTTAACAGTTTTTCTAAGTCAGGCCAGTCCATTACCTTCACGTCTGCACCTCCCGCCAATGCCTTCGCCATCTTGAAAACTGCCAGACCGAGGCGTGAGAAAGACCGCCCTCTTCCGCTTCTCGAAATGTCGGCAAGATCGCTTCCTCCAGATACATTTGGAAATGATCTGCATACGACTCCCAGTCTTCTGCCGTCGGATCGAATGGGGCTGGGGGGGTGTTCAGTGCAGCCATCTCGCTCTCCTTCTGTTCCGCATTGCCGTCTTCTTCAAGGGAATCCCACCTTCATCGCCAGTGTTAAGTTTGCATGAAGAGACAGACGCGGAGTGCTTCAAGCTCTTTGTTTATTAGTGACTACAGCTCAGAACGGACCCAACTTGGCTGGGCTGCGGCTGCTACTTATAGCCAGCAGCCGCAGTTGCCAGCCAATCAGAGCGCAGGGTTTTCCCGCACTTTTTAAATCAATCATTTCTAACATTTTACAAGAACAGTTCAAACTAAACCAATGACTTCAAACCTACATACATAACACATATGACCATAGACGATAGAAAGTAAAGACATGGATGCTGAGAGGGCAAGCAATCTATTTTATTTCCCTTTTACAATTTTATTATATTTCCCTTTCCCCCTTTTACATGATTCCTGCTTCTCCTCAATAATCTGAGGAAAACTGTAATTCTTTGTTCTGGCTGTCCTAAAGTCAATGGAAGAGAAGGCAGTCACAGATTTTCTTCAAACTGGTTTTGAAGGATTGGGAGATAAAGTCATGGTCAAGCAGTGTGTTCCTTCTCCCTCTCTGTTCAGGTATTATTTCTGTTTTTTAAATCTTTGCAAGTAGCTTCCATTTTGAAGTTGCCACTCTCTTAAAAACAGAGCCAAAGCAGCAGGACTGTAAGCTGGGTAGATAAACTCACCACCCGACCCTCTAAGTCTTTTCCTCTGATATTCACTATATACTAAAACCACTTCTTGGAATCAACAGTGAATTAGACTTCTATCATGATTCAATAACTATGATTCAAAGGGGAAAAAATATACAAAACCAAACTTCCATGGGAGAAGAAAAAACCCCTGATTTTTTCCTCTGAAGTCTGAACTATCACTGTGAAACACAAGTCCAAACTCACCAAAGCGTATAATGTACGATGTATTTGCACATCCAGTCTTCCTTGACCTGTCATAAAGAAATATTCGGCAGAACAGCTGCAGTAGAAATTACAAAACAGAACCAGAATACTCCATGTTTGTGAGACAAGGACTCTATTTAGATCAAAGGCTCAGATAAAGCATTGCATTTCAAACAGCTTTTTATGCACACACACACACATTTTGCATGCATATACATATATATCTAGCAACAAAAAATGCATATAATTTGGGACTTCATTTCCTAAGAATAGAGGAGGGATGTTGCTGGGTCCTTCTTAAGGGCACAGGCTGCCTGTCTGACCGGGCTTTGCCAAAGAGGGCAATACGTAATGTAGAGCATAATGTAAGAGTGTAATGTTAGCAAGAACAGAAAAAGTATCAGAGATTAGTGATCTGCAGAAATCTAACTGGTTCTTTTCTTGTACTATGACTTTGAATTAATTTGGCAATATTCAAATTCAACAAATAAATAATTACACTAAGCCTTATTTCATCAAAGAAATGTTTCTCTTAGACTTGTCTTTAAAATATATAATAGAACTATTTCAAGCGAAGGGAAGCCCAAGAACTGTTAGTAAAGTGGATATTTTTTGTTCTTTTAAGGTTCCCCCCCCACAGTTCATACAAGAAAAGCTTTTCCTTTTCCTCAGAAAAGTCAGCCTTAAATTTTGATTGCTAGCATGTAAAGGTTTTGCTGAACTCATCTTATTTTCATTCTACTTATACAAGTTGATTTAAATGAGTTTTGTTAAACAGTTATTCCAGTACAATTTATGCTTTCTTCACTTTGTAAGCAAAGGAAGAACAAAATGAACTTAAAAGTCACTGGGCTCTTTACTGAATAAGCTTGATAATATAAATTGTTTGCCACTCAGATAGCATCAAAAGAAGATGCTTAGGTTTTTTAAATCAAGTTTACCCCAAACACTAAGACTCCAATTATCCTGGCCCTTTTCATTCCAGTTTTTCTTTAAGAGAAGAAGGTGCTGAAATCTGTCTTCCAATTTTTCAGTCTCTTTCTCTCTTTCTCTCTCTCTTTATCTCTCTCCCTCTCTTCCTCTTTCCAAGTGCTTAAGACTTTATGGTGAAATGTTTCTCAGCTAATTTTATAGTCATGAAGTAGTCAACAATAGTGTATGTATAGATACAGCTTAACAGAGTTGGAACTTGGAAGGGACCTTGTAGGTCATCTAGTTAAACCCACCACCCAAGCATACCTTAAACCATTTTTGACAGACGGCAGTCATGTCTCTTCTTGAAAACTGCAAGTGATGAAGCTCCCACAACTTCTGAAGGCAAGCTGTTCCATTGGTTGATTGTTCTCATTCTCAGAAAATTTCTCCTTATTTATATGTGTCCTTGTTTCTTTCAATATCAGCATTCTCCATTGCCCCCCAGCTGCCCACACTTCCTGATCTTAAAAGGTCCACTGGAGGAGTTACCTCACGATATCATCCTTTGGTTTTAATTAAGGATCAGGAAACCAGAGAGGTTGCAGATCATCAAAGAAACAATTCTATGGGCTGCACATTCACAACCTTGGGCCACTTTGTAATGAAGATGCTCTACATTCCATCTGTGAATAGTTCTGTTCTTCTCTGATTTTTCTTAATAATGTTTAATCTCATTTTTTTCTAAAAAAATGAATGAGTATGGCTGAAAAAATGAAGAACAACAATTCATATGCCTCTTCCGTTAAACCCTATTGCACAGACTTCGTGTTTTGAAACAACACTATAACGCTGATTTAATTGCAGACCTAAAAATAACTTGCCAGCTGTTGCTATTTCAAACAATTGTTTTCAGTCCATCCCCGGTGAATTAGTTGTGATGAGAAAGCACGTGTACTTTGCACTGGCAGAGGTACCAAAGCAAAAAGCAGAAGGACAAAAACATTTGTTACACTTCCTATTTGTATCCTTACTGTATGTTTCCTGAGAAAACATTTCAAATACGAGACTGAAGTGTTTAACACCTGCATCATTCGCCTTCCTGGTTAACCCCGACATTTTGAGGGTCTAAAGGTAAATTAATTCTTTTTTAAAACATATGGCATTTCAAAGAAGGTATAAACGTAAGGATTTTTTAAAAAAAAGAAAGTAGGAAAAGGGAGGAAATGGAAAAACAAAATTGGGAGTACAGACAATCAATGAAAGAAATACAAAAGAAAATAACTTTTGACCTTCTTTGGTACAGATACAAACAAAAAATACAATAACATTTTGAATGTTATAAACCATAACGTACAATTCTTTCGAGACCAATAAGCAGATCCAGTCATCAAATCCCAAAGTTAACATTTCATTTCTTGTGTTTCATGCCAAATGAGGAAGAGTAGTTTACAGATAGAGATGAAGCTAGACAAAGTCTTTTTCTCTAAAGAAGCAATCAGCTTGGCCACCTCCTCTAATTCCATTAATTTCCCCATCCACACAGATAAAGTAATCCTTATTGTGCACTTTTCCTCTTAATGTTACTTGCTCTTACTGGTATTTCAAGTCGAGAGAACCCTTCCATCATTTCCCACAGGCCTGTCTGAGCTGAATGAAAACAAATCCTCTCTTGTAGAATGGACAGCTTGCCAACTAGCCACAAGTTCCTTGGGATGTTATAGTGGTCCTTAGCTCTAATTCCTGTTTGTAAGAAAGTATGGAGATTGAGATGTGACTCCATGGAAAGGATGTCTTTTTAATGTCAGAATGTAGTTTTCTTTGGGAGGCCGCCTTGCACCCACCCACCCACCCACCTCCCACATGACAATATCGAGAAAGCACAGATGGGGCACCCCTTGGGTGAAAGGAAGGACATTTATCTCTCGTTCATGTACATACCCACAGCTTCACTGGCCATAAAAAGCAGATTTATGAAGGCCATCCTGCAGAATTGATCCAATTCAGTTATTGAATTTACAACCAGAGGAACTGAGCAGGCCATCAAAATACAAACTTCAAGAAGCCACTAGATATTCCCAATCTACCCAGCCACTCAATGGCAAGCCGTGGATCCGTGTCTTTAGAGATGATTACTGCTGTTTCCTATTTGAGGAGTGGTATCGTAGGGAGATGACCCTGATAAACAGTGTAATAAATCTCATATTATGGCTATCCTTTCTAGGCACAAGCATATGTGATAATTTCAGTAAATCAGCTTCCTTCCACATTTGCTGCGTTTCATCTTTTCCATGAGACTTTAGCCTCACCGGCCGGACTTTTAGGGCTGCTACCCCAAGGTTTGCCATCCTGTTGAAAGATTTTTATGCAAATATAACAGGGGTGACAAAAAAAGTGACAAGGATAATTTATCTCTTGGTTCACCCTGGCTGAAATAGCCTAATCCCTCTCAAGGATGTTTCGCAAGGGGAAAAAATGAGCTTCCTTTGGAAGGAAGAGAATCAGAGGAGCATTTAAATGCAGAAAGCATTTTCCCACTTACAGAGTTCTGAGAGATGGAGCAGCAGAGTCAGCCTTGCTGCAGAATTCACTGATGGGAGAATCTTCAACCTTGTATGCTAAGGGGAGAAAGGACAATAAGCAGATGAAAAGCTGGATGCTGCTGTATCCCCAACTTTCTATCCCCCCTCCAATTAATCATGGTCTGAGGATGGCCATGTATTCCCCCCTCCAATTAATCAGAACGACCAGTTTAACTGTTAGTTTAGATGGCTTTGAGATATCAGTAGTTGTATAAATATCACCTGGTTAGGATTGTCAGATTATCATGGATAACTAAAGTGCCCCTGTGCTGTTTCCCCCCCCCCCAATCACTAGAAATTGCAGAATTTGAAGAAAAACAACACCAATTTATTCCTGATTATGTGAGCAAAATCCATAAAGAGGAGACTTTGGTAAAGAATCTAGGGCCGTGATGGCGAACCTAATGCCCCACATGCTGGAAGTGGCACACAGAGCCACTTCTGCCAGCATGCGAGAGGTTGCCTGGAAGAGCCCCACTGCACATGTATGTGTGCCGCCCGCCCACCAGCTGATTGTCGGGTATGTGGCACACATGCATGGGGAGCAGGGTGCATGGGATGTCTCATGCACATGTACAGAGATGCACAGCATGCATAGAAGGGATAGTGTGTGCATGCGCAGAGTTATGTGGCGCATGCAGGGGGATCGCATGTGCATGAGCAGGGGGCGTGGCCCCCCCACACACACATTGCCTTCTGGTGTTGGTACGCAAGTGCACACACAAGCACGCATGTGCAATTTTTGGCACAGGAGCCCAAAAAGGTTAGCCACCACTGATCTAAGGCAAATCCACTTCAAGAAGTCCAGATATAAAACTGGTTCAAGAAAAGTGAGCCAAACTGTTATTCCAAAGGAAGAGCAGAAGCCCGAGAATTAAATATCTCCTGTTGAAAAACATACAGGTTGTCCTCAACTTACAACAATTCATTTAGTGACTGTTTGAAGTTACGACAGCACTGAAAAAAAGTGACTTACGATCACTGCAGCATCCCCATGGTCACCTGATCAACATTCAGATGCTTGACAACTGACTCATATTTATGACAGTTGTGGTGTCCCGGGGTCACGTAATCAATCACCTTTCGGGACCTTCTGACAAGCAAAGTCAATGGGAAAGCCAAATTCATTTAACAGCCACGTTACTAGCTTAACAAATGCAGTGATTCATTTAACAACGGTGGCAAGAAAGGTCATAAAATGGGGCAAAATTCATTTAACAGCTGTCTCACTTAGCAATAGAAATTGTGCTCATAAGTTGAGGACTACCTATAGTGTCACCAGAGCTCTGCCTATTTTTAAATATAAGGTGCAATGCACATAGAATACAAGTGGAAACTTGATCATACCACTGTAGTGATCATTTTGACTTTTTTTTTTAACCAAACTTGTTGAGCATCCCTAGAGGTCTGTTATATGTAATGATGATCTAGAAATCTTAACGAACCAGTGCTGCTCATTTGGGAAAGGGGTCCAGCTTGTGGCAAACACCTTCCCACTGAGTGAGGCTAATGAAAGAATGCCAATGCGTACATCTGAATCTTTTCTTAAAGCAGATCATGCCTATTCAAAGGAAAAAACAGGCCAAAGAGAGAAAACAAAGAAGTGTCAGATTCATGTCTAAAAGATGATGTCATTTTAATGTTCCATGAAACTGTTACAGTGAAATATGCACTTTGCACATTAAAATTGCACCTTGGGAGTATGAATGGGAAAGATTATAGAGTTCTGAAATTTGTTACATTTTATCTAATGTCAGTCAGGAGACAACATCTGAATTTCCAGGAAAAAGACAGAGGCAAGTATCACAATTCTGTTTCATCTAATTAAGAGGGCAAATTTGTAGCAAGTCAATTATAGAAGGAATAGCCGAGTTGTAAAATTGGAATGACTTTGAATATTCTGTTACTTTTCCTTATACAAATTAATTGCTTTAGATTATTAGGTCAAACAGTATTGAAGTCTTCTTGAGTCTTCTGTCTAATTTACAGTAAGATTTTAGAGTGAAGGAAAGAAGATTTGCACGCACTCAAAAGAGCTGCAGTATGAATTAATTAACTGCTCTCAGGGAAGCTTACAGATTGATATATAAACAAAGCATTCAAAAGATGCAATGATGAAACCAATAGAATTTCCTTGAGATGTTTGTTGTTTCAGGAGTGAGTGAGGCTTCTTCCTTTTTTTTTTTTTAATTACATTTATATGCCGCCCTTCTCCGAAGACTCAGGGCGGCTTACAATTTTTGGAGCACAATCTAATGCGCTCAGCAATAGCCTTCATTCCATTGTATATACCTGCTTATTACTAAGCGGCATTTTTACAAAGTCAGCTTATTGCCCCCAACAATCTTGGGTCCTCAGTTTACTCACCCCGAGAGGATGGAAGGCTGAGTCAACCTTGAGCCTGGTGGGATTCGAGCCTACAGTAATTGTAGACAGCTGGATCTTAAGAGCAGGCATTTAACAGCCTGAGCCACCAAGGACTCCTTGACTTGGCCTTAGGGCAAACAATCTTTAAATAGTTCCTGAGGTGAATAGGAAAGAGTTATTGATACTAACATGTCACCACTGCCGTGGTGATGCAGTGGTTAGAATACAGTATTGCAGGCTGACTCTGCCCACTGCCGGGAGTTGGATCCTGATTGGCTCAAAGTTGACTCAGCCTTCCATCCTTCTGAGGTGGGTAAAATGAGGACCCAGATTGTTGGGGGCAAGAGGCTGACTCTGGAAACTGCTTAGAGAGGGCTGTAAAGCATTATGAAGTGATATATAAACCTAAGTGCTACTGCTATTGCTGTAGAGTATCTTTCCCCAATCTGGTACCTATCATATGTATTTGGACTAAAATTTTCAGAATTCCCAAGTTATCAACAATACTACAACATGATATTTAAAACAGACTGAGAAAATTGAATAACAGCATTTACAGGTCACCATCCTCAGTTCTGCTGTATTTAGTGTCAGGATTCAGATAAGGAGGATGGGAGGCATATTGAGGACCCAAGATTGTTGGGGGCAATAAGCTGACTTTGTAAAAGTGCTGTTTGGTAATAAGCAGGCATATACAATGGAATAAAGGCTATTGCTGAGCACATTGGGTTGTGCTCCAAACATTGTAAGCCGCCCTGAGTCTCCGGAGAAGGGCAGCATATAAATATGAATAATAAAAAATAAAAATAAATATCAAAACATACCAAGAACCAAGGACTTCTGGGCTCTAGTAATTTTTGCAAAGCCAACAATAGACACTACTCTGCCCTGAACCCAGCAGACCTTGACCTAGATCAGAGTCCTGCACTACTTTGTCCTTAAGAATGCCATCATCTGAAAGTGGAAAGTCAGAAAACAGGGCTTTAGATTCTAAGTTGAAGAATGGTTGCAGGAACTGGGTATGGCTAGTCTGATGAAGAGAAGGACCAGGGGAGACATGAAAGCAGTGTTCCAATATCTGAGGGGCTACCACAGAGAGGAGGGGTTCAACCTGTTTTCCAAAGCACCTGAAGGCCAGACAAGGAATAATAGATGGAAACTGATCAGGGAGAGATTCAACCTGGAAATAAGGAGAAACTTTCTGAACAGTGAGAACAATCAACCAATGGAACAGCTTGCCCTCGGAAGTTGTGGGAGCGCCATCACTGGAGGCTTTCAAGAAGAGACTGGACTGCCATCTGTCAGAAATGGTGTAGGATCTCCTGCTTGGGTGAGGGATTAGACTAGATGACCTACAAGTTCCTTTCCAACTCTGTTAATCTGTTAATTATAAAGGAAGGTAGCAGTCAGGAAAGACCTACAGCTTTTATGATCCGAAAATAGCTTAACAATTACAATAAAATAAGAAGTTTATATAGTAAACACAGGGATTTCATATTTGTGTCCCTTTTATTTATTATTTATTTATTTATTAATGAGACTTGTATGCCGCCCCATCTCCGAAGACTCGGGGTGGCTCACAAATAAAACAAGGAAACAATAAATAATTAAAAAAGAATTAAACTAACAAGCCCCATTGAAATATAATTACATAAATACATAATAAAACCATGATAAAACCGCCCCCAAAGGGTCACAGCCCGGCTTGGTTAAATAACCAGGTCTTCAATTCACGGCGGAAGGCGCAGAGGTCAGGGGCCAGACGGAGCCCCGGGGGAAGCTGATTCCAGAGGTCGGGGGCCGCAATAGAATAGGCTTGTCGTCGGGGGACCGCCAACCGGCATTGGCCGGCCAACGGGACCCCAAGGAGTCCTTGCCTATGTGATCGCACAGGGCGGTTAACCTCCTTTCTCACCATTCCGAAGGCATTGCATCTTTCCTATCTTACTGTAACTTTATTTCCTATAGTTAGACTTCAGTTTTTAACCTTGAAACTTGATAATTCTCGATACATGTCAACATCTTTCTCTGCCAGAATACTAAGTTCTTCAGTTCAGCTCTCTTGTGATCAGTCTTCCTTGACTATTTTTGGTTATTGCTTTCTTGATTCTTTTATTGTTTTATAACTTAACACTTAAAATTTTTATTTTATTATTACTACCATCTATCACCACCCTTCCTCTTTTCCCAGATTCACTTTCTTTGCTTTTTACATGCTTTTTACATGTCTGGATCTAAGGATAGATGCTGTCAAGAGGACAGCAGCTGCTCATCTCCTGTTGATGTCATGCCATTCCTCTCTCTCAGATTAACTTACACTTAGGGACCTCTGTAGGGGCCTTCTCTGGTGAATGGGGCAGGCATTTTGGTTGGTCCATTCTTCTTGTCCAAATCTTGTACATTTCACTCAGCTACGTTCTGTCTCTTTCCTTTGACTAGCAGCCCTCACCATGCTTAATGGACTCTACATAACGAAGGCTATGGAAAAGATTACACTGCTCACCCCTCCCCGCATCTTCTGCCTCAAATCAGTTTTGCATACAACATCTGAGGCTTTTGGTCTGCTGAATTGCTGACAGCTTATCTACTCCCACCTTATCTCCCCACAACAATCTCACCTCATCATATCTCACCTCATCTCAGTCTTCTTTCTCTTTGGGATATCTTCTAAGACTTATTTTATATGGGCTCTGTGATTTCTGGTTGTCTTCTCTTTTTTTCCCTCCTCTTTTCCCTTTCCTTTTTTTCACTCCAGCCATCACCATCAACCCATTCTGGCTCAGGCTGTTAAATGCCTAGCACTTAAGTTCCAGCTGCCTGCAATTAGTGCAGGCTCGAATCCCACCAGGCTCAAGGTTGACTCAGCCTTCCATCCTCTCGGGGTAGGTAAATTGAGGACCCAAGATTGTTGGGGGCAATAAGCTGACCTTGTAAAAATGCCACTTAGTAATAAGCAGGCATATACAATGGAATGAAGGCTATTGCTGAGCACACTGGGTTGTATCCCAAAAATTGTAAGCTGCCCTGAGTCTCCGGAGAAGGGCGGCATATAAATGTAATTAAAAAAAAAAAAGAACAGCCCCTTCTTTAATTAAACCGCTCTCCTCCACTGGCAGTTCTCAAATGTCCCTATTCACTACTTTTCACACTATCTCCCTCTTCCTAAAAGGCACCTGTCTATGTGACATACAGTATATGCACCTCTGGCATCAGGCAGTTATAGGCACTAATTGCCTTGGTTACATGCAGACAGAGGTTGTCTTTTCACACTGAAAAACAGCTGAATCAGATGGAGCAACTCAGGACCCTCAGCTTAGAGAAACCAGGTTTGATCAAGACTATTGTACTGGGGCAGATTCAGAGACTTTGGGGATTTAAGGAATATGTGGGGCATGGCAGAGACATGGCCATGAAATATATCTATGGCTCAGTATGACAAAATCCTTACCAACAAGATATTCCCGGCATTTGATTTTGCCTGTTGCCTGGCATGCTTACTTTTGTGTTCTGAACTGCGAGTAAATTTACAAGAAAATTTACAACTAGGTTATAGCCACCATTCCTGAGGCCTAGACACTTAGGGAAATTTCACATCACCACCATTCCCATTTCCCAATGTGTCTCTGTGATGGGCAGAAAATGCCATCAGCCAATCTATGCTTCTTCCAGCCGACCAATCAGAACAATGAAGGCCTTTCAATCACCTCCAGCAACTGTCCGTTCTGAAGCAACAAAGTTACTCCATGAGCAAGGAAAACAAAACAAACTGCAAGTATCCCCTTTCCACCCAAATGGTGATTATTTGTAGGCTCATTTAAAACACACACCAAAAAAAATCAGAATGGTTGCTCTGTTTACATGGATTCCTTTATCTATGTGGAGTCCTCTGGCAGCTGATAATCCCATGCACATTCCCCATGCCATTTTGAAGGATTTATGTGGGGAAAAAAACTACAGAAAGCCCTCAAATTACAACCACTCGTTTAGTGACCATACAAAGTTACAATGACACTGAAAAAAGTGACTTACAACCAGTCCTCCCCCTCACAACTGATGCAGCATCCCCATAGCCATGAGATCAAAATTCAGGCCTTTGGCATCCAGCATGTATTTAGGATGGTGGCAGCCAGGGTGGGATTCTACTGGTTTGGACTGGTTGTATAGATCCAGTTGTTATGATTCTGCGCAGTTCAGAGAACCAGCAAATTGTGCCCCTGGCTGGCCCTGCCCCTCTCCACCCAATCAATCCTTATGATATTTTTTTTCCTCCCGACATCAGCTTTCCAACGATCAGCTGGGCTGGGATCCCCCTCGCTGTCTTACTGCTTCACCCGGGAGGCTCCCCTGAGGCCCAGGAGGAGTGGGGGGGTTGTTGCAAAAGAAGAAGAAGAAGAAGAAGAAGAAGAAGAAGAAGAAGAAGAAGAAGAAGAAGAAGAAGCAGCAGCAGCAGCAGCCCTGCCCACCCAGTCACATGGCCATGCCTACCTAGCCATTCCCATCTAGCCATGCCCAAAGAACCGGTAGTAAAAATATTTGCATCCCACCCCTGGTTGCAGCATCCCAGGGCCACACCATCATCATTGGTGACCTTCCCAGGCAGCTTTTGACAATCAAAGTCAATGGGAGAAGCCAGATTTCCTTAATGACTGCAAGATTCATTTAATTGCAATGATTCACTTAACCACCATGGCAAAAAGGTCATTGAATTGGGAGTGACTCACCTAACAACTGCCATGCTTAGCAACAGAAATTTGGGTCTCAATTGTGATCATACGTTGAGGACTACTTGTATAGCTGAAGCAAGCTCTAGAAGAGAGGCGAAAGGCATCCTTGCCACTTTTCAAATCCTGCTATTTGAAGAACAAATAAACTTGTGCCTTTATTAATGGTTGTTTTGAAGTTTATTGTCCTATTTGCAGTGAAAACTTTGATTTCAGCAAAGCTGAAATGAAAATGCAGCTTGTGTTGTCCCAACTGTAAGCTCCCTCTAGCACCATAATTGTGATGCTGCTGCAAAAGAACATCATGAGTGGTAAATTATTTAAAGTCAGTCTGCTGCCATTAGCAGAATTTGAATCCAAGTATCAAATATTGCCTCACGGAAGAATTATTTTCCAACTATCGTTAGAAAATGGGGCTCAAAAGTTAAACCGGGAAGTAGCATAATTGCCTAAACGGATAACCTGTGTCTCTGTAACTTCTATAATAATAAGTAAAAAGCACAGAAAATAGAATATTCCCTGTGGTTGCATCAGCCTGCCATGAGTAAAGACATGTGAACTCTACCAGGGGGAAGAAGGAAAAAAAGGTCTATCTAACATATCTAAATATGCAGATAACCTCTGGTTGGTCTAGCTTAAAAATTGCCAGTTTTCCTCTTTTGTTCAAACTCTAGAAAATTCCAAAAGCTAATCAGTATTATTTAGAATTCCAAATGCCACTCATTTGTTTAAAAAGTACGTTGCAGTCTGAATCTTTCTCCACTACTTTTCCACCCCCACATCTGCTTTCATTGACAATTCTGTTCAGAGGATCATAACTGGCAGCTGCCACTATAATTATTATTAATGAGCTTCGCAGAACAAAAACTAATGATCACCATGAAATATAGGGTGTAAGTAGTGATAACTTGTAGAATTACAGGATGGCTTAAAAAATGAGGGAGAAACCATGAAACGTGAAAAGCAAAGGAGGAGCAAAGTGAAAAACAAAGTGAATTCTGGTAGAATCTTGAATAAGCCAGTAGTGTCTAGGGCATGCTGCCAGTTTGCCAGCTATAAGTAGTAATTAAAATCCTGCACTGAATAGCTGGAAAGATAGTCCATCATTTCTAAGTTCCTTCCTGTGCCCCTCCCACTATGTCCCCATTTATTCCCCTTCTCTTCAATTGTGTCCAATTCTTACAGATTGCCTAGATAAATCCCAGCAATTTTCTTGGCCAAAAAATTCAGTTTTTTTCTCAGTGCTTGCTTCCCACAGCTGATAGAAGGTGAGTGGCCCAAGGTCATCCAACTTGCCTAAAGTGGGACTAGCATACATGGTATCCTGGCTTCTAGCCTGTTGTCTTAACCGCTACACCATACTGGGTCTCTAAAAGACAGTTATCAACTTTTATTGGTTGCCTGCAATAAAAAGTCATAACCTCAGGATATCTCCAAAGGTCTATTTGGAATAGCAGCATCAATTTGGATATTAATTATGGAAATGCCCTGAAAAGAAGAAGAATAGCCACAAAATGACTTGAAAACAAAATGCAACACAGAAAAACATTTTAAAATGAGTAAATCTTTTTCTACCTCATAATTATACCCTCAGTATTTATTTTGATCATCAGAGGATGTGCAGAAAGTACCTCTTTTTTCACCTCTGAAAGTACAATCCAGAGGCAGAATCTCTCTATATGGCAATATCATTTGTGGATACATCCCAAGGTACCCCATGAGGATGCACTGAGTTGATATTGGGATGACAAGCAGCGAAGACTAACATTAACATGACATGAAGAACAGTAGCCTCTTGAAGAGCTTTGGTTGCTGCTTCAGAGACAAAACCAAAGGTTACTCAGGTAGTCTGGTGGAGGAAAGACTCACAGTAATTGTGGTGGCTTCAACACAGGAATCTTATCAAAATGCCACTTTTCCATTTGGCTTGGGAAGAATTACCAGAGAAGAAGAGGGCAGAATTTTGCCTTGAGACCAAGGATATTCTCCTCAAGCTTCCCTAGGAGGCCATTGAAAAGAATACAGTGTCAGTCTTTCAGCAGGGTGTGCTTTCCAGCATGGTGAAAAAAAAATACAGGTAATATTCTCAGTACTAACCATGCTTCTTAGTAAGCTTCATAGTCAAAAGTTCAGAGTTTTCATTTATCCTTGGGACCAGACCATGCTGATTAAAAAAGGAAATCCTTGCCAAAAACATTGTGCAATTTTAAGGAACACTAGGGATATTGTCACAACAGAGTTTCTCAACCTAAGCAACTTGAAGCTTTGTGGATTTCAACTCCCCAAACTTGCCAGCCAGGATGTATTTCACTCCCCTACCCACTCCCTCAAACAAAATCCAAGGTTCAGTCCATCAGTAGGAAAGGGGTAGCTTCCTTCTTCCCATCCCACTTAGTGGAAGAATGGTTTCCCCTCTCTCACATTCAGGCCAGAAGATGAGAGCTGGCTGGGTAATTCTGGGAGTTGAAGCAGTTTAAAATTGCTGAAGTTGAGAAACACTGTTATCATTTAATGATAAGCAACCCAAGCATCTCCAGGTATACCTACTAATCTTTTCTTCACACATTGCAGATGACATTGTAAGCATGGACGAATCTGTCAGGAACAAGCCCAAAGATGACACAGTGAGAACCAACCAAATCCTATTCTTTATTTGCTTACACCTACCGATAATAAACAGAATCTTGCCAGACTAAAGCTATAACCTTCTACCTAATAAATATATCTTGAGATATACTCTTACTCCCTTTCCCATCACGTTTGGTCTGTGCAGTCTCTTAATTTGTCTTCTCTCTGGACTGTAAAAAACTGCAGTGGTCCTGCCAGGAATCCCTCCTTCTTCTCCAGGTGTACACTCCATCACATTCCCCCACTTTTACATCAATAAATTTCTATGACATTTATGAATCTTCTTCTTTTAGATTCATAAATGTCATGGAAATTTATGAATCCAAAAGAAGACTCTTCAATATACCTGGGTATAGGAGTAGAGATCTTGGGCAGGAGTGCTGGAAAACACCTGTGATTTGCTTTCACAATCATCCCAAAGCAGGGAAGATAAGCGGAAAGGTGGAAATTAAAGGCTTCCCTTCCCCAGTGACTCCCAATGGTGCTACAATAATAGTGGCATAGTCCTTTCCTGGTTAAGTATGGGGTTAGCTTGATTGATTGAAGCATGAACATGACAAAAATGAGACATTGAAACCTTCTATTTGCCTACTTGAGAGATTGAGAGTGGATCTATTCAAATCTTATGTTGCCCAAGTTTTCTTCTTCCATAAGCTGATTTGCCCTTTTTTTGACTCCGAGTCAGTGTTGACTCCACAAACAGGCTCTTCAGTTGCCTTTAGTCATGGACAAAGACACTGCCTGGAGCTGAATTGGAGAAGAGGAAGAGATTTAGAATAATCATTCCCTATGATTCCCCAGGGAATCTCTGTTAAAGTGAGAGTACTATAGTATAGGTTTAGTCTGGCAAGATTTTGTCTAGATGGTGTAAGCCAATAAACTACTGAACTTTGACTGGATTGTTCTGTCATTCTTGGGCCTGACACTATTTTACATAGTGAACCAAAATCTCCAAAATGATGACACCCTATTTTACAATATGCAGACTTTTCTATATTCTGTAAGTCAGAGCCACAGTCACAAGGAGAACACCTTTCACTTGACTTCAGCCTCTAGAATAGATCACAGTAAAAATTGTGTGGCTTGGCTTCTCTGAAAGAATGGAATTATAGCACACTCCAGGTCCGAAAATTCCTCAGAAGATTTGTGACTGCAGCAGTCATCATGATATAATCATGGCCTTCTTCAAACTGTTTGCTTTCTAGGCAATGTTAATTAGGAGAATGCAAAATATCCCACACTTTATAGTGATACCCAACTACTGGTATGTAGGCAGCGAGTAGTAAAATCCAACCACTCATCTGCCAGGAGTCTTTGGCAGTGGTCTAAATAGAGGCCATTCACCATTTCCCCAGCTACCTGGCAAGTATTACATATGAATGCCTCACTGAACCTTTCTTCCTCGCCAACTTCACAAGAATTGGAACATGTTATGTGGCAGCCAAACAAGATTGATATGATGAAATAATCATCTTCATCAAAATTCCAATGACACATTTTATTGCAGTTTGTACATAGCAGTTATTCTTTCCAAGGAGGTTAGACAATGAGAAACACGGCCTTGGATTGCTTTTGGGTGCTGGAGAGCACCTCCAGTGATGTAAAATGGTTTATAGATTCTTTTAAACTCCTCTTTGATACTGAAGTCACCATCATTGTAGGCTTTCATTTATCCAAAACATTCACGTCAAAGTCAAAAGCAGCCTCTGTCCTAGTGCTCCAGTTTATATAATTTGTTTAAATTATTTATTCCAATTTATATATTTGAGGGCCAGTTTGGTTTAGTGGGAAAGGCACCAGGCTAGAAATCTGGAGACTGTGAGTTCTAATCCCACCTGGAAGCCAGGCTGGGTGACTTTGGACTGGTCACTCTCTCTCTCAGCCCAACCCACCTCACAGCGTTATTGTCAGGGGTGGGATTCAAATTTTTAACAACCGGTTCTGTGGGCATGGCTTAGGTGGTGGGCATGGCTTGGTGGTCATGTGACTAGGTGGACATGGCTTGGTGGTCATGTTATTGGCTGGGCATGGCCAACTCAATATCACTCACATCGAGGCACGCATCTCCTCGCCTGGCCTCTCATGACTGTGGGGATGCTGCAACAGTTGTAAGTGTGAAAAATGGTCATAAGTCACTTTTTCCAGTGCCATTGTAACTTTGAATGGTCACTCCACACAAGCAAAGTACCAGCAAAGGAGGGAAAAATAACTCCAGAGAAGATCCTGAGACAGGAAGTCTAGTCCTGCCAAGAACGTAATAAGGGTTAACGGAGAAGCAGTTTCTGCAAGCAACACCAGAATGTTTCCTTCCTGCCTTCCTTACAGGATTAGGCCAGTAATTTCTTCTAACAACTGGTTCTCTGAACTGCTTAGAATGTTAACAACCGGTTCTAGCGAATATGTGCGAACTGGTAGAATCCCACCCCTGGTTATTGTGGGGAAAAACAGGAGGAGGAAGATGGGTTGGATATGTTTGTCATCTTGAGTTATTAGTAAAAATAATACAGGTAGGATACAAACATTTCAGTGGTGGCTAAAGGGGTGTCTTTGTCTGGGTTTCCAAGTACACTTTGCAAAAATATATGCCTTCAACTTTCAGAAAAGGCAAAAAAGGAAATTTTTCATTTCCCCTCTGATTTAAAAAAAATCACAAAAAATATAATTTTGCTAGAGGTGCTTTATTACAAAACTGATTTAAAAAATCAGGTTTCAAATATAGGTTTCCAATATAGCAAGTCTTAGCATTAACAGAGGTCAATTCAATTAAGTGGAGGTTTATATTAAACATTAACTTTAAGGTGGACAAGCATATCTGGTAGGATTGATCTTGTAACATCTGCACCACATGGGTGTTATTGTTTACTTTGATTATACCTCTGATTATAATTGCTGCTAACTTCCACTTATAACAGTGGTGCATTGGTAAATGTTTAACCAAGTATGAGCCAGCTCCAACACACCACTGCCTTGTAAAGCTACTTCTGAGTAGAACTTATTACTTTCAGTTCACTATTTGATGTGCTATGGGTGTCAAACTCGCCACATTGGGTGTCAAACTCGCCGCATCAAATTGCCGTCATGTGACGTATTGTGACCTTTCCCCCCCCTCACAGAGCTGGGGTGGCTGTGGCCTGCACGAGACACATCCAGCCTGTGGGCTGCCAGTTTGACACCCCTGTTAAAAAAACCAGCAGCTACTGACTTTAGGTAAAGCAAGTCTTTGTCTCCCTACTCCTCCAACTTCTCTGAATTCATTTTCTGGCCTTATACATAAAAATAACATTCTTTGACAATGACAAGTATGTGAATTTGGGAATGAAGTCATGCTGCGTGCTGACAGAACATTTTGCCATGGCTCTGTTGACAGGGACTAACCATATCCAGATATCCAGGCTTCAGTGAATTGACCAGTAATGCTGGTTGTCAACTTCATTCACCCAGTTCCAGCTGTCACACTGCATTTTCTTCATTGTGACTTTTTAAAATTTGTCAAATCACTCCTGCTTCTGTTGTGTATATAGGCTGTGTTGTTATTAGCATTAAATAAGCAAAAGAAAAAAATATATTAAAATTTGTTACTAATAACAGAGAAGCCTGAGGAAAGGAAGCATGTGCAAGGCCTGCAGAAATAAGAGGAATTGATTTCAGAAAGGCCAAATCATTTCCTTCCTCTGAATTAAAATTAATTTGCCTGCTAATTAATTGGTGGATATTTGAGTTCAAATCTTTGGGGTTTGCTTCAATCTGAAATTTGTAGACAAACCTCTACATTTTTAAAATACACTTTTTAAAAAAGTTTAGGATTCAGCCTTGATATTGGATCACAAGTAACCTTAGTAGATAGCCGGCAGCTGAAACAGGTAGATGGAATATATTCTTGGTTGAACTGGGCTCGCCTGGCCCATTCAGTAGCACTTGGCTGCTATGGATTTGGGAACACTGCCTTCTGATTGATCCAGATCTACTTGGCTTGAGATATATCGACCAAGATTAGCAAGGGAAAATTACTGTCTGTTTTGAAGGGATCCCTTAGAGTTGTCCACTGTCCTTTCAACATTTACATAAAGTTGCAAGGGGAAGTCATTCTTATGTGCTGAGGTTAGATCTGTGTTTTCTGCTGGTGAGAACTAGTGAGGCTATGCAGCATTCTGGTTTTTAAGGAAAACAGAACACTTTGAAGTGCTCAAGGGGAACAGATGTAGCAAGCTGGCGGCAGCTTCTTAAAACAAACATGTCTTTTCTGGGCATCAGCTTTAGGTCTGTTTTGCAATAGATGCCAGGGAGTCTGTGGGTATAATGAGAATCCCAAAATAGCAAATAGAGGTTCAGTGATGGCTCTGTGATCAAATAGGATTGATGGGATTTTTAAAAGAAGAATTTACCAAAATTCTTAAATATTGTGCTAAGTGGGGTGGAAATAACATGTGATGAATGTGGGAGAAATTGAAACTGGCAGGTTAATTCATACAGGCAGAAAGCACTGCATACTTAGCACTTAAAGGCAGCTCTGACTCCCTGTGCATGCAGCCATGCCTGTGGTGTTCAGTGAAGCTGGCCATCTATTTTTTCTCAAAGGGCTCCTCATCTTTCATTGTAACGTGGGAAGCAAAGGTACATCTTGGCTCTATCCATTCTGGGGGTTCAATACATAGAAAGGCTGCAAGAAGAATTTACAAACATTTGCAAATTTCTTCACCAGAGGGTCAGAAAGGAAAAAAATGCAACTGGTGGATTTATCTGTCCTTTTGTGAGATTGGGGAAGTAGCTACCCTGTTCCAGATAGTTTGCCATTGACCTAAAAGGGAAGCTTCCATAGATGAACTTGGTTCTTGGCCCAAGCATTGGTCCTGGATGACTAAGAAGATCTTCCAGGTAGAGTGCTTTAACCTCAATCCAAGATGCTGCAACAATGCCTGTTCCTAGAAAACAGTGATCTGGCCATTGTGAACTAGGTTTTCATTATTCAGTCTGAATGCTTGTAATGTGGGTCTGTTGCTTAAAACAATATGAGAATTAATTGGGGAAAATATAGTGACCAAACTGTTATCTAATATCCACTTTAGAGGCTACTGGCATTGATTCAAACACATTATATTCCAGTTATGGCTTTTTTGCCTTTACATTTTTCTGACAGTTTGTAAAGCATTTTCTTTGAGCCTCCTATCTCCTCACCCTAATTAACAGAAACAAATTTACAAATATTTTTAGTTTTAAAAAATGGGGAAAAATAACTTGTTTCTTTAGCATGCAACAGTGGCAATCTTATACTAGGGAAGTGTGTGAGCTGGTTAAAGTTTCTCAGTGGAGAGAGAAAATATTTTATACCTCCTCAAAAGGACAAGCATTCAAAACATTTGGTTCTGGAATGATTCAACTTTAGTATGGGATTGAAGCATTATTTGACCTTGAAATGGGCTTCCTTTGCATGTTTCAAAATTAAACAACTTCTGGGAACACTTAAAATTGTGTTATCAAACAAACTTTGCCTGATGTTGAGATTTTATTCAAAGGTAGTGAGTTACATTTAGCTTGTGGAGCACTAGATATGCAGACTCCTGTCAAGGCTATAAACCCACTAGGAACTTTCTGCAGATCAAATTACAGTGGAACATCAATTTTCATTTACAAATGATGTAAGTTCCTGCAGTTCAGCAGATACCTATGAATAGCAGATACTCCCTTCTCCTGCAACCCATTGTACCGAGGCTCCAATGTAATACAACTCAGCTGTTATTAAAACCTATTGTGATAGCAAGGAATTAAAGCAAAATATTCTATATTTCAGATATTCACTTTTATACAGTTTCTTAATTTTGTTTAAAAAATGGCACCAAGAAAGCCACTAGGAAGAACCTGTAATGATTTGCCAGTTCCTAAAAGGTTAGAACAATTGAACACAAGGTACAAGGCACAATATTTCTTATTTGTCAACATCTGTATCAAACTTACAGTTTGACAAACTGTGCTCAATTTATGTTTCTTGACAGAAATGTTTAGTGTTGAAGAACTGCACTATGATGCTAAAAATAAATATTTAATTGTGCCTGTGCCTAATGTGGCTTGGTTCCTGAAATAGATGTGTAACATGAGCTGGATTAAGTAAAATGAAAAGAAGAAAAATATTATCACAGAAAAAAGATGATGTCTTTCTGCTTTGTTTTATAACACTGACTTGTATTGATTTATTACCTTCAGAAAATATGAACACATTTTAACAACCATTCCTGCACTGAGCATGAAGTTGGACTTCATGGCTTGGTGTTTTCCCGCTCTGCGAGTCACACAAAATGCAACTTGAAAAAGATCTGTGTACTGGTGTGACAAATGTCCCCACATTTTTTCCAGCTCTAGCTATACACCTAGTATCACATATTGTTCCTCACAGCTATGTTAAAGTGCTCCCCTCTTGTCCTTGAGCTGGAAGGAAAGGCTCTTAGCACAATAAATGCTGTCCTTACATCTTATAGCAAGGTAGTTTCAGGATAGCAATAGGTTGGTCTCCTGCTATTCTTTCTCCTCAGCCTCATCAATCACTCCCTGACTTCTATATATTGGGACAGGATTGGATGTTCAAGCTGTCAGCTTTATTATTTTGGTATTATCATCTATTTCATGGGAATATCAACTACTTCCTCTCCTGCAAAATAGGCAAGATCAAAACATCTACCTGCTCCTCAGCTTTATGTGCCCTTGATCATGAAAAACAGATCACTTGGGGCATTTTCTTAGTCCACTGGATTTGATCTGCATCACTCACAGCAACTGTCTCTCTCTCACACACCCAAACACAGAGTCAAATCTAAAAAGTAAGATGTATGATCTCATTGGTTGGGTTTATGTCAAGTGGCAAAGGGGTAATATACAGAATTTGGAAATCAAATAAGCTAAAACTCTAGCCCTTATTTATTAGGAAGTTCCATAATGCAGGTTCTCTGAAAGCTATTTGAACCACTTATCCCAAAATCCAAGGCAGATGGTCTACCCATTCTTTTTCCAGATAAGACTGACCAGTGGCGGGATTCAAATTTTTTTTACTACCGGTTCTGTGGGTGTGGCTTGGTGGGCATGGCAGGGGAAGGATACTGCAAAATCCCATTCCCTCCCCACTCCACTAACCTGCTTTCCAGCTCCGTTCTCCTGTGCAGGGCAACAAAAGAAGACCCAGCCAATCAGCTGGGACTCAGGAGGCAGAGAATAGATGGGGGTGGAGCCAGTCAGAGGTGGTATTTGCTGGTTGCCTGAACTACTCAAAATTTTTGCTATCGGTTCTCCAGAACTAGTCAGAACCTGCTGAATACCACCTCTGAGACTGACCTTGAAATAACCACCAGCTTAATATGAATGAACTTATTTATTTGCAATTTCAGATTGATAAAACACAAGTACAGAATTCAAAATACAGAAAGATCAATAAAAAGACATTTAAAATTTAAAATGCAGGACAAAAACAAAACAAACCCCTAAAACAATCAATACCAAGAAGAGGGCATCACACTTGCAGAAATCTGGCAACCTCTGTAGCGCCTTGCAGAAAGAAGATTGTGATTGCTGGATCAGAATGAAACTAAACACTCCAGCAGCTTATTTTGACTAATGTTTTGAGATGCTTCTTTGTCTTTCCAAACCTGAGAGTCAGCCCTTGAGATCTGCCAGACTTAAGAAAATTAGAAGCACTTCTGTAAGAGACAGCTAATCTGGAAAAACCAGCTGAGGAGAACAATGAACATAGAAAGACCACAAGGGAACAGCCAGCAGTGAGTAAACCCAAATGCTTTTAAAGTTGAAAGTCTGCCAACCTCCGAAGTCTTCAGGTTCCCCAAAGACCTTATTAATGAGATCTTCACATTTGCTAACTAATGCAAAACAATGCATCTTCAATAACACAAAAAGGTGGTAGCATTTTCAGATCAGATCATTCAGCATTCCAGCAATAGCTACCCTATCCAAAACTAGAAATGGAAAATCTCCAGACTTAGGAGGCCTCAAAATCTAGAGCTTCTTGGTTTTGCTAGGGTTGTGCCTATCAAGAGTTCCTCACCATCAAGATCCGCCCCCATAGCCTCCAGATTCTGAATCAGAACTTTGATGGCATCCCTTGGCAACAACATGACATCTAACTTCTAACCCCTTACTGATGATAACCTTATCCATAGCCTCATGTAGATAATAAATTGAAACAAAGATAAAATTAAGCTCTGAGGCATTCCATCCATAATGACTGGAACTGATTCTGCTGGAAGGAGAAGTAACCTTTGCAATAGTGTGCTTCCTGTTCCCTCTTCCTGAGCTACTCAAGAAAAGTCCTATGATCAACATATTCAAAGGTAGCCAAGAGAACAAGGAAGGGTAAGATGGATGTCTTATCCCCATCCCAGTCCTACTATAGGACAACCTAAACACAATCCATGCCATCTCAAGCCAAAGTCTGAGCTATAGGAAGAATCCTAAGTCTATGATAGAGGTCTCCAAACTTGGCAACTTTAAGACTTGTGGACTTCAACTCCCAGAACTCACTCACACACATGTAACACTGGATTAACGGTTTATTAATATTCCCCAACAATTCCTTTAATCCAGAACAAAATACACAATACAAGAGGATGCATGAGGCCAGAAAAGCCTAGAGTTCATAAGGCATGATCCAAAGTCAAGGCATGGGATCAATCTAAGGCAAAGCTGGAATCACAATGACCAGGAAACACACTGCCAGGAAATGTAACGTTGTTCCCAGCATCAACTCTGTCTGTCTGTTGTGCTAAATAGCCAGCTTCTGGTCCAGCCCATCAAGAAGGATGGGATTGCCTCCTCACAAGTAATCAGGCTGACCTTCACTGCTCCTTTTCTCAGCCCTACATGTTCTTGGATCAGGTGCAGAAGGCAGCTCCTCATCACTAACTGGCTGCACATTTTGGATTTCTTTATTTAAATCCTGAAGTCTGGTATTGATGTTTGGTTGATTATAGGGGATGTGGTGTTGATTATAGGGGTTGTGTCAACAGAAAGTGGTTTTATAACTCAGTTGAACATGAAAAAAAAAAGAAATAGGGTGGACACAGAGAAGCTAAAGCAGCATTGTTGGGGAGTGATTGGCCCACAAGGCAAACAATTGCACATGCCCATAGAGCCATCAGCCAGTCACTTATAAATAAGCATTTATGATTAAAAGTTACAACATTATTTGCTGTCATCAAAAAGTCCCATCTGATAGAATGATCACAAACTGACGAAGTTTTGACCTAACCAATAGTATCAATTGGTATTCTAGTTCCTAAATGTTATTTGAGAATTGAATTCTTATTTTATATGAAGATTAGTGCTTTTTGTTCTCATCACTACCATACAACCTCAGATGTTAATTTAAGAAAATCCATGAGAGGAAGGTTTGCAGAATTTTTTTATTATCATATCATAGGGGCTATTCGGAAGAGCAGAAGATCCCTTCTAGAAGGTTTTCCCCCCCTTTTTGAATCCAAGCTCCAAGTGGAGTGATTCATGTCTTTTTCATATCGTATCAATGAGGCAGACTCCCAGACTCCTCAAGACAGACATTTGAGAAAGGCTGTGGCTTCTTCATTGGGGGCAGGAAAAGGATGGGAATTTTTCTTTTAGAGAATGTCTTTATATTGACTTATTTTCAGACCAGAGTTCCTTATTAAACATAGCAGCATTACTGTGCAATAGCTCGCCTGAAATAAATCCAGTGGGACATCATCCATATCCAGAGGATACACAGATTTCTCTTCCTTCTCTAAAAATAATCCTGTTCCTATTGGCAAGAAATTATCCAAAGCAATGGATAAAAGAATTATCTAGTGTGGCGGAAGTCTACTAATACAACTTATTGGATTAAATGAAGTGTCGCTATTGCTATGTGTGTCCAGGTACTTTGAGGACTACACAGTGAAGATACACGAGGAAATAAAACACTGAATGAAGATAGCCAGGGAAGAAGCATGCATATGGCACTTCCACACAAGTGGGAAAGCAACTTGGCATCTCTGTGATTCCATGACTTTGGCTGTGTTTGAGAGCAAAATAAAGCTAGGGTTAAAAAAAATATCTATGGCTATATGGAGCTTGAGCGTGAACCATGTTTCATGCAGGCTTCTGTATCATTCTGTCTTCAGAGCTTCAGATTTTTCAAGGGGGAAATATGACTGAGTGACTTCTTCGTTCGCCCACTTAGGAACTCTTAGGAAATTTTCATACCAGTATATGTTGAAACATACACACAAACATGTTAGGATGTGGATGAAAGAGTGTCAGCAACTAAATTAATACTTCCATGTAATATGATTAGTCTTTGGCTTGTGTCCACATTTAGGACCAGAATTTCTGTTGGTAAGCAAGATAGTTGTTAAGTGAGACACACTTGATTTATGGCCTTTTTTGCCACAGTTATGAATCACTGCAGTTGTTGAGTGAATCTGGCTTCCCCATTGACTTTGCTTGCCAGAAGCTGTCTGGGAAGTCGCAAATGGTGATTACATACTTGCCATTTGGGGATGCTATGATGGTTGTAAGTGGGAGGACCTGTCATATTTTAGTCTCATTGCAACTGTGAACGATTGTTAAATGAATGGCTATAAGCTAAGGGTGAAGTGTAAAAGAAAGGAGGGGGATATGAGAGGAATTTTACATTAACAAAATGTACAGCAGTTTGGGATGTAATCTGATAAGTGGAAACTTCAGATTGCTTAGAGCAGGGGTGTCAAACTAGATTTCATTGAGAGTCGCATCAGGGTTGTGTTTGACGTTGAGAGGCCGGGGTGGGCATAGCCAGGGTGGGTAAGGCCATTCAAGGTCACTTGTGTTGGGGCGCCTGTGGTGGCCTTAGCACTCTGCCAGCGAAAATGGGCTCTTGAGCTCTGTTTTCGGCTGCAACAGCTTCCTGCAACCCTCTGCCAGTGAAAATGGAGCTCAGATGGGCTGCATGCTGGCAGAGGCACCATGGGCCATCCTTCGCTGTTTCCAGGTCAGCCCCCCAGGCCAGATCTTAGCACTCCATGGGCTGGATCCAGCCTGTGGGCTTGAGTTTAACATCCCTGGCTTAGAGAATCAGGATGTGGAGCTGGTGATAATGGTGTACCTACAGAGAATACACCCACAGAGAAACAGAAGTGCATTAATTAGCCTCCATGCAAGTTAATAGAGAGACTGAATTCATATCCATATGATAGAAAATGCCAGGGTGCTGGCCTCCATGGAAGAAATGGCAGATTGAAGCCAGTGTCATGAAAAGCAGAGCCAACAACTGCAGTGGAATTAAATACTGATGAGTAGACCATCTTTTGTAATTCCTCTCTGGACAAGGAGATGACTTGAAATCATCCACAGGAGTTCCAGAGAGTTGCTCCTTGTGAGAAGATTGCAAGACAATAGTGTCTGATGAGTTTAGGGCTATGGGAGATGAGGAAATATCCATCTTGTTGAAACCATGGTCAAGGCGGTATACTCTGGGTTTGCATACTTCCATTTCTAATCATTTTTGGAAATCACTTGTTAACTCTTTTTCAACTATTACAAACCTTTGGATTGGCATGTTTTACAGTTTTGAGTGAGTTTCCTTCAATTCTTAGTGAAAGAAGTTTTAACTACAAGTTTAAAAACTTTAAAACATAGGAATAAAGAACAAAAGGCTGATTAAAACTTGAATTTTAAAAAATTAAATATGGACTGGGTCCAGACAAAATTCTAATAAGATTTTGGGATTAATTATAAAGAATCCTTCCCATGGGAAAATGCTTTTGTTTTTAATTGGAGTAATGGTATGAGTTGGATAAACATATAAATTTGTTTAATAAATAAATACATAACATTCTTTTAAAAATAATAAGGTAAGATTTTATAAATTGGATACTAGAGGGAATTAGAGGAAACTAAAAATTATAACTGAAGAAGAGCACTCAGATTCAATAAATAAGAGCCTTGGTGGTGCAGGCTGCTAAATGCCTAGCACTTAGTTCCAGCTGCCTGCAATTAGTGCAGGCTTGAATCTCACCAGGCTCAAGGTTGACTCAGCCTTCCATCCTCTCGGGGTAGGTAAATTGAGGACCCAAGATTGTTGCGGGCAATAAGCTGACTTCGTAAAAATGCCGTTTAGTAATAAGCAGGCATATACAATGGAATGAAGGCTATTGCTGAGCGCATTGGGTTGTGCTCCAAAAAATTGTAAGCTGCCCTGAGTCTCCAGAGAAGGGTGGGATATAAATATGAATTAAAAATAAAAAATTAAGAATGAAGCAAAATGTTTTAAAACTGGACACATTGAAGTATATTTGGGAATAATGGACCCGAAGTTAATTTTAACAATGTCTGTCTCTACAGATAGTGTTTAAAAAATATTATGGAAGAGAAACAGGTTTTATCTGACAAATCAGCACTGATTTGAAAGTGGATTTTAAAATGACAGTCTATAAGAATGGCATGGAAGAGGATGTTACACTGGAAATGCAAAAGAAACTAGCTGATGTCTTAATAAGCATAATAGATGCTTATTAATAGAGAATGAAATGAAAAATGGAAAAAAAATCAAGTTCATTATTTATAAACTTTAATTATTGATTAGAGATCAAGAATTAAAAGAAAGGAATATAAAATTGGCTTATTTGATCAGGGTTAAAATAGACATAAAATATGTTGCCATCTCTGGTAACCCTAAATCTTCTTTTGCTGATATCAGGACTGAGTAATAAGGCTTTGTGGATTTGTTCATAGATAAGTGATGGATTGGGAAGAAGAACTAAAACTAAAACTGTATTCCAATGAAGGGGGAAGTCACTTCTTTATTTATTTTTCTTTTTGTTTACTATAATCTTATTTTTCTTTTTTTATATTTCTTTTTTCTTTCTTTTCTGTGTCTTCCATTGTTTCTTCTTTTTCTTTTCTTTGTATTACTTGTATTATTGTAATTGTAACATTTAATAAAATTACTATTTAAAATAAAAAGAAAACACTGCCCTAAATCTTCTGATAGGGAAGGTTTCTTCACAAAGGACAGTTATTTTTCTCCCTAATCCCAATATTCTTCTTTGTTATAGAAGGGCATTTCCTTCCCTTTTATGTAAATGACTAGATGAATAGCTCAAAATATTTGCATGAAAGGTTAGAAGAAACAATGGCTGCTGATGATATAAGACTCCACGGGCAAGGTTACCTGAAAGCAGTGCTGGGCTTCCAATTTTTTTACTACCGGTTCTGTGGGCGTGGCGTGGTGGGCGTGGTGTGGCGTGGTGGGCATGGCAGGGGAAGGATACTGTAAAACCTCCATTCCCACTCCACTCCAGGGGAAGGATACTGTAAAATCTCCATTCCCTCCCCACTCCTGGGGGAAGGTTACCACCGGTTGTCCGAACTACTCAAAATTTCCACTACCAGTTCTCCAGAACTGGTCTCAGAACTTGCTGAATACTGCCTATGCCTGAAAGGTCATGGGGGGGGGAAGGTTGCATAAAAATGTCCTCACCTTGTGACTGCCATACCACAAACTTTCTAATTAGAGCCCCGAATGTTGTTATCTTCTGCACTTCTGCTGTTATCTTCTGTCCTAATGATGAGCTGTACCATTGATTGGCTTATCTTTCAAATGAACTCTATTTTGTATCGGAATGTCTCCTTTACCCATATAAGATGAGAGATAAATTTTCATTTTCCTGTTAGTCTGTATACTAACATAAAAATGTTTTGGTTAAAAAAATTACCTCCTATTCATGGTAATTGCTACTGCAAAACAAGAAATATCGATGTATAGTTATTTTAGTTTTCAAAATTACTCACTGTGAAAAAGTCAAGACACAAAAATACATAATGCTTATGTCAGTGAGTCTTTTCACATAAGATAAAAAAGTAATAAATAACAAATTTAAAAGTCAACCTCCTTTCAATTGGCACATCATGTGTCCTATTTGATTTCTTTATGGAAAACTTGCACGAAATGTTAATAGACTGGTATTTTCCCTCACAACAGGCTTTTGAAAAACAAACCCTCAAGCCTTTTTCCATTGTTTGCGAAAAAGGTGTCCATAACAAACAAACAAAAAATGAACCAAATTAAACCCTAATTCTTCAGCCCCAGTAGCAATAGTTGGACTTGATATATATTTTATTTCAATAAAGCAAAAGAATAAAGCCACACTTCTTACAGCACCAGGATCCTGATGCAACCTCTCTTTAATTTTCTTTTGGAAAGCCTAAGGACAGTGGTCTCCAAACTTGGCAACTTTAAGACTTGTGAACTTGTGGACTTCAACTCCCAGAATTTTCCAGCCACGTGGCTGGAGAATTCTGGGAGTTGAAGTCCACAAGTCTTAAAGTTGCGAAGTTTGGAGACCTCTGGCCTAGGATATGGTGAAAAATGTTTAAATTCAACAGAAATAGGAATGGTCAGTATCAGGAAGTGGCTCATGCATTAGACACAATGAATTTCACGACACAAAAACCCTAGAATATAAGTGTATTTAATGAATGCCATTTCAATAGTTGATTTCATGCAAGGAACCAGCCTCATAGAACTATTCAGACATGACTATGCTTCAGTCCTCACCTGTGGTGTTGATAAGGCAATGATAAGGCTTTCCTGATGCAGTTCTGGAACGATAAAAAAAAACTTCAAAGCTGTGTTGCAAGGAACATACCATTACTCTCATGGCATAAGTAGGCTCATCTGTTAAAAATACCAATTTCCTCACAGCCCACTTTTCCTAGTAAAGTAACTTATTCATGAAATATTCAGTACAGCTTCTTGGTTACACGAAACTGACCTTACAGATTTGGATAACCTTCATCATCCTCAGTTGCAGAGGTGGTATTAAGCAGGTTCTGACCAGTTCTGGAGAACCAGTAGTGGAAATTTGGAGTAGTCTGGAGAACCAGCAAATACTACCTCTGACTGGAGATTTTACAATATCCTTCCCCTGCCACGCCCACCAAGCCATACCCACAGAACCGGTAGTAAAAAATTGAATCCCACCACTGCTCAATTGGTATGTTCTTTTAATTGTAGGTCTTCACTGTATAACTGAATTCATTATCAGATGCAATTGGAAAAATATCAGTTTGGCTTAAAGTCCCCAGTATTCTGAACATTTTACACGTTCTTTTCAAAAGAAAGAACAAGGAGACATAGCTCTGTCATTGTGATAAGAATTTATATGTGCTTTTTTTGAGTCTTTTGTTCAATACTGTTGAAGTAGGACAAACAACACTGTACCCTTTTCATGGGAAGAAAGGAAAAGTCTAAGAAGTCCTAGTAAAGTAAGACAATGTATTTTAGAACCTTACACTGAGCAATTCATGCTTTACTATAAGTCAGTGCGGAGTATCTCTGATATATCTCTTGGATCTATCAATCCCTCTGTTTACAGAAGCAGCTTATAGAAGCTTAATAGAAGCAGCTTAAAATTCTGGATTGCAATGAGCAAGATATGATGATGCAGAGTAACCTCAGAGAAACAGACCTTTAGATCCAAAAACTCAAACCAGATTCTGAATGTGTCTGGATATTGTTTCTTCCTGTGCCTGGCCTTGGATTGTCTCATGGAATCTTCTTAACAATTTCATCTGCTTTAGTGGCTTTGGGGATTTGTTGTTACATAGGACAACTCACTGGATTCTTCTGTCTATGCCATTCACATGAATTTCAGGTTCACTGCTCTCTTTGATACTTAGCATTTAATCTGGAAGACATAAAGGTGAAATATCTGCCATTACTAAATATTTGCAACGTATAAAACTGAGACCCAAGTCATGCTGTTGAAATGCTAATATTCTAAATTTTCAGATATTTTTCCACTCCTTGGATAGTTCTTCCCAGATTCCCTGTTATTGTTTCTTTAATATTATATGGAGTGACTCTTCATTTTGAAGGGAGTTCATAGCCATCTAGTGTGGCTGCTGGCCCTTAATATATGATTTAGTATGAGGTTCCTGGCTTAGTTTCAACCTATTGTAGTCACTTTTACCTATTACACTGACTTACACCTCAGATTTTTTTTATAAAGTAAGCGTGATGACCCGGAGTGTAACACAAATGTAACAAAATCCAAAATGTAAATAAATGTCCTTTAATGCCTCTAACTTGGCCCCACTGTTCAATAATTCTCAGCTGGAGACAAAACTTACTCAAAAATAGTCTTCAAAAGAAAGCAATACAGTCCGAACTTAATGAGCAGACAGGTGAAATAAAAAAACAAACAAACTACAATAAAGAAATGTCCACAACGGACCAGGATAAGTAATTACCAAATTCAAGGAGATAACAAGGCACAGTCTGTTGGAAGGACGCCCACCAAGATAACTTCAGTCCAAAATAAAACACACTTTGTTTCTGGCAATGCTGTGTTGTAACTGTCTCTCTTATATACTATTCTCCCCAGCTGCAACTAATGAGGGGGATCATGGCCGCTTCCTCTCTCATAAGCCAAGTTGTTTCCTTCTTGATTCCTCCCTGCGTGTCCTAGGATGAAGAGGGGATGGGCCTGGATTTTCCTCTGACTGCCCAGCCAGCCTCTGCCCTTCCCCAGCCTCCTCCACAACCTCCTCTCCCTCAGAGTCCAACTCTACCAAGGGCATGACAGTAAGTTTTCTTTCCTTACTAAGAATGAGGATTCTATTAGTGGGCATCATCTCAACCAGGCCTCCTTTCTGTTATTTCACCTGAGATTAAATCAATGAAGACATAATCTTTGGATTCATACTCCTTTGACACTTCTGTATAAGTATCTTGAATTGTTTCTGTAGTTGTGCACATTTTAGCCTTGTAATATACTTTCCACATTTGTGATCTTACTGTCTGTATGGTGAACATTGTTTATAGACATGTTTCAACCACATTAGCTTCATTGTTCCATACAAGTTTTCCTGTTTCAGTTTTATTTTTGCCTACTGCTAGTTTCTTTGTTAGAATCAAATACATATTTCTGATTAACATAACTCTGTATCATAACTAATGGCCAGTACTGGGGATTATCTTTGATGTGCTCCATATTTTTCAACTAATGACTGTGCAACTCCTGCTGCTTGGCATTTATGAGTAGTATTTTCTAGAGAAAATTCACCTTTCTAAATACATATTCCTGCACTGTCTTGTTTTTAAGTTGCACACAATTTGGTCTTTGATCAAAGATTTGGTTAACATACCCACATCACAGACTTACTCTTTTTCAGTTCTGTTACAAATACTTCAATTAATCTCCTTTTGTATGCGTAATTTGAAGGCAATTCCTCTCAATTATATATTCATGGCACACAGAAAGTCTTTAATTTCTTCAGTAGGTCTTTAAAGTTATTTCTTTCATGGGTGACCATGAATTTAAGGACTGTCAGTACTTTAATCATTAAGAACATCTGCTCCAGCCACTGTCAGGATGGAAGATTAGTATTTTCTATTAGCCCTGTTTTTTTCCCATGTACAATAGAAATCTTTCTTCAAAGCTTCACCAATGGTTTTCTGCATTGCCTATAAACTCAAAACATAATTTTTTTTAAAAAAAGGGAGCAGTCACAATTCAACTAAGATCAAATTACTGTTCTCTAATGGCTGTTCAGTAATGCTGCAAACTAGGCCTCCTGGTTTTGTGATGAGTCTCTATGGTTTGAGTGTGCAGTAATACATAGATTTTCTCTTCTTAACAAGCTAGCAGAAGATTGTGGATTTTTTATTTTTAATTTTTTGCTCAACTTGAGATTTTAGAACACCACAACTTCTATACAGGACAGGAATTCAGCTTCACTTCTGATACCATGTATTTTTCATTTATCGGAATGTGTGTGGATATGCATATGCATATGAACACACATGTATGCATGAATGAGTTATTAAGGGTGTAGCTTGTATACATGCATTCAAAGTGGAAGTAAAAGTAGCAGCTCGATTCAATAACAGAGAAACATTGAATGCTCAGAAGAAATTGTCCTGTCCAAAGGAGAGTGGCTGTTGGAAAATCTGTGTGCCACTGGGGATTATACAGCACATTGGATAATCTGGTGGTAAATTGGAGGTTGGGGAGAAATCAGATCAAGGGTAGGTATACATATGGACAGGATTCTCTGTATACGCCCTACATGGGCTGGTGAGCATGGACGTGCTTCCGCTCTATAAGGTAAGATGTACTTTTCTATCCAGCAACTCACTTATATAAACACATATACATATATCCATCAAATAGAATGATAATGTGGAGAAGGATGGAATTGGAGAATGGTAAGAACTTGGTTAGTCATGGCTACAGGAAATGGTTCTTTGAGGCCTCTTGTCGCTTCCCATCATTTCTTCAGAGAATGCTGTTTATGTTCTGCACCTCTAGAGGACATTTCACTGTTCTCACTGTATGGAAAAGCCAAAGGCAGGCAAATTATGAAGCTACATCCCAAGGTTACCTATAGTGATTCCTTAGTTCCTGCTATCCAGGTCCTTCTACCCCATACTCTAGCATTCACAGGTAGCCAAGATCAGAACACACCAGTGCAGTTTTTGTTTGCTCAGAGTAGCTATATTGATGGATGACAATTTAATTCTTAAAGCTCTCAATGTGGTTGAATACGTAATCATTATCTCTGTAAGACTTGTAGCAGTCTTACTTAGAAGGATGCTCAAAATACTATCTTGCCAGTTTGAAGATGTAAGATTCTACTGTTACACTGTTATGTCAATATTTGACGAAAGCTTTGCCTTAAATCCTCCTGTCTTTCCCAACTGGTGGCTTGCTGATTTTTTTTTAATGTCTGTCACTCCTATCGTATCCTGTTAAGCCAAACATCCACAGAGGACTTAATTTTTCCCTTCCTCCCTGGCTTTTTTACTTCTGAATTTTCTGTTTGATATGAGACACTATTATGCATTTTCCTTCTGCCTAGGAAAGTCTGGGGATGTTCTTCCTGACTATTTTTATGTAATAGGCTGAAGGGACAACTCCAATGTTAAATGACTAACTCCCTCCTTTTTATTTGTTTGTTTGTTTGTTTGTCCCTTTCATATATAGTAAATGGAGTTACAAATGCAACAAATATAAAGGCAAAAGCTTTAGACTTCATGTTCCAGAGGATGAACACTCTGAATTCTTCCAGAGGGCCTCCAGGGTGATTCTGCGTTGCTGTATGGGGTGATTGGAATTGATGGATCCACTGCTGGCAATCCATCTATCTCACATTACGTAGGCTTTTGAACTCTGCCTGAAACAAATGAGTTCATGGTTTTCAGTGGGCTGTCCTGCCAACCTAAATTGAGCCAAGAAAGAAGTTATTGGTTGTATATTAGTGCAATGGGTAAAGGATGCACCTTTTAGCACATAGCAGGAGAATGTTGGTGGATATGTTGAAACTTTGCCTTGCCTGGGGAGTGCCATTGCCATGTCACTCCTGGGGGGCTCACGGGGATATTGGTAGATATACAGGTGGATCTTGGCCATCCATGAAATCGATGGATATCTGTGATTTCAAAACAATGAATAGTTTCTTTGGGGAAAGAGACATTAGGGAAAGTAAGCTAACCCCCTTCACATGCCATTCTATTAAGACACCAGATTGTGATACATGCACACTGTGGAGATACATCTGCCACAGCTGTGTTTGAAGCATGGTGAAAGCAGCTCAAGGTTCTCCAAAGTTATCAATATGAACCTCAAGAGTCGATGGGACTATCCATTGTTGTTGTTGTTCTTATTTGCAATATTATTAAAGTAGTATTTATTAAGTTATTTTCACGTAATAAATACTTGGGACTTGAAGAATAATTTAAATCTCCATATAAGGGTTAATGAGCTGAAGAGTTTGGGAACTCTGATGTAGCCTCATTTTCTAAATGCAATGGTATTTTAGATCAGTATGCTTGGTTGGCAGAATTGATGCAACCCAATAGCTACCAGAACAACATCAGCTTGTTTTCCTCTCATCTGATTTGCTTTGGGCAGGATTTCTTCCATTGCTAGCCTTGTCTGGTTCAGTGATCAAACTTCAGGTTAGGTTAAAAAAAACCTGGACTCTTGATTATCTGCTACCTTGATATTGGTACCTTGTATGTTTATGAAAATGACTAGTGAGGCACTGAAACTTATCCTAAGCATACACATGCTGATACAAAATGAGAAAAGTCCAATTTTTGAGGTGAATGAATGCCAATGGACTCCTGGATTTATTTATTTTTTATTTATTTATTTGATTTGTCAATCTCTTACAAGATAATAAGTATAAGAGTAAACGTAGTTATGAATATATGAAATGAAATACATATAAGAAAAATAAAAGAAACAATAAGAAACAATAGGACAGGGACGGTAGGCACGTTGGTGCGCTTATGCACGCCCCCTACAGACCGCTTAGGAAAGGGGTGAGGTCAATAGTAGAAAGTCTAAGGTTAAAGTTTTTGGGATTTGGGGAAGAAACCACAGAGTCAGGTAGAGTATGCCAGACATTAACCACTCTGTTGCTGAAGTCGTATTTCCTGCAATCAAGTTTGGTGTGGTTTACCTTGAGTTTGTATCTATTGTATGCTCTTGTATGGTTGAAGCTGAAGTATTCATTGACAGGTAGTACATTACAATGTATAATTTTATATACTATACTTAGATCAGACCTCAGGCGGCGTAGTTCTAGGTTTTCTAGGTCTAGAATTTCAAGTCTGGTGGCATAAGGTATTCTGCTACGAGTAGAGGAGTAGAGAACTCTTCTTGTGAAATATTTCTGGACTTTCTCAACTGTGTTAATATCAGATACGTGATGTGGGTTCCAGACTGATCAGCTGTATTCAAGTATTGGTCTAGCACCACCTCAAAACCCTAGGATGCTGCAACCATTGTAACTACATGCCAGTTGCCAACCTCAAATTTGTATCATATGATCATGGGGCCTCTTATGATGATCATTAAATACAAGTCACTTTTTTTGGAACCCTGGTAATTTCAAATGATTGTTAAATTAAATTGTTATAGGCTAAGGACTATTTGTACCTGCTGTAGGGAATAATAATGAATTGGCATCTAAAGAACGTGCAACTAGCTATTTGTAGTGAACTTTATATTGACATTCCAATGTCTAAACCCAAACCAAAGAAACTGAAATATTCATTTTCTTACTTACTTGTAAGTGCTGCTGGGAGATTGCTTTTCAACAGCAATTCTTCCAACCCATAGGGAATAATGGTATTAATCCTAAAATCCAGAAGGAAAGGAGTGAGTGAGTGAGGAAGGAAGGAAGGATTCCAGATGCTCCCTGCCAGAAATTCAATGGGGAGGAAGTCAGAAGTTTCTCATGCTCCCATGATTTTGTTTGTTTGTTTGTTTGTTTCTCTGTTTAGGTAAGGAAATATCTCTGAAATGATGGCACAATGAAATATTTACCAACTGTTTTCCTTAACTTATCCCTCATTAAACAACCAAAATCGGCCTCATTTATTAAATTAATTTAATAATATTAATTTAGTAATAAAATAAATTTAGTAATAAAATAGGGATCAACAATGAGGGCAATACAGTTGAAGTTAGCATGGTTTCTGCTAGCCAAAAGATGGGAACAAATACATGGCTATCTGGCTGTAAATGGTGTACAGAAGCTGCTTCTGATTCCGTTGTTATTTCCATTCTCAAAATCTGCAAAATGTCTCTGGCTAAAACATGCCTGTAACCTGGGGTTTCTATTTTTTAAATTACATTTATATGCTGCCCTTCTCCGAAGACTCAGGGTGGCTTATGATTTTGGGGATACAACCCAATGCGCTCAGCAATTGCCTTCATTCCATTGTATATGTCTGCTTATTACTAAGCGGCATTTTTATGAAGTCAGCTTATTGCCCCCAACAATCTTGGGTCCTCAATTTACCTACCCCAAAAGGATGGAAGGCTGAGTCAACCTTGAACCTATTTTAGTAACCTTCTTCTTTAATAGTAATTTGTCATGTTGTAAGAGGGCTTGCCTGATTCTTGGGAATGCAAACAGTTTCCGAGGAATAGAGCCACATGCAAAACCAGCCTGCTTTAGTTCTTTTTATTGCTAAATATTCCTCTCTTGCACATACATTGTTAATTTATTTCATTAAAATCCCCCATCATACAAATATTGACATAGCCCAATTCAATTATTTTCATATGTAATTTCCTGTAAAATTCTTCTTAATTATCATTTGGAGCATAAATTGCTATTAAAAGTGTTTTTACATTATTGTCCATTATTTCCACCATCAAAATCCTTCCATCATCATCTGTGTAAATTGGTTCTGCCAGAATTGTATCTCTAATATATAGAACCACACCTCATTTTTTACATTGTGTCAATGATGTGAATAATTTCTCTAATTTTTTTTGTTTCAATATATTCAATATATTGTTTTTTGATATGTACTTCTTGCAGGCAGATTATATCAAACTTTAGTTTCCCTAATTTGTGAAATACTTTTCTTCTTTTAGTAGCTAAGTTAAGTCCATTTATGTTAACCATAATCAATTTTCTTTCATCCATATTAGACTTTGTAAGAGGGTTTTGTTGCTCTAGTAGATCTTATTTCTCATTGCTCTCTGGGTGCACAATATAACCTAGTTCCTGGGTTAAAAGGCTAAAATCCAAACATAAAAATCCAACTAGAGGGGAAGTAGGAAGACAAAAATAGCAAACAGTTCTTCTAACAAAAAGCAAGCCACTGCCACTAAATATCCAAGGCTCTTTAGTAAATCACATCAAACTTTCCAGTTCCAGTATTTTCAAGGTCACTTCAATCTTCTTTCTTTCAACTTCAACTCCAGACTTTGGCTATCAATAGTTTCACAGAAGAGCACCTGTATAAACAATCTGTCATGCTCATCCCACTATCTTTTTCAGTAAAAAGCTCAGAGTCCTTGAATGTAACACCAATACACAAACAAGTAAGAAAGAAAGTAAAACAATATATCCAAGCCTCTAGATGGCAGTGTTACTTAATTCTCTTCACTTTCACTTCTCCTCATGTCTCCAAAGCCAGGAACAGAAAAAAAGTAAAGTCTTTTAAAAAGAAAGGGAAAGAAGTAAACCTCAAATAAAAAAGAAAAGCCTTAAAAAAAGTAAGAAAAATTAGAAAAGACCAGTCCAGTCTAAAATTAAGAAGCTTTTGCCAAATTCCAAGTTCCAGTAAAAAGGAAAAAAAAACCCTTCTATTTAAACTTAGCTTAATTTCACCGCTTGACCTCTTTTGTCTTTATCACTGCGTTTTTTTTGGTTTGTCTGTTCAAGCTTCTAAGCTCATATTCTAGCAAGCAGGTGTCTGCTAGCCAGCACTGTGTTATCTTGTCTCCATAGTAATGAGATAAGAATGTTTTGATTCACTGCGCATGTGTACAAAGTCTTGACTTCACTTCCTGTCACTTCCGTTGTATTTTTCCCTTTTTTTTTTCTATATGCCTTGGTGGAGATTAGGTTGCAAACATGTAGCTCCGTTAGGTTTTCTTATTTTATAAATAAAAATGTTTTTAGATTACTTTCCGGGTCTCATTTTTATCATCATTGACAGCAGAGAAGAACACGGTTTATCACTTCTAATTAGCAAGGATGTTTTGGAAGATTTTTTACTCCCTGGCAAAAGGTTTTTCCAAGCCTTTGAAGATGGTAGCATTGGTAGAGAGGATGGTTTGACATTGGTAGAGAGGATGGTTTTTCAAAGCTTCAAAGCTTCAAGCTTAATTATGTTTTTCTTTGCTCGTTGTGATGGTAGGGCTTATTTTTAGTTCCTCAGGTCTGAGGACCTGGTGAATAACTGCAAGATAATGCCTCGAAAGAAAGCAAAGATGAAACAAAGGAGAACTCCGTCTGAGGACGATTTATGGCAGTCACTCCCACATGCTTCTACCGTGGAAGAGCAACAAGAGACCAGGTCTGTAAATTCTTCCTATATCTATGATGCATGTTTACAAGCTCAGTCTGCAAAAGCAAATGCTCAAGATTATGACTTACTTGGAGCAAAGCCTAAAGTTTTACAGTCAGCTGAGCATTTTTCACCCAAAGAGAAAGGTGAAATTCTTTATTCTCCAATGACTCCTGAGCAGACCATTAGGCGAAGGCTGTGCAGGATTATTTGAGGTCTATTGATTTTTTTGAAGAGAGTATAAAGCAAGCCAAGGCTTTTGCATTATCCCTTCAGCCAGATATGGGTGTGGTTCAAGTTCCTGAGCCCTCCATCTTGCCTTCTTCTTGGAAGCCAAGGGACCACCCACAAGTTGGTCACATGGGTGTGGTGTCAGACCAATCAGAGCAGAGAGCTGTGCCTACATCACGTGGAGTGTCTTATGATCCTGACTCAGCGAGAGCTCCTGTGTTTTCTAATGTTGTAGCATCATCTGCTGACGAAATGCATGCAATACATGATCATAAAAAAATATTACAATCAACTCAGTTTCCTGATATAGCTGCTAGTAAAATGCCTCAGATGCAGATGCCAGCACCTACTCCAGTAGGCCAAATTGGTGGTGCTCAAATACCAATGGCAGCTCAACAGCAACAAGTTCACATGCAGTCACAGGTTAGACCAGCAATGGCACAGCCACAAATGCATTTAGCAGGTCAACCAGCGCCAGCACCAGTGCCAGCTCAAGCGCCCCCTGGTGGCCAAGCAGGCATTGTTCAACCAGCGCAAATAATGAATGTTCCTCTGCATATTTCTATCACCCCACTGACTGGTGATTCAAGATTAAAGCGCTCAGGACGAAATTACAAGGCATGGGTCAGTGAGGTTGGCATTTTACTTCATAGAGAAGGTACCCACTGTATGGTGTTTAATCCTCCACCACAGCCTTGGCCTCCTGACATAAGAGACTTGGATACTAGAGCATGCACAATGTTATTGATGTCAATGGACACTGAATTGCAGATTATTTTTTCACCTGATGCAACTGCCCAACAAATTTGGGCTCAATTAGAAGCATGTTACAGGCCTGTTTCAATTGAATCTACATGTTTACTCTTAACTGAATTTCATGGTTCCAGATTGAGGCCAGGTGAAACTATTGGAGAGCATTTAACAAAAATGAAAGGAAAGAGAAAAGAGCTTGCTGAACAAGGTTATGCTGTAGATGATTTTCAAATGATCAGCATTATTATTAACTCTTTGAATCATGAATGGAAAGATGCCATTTCAAAGATTAATCAAGTGCCTATTGCTCAGTGCACAGTTAATCATGTATGCAGAATTTTAACTGAAGAAGAAGCACTCATGCAAGCCACGCCACATTTAAGAGGACCACCTGCATCAAGAGCTCCAGCGAGGCATCCATTCCGAGGAAGAGGCTTCGTTCCAAGGATGCCAAGATGTTATATCTGCAATCGTGTGGGACATGCCACCCGGGATTGTCCCCAACCATCTCAAGCACCCGCCAGGTACCAGCCCAGAGGAACAGATTCCAGAGGCAGAGGCAGAGGTGGAGGACAAGGTTGTCATGGTCCCAGGCGTGATCTACAAGCTCCACATATCACATTGGCGTTAACCAACGATCCACAACCTGATCCAGAGTATGACAGACGACTTCTCTGGACTTTAGACAGTGGAGCAGCAGTGCATGTTACCTACAGAAGAGATCTGTTCACAGAGATGCACGAGCCTGAACCTGACATGCGTGAACTGTACACTTTTTCAAATTATCCTGTTCAGGTCAGAGGAAAAGGAACTGTTTATATTGAAGAGCTCGATGCATTGATTTCTGATGTTTATTACATACCAACAGCAACCTGCAGTTTGCTTAGCCAAAGTCATTTGTCGAGGGTGTCCAAGTACCAGGTTCACCATTTTGAAAAAGCAAGTTATGTGGTGAAAGAGGGTAATATTGTTGCTGAAACCATATTAATTGGTGTTGTTTATTACCTAAAGCCAAAGTCTAACTCGCAAGCACAGGCAAGTATAAAATTTCCAAAGGAGAGCACAGGCCCAGAGAGAGATGTCTCAGAGAGAGATCCTGTTGCTACACCAAAGGCTCCTAAAGCCAATAGAAAGAAACAGTTTGCTCAAAGCAAGCCTAAGGTTCCTAACAGAAATGTTGAAAATTCACTAACAGGTAAACCTTTGCATTCCAGGTGTATCCATAAGTGGCATCAACACTTGGGGCATGCCAGTTTTCGTGTTCTCAGAAAGATGCCGGAATTCGTGAAAGGTTTGGATCTGAAGGGGTGTAAGGTGTTCTTGGATTGTGCTGTCTGCAAGAAAGCCAAATCCAAAGCAGCAGCTGTTCCAAAACACGCTACACGCCGGTCAACACGCATTTTTGATTTGGTACACACTGACATAGTAGGTCCATTTGCACCAACACTTGGTGGCAAAAAATATTTCTTAACAATTGTTGATAATTATTCTAGATATGGATTTGTATTTCCTATGAAGGAAAGATCAGAGACCTTTCAGATCTTTAAAGACTTTGCAACTTATGTCAATACCCAACACAATGTTCACATCACTAGAATTCAAAGTGATCACGGTGCTGAATTCATGTCTCAGCGTTTTCAGGACTGGATGCGTAAGAATGGAATTCTGCACCAGACCTCAGCCCCTTACGTTCCTCAGGAAAATGGAGTGGTGGAACGAAGGAATGGCGTCCTACAAACCATGATGCGTTGTCTCCTAGAAGATGCTAATCTCTGTCTCCCATACTGGGGTGAAGCTATTAAATATGCAAATTACATTGTTAACTGCATCTGGAGTAGTGTAATAAATCAGACTCTTTTCTTCAAGCTATATGGGTATAAACCCGACCTCAAAAACATCCATATTTTTGGTGCATATGCTATGGTGAACATTCCGTTAGCTCAAAGAAGAAAAGGAGGTCCAGCAGCAAGAAGAATGAGATTCATGGGTATTGATGACAATTCAAAATGGAGCAAATTCGTCGACTCCAGCCATGTAATTGTGATTTCTCAGTCCTTCAATTTTGAGAAAGATGCTGACTGGTCCAGGATTCACTCCAATGATCCGGGAGTTTATTTTCCTAGAGATGATGCTATTGATGTCATGCAGCCTGATGATCAAGATTCACAGGCGGATGTTCCATCAACTAGTTCTTCTCAACCAGATGTTCCGTCTTCGTGAGCCATAGATGCTGAGGCTAGTGACTATGAAGAAGACGAGGACAAAATGGAAGAAGAATGGACAGTTGTTCCAAGACGTTCCGAGAGGACCACGAAGGGGATTCCTCCGAAACGATATTCATGGCAATTGACAAAAGCACCTTTACCATTGGTTTGTAATGTTACACTGCCTCCTGACAAGTTCACACAAATAAAGGATCTTCCTGATTCAGAGCAAGAGAAATGGTATGAGGCAATGCAGGCTGAAATGGACAGTCTAAAGAAACTCAAGTCCTCCAGCGAATAAGAAAGTTATTGGCACCAGATGGGTCTACAGAATTAAGAAGAAGCCAAATGGTGAGTCATTATACAAGGCCAGACTTGTAGCTCAGGGTTTTGCTCAACGTTATCCTGAGGACTACACAAATACTTACTCACCGACAGTTCGGACTGAGAGTGTGAAAATTGCTTTAGCCACTGCAACTATTCTTGGTTTAGAAGTTTTCCAGTTTGATGTGGAAACAGCTTATCTAAATGCTGACCTGGATGAAGAAATCTACGTCAGAGGTCCTCCAGGGTTCCGGAAGCAAGAAGGGGATACCTGGATTCTAAACAAAAGTCTTTATGGCCTGAAACAGTCTGGTTTAATGTGGTATTTGTGTCTTACTGATAAACTAAATTCAATGGGCTTTATTAAGTCCGAAATTGATGAATGCGTGTTCACAAAAAGATCTAAGAATGGATATGAGATAATTCTTGTTTATGTTGATGGTATTGTTTATATTGGTCCAAATAAGCAAATGAGTGAGAATTTTGCTAAAGCTTTGCAGAAATATTTTACATTGAAATCTTTAGGACACATTAACACTTATTTGGGTGTTCAGATTACAAAAACTCAGAAGGGGTTTAGTCTTTCACAAGAGGATAAGATTGAACAATTGTTGCATCATTGCAATATGAAGGATGCTAAAACAGCTAGCATACCTATGCAAACAGATTTTCATAATCTGGCACATGAACCAAGTCCTGATTTTGAAGATCAAACACTTTATCGTTCAGTCATTGGGTCATTGTTATACATTAGTAGTTGGACCAGACCCGACATTGCACTTAGTGTTAATCTTTTGTCACGACACGTAGGTAAGGCAAAACAGTTTCATTGGTTATGCATTAAGAAGTTATTGAGATATCTAAAGCACACTAAAAATATGAAGTTGTTGTTAGAACCAACACATACTGATTATGCAGAATTATGTTGTTTTGCAGATTCTGATTGGGCGAGTGATAAGAAGTCACGTAAAAGTACTTCAGGTTATATGATGTTCTTAAATGGGTGTCCTGTTTACTGGCAAGTGCGTAAACAGAATTTCATTTCTTGCTCATCTACTGAAGCTGAATATGCTTGTGTTTCAGATGCTTGCAATTCTCTAACATGGTTTGATGCTTTAGTCACAGATATCTGGAGGCGCCCAATCCAGCCAATCACCGTGATGGAAGACAACGAATCTGTGGTTTATATTTCTGAAACACGTTTCACAGGTTCTAGGTCCAGACACATTGACATTCGTTATAAGAACATAAAGCAATTAGTTAAACAAGGTTTTGTTACATTACAGTATGTGTCCACACATGATCAGATTGCTGACATGCTCAATAAACCACTTCCAGCAGCGCAGCACAAATATCTGCGTGAGAAGATGTGCCTTATCTGATTTTGCTTAACAGACAAAAGAAGGGGATGTCACTGCATTTTTTGGGTTTGTCTGTTCAAGCTTCTAAGCTCATATTCTAGCAAGCAGGTGTCTGCTAGCCAGCACTGTGTTATCTTGTCTCCATAGTAATGAGATAAGAATGTTTTGATTCACTGCGCATGTGTACAAAGTCTTGACTTCACTTCCTGTCACTTCTGTTGTATTTTTCCCTTTTTTTCCCCCTATATGCCTTGGTGGAGATTAGGTTGCAAACATGTAGCTCCGTTAGGTTTTCTTATTTTATAAATAAAAATGTTTTTAGATTACTTTCCGGGTCTCATTTTTATCATCATTGACAGCAGAGAAGAACACGGTTTATCACTTCTAATTAGCAGGGATGTTTTGGAAGATTTTTTACTCCCTGGCAAAAGGTTTTTCCAAGCCTTTGAAGATGGTAGCAGAGAAAGGCTTGACAGTCTTCACTTTTAATTTCACTTTAAATCTTTTAGCATGTTCTCTCCAAAAAATAATAAATAAAAAATCATCTCACCAAGCTGACACACTTTCTTTCAATCTCTTCCATTCTGGAGCTGTCCCAGCTTCAGCAGCTTTAATGGCTGCCTCTCCGCTGCCAGCAAAAAGGGCTTCTCCTGGATCTACCAAGGACTTTGCGATGTCCCTGGGATCAGCAGGACATGCCCTTGTTGATGACCGTCTGCACGGGATGGTTTAGGTCCGTTGGGACCATCCAACAGTGGAGATATCGACGGCAATCTTGAAGGATCAAGATCGCATGTTGTACCGCAGTGATGCCAGCTCCACCCTCCCTTGCACATATATTGTGTGTGTGCGGGGGGGGGGGGAATTGTAGTTATCATTCCTGAAAAAAGAATAGGAAGCACCTAAAGTCTAATTTTTGTAAAATCTACAGATAAAAATTCATCAATTCATGTATACAGCATGCAATAGTAATTTAATACAACCTCTTTGAAATAATCTGCCTTCTTAACTTATTTGCTAGATAGACAGAGGTCTTTCATGTTAGATAGTTGCTCCTGTATTACACAGTGACATATTCAACTCATATTTTTCTCCTTCAGTATAGTATTATGGGCTTTACATAAGCTTACTTTTTAAATAAAAAATTAGGTACTTTTAAAATATGTTTTCTTGTATACAAACAAAAATCAGACAAATTCAAATGACTATTTGAAAAGTGAGTTTATCTCTTGTCTAACTAATACATTTAAACTATTTTTGCTCAGTTTTATAATGAGGCAAAAATGTATTCTTAGTCATAGATGGATAATTCTATTCAACAACACCCCTTAAAATATGCGCCTAAAATGAGTTGTTCTTCTAGTCAAAGAAGCCTGTACATGGCTTGCAAAGTTATAGGACACAGAAATGCCATTCTTCAAAGACAAAATTTTGAATGGTTACAGTTATGAATTCTTTCTCCATCATTTCCAATCTCTTTTGAAATAATAGTTCAATAGCCACTTGTGATTTAGATTTCTTTGCAGTTATACTGCTCCTCACTTTGGATTTTTTTAGTTTATTGTTGACAGCGTTCTCATTTTTCTTTCCATTTGTTAGGACAGGCTGAGAGTGGAATTCCCCTGTGGGAGTTTTTTTTGAGATCATGTCACCTTGTCATGGACAAAATGGAGGGCCAGATGTTCTGCTGTAAGATTGCAGCTTGGCTTCAATTTGTTTATGAGGATTATGGGCTGTCCTGCTTTGTTAGTTGAAGGTCAGCTAACCTATTCCTCATTATATAAAGAAGGAACAAAACCAATTATCTTCAGACTGCAGTTGAACACGCTCTACTCAAACTGTTGCAATGTACTGATTTTCTGACCAATATTCTTCACTGATATCACCATGTCCTAATCACATATCAATGCATATAACAACATTTAATAGAACTCACACAGGTGCCATCAATGTTTTGGTCAGGCAATGGGGTATCTAATTTATAGTAATTAAAATAATATAATTATGTACCTACCGTGTTTCCCCGAAAATAAGACACTGTCTTATATTTTTTTTGGCTCCCAAAAACACACTAGGTCTTATTTTCAGGGTAGGTCTTATATATTTATGGTGCCAAATAGTGGGTGTGAGTGTGTAGGGGGGGCGTGTTTCGCGGGTGCACGGTTGCTCCCTGAAAAGTCTTCCTGGAACTGGAGATTTACACTAGGTCTTATTTTCGGGGTAGGTCTTATATTAGGGCAGGTTTAGAAAATAGTGCTAGGTCTTACTTTCGGGGTAGGTCTTATTTTCGGGGAAACACGGTATGTTTAGGTCATTATGGCCAAAGAATGCTGATGGGCAGAACAGAAAGAGAATGAACCAGAGGATTAAAAGAAAAGGTTGAAATTTCCTCAAAGTTTCTCATGTTGTCTAGATTCATTGTTTTTATGTATCTAAAATGTTGACAACACACAACACTTAAAATAGAAACATGTCTTCCTCATGTGCTAAATGTACAGAAAAGCAAATCAGAAATAAAAATGGAGAAGGGGAGGAAAGTGTAAAAATATATAACAACCTGGATATGCTATTTAATGTCAGCATAGGTGGAAATCCTTCTAGAATCCAGGTCAATTTTATTTTTAAGGCTCTCAGATTGTTCTTTTAAATTGTCCTGGATAAATAGCTGTTCCTTCAGATTCTCCTGGGGTTGCAATAATGGAATTGGCTGAATGCTTCTTGTTGCATGAATATCATCCATCCTCTATTAAAACAGGAAATATGCAGTTTGAGAAGAGTACATTGAGCGCCTGTATCTTAATTATCCTTTTTTTAGAACTCTGTTTCCTCTTCTTGCCAAGCTGCTTTGGCAGCAGCACATTTCATCTACTGCAGATCAGCTAAACAACATTTTTGAAGGCTGACTTCAAAGTATTTTTATGTAATGATACATCATGTCTATCATCTGTCTATTGGTATCTATCATCTATCTCCCTACCTGTCTGTCTTTATTTAATAAAATGCAGCTTTGAGAATGTAAGTTTGGCCCTGCAGCTTCCTTTCTTCTTGCTGGCATTCTGGCCACTGGAAAAGACCTTCTGGGACAAAACTGGAATGAGAGACAAGGCTGGCTTTTCCAAATTTTAAGCCCCAAAGCAGAATTCTCCCACTCAGTAGAGTGCAGTAAGGCTGCTGCAGATTTGGGACAGGGAGCTGCTAACCTAAGGATGCAAAAACAACCTGCATTTCCACAGAGGAGACCCCTGCCTCTAAGAAACTAAGGGACTCTCCTTGACAAAGGGAGTATGTCCAAAAGAGAAAGAGAGTTAATGTGGGATGAAAAGCTTCATTTCTTTAATTGCTTTAGGTCAGGCTGAAGTTCAGATTCAAGGAGCAGAGGCATTCTGAAAAAAAAATGAAAAAGGGTGCTGTCAAATGTCAGGAGGCGTTAGTGCTCCGAACAAGGTTCCTTTACATAGTAGCTTCGGTTTTAGATTATCAAATCTGAACTGTAAAATTGTGGATGATTGTTAGATGGCAGTAGCAAGTATTCGGCACTCCTTTACTGCCCTCTAGTCGTTACTTGGAGTTTTACAATACAGATCACACAGCCCTACGTAATAACTTCGTGGAAGCATTTTGTTCTGATACTTATTGAAATTTTGCAGAAGAAGGAGTATGAGAAATCTACAAGGGAGATCTTTGAATTTTGAACCCCCCCCCAAAAGGCCAAAATATATTTTGGTCATCCTTGTGAGGTAAGTCAGGTTAGAAAATAAATACTAGGAGGAACCCAGGAGTGCTACTTTATTAAGCTGTCCTCCCAAAATAGAAAAATAGAGTCATAAATCTCAATCAGAAAAGTCCCAATGGAGATTCAAAGAGAAACAGTTCAGAAATTAAGATGAAATGAGAACAGTAATAGGAGGGAAAACTTGAGTTAGACCCTGAACATTCAGTGCAGGTGGCTTTCATTGGTCATGCCAATCATAAACTGAGAATGCTTAGAGAAGAGTATAAATCTCCCGAAGATTTATAATAATTTGGGTTTGCACAAGAACAGCTGCGAAAGCAAATGGCTCTTTTGCCAGATACTCAGTAATTAACAGCCAAGAATAATGTATTTCTGAGTTGGGATGCGGAATAAAGGAGTGCTGTAAAAAAACACCACTGCCTCCCAAGCAAAGTGCCATCTTCATTACTTTCAGTGAGATCCTCCTAGAAGATTTTAAACAATAATACAGAACAAAGCATCCAATATAAGTAAGACCAAACAACCATAGTAAAACCTTTATAGAAAAGCATCCCCCCACACACAATCAAACTTTTACTCAACAATTGAAGAGCATATCTGTAACTCAGTCTTGAACTATGGAATCCTGCTCTCTGAGCTTGGTTTAGAATTTTTAGATGTATAAAACTATCATTTTTTTAAAATTCATATTTATATGCCTCCCTTCTCCGGAGACTCAGAGCGGCTTACAATTTTTGGGATACAACCCAATGCGCTCAGCAATAGCCTTCATTCCACTGCATATGCCTGCTTATTACTAAGCGGCATTTTTACAAAGTCAGCTTATTGCCCCCAACAATCTTGAGTCCTCAATTTACCTACCCCAAGAGGATGGAAGGCTGAGTCAACCTTGAGCCTGGTGGGATTTGAGCCTGCACTAATTGCAGGCAGCTGCAACTTAAGTGCTAGGCATTTACCAGCCTGCACCACCAAGGCTCTTTATGCACCTGAACTCAGCTGTTCTCAAGATTTTAGTGAAAAATCAAATTTTAAGACACGTTATACAAACAATTGCCCTGTCTTACTATAGAAATTCTCAGCCTTTCATGTTCTTAAGGCAGAGTTTCTTAAGCTTGGAAACTTTAACTGCCAGAATTCCCGAGGCACTTTGCTTAAAGGTGTTAAAATTGAGAAACATTGGTTTAATGTGACAAAATGATACTAAGAGCAATTGCTTTTGAAAAATATTAAACATGGAGAAAGATAAGGGGAAAAAAAAGAAATCCTAAATTAATCACTATACTGTCCTTTCCGAGTTGGGGTCTGTAGTAGAGCTGCAGATTGTTGTCCAGGGAGTAACCAGCTCTACTCTGCCAACTGACTATTTTCCCCCACTGAACTGGCCTATTGTGTGAACTGGCCAATTCATTTTGGAAGTCTGATGGGTCACTCTCATCCATCTCTTCTGTGCCATCTGTGTTTTATCTCCAAGTTAGCACTGAAGATCGTATTTTGCATCTTGCTTGGGGGCTGGAAGGGAAAGTGCATGCCTTGAGGTTTCATACAGGCACCTGATATATTTGAAAGTTAATTTAAACCAAGTTCAGGAACATGCTGCACTCAACTTTTAGGAGCCTACTGTAGTTGAGATGGCTGTCCAGCCTTGGTTCTGTTGCCTTTACTCACTTTCCATCACAAATTTGATCTCTGAATATGTCTTCCTGCTGCAGATTAAAGTCCTTACCAACTGCAATTGGGACTGGTAACATAGTTGGACTTCAGTAAGGCATTTGACAAAGTGGACCACAACCTACTACCTGGTAAAATTAGAAAAAAAGTGGAATAAACAACATCACAACCACAGAGATTCTTAACAGGCTAACTAACCACACTGAATTAATGGAAATATACAGTGGGGTACTCCAAGGTACTGCCTTAAACTCAGTAGTCTTCAACATCTTAATAAATGATTTAGAAGAGGGGATGGAAGGAGAACTCATCAAATTTGCATATGACACCAAGCTGGCAGGAATAGCTGACATTCCAGAAGATAGATTCACGATCCAAAAAGATCTTGACAGACTTGAACACTGGGCCCTATTCTACAAAATGAACTTCACTGATGAGAAAAGTAAGGTTTTATACTTAGTCAAGAAAAACCAAATGCACAGTTATAAAATAGGTGGTACCTGATTTAATAGCAGCAACTGTGAGAGGGATCTAGGAGTTCTAATGGACAACCACTTAAATATGAGTCAGCAGTATGCTGCATCCCCCTGAAAATGCTAACACAGTCCTAGGCTGCATTAACAGAGGGATAGAATTAAGCTCAAATGTAGTGTTAGTCCCACTTTATAATGATTTGGTAAGACCATACTTGGATACTGCATCCAGTTTTGGTTATCACAGTACGAAAAAGGTGTTGAGACTCTAGAAAGAATGTGGAGAAGAGCAACAAAGATAATTTGGAGGCTAAAAACAGTTGCAGGAATTGGGCATGTCTATTCTAAGGAAGAAAAGGACTAGGAGTGACATGATAGCAGTATTTCAATATCTAAGGGGCTACTACAAAGAGGAGGGAGTCAACCTATTCTCTAAAGCACCTGAAGTCAGGAAAAGAAGCACCAGATGGAAACATATGAAGAAGAGATCCAACCTAGAACTAAGGAGAAATTTCCTGACAGTGAGAATTATTAATTAATGGAACAGCTTGCCTTCAGAAGTTGTGGATGCTGCATCACTGGAGGTATTTAAGAAGAGATTGGAGAGTCATCTGAAATAGTATAGGTCTACTGCTTGAGCAGAGAGTTGGTCTAGAAGGCCTCCAAGGTCCCTGTTACTCTGTTATTCTGTTATTATACCAGTTCTGGCTATGGTGATTAGACGAACTATGGAGATTATTAAGCATGATGTCATGTCAATGTCATTGACTTTGCTTCTTGGAAGCCAGCTTGTGAAGGTCACAAATGACAATCACTTGGCTGACTGTTGTACATGTGCACTAGTTGTCAAATGCCCAAATCACAATCATGTAACCATGGGGGACCATGGGAGTGCCTCAACTTCAAGAACCAATTATAAATCTTTTTCAGCACCGTCATAACTTTGAATGGCCACTGAATGAGTGGTCATTAATCAAGGACTACCTGTAGTCTTTTCCTCTTACGTTGCCTTGAAACTCCTTGTTTGTTTGGGCTGGGACACTTTACAGGCTAGCTCTAGCTGGCTAGTTTGCAGAGGAAAGAACATTACCCCTGCCACTTAGATCAGGTGCCCTAATCTACATGTTTCACCTGGTATGTAAGTGTTGTTGGTTCAAAATCCACTTCGAAGTATTTTAATCAAAATTTTGTTCCATGAGAGCTTTTTAAAATCACAATTTTGTTCTACGACAGCTTTTTTTAAGTGACAGTTTTGTTCCCGGAGAGCTTTTCTTTTAGTACAAAGCTGTCCCACTCCATAATTTTACCAGCCACTTTCATACTTTGAAAATACTGGTGTTCCACATATTTTTAAAGAAACTAGTATTCCCCCAAGAACAATACTAAAAAGAAGAGATGAGAAGATGTCCTTATCGGGTTGTTTTTTTTAACTGGAGTCCACAGAGAATAAGAGCTGTTAAACAAAAAAGAATTTAGTGACTCCTACTATCTTTTCATTCAGGATATCCATGCAAAAGTAGATTTTCAGCATTTATGATAACCAAGATCATATAATGAAAGATGATGAATATGATGTTGGTTTAAGAATTTCTTAAACAAATCTCATTCCAGAGGTGAAATGTGCCCCATATGCATGTTCATACAGTGTATTCCATTAAGTTTTATGATAGATGTTCCAAATGTGGGGAAAATAAAGAGACTTATTAAATCAGGCTTATATTCTCTCTTTAACTTTCCCCATCTGTACACTTTTTATAAAAAGAAATGATCTTATGTGTTCTCACTTAAAAAAACCCAAATAATTTGATGGCTATTCTAAAAAGTTTAAGAAACACTGTGCTAAAAAATACATGGTTATGTTTTTTTTAGGACTTAGATTTGACTTAGTTAGTCCTGATAGATATTACTTTTGCGATTTAAAAATACATTTAAATGCCATTTATACAATACAATTGTCATTTATAAAATACATAAAATCCTGCCATCCTGATAAATAAAATAAATAAATCTTGAATTTTCATGTTCTCTTTTTTTTAAATACGTGAATTTTATTGGAAATCTCAAAGAAATCGGGCAAACCTCATTAAGTGAAAGACTTTTTTCACTTTAAATGAAACATTATCCAGATATTTCCATTTATAGGCAATGATTGACTTTATTATTAAAAATGAGTAAACCATAGTGCTTTGTAACTTCATCAAATATATGTAATAAATCTACATTTGATAAGCATTCATTCCTGTACAGTATTTGGTTGTTCTAGTTATAGTTTTTCATTAAATACCACCTACAAAATTTGAGACCAAACTGCATTCCCACCAAAAAAGAGCCTTGGTGGTGCAGGCTGTTAAATGCCTAGCACTTAATTCCAGCTGCCTGCAATTGGTGCAGGCTCGAATCCCACCAGGCTCAAGGTTGACTCAGCCTTCCATCCTCTCGGGGTAGGTAAACTGAGGACCCAAGATTGTTGGGCGCAATAAGCTGACTTTGTAAAAATGCCGCTTAGTAATAAGCAGGCATATACAATGGAATGAAGGCTATTGCTGAGCGCATTGGGTTGTGCTCCAAAAATTGTAAGCCGCCCTGTGTCTCCAGAGAAGGGCGGCATATAAATGTGAATAATAACAAATATGAATAATAAAAATAAAGAAAGTCATTTTTGATTATAAGCCCTCTAGTACCCCATGTAGTATGGGAGCTACTTATCGGGTATTTTCCCCCTTCTGTTCAGTTGTGTCTGACTGTCAGAGATTGTGTGGACATGTCCCTGCAATTTTCTTGGTGAGGTTTTTCAGAAATGGTTTGCCATTGGCCCCAGTCACCAGGCTAGTTTTGGGACTGGTATAAACTGGAGCTGGAACTCACAGTCTCTCAGTTTCTACCTGATGCCTTAACCACTACACCAGACTGCCTCTCTGTTATAAATAATAGGGGTCATATGCTAACGATGTAGGATCTTAAAACATAATTTCTGCTTAAAATAAATTCTCCAGACCCTTACAGGGATTATCACGTTGCACAATCAACTTCCTTGCCTAAATCTGACTTCTAGACATGTTTCAAGCCTGGTTTAGGAAATACCAAAATAGAATAGCTAGATAGTTAGATAGTTAGATAGTTAGATAGCTAGATAGCTAGATAGCTAGATAGCTAGATAGCTAGCTAGATAGCCAGATAGATAGATAGATAGATAGATAGATAGATAGATAGATAGATAGATAGATAGATAGATAGATAGATATGCTTGATTTCTGCAAAATAATCAGTGATTTCTTCAAACTGGACAGTTACCAAATCTTTTAAAAATATAGATTCTTTATTTTCCACAATTTCAAGGTGCTATTCTATTCTGATTATAAGTCTGTCTGTATCATCAAAGATGTTAATTGATTTAAGCACAAAATCTTGGTGTAGGTGCTTAATAAGTCTTCTCTCATAATTATGATTCAATGCTGTTTTAGAAAATAGAACTTAGTAGTTTATAATTTATCCAAATGCTGAATATTTTCTATCCATTTCATTTAATCTTCTAAAATAAATGGAATGTTATACTATAGTTATTCTTTTTTATAATGTGGTTTCAGGAACGTTATCCCTCACCCTTCCACATTCTGAGGTATACATAAAATATTTCTATTAATTCTTAATTTTGATAAATTAAGGTGGTCTCATTTAATAGCTATTCATTTGGTGACTTTTTAAATGTATGACAATGAGAACAAGTGAAGTTACGACCAGACCTTATATTTATATTGGTTGTAGCATCCCCACAATTACAATATTGTGATCTGAGTGAATGGTACTTGGCTCACCATTACATTGCAACATCTTGCAGTCATGTGATTGCCATTTGCAGCCTTCATTGCCAACTTCCTACAAGCCAAATCAGTGGAGAAGCTGGCAGAAGTTTACAACTGGAGACACTGTGGTGTCCTTGCTTAACGAACTGTGGTGATTTGCTTAACAATGGCAACCGGAAGTGTTGAAATTTCCATAATGTAACATCGCATTTTATAATCATGGAGATTGCAGTCCTAATTGTCCCATATTTCACCTAAATCTTAATCATGTCTAATCTTTTTTACCAAGTGTTTATATAATACTTTTGCTTAACTCTTAAAGTATCTCCTTTTTCTAAGAAATATCTGATCCTAAACTGGAGAATACATTGATGCAACTGGGTGTCTACTTTCTCTTTAATAAAAATAAACTTCATTATTTGTTAAACTTTAAAATGTATGTTAGATTTAAATAAAGAGAAGAAAATAAATATTTTGCCTTATTTACTCCTGCTGCAAAATATTGTTTGTCAAAATGTTCATCTTCTGTTATGTAGATTTCCTTCCACAGTACTATTGATGGAAGAAATAGCTTTATATATCTAAACATTCTAAATGTTTTAACTGTATCACCTAAACTCTTGACATTCAGGGAAACTAGCTTCAAACAGTTCTTGGTCAGGAATCTACTGCAAAGACTATTATCCAATTTCCAATCAGTTGGAAACTGTGGTAGTTTTGTTTTCATTCCTTTACCACATTTTGTAATCTGGTGTTGTGTGATTATAATGGGCCTTTGCAAAGCTTCAGCAGGAGGCTCCATCTGATTGAAACTTGGATAAAGAGTCATTTAATGTGACTCTACATTTTGTAATCTGGTGTTGTGTGGATTATAATGGGCCTTTGCAAAGCTTCAGCAGGAGGCTCCATCTGATTGAAACTTGGATAAAGAGTCATTTAATGTGACTCTACATTTTGTAATCTGGTGTTGTGTGGATTATAATGGGCCTTTGCAAAGCTTCAGCAGGAGGCTCCATCTGATTGAAACTTGGATAAAGAGTCATTTAATGTGACTCTACAAACTATGTCCTACTTTCAGTTTCCATATTGGAGCTGAAGACATTTTTCATGGGAGCAAATCAAAGTAGCTTACCTCAATGCCTTTGACGAATGGTATTGAGGTGGAATGCTTTCCTTTACCATTTCAAAGCATCCCCTATACAAAATGAAATAGTGCTGGACCATACATGCACATATAATATTAGATTTATAAAGCTTTGGTTATTACTTCAAATGATGAGAACTTCATTATATTTAGTAATAATAATGGGTATTATCACTACACTAAACAATTCTTACTGAGAGCTTTTTCAGTCATCACATTGTGGTATCAATGCTGTACATTTATAAGATTCCTCTCTCAAAGGCACACACATCAAATCAAATGACTCTTTTCCATGACAACACGGGTACTAATGCTAGTCCTAAATGTGATATGGGACTCTTCATTGTTTGAGTAAACTTTTAAATCATTTGATACAAAATGCACTGTTGGTATCAAAGAATTTAAATTACTTGGTTTTATCAAAGCCCTGCAAGCCAACAGAGGAACTTGTTTAAAAGTGATCTATAAATGAAAGGATCCTATTTTATCTTCATAGATTTTTATACATCTCTTCATTCTCGTCATCTGATCATGTGAATCTGCCAGCAATGCCCTAGTATTGCTTTTATTGTTTCTATTACTGACAAGTTTGACCAGTTTAAAGGGATGAACTATGTGCCCTCAAGAGTAAATGGAAACAATCACTTAGCCAACAATGAATTGCCTTCATTTTGATTAATAGGCTAAAGTTCAAAGCTGACCTTTTCAAAAACGAAATTACTAAATCCCATGATAGACAGGAGGGGAAGTATATTATGTGCTAAGTGCAAGGTCACTTACAGTATAATCCAGTTTGCTAAATTAGGTTGGCATATTCCTTGAGGAATGATTCCTATTTCTGTAAAAGTCTAACATGGTTCATATCTCTTTAGTGTAAACTAAAGTTTTCCTCTGACTAACATGAGGATGGACAGCTGGCATTTTGGAGTGGCAGTGGAAGAAGACACTTATATTAGGCATCCAAGTGTCTTAACATTAAAAAAATAACTGGCCTCAAGCCATATATTATGTGTGCATGTGTGCTTTGATAATAAATTTATCTGTATCAATGTAGCTAACAATTTTCCTGAAACCAACCAGAAACTGTATTGATAGTGGCTGTGACTGTGTGATTGAATTTCTGCCTCTTTTGTATGTCACATATGTTTATACAAAGGGCAAGACTTTGATTGCAGATTTACCGTTGTCATCACAATTTTTAGATATAGAATACAATAGAATAACAGAGTTGGAAGGGACCGTGGAGGTCTTCTAGTCCAACCCCCAGCCTAGGCAGGAAACCTTACACTACTTCAGACAAATGGTTATCCAACATCTTTTTAAAAACTTCCAGTGTTGGAGCATTCACAACTTCTGGAGGCAAGTTGTTCCATAGATTAATTGTTCTAACTGTCAGGAAATTTCTCCTTAGTTCTAAATTGCTTCTCTTCTTGATTAGATTCCACCCACTGCTTCTGGTCCTGCCCTCAGGTGCTTTGGAGAATAGCTTGACTCCCTCTTCTTTGTGGCAGGCCCTGAGATATTGGAACACTGCTATCATGTCTCCCTTAGTCCTTCTTTTCATTAGACTAAACATACCCAATATTTCCCTTCCCTTGCAAATATGTCTGGTTCCATCTGTGGTGAAGAAAGAATATTCTTATATCAATCAATTCAGACTTGGAATCTGAGAGAAAAGATATTGCCTTATTTATTTATGTCTTTTTCAGCATGTATTCTATTTCCAAAGTTCTAAAGGAAGAGATCAAATGAAACAAGGCCTTAAAAACTGGAGCTGAAATGCAATCACAGAGTCATGATGGGAAGGCTTCTTAGAGGTCAACTAATCTCATTCTTTGCAGAATGCAGGATCCAGCAGAATCTCTTTAGCTGATTATCAAAGCCTTCTATCTGAAGCCCGGTAACAATCATCATTTCCTTAGGTGGCAGCCTGTTCCATTGATATTCAATCTGCATGGATTCATTCATCCTGAATCTTGATACCCTGAGCTCTCATTATCCGTTTGAGTTGTAAAGATTCATCCATCTTGAATGAAACCGAAATCTAATACTGCTATTAAATTCCTTGGTGGTTTCATTGTAGCAGAAGGAATCATAGAGGTTGGCAGTAGGATTCAGGGATCATAACTGAAAGCTACTTTCTGCCAGAAAAGTGGATATTAAAATTTCATGAAGAACAGGCAATTTCTCATTAGAACCATGAAGAGGGTTAACATGATCTGAACATATATGAACAGTAATTTATCTGTCTGTTTTGATAAAATGTCAACTTTCCAAATGAAAAAAGCAAGATAACTGTTTAAACCACATTGATTTATTAATAACAATTTGAATTCTGACAAAATAAGCATTGTGGAAGTAAAATGCTGTATTATCAGCTTGTTATTTGCAAAACTGTCTGTCCTCTAAGACCAGTATTTCAATTACAGGCTAACATATAGGGATTTACAATAAACCACAAGTAGCAAAGAAAATTAAAAGCCCACAGCACATAATATTTTAGAATCAGTAGTGCTTTGTGTCTAGGAATTTATTGTCATTATTGTTGCTGCTGAATCCAGATCAGGTGTTTAGTCTTGCCTCCTCTGTATCACTTTCCTCTTGGACTGCTTCACTATAGGTTATAGTTCACAGAATGAATTAAATGGGGTTATTCTGGAGCTTAGAATTTGTTTAGTATGGATCCCTTCTGACTGGTACAGCAGAATGGTCAAGTTACAATTCTGGGTTTCTCATAAGTTAAGATCTTGTTTGTTGATGCTGTTGATGTATTGCTTAGTTAATAAGCATATACTTTTTTGCATAATGTAGTAGAGTTGAATTAGGTTTATTATCTGAATTGGCCCTTCCAGTATGTTCTTCCTGGCAGATGTTCTTGCTTATATTCCACTTCCGTAAAGTGAGAAGAATGAGAGCCAGGAGTCTTGTTCTTTCCCAGCTAGCTCTGTAGATTAGTCTCTCCTTAGAACAAGGCTTGCTCCTGTCTTTAATGCTCCCAAAATTATTTAAGATGGAATTTTCTAAAGAGCCTTTGATGCATAGTTTGATTTCCTATTCCTATCCTAAGTGCTAAGATCATTACTTGGTTCTGATACCTGTACATCTATCTAAAATCTAAATGTATCTGTCTAAAATTTATCTAAATATATTTTGGATGATTCTAAATCTATAGTATATTTAAATAAAAAGTCAAAGAATATTATTAAGGTGAATATTAGTTAACTGGGATATTCTGTATTAAGAAATAAATAACTAGGGATACAAAGGATCATTTTGTACCATTTTTAGATAAGTCTGTTCAGCAAAAGGTTTATTTTCTTATTGGACATCCAAGAGAATCCTTTGGGAAAAAAATGGTGATGAATTTTATTATGTTACAAATATAAAATGGTATGGAGATATTTACCCATATGATATGGGGTTTCCTTCTATTGCCTTGTTTTGGTTTAATATTCGTTTTTGTATATGGTATTACAGTGAAAAAAACAATATGGTTTAGAGATATGAATGACTTCTGAATCATATACCAAAACATGGAGCTTATCACTCTCTATATGAAGGATTATGGATTTGTTGAGCATGGGTAGCAGTAAGAAAGATTACTTTCCACTGGTTTTATCAGTCTTCTGCAGAAAAGCTCTTTGCAGCCAGCTAGCTATGCAAATGCAACATGCTCACTTGTTCTCCAGCTGCCAACACCAAGAAGTGCAAGCAGAACTATTACTGCACCTGATCCCATTCAGTATTTAGTCAGCTTGCAGACTGTCAAATACTCCTGGCATGGGCATTGGCTTTCCCTGCTGACCCTTAGAGGACCCCAAAGCAATTCAAGGTGGGCTCAGAGATGGAAATGTTTCCAGCTCTCTTCCAGACTCTCCAAAAGATTCTGAATTAGGAAAGGATATCTTCTTTGTCTCAGATATCGTCTTCAATAAGTATCAGTTAAACAAACAGATATATTTACTATTTTTACCAAGCTAATTGGTGTTCCATGGTAAAATGAACAAAGCTTCAATTGCATTCTGGTGTACCTTTCACAGGTGGTATGCGTGGAACAGTACTGAGCTTCAGGATTTAGTAACTATGGTCTAGAATAGATATCAGATTTCCTGATGTTTTGCCGACAACTATTAACTGGTATCTTCAGAGGCAAGCTACTGTACGCTGCTGCACAGACCAAGAAAGCTGAGGAGGAATTGACTGGGCTTCTGTCTTTACAGCCAGGTGCCCAGAGTTCTGAATAGTCTTTAACCAAGATGGTTTCCTATTGGTGTAGGTTGGTGAAGGCTGTTTTATGACTGATTCTTTCTTTGTGCCCAATCTTTATTGGTTGTTTTCATGGTGTTGATTCCTGACTGATCTTTTGGTGTTTGGTGTAGGGTCTTCTGCTTGGGCAGGGGGTTGGACTAGATCAGGGGTGAAATTCAAAATTTTTCCCTACTGACTCTGTGGGCGTGGCTGTGGGCATGGCTTAGTTTAATAATAATAGCAACCAGGGGTGATTGGGGTGATTTTTTACTGATTCAAATCATCCCTACCATTTCTCCCGAGGTGGGCCGAGATGGTTGAATTTCACTCCTGGACTAGATGACCTACAAGGTCCCTTCCAAATCTGTTATTCTGTTATTATTTGGTTCATGCCAGCTTCTCACTGGTCATTTTTGGAATGCTGATTTCTGATTGTTTTTTGTGCTGGATCCTAATTGTTCAGACTGACCAGCTGAATCCTGATTGGGTTCTTGCCCAAGGCTATTTTCTGATTTGTCCATTTGGGGAGATGATTCCAGAATCTTTGAGTGGTGCAAGGCAGGTAACAAGGTTTTGTTAATCTTCAGATTTTCTACTTTCTTTCTGTAGATGTCTCTGGATATCATAGCCCCTCTGTGAAGGCATTATGTAGCAGTTTGATATTCTTGACAACATGTGTGTGTCCTTAAATTGAATGTTATGAACATATGATCACACAGATTGATCATATGGCTAATAATGATGTTTATGGCTGTCTTAATTTTCAGTGCCTCTGGTGTTTCTTGGGAGATAAAACAGGCCTGAATTTGCAAAGATGAAGTCAGGAAAGCTAAGGTTCAGAATGAAGTAAGACTTGCAACAAATGTCAAAAATAAATTTAAAAGTTTCTTTCAACATATAAAGAACAAGAAAAAGTCAAGAAAACAATCAGTCCACTAATGAGAGAAGATGGCAAGGAAGTAACAGGCAAGAGAGAGAAAACAGAACTGCTTAATTCACTCTTTGCATTTGTCTTCACACAAAAAGAGAATGCAGCCCAACCTACCAAAAACCTTAACCATAAAAGACAGACTAGGAATAAACATTAAAATAAGCAAGAAAATAGTAAGAGAACACCTGTCCGCTCTAGATGAGTTCAGATCACTGGGACCTGATATTCTGGAGTCCTGAAGGAACTGTCAGATGTGATCTCAGAACCATTGAACCATATGTCTATGGAGATTCTCATCATCTAGGTCTATGGAGATTCTCATCATCTAGGTCAGTGGTTGCCAACCGGTGGGCCGTGGTCCACTGGTGGGCCATAAGAAAATTTTGGTGAGCCGCAGAGAAATCTCACCCCCAGAGCACCCCTCCCAAGGCAATTAATCCAGGCTGCGTGGAAACACAAGGCTGTGCCATCCACATGGCCCATGGGAACCCTCCCCACCCACTCACTCCTTACCCGGCAAACTTGCCTACTAAATTGCTATTTTTCCTTTTTCCGACCATCATCGGTTCTGCTGTGCCAGGAGATCTAGGAAGCAGGAAATGGTTGGATTTCTTGCTTTCTAGCTAGTCTTTAGATCTTTGGCTCTGCTTTTAAACGCAGCTGAACCTCCCTTAGGACTGAAAGTTCTATTATTCAATGCAGACTCACGGCAAGCAAATTTGAGAGACTGAGCTAGCCGATGACAGATAGATCACTGAATGATTCAATCTGCCTGTCTGCTTTGCCTGATTTTGGGTAAAAGTTGCTCTTTTTTTAATAAAAAAATCAATATTTTTATACATGGTGTGTTGTGAGTTAATTTTGTGAGTTTGCTTGCAAGCAAATTTTATGTGACAGGCTGAACTAGCCAATGGCAGATAGATAGATCTCTGAATGAATCTGTGATTCTGTGAGCAATTCAATCTGCCTGCCTGCTTTGCCTGATTTTGGGTAAAAGTTGCTCTTTTTTTAAATAAAAAATTCAATATTTATGTAAATATTTATAATATTTACATACAAGCCATGCCCAGCTAGTCACATGACCACCAAGCCACACCCACAAATTAGGCTATGACCACTAACACCATGAGTTTGGTGGTCCCTGAGGTCCAAAAGGTTGGTGACCCCTGATCTAGGTCATAGTTGTCCCAAAGATGCGTTTCTTCCTTTCCAAGAGACAACTGGACTTTCTGGTTTTTCTGTGAAGAAGTTTCGCTTCTCATCCAAGAAGCTTCTTCAGGTCTGACCGGATGGTGAGAAATGGAAGGATTTATACTCCTTGCAGACAGCTGGTCATTTGCATTCTTTTAGCAGGTTGTTAAGGTCACCTGGAGGTTTATCTGTCTCACCTGGGTGGTGCAACTTGGTGTGGAATCTTCCATTGAAAGGACTGTGTTGCAGGCTCGGCACTGTAGCATTGAACCCTATCTTTCAAAGATCCTGGAGCATCAGGGGACTATCCAAGGACTGGAAAAGAGCTGATGTGGTTCCCATCTTCAAAATAGGAAACAAAACAGATTCAGGAAAGTACAGATCAACCAGCCTGGCATCAATACCTGGGAAAATCCTGGAAAAGATAACTAAGCAACAGATCTGTGAATACCTAGAAGCAAGCAAAGTTATAATCAGAAGTTAACATGGGTTTGTCAAAACAGACCATGTCAAACCAACCATTTCATTCTTTGACAAAGTGACTAAATTAGTGGACCGGCAAAATTAGTGGACATAGTATACTTGGATTTTAGTAAGACATTTGACAAAGTAGATCACAACCTATTTCTTGGTAAGTTAAAAAATTGTGGGATAGATAGCATCACCACCAGATAGATTTGTAACTGGCTGACAAAACCACACTCAATATATAGTCCTTAATGGAAGTACATCTATATAGAGGGAAATAAGTGGCAGGGTACCCCAAGGTTATGTCTTGGGCCCAGTACTCTTCAACATCTTCATAAACAATTTACATGAGATAATAGAAAGGGAGCTCATGCAGATGACACTAAACTCATGCAGATGACACTAAACTGGCAGCAAGTCAACATTCAGCTCTCCAGAAGATGGGCACAAGATCCAGATGGATCTCATCCAACTTGACCACTGGTCCCTATCTAACAAAATGAAGTTCAAAGTAGAGAAAAGTAAAGTTTTACATTTAGGCAAGAAAACAACAAATGTACAGGTACAGATTAGGTGAAACCTGGCTCATTAGCAGTATCTGTGAGAGGGATCTTGGAGTCCTAGTGGACATGAGCAGCAGTATGCAGCAGCAGTCAAAAAAGCCAATGCAATCCTAGGTTGCATTAACAGAAGGATAGAATCAAGATAATATGAAGTATTAGTATCACTTTATAAAATCTTACTAAGACCATACTTAGAATACTGCATTTAGTTTTGAACACCATTTTATAAAAAAGATGTTGAGTTTCTGGAAAGAGTGCAGAGTAACAAAGATGATTAGGGGGCTGGAGACTAAAACATACGAAGAACGGTTGCAGGAATTGGGTATGTCTAGACTAGTAAAAAGAAAGATTGGGGTGATATGATAGCAGTCTTCCAATATTTGAGGAGTTGCCACAAAGAAGAGGGGGTCAACCTATCTTCCAAAGTACCAGAAGGCAAGACAAGGAACAATTGATGGGAACTAATCAAGGAGAGATGCAATCTAGAATGGCTTGCTTTCAGAAGTTGTGGGTGCTCCTTCACTGGAGGCTTTTAAGAAGAAACTGGATAGCTACTTGTCTGGAATGGTACTATAGGGTCTCTTGCTTGAGCTGGAGGTTGGAGTAGAAGACCTGTCAAGGTTGGAGTAGTAGACTCTGTTGTTCTATTATTCAGTCAGGCATGGAACCTAGTGTATACCTATCCACATCTTATAAGGATACAAGAGATCCCAATGTTAGCAGGTCTCAGCTCTTTTTAGCTGATCAAATGTTTTCAAAATACAGTTACCCCCTGCCCCCACCTCCAGATAATACAAATCCACCTCCATAATCACACCCACAAATCTTGTTTTAATATATTGTGAAATCTACTTCTGATTTCTCTTACATTCCAGATGTCTAGACATAGCTTGCAAAATCTTTTACATTCATATATATGATTGCAAGAATGTAATAAGAACGAAATTGTTATTTAAATTGGTTTGATTAGAACAAATAATAATATTAAATAATTTAATGATCAGCATGAAGGCTCCAAATATTTACATTATGTATACAGCTTAGCACGTGCTTAGTATTTTAGAGATAAAATATTAATGATTTCAACATAATCAAGTTCCTTGTATTAAATTCTTTTTGATGTCTGTAGATACTCAAAAGCCAAAAGAACAAATGGTGAAGGGTGGCTGAACAAGGTGTTATCTGGATTAAAAGAAAAGTGGCTAAGGAGAACAGAGTTTAGAAGTATGCACAAGAAGTCACCTATATAAATCTGAACTTGAAATAATTGAACTCATATGTTTGCATTGCATTTCCACGCTAGACAAAATTATCTGTTCATACAGCAAAGATTATTAAACAGGCCATTTGTTTTTAACTAAATAAAGTGATGCACTAAGCTAAAAAAAAGGATAATTCCAATTGTTTCTCAAATGCCAATAATAAGCTTCACCAAGTTCTGCCTCCTACCATATGAGACTCTGTTCCTGACTTTCTTTATATATTACTTCCAGTAAAGAAAACAAGTTCATGGCAAGCTGTGCATTTCCATTCCACAATTTCACATCTGATCTTCAAAAATCTTACATGCCATTGTGGTTTTGTTAGTACACTGACTGAAATACTGGACTTTGTTCTTTATAAATCCATTCTTTATCATGTGGCTGAGTCATGACTATCTGTGCTATGGTTCTGCAGTAAAGCAAATAAAGGTGCAAAGAATTAATTCATCTTCCTTATAAACCTCTGGCCAATTTAAAAATGTACTAGACTGGCTCATTGTCAATAATAAATCAATACTTACATAAACAGCAAAATGGCATGATTATGGATGGGCAAAAACAGGGGTCTTCAATTGTGACAGCTTTAAGATTTGTGGGCTTCAACTCCCAGAATTCCTCCTCTAGTTATGTTAGCTCAGGAATTCTGGGAGTTGAAGTCCAGTACCTTTAAACTTGCCAAGTTTGAAGACCCTTGGCAAAAAAAATAACAATGGGGCTGGGAGCAACTTCCAAGTTTCTGCTGGCTTCCCCATTAATTTTGCTTGTGGGAAGCTGGCACGGAGTTCCAGAAATACTGATCACATATCTACAGCTGACTGCAGCAGTGTGGTGGCATGGCAGCACTGAAGCAGATACAACTATGCCAAATTCCAGTCCCATGGGAGTCATAGATCCTTGATTTTGCATGCATTCTGTAAGCTTACCCCTTTTGAGATATGTTGATTCAAAACTTGTTGCCCTATGATGTGCTGTATCACCAAATTGAAGATTACAAGCAGATAAATAGACCAGAAGATTTTAGTAGTGTACAGATTTTAAAAGAATAGATAGGTAGATAGGTAGGTAGGTAGGTAGGTAGGTAGGTAAATAGATAGACAGATAGATTCTAAAGGGTAGATTTCCAGACAAATCATAAAGAAACCAGTGATTTCGCACACTGTTTGCTTCCTTTACTACATGTTTAAACATCTTATTTCCTCTGAAGTGGTGTTACCACTGCTAGTCTTACTATCTTTATTTTGTATGGTTTTCTTTTTGTACTGTTTTCTTGATTGCTTTTATCTTTCTGATGTCTTGAGAAAGTAGGTATCAGTAGATATATTCCTTGTATTTTTTAAATCTAAGTCAGTAACATTATTTTTGACTGTGACAACAGAGAAATACGTTTTTAAAAATAAATAATTACCAGAAACACCTTGAGATGCTTGTTGAGATGCTTTTTGGATCATTCTTTGTAATTTCAGCCAATGATCTGCTATATTGGCCCACTACCACGACAGTGGGAGCCGTCGCCAGGGGGGCATTTGCACAGCTTCGGCTTGTACGCCAGCTGAGCCCCTATCTGGACCGAGATGCACTGCGCACGGTCACTCAGGCGCTCGTCACCTCTAGACTCGACTACTGCAATGCTCTCTATATGGGGCTACCCTTGCATGTCATACGGAGACTTCAGCTGGTGCAAAATGCAGCTGCGCGGGTAGTGATGGGAGTGTCCTGATTCTCCCATATTACACCCCTCCTGCGCGACTTGCATTGGTTGCCGGTTGCTCTCCGTGTGAGATTCAAGGTTTTGGTAACAACTTACAAAGCTCTATATGGCTTGGGTCCAGGGTACTTGCAAGAACGTCTCCTTCTGTTGACGAATACCAATCGCCCAGTACGCTCCCACAGACAGGGCCTCCTGGGGATACCGTCAGCTAAACAGTGTAGGCTGGCGGCCCCTAGGAGTAGGGCCTTCTCTGTGGGGGCGCCCTCCCTCTGGAATCAACTACCCCTTGAGTTGCGCCTCTCCGCTCCTTCCGCCGTGACCTCAAAACATGGTTATTCTTACAATCCGGCCTGGACTGACAGGGGATCGGGGTTTTAATTTAGTTTATTTGGTGTTGATTTAATATTTTTTAAATTTGTTTTATCTTTTGTATTCTCTGTTTTTATGTACGCCGCCCTGAGTCCCTCGGGAGAGAGGGTGGCTTATAAGTCCAAATAAACCTAAACCTAAACCTACAGCACAAGTGGTGGTGCAGGCTGTTAAACACATAGTACTTAGCTCCAGCTGCCTGCAATTAACGCAGGCTCAAATCCCACCAGGCTCAAGGTTGACTCAGCCTTCCATCCCCCGAGGTAGATAAATTGAGGACCCAAGATTGTTGGGGGCAATAAGCTGACTTTGTAAAAATGCCATTGGGGGAGGCCAAAAAGCCCTAGTAATAAGCAGGCATATGCAATGGAATGAAGGCTATTGCTGAGCACATTGGGTTGTGCTCCAAAGATTGTAAGTCGCGCTGAGTCTCCAGGGAAGGGCAGCATATAAATGTGAATTAAAAAAAAAAAGTAGCTGGATTTGAACCCCACCGCGATCCCTATGAAACTTGGGAGATCAGAAAAAAAGAGACATTTTCATATTTGCCCCATGAAGGGAGCAAAGGGAGAAAACGTAGAAGTTCATTACTACAAAAGCATGTTAATAACATTGCAATGGGAAATGCAAATGCAGAGGTGGTGCTCCTAGTACTGATACAAATAACCTATCAACCACTTCAGTGTATTGTCAGCATCAGTTTCTGGAATCCAATTTTCATTTTACAGTATTGAAATAGCGATTTCGATCTGTTCCTGAAATCATCTCTTTATGTCATCAAGAACTTTGAATTGCATCCAGGGTTTTTATACTGCTAGCAAGAGCATATCTGAGTGAAATACAGTTGAAGGCATCCTTAAGCCATGATTTTTATGCCTTTAATTGCTGTTTTAATAACACATTGACCACAATTATGAGTCTTTCACCACAATAAATTTATATTAGAATCCTATTAATGAGCGTTCTGATGATGGCATATTGAAAAAAGAGGGACCATTTCCATACTTACTGGAAATGTCAGGGAAAAGTTACTGGCTGGTAACAGTAATTCTGTTCTGTAGAAAAAATACACATGGGCAGATCTGGGCATTGTAGTGGCGCACACTTACAACATCTTTTTTAATCATCTACTTTACTTCTAAATACAGAAACTAATATGTATGTAGCTTCATGTATAGAATGACTTTCCATGTTCCTCAGAAATAATTGTACAGAATGACTTTCCATGTTCCACTGAGAACAATTAATCCGTGGAAGGGCTTGCCTTCAGAAGCTGTGGGTGATCCATCACTGGATGTTTTTAAGAAGAGATTGGACAGCAGATTGTCTGGAATGGTATATGTGTGGAGAGGTATATGCGTGGTATATGCCAGGGAGCAGCCCGGCCCCACGTCTCTCTGGCTTTCCAGTAATAAACTTTGTACTGGAGCGACATTTGTATTCTTTAAACTACTGTTGTATGTAGACAAATTTCTGTGTGAGATATTTTTCATTGGAGATTGAATAGAGCAGCATATTGTTTATGTTAAGTTTGCATGAAGAGACAGACGCGGAGTGCTTCAAGCTCTTTAGTTTATTAGTGACTACAGCTCAGAACGGACCCGATTTGGCTGGGCTGCGGCTGCTACTTATAGCCAGCAGCCGCAGTTGACAGCCAACCAGAGTGCAGGGTTTTCCCGCACTCATTTCTAACATTTTACAAGAACAGTTCAAACTAAACCAATGACTTTAAACCTACATACATAACACCCCTCCCCACTAGGTTCAGTCCATACTCAAACCCCATCTAGCTAATGTATTCTTTTAAATAGGTGGGGCTCTTACGTGTACGTTGAGACCTACGTGGTTCAGATGTTTTAAGGTTCTCACCTTGTGAGAGAGGAAATGTGTCTGTTGACATTTCCTTACTTGGACTTCTAGAAATGGTAGAACCAGTTTGGTTACTACAACCTGGTCTCTCCTCCCAATCCATCTCCAAACCAATGTCAGCACCTAAGTCAGGTAGTGATGTGCAATCTTCCATTTGTGAAAATGGTTGTTGGTACTGTGACAGGTTTTGGGATGGTTCCTGTCGTGTTAGCTCGTTACACATGGGGTTGATTCTTGCTTGCTGATTACTCTCATAATCCTCCCCTTCCCCCCTAGAAGAGGCAGTAGGTATGGGAACCAGAGAGGAGCAAGGGCGATGCTCCTGTGGTAATCTGGACTCTCTCAGTGATATCTCCTGGACCCAATTGCTGAAGTTTTTCCTTGGTAAATCGTACCATACGTTCAGCTGGCCGTTAGCCGAAGGATGCCCAGGGGCTGTCAGGGCATGTCTGATACCCTGTTGTGCTAGATATGATTCAAAAAGGTTGGATGTAAATTGAGGGCCATTGTGAGAAACAAACACATTAGGTGACCCGTGAGTTACAAAAAGCTTTTTAAGCTGTTTGATGACAGCTTCAGTTGTGGTGGATGCCATAGGGATAACCTCTAGCCATTTGGAATATGCATCTACTATAATAAGGAAAGTGTGCCCTCTGGTAGGGCCAGCAAAATCAATGTGAATCCTGAACCATGGGCCCCTAGGACATTCCCATTCCTGTGTGGGGGCGAGAGGTGGGGCAGGCCTGACTACCTGGCAATTGGGACAAGATGCAACCCAGTTTTCAACCATTTTGTCAATACCTGGCCACCATACATAACTCCTGGCCAATCCCTTCATTCTGACAATTCCCAGATGACCCTCATGTAACATTTCCAAAACCTCTTTTTGTAGTTTTGCAGGAATAACCACCCTGTAACCCCACAAAATACATCCTCTTAATACAGATAATTCAGTTTGCCTGGATTTAAAAGGTTGGGCGAGTTAAGGTAGATCTTGAAGAGGCCAACCTTTCTTAATGCAGCCTATGACAGGAGCCAATAAAGTGTCTTTGGCAGTCTCTCGGGCAATTTGAGCAGCATGTACTGGAAGCTTGGCAACAGTTTCTAGAAAAAAGGTGTGAGTCTCAGGAACAGGGTCCTCAATGTGCGCAGGAAGTGGGCAGCGACTTAGAGCATCTGCATGCCCAATGTCTTTACCAGGTCTGTGGATCAGTTTGTATGAATAAGCAGCAAGAAATTCGGTCCATCTCAGCATTCTTGGTGACAGGATGGTGGGCGTTGGTTTGTCTCCTGCCACGATGCCTAAAAGAGGTTTGTGATCTGTGACAACAGTAAATGTTCTCCCATATTGACCATATTGACTCATGGAATTTTTTGACAGCTGCTACAATTGCCAAAGCTTCCTTGTCCAGTTGGCTGTAATTTCTCTCTGCTTTAGTCAAGGTGTGAGAGTAAAATGCAATAGGAGCTTCCCTTCCGCTAGGAAGCCTGTGGCTCAAAACCCCCCCACACTCCAAAAGGGGAGGCATCACAAGTCAGAACAACAGGAAAGTTCTCAGAGAACTGTATCAACACAGCATCAGACATAATTTGTCTCTTGATATTGTTAAATGCAGCTTGTTCCTTCCTCCCCCAGACCCAAGCAGATTTTTTGTCCAGCAACCTATGTAGGGGTTCTGCAATGGTTGCCTTCTGAGGTAGAAACATATGATAGAAGTTAATGAGTCCCAAGAATGCTTGTAAATTTGTTTTGCATTTTGGCCTGGGGGCTTCTTTGATTGCCTGAACCTTTGCCTCTGTGGGGTGGATGCCATGTTTATCAATCATGTAACCCAAGAATTCCACTTTATCTGTTCTAAGTGTGCATTTTTCTTCTTTGACTTTTAACCCCGCTTTTTTGAATCTAGTTAAGACTTCCCTGAGTCTCTCGTGTAACTGAGTGTCATCTTCAGCAGAAATTAAAATGTCATCAAAATAGGGCACCACCCCTGGCAACCCTTGTAACATTCTTTCCATAAGGCTTTGGAAGGTGCCTGGTGCCACGCTTACTCCAAATTGCAACCTTTTGCATTTGAAAGCACCTCTATGGGTTACAATGGTTTGGGCTTCAGCAGTGGCATCATCAACTGTTAATTGTTGATATGCCTGGGCCAGGTCCAACTTGGCAAAAACTGTGCCCCCTCCAAGAGAGTGTAATAAATGATGCACTACTGGAACTGGATATGCGCTCTGTTGTAGCATGGTTCAATGTCCCCTTGTAGTCTCCGCAGATTCTTACAGACCCATCAGCCTTGACTGGTGTGACTATGGGTGTCTCCCACCTGGAGTGATCAGTGGGCTCTAAAACCCCTTGGGCTATTAGTTTATCTAATTGTGCATCAATTTTTTCCTTTAAGGCAAATGGGAGCCTTCTGGGTTTTAAACGGATTGGTTGTACCTTGGGATCTAGGTTAAAGGAGATAGGGGTCCCCAAGTACTTGCCTAATCCGCTGAAGACCTCTGGAAACTCAGACTTCAAAGCCTCTTCCCACTCAGTGTTGCTCACGTGATTGATGCCAGTCACCTCGATGCCCAGCGGGTTGAACTACTCAAGGCCCAGCAGACTTGGGCGGTCCTTGTTCACGATGGTCAGTGGTAGCGTTTGGTGTGGCCCTTGAATTTCACGTTGAATTCTCTTGTTCCAACTACTGGAATCTTGTTCCCTTGGTAGTCTTTAAGAGTCAATGCTTGCTTCTTGAAGTGCTTCTTCTGGATGTTGGGAAGAAGACTGTGAATAGTGTCCCATGACACCATAGATAGGTATGAGCCTGAGTCCACTTCCATTTGGCAAGGCCTTCCTTCAATAAGTACCTTGACATGCACTTTTCTACTTCTTAAAGGTGATGAATGACCAATGATGACTGTTTGATGAGTTTCATTCTTCCCATTTGCTTCTGTGCTGTGCCCCATTTTCTCACTGAGATTGTTGGGCCTGAATTCTTTGTCTTTGCTTGTAGCAAACTTTCTTCTGTTGGGTGGAGTTCTGGATGATTTGCAGACTCTTGCTAGGTGTCCTCTTTTATCACAACGGAGGCAAATGGTGTCTAAAAACTTGCATTCGGTGCAGGGGTGGCTTCCCCCACAACCTCTGCAGTAGAAATCTTGCCTCTTTCTTCCCAGGTCTTTCTTTTCCCTTTCTGAGTCTGTAAATTCCTTCCTCCACCTCACTACAGTCTGACTCAGAATCTATTTGCTCACAATGAGTTGTTGTGGACTTTTCCACATCAGGATGGCTTGTGGCCTTGTTGATTTTCTTCATGGCTGCTGCTGAGGACTTGGTAGCTTCTGCTGAAGAGGCTTCTTCTATTGCTTCCTTCAGCGTGATCTTAGGTTTCGTAATAACTTGCTCTGTAGCACCTTGTCTTTAAGGCCCAGAACAAATCGATTGTGCATGGCCTCTTCTAAACTGTTAAATTCACATGCACCCCCAATGTCTCTTAAACTTGCCATGAAGTCGTTTACGTTTTCGCTTTCCCCTTGATCACGACGGTAAAACTCGTGTCTCTTAATGAGGCACGATACTTGTGGCACGTAATGGGCTCTTAACAGCTTTTCTAAGTCAGGCCAGTCCATTACCTTCACGTCTGCAGCTCCCGCCAATGCCTTCGCCATCTTGAAAACTGCCAGACTGCAGTGCGTAAGAAAGACCACCCTCTTCTGCTTCTTGGAAATGTCACCAAGATTGTTTCCCTCCAAATACATTTGGAAATGATCTGCATACGACTCCCAGTCTTCTGCCGTCGGATCGAACGGGGCTGGGGGGGTGTTCAGTGCAGCCATCTCACTCTCCTTCTGTTCCGTGTTGCCTTCTTCTTCAGGGGAATCCCACCTTCGTTGCCAGTGTTAAGTTTGCATGAAGAGACAGACGCGGAGTGCTTCAAGCTCTTTAGTTTATTAGTGACTACAGCTCAGAATGGACTCGATTTGGCTGGGCTGCGGCTGCTACTTATAGCCGGCAGCCGCAGTTGCCAGCCAATCAGAGTGCAGGGTTTTCCCGCCCTTTTAAACCATTCACTTCTAACATTTTACAAGAACAGTTCAAACTAAACCAATGACTTTAAACCTACATACATAACAGTTTAGGTTTCTGTTTTCATCTACCAGAATCCCATCCGTATTTTGGTTCAACTTTTCTAATGCACTTCTTGAGATATTTTATTATTGTCATGACAGATATGATTTTTTTTCCTGATAAGTTAAGCAGATATTTTTTACAGATCTATCTCCTCAGGCAGTCAAGCTATACCATCTGTTTAGTTGTGTTTTCCAGCAAGTCAAAAGGGAATTACATTTTTTATACATCCAGAATATATTTTTTGTTTCTCTTTTTCATCAGATTCTGGAGTGAAGAACATTCTCCAAAATGGAACTGCAATGAAGTTTGTGGAGTTAGGATCAGAAGGAAAAATGAAATGGCAATCTATTTCCTTTGCAAATATTATGTTTTGCTTTTTCTTTTTTAAACAGGAGATCGATCTCTTAGTTGCTGGGATTGTTTTTGTATTGTAGCTTCTAGCATACCTCTTTTACTAGTCCACATAGAGTTAGAGGTGTTTCCCCCCCCCCCTTCTTGTATTATTCTCCTCTATTATGTTTGTTTGTTTTCCCTGTTTCTATTTTTTGTTGGTTTTGTTTTTGTATTTATTTATCCTATCATGCTTACTATTGATTTGACAATGACTATTATTTAAATTATGTTTAGCAAGGGGACAGTACACATTGGTTTCCAAATTTTAAAAAATTCAATAGTCTAATATGATTTTATACAATTAAGGATTTTAGACAGTTAACATAAGAGAATAAGTATAATAAGAATAGAATTAAGGATTTTAGATGGTTAACATAAGATATTGCATTATAAATATATGTAGCTTTATAATATCGATTCATAACTATCCATTTTACAGAGTACTGTAGTGTTTTCTGGATAAATAATTGTTCTCATTATAACTCAAGCTAAAGCAATCCAGTAAGTTGTTATTTTACAGCAATTATGGATACAATTAAATCAATGAAATTAGATAAGGCTCTGGGTCCTTAGAATTTTCCTATTGACTGGCATAAAGTATATATTTTTATTTTTTTTTTTAATTTTTGTTTCTACATTGTTAAAGGTTTTACAAATTTTGCAAAATATTTTTCACTTTTATATCTGAATTCAAGGCAGCCCTCATCTAGTACTAAGATATTTTGCTTTTTACATATTAAAGTTCTACAGGAAAAAAGGCATTAATACTTTTGACAAAAGTATTGCAGTTTGTTTTTTGAAAATACTGGATGTTTTACAAAAATGATTTGGACTATATTGGACTGCTCAATGGCAATACGTGTGTGTGTGTGTGTGTGTGTGTTTTAAAATCTTATTTGGGTCAGAAGGATTGCCCATGTCTGTAGTAGCACTTAACCTCTGGAACCCCATTCCTCCAGGGGTTAAGTTAGCCCCAATTCTGTTGCCTTTTTGTAAAGTCCTTACAATCTGTCTCCTCTCTGAAGGTTAGGATCTCATGAGTTGAAGATATCTGTGGTTACCTTTGGTGACCATTTTTCTTTGGTTTTATGTGTTTCATTTATTGTACTTGTATAATTATTTTTTGTGAGGAAACGAGGGGAAGAAAATCGACGGTTCGTGACCTTATGCTAGCGTGAAGCTATCTGAAATAAGTTGAGCCCAAGAAGGTTTAATCCAAGGTTTAATTCTTTATTGAGTAGAAAAGCAAAAAGCAATAAACAGTTTCAAAAAAGCATACCAGGTAGTTTGTTTTCCTTTAAGTGTCCTTAAAAGTCCAAGTCCTTTGTTAACGATCACCTGTGTGACCGGAGTTCTAATGTCCCTTCCTTGGAAGGTGAAGCAAAGTACTTCCAGCTGTGAAGTTGTGGCTTGCTTGCAGATTAAGAACTGGCTAGCTGCCCATGAGGCAGCTCCTTATATACACTTGGGATGGGTGAGGTGGGGCTAAGGAAAGCCCGGGAAATTCAAACCACAGCTGTGCTGTGATTGGCTCATTTGAATTTTCCAAACCCGAGCCAGTGGAAAGAACACAGCACCATGTGAAATACCTTTCACATTTTTTCACCGTGTTAGCCATCCAAAGTACCTTATGTGAGATTGATAGCCTTATAATTCTAATCAATAAATTTCTTCACTGTTAATTAAATTAAAAAGAGTTTATAAAGCTTCTAAATATAGAACTCATTTTGTTCGGAACTGAAAAATTGGAGTCATTATAATAATAATTGTTGATAAGAAAGACAATATTTTTTGATAGTGGGTGTGACAGTACCTAGTGACAGAATAGAAGAGAAAGAACTGGAGAAGATAACAAAATATAAAGACATGCAAACAGGAGTAGAACGATGATGGCAAAAGAAAGCAAAGGTAATACAAACAGTAAAAGGCACCTTGGGTGCAACCCCAAAACAACTGTAGAACTACCTGAACATCTTTGACATGCCCATCAGTTAATTACAACACACAGCTTAACTTGGAACAGCTTCCATCATCTGATTATATATTTAATACCATCAATCAATACCATCTATCAATAGGTATGTTTAAATGCTAAATTCGGTCTGAACATCTCGCTGACTGTGCAACAAAGTGTAATAATTGGAATAAACAGCAATAAAATATGTTTTAAAAGGAGATGCAATTGAATCTGAAAATGGACTTGCAGCATGAAGCACTATCATCTTGCCAAATAAAGGGTTTTGGAAAACTCTTGAAAGCTTGCATTCTATTCAGGGATTTTAGGTTAGGTGGATATTATATTGATAGGTCTTTTAATAAGAAACTACAAGATTCTCTTAGTTTATTTTCTGCCCAGGCATATTAGTGTAAATCTCCCATCTTGAAACACCTCGTACACCTCAGCACACTGATGTTGTGATCTGTATTGGCTGTTTCACCAGTGCATTTATTGTTGTTAATAAATTGTCATTTATTGTTGCCATAATCAAGTGATGAACATTTCATTGGTAAACTTGATCTCAAATCATGTTTGAAATCCTTTCTCAGCTGTTACTAAATGACAGAGCAAACTGCCTGATTTCCCAGCCTCCATTTCCATATGTGAAAAATAAAAATAGCTAATTATCTTCCTACTAAGCTTGTTATCTGTGGAAATGAAAGGAAGAAAGTACATTTGGCATTCCGATGCAATTCATCTCACAGCACTAACATGCTATAAGCAGCAGATTTTCTAGCTGCGTCATGGTGACTTAAGAAGTTGCTACTTCCTAAGCATTTGCTCCTACAGTTGCTCATTTATAATTGCAATAATTAATCCCATTAATAATTTTGGATTAAATAGAACCAGTACAATTTTCATGCTGGTTGTTTTGTGCATCTCTGCAAACACATGTTCTACCATCCTAGGTAATTCTTCACAGGGGTATATGTGTGCTTTGTGTAGCAAGTAAATCCCAGAGGCCAAACTAAATACAGAGTTTGATGGATAGTTTGCGTGTTGACTTGAAAGTGATGGCCACAGCAAGTCACCACAATTGAGATTGAGACCCCCAGAATAGGAAATATGGAGAGCCAGTTTGAGCTAGTGGTGAAGCTGCTGGCCTAAAACCATGAGACCTACCACAGGCATGAAAGCTGGAGGAGTGAAGTTGGGCCAGTCACACTGTCTCAGCCCACCTCACAGGACTGTTGTTGTGGGGAAAATAGGAGGAAGAAGGAGTATTATGTTCACCACTTTGAGTTACTTATAACGAAATAAAAGTAGGGTAAAAATCTGATAAATAGAATGCTCCCATATGCAGTACTACTCATAAACTGAAAAAAAATGGTAAACAGTAAAACCAATGGATGTTAACTACACTGTAGTTTCATTGTATTTGTTAGTATCAAAAATTACTTTTAAGATATTCAATCACAGTGCTAAAATAGTTTCCTGGAGGTTTCTGGATATAGTCCCTTTTCATGTTTTAATTCTTTCATAATATGATATGCCTTTGCTATGTAAAGCGTAGATCATGGCTAAAAAGGCTGACATATTTATTTAATGTACAATGTGCAGACTGCTCAACTTCCAATGGCTGAATGGCTCTAATGCATAGCTGTCATTAGATTTTTGTAATATTACCTGTATAGGAAAAGATTTGGCAATTGAGTTTGATGCAGAATGCAATGTTATGCTTTATCTATTATTGCTATTTTAGATCAAGAGGCTATTGTATGGCTACCATATCTGAATTACAAAATTTCAGACTGGAAGCAATATCTTTATTGCCAACTAATCCAGATTGCAGATTCCGGGTTTTTTCAATCAAGACAGGATTGTCCTGTTTAAACGAAGATAGGCTTACCTACTGCCTAAAGCTTGTAGGAACGTATTGGCCAAAACATCTTTTAATGTAACCTTAATGCAAAACTTGGTTCTGCTGGTTGGCTAGGGAACCCAATGGTGGTGCTCCATGCTGGAGATTCCCTGCCATATCGATCATAACCTGGTTTATAGTTTTTTTATGTGTGTTCTTTTAATGGTGCTATATTTATAATTTTATGGTTTGGAAAGGGAGAAGATGGCATATAAATTTAACAAATAAATAAATAAAATATGATAAATATTGTAATTTAAATGATTTCTTTCCTAAATGTTTAAATCCAATAATATCAGGTTTTAGAAAGTTATGAATTTAAATACATACATTTAAACTAGTATTTGCTCGAGAATTCACTTTTTCTCAAACACCAAGTCTAACACCTGTGACATTTGGAAGTGCAATGGACAGCGGCGGGTTATTCTGAAGATATTTCTTATCCAAAGGAAAGCCCATATCAAAACTAGAGGAAGGGTGTTGAAACTAAATATGAACACAGACATCTGGCAGATGAGAATCTCTGAAATACTGTCCATTTGGTTTATAAACCATTTTTAAAAGTTATTAACCTTGTCAAATTTAAATGTATTGATAAACAGTGACAGGTTTTTGTCCTACACCTGATATGATGGTAGGAGTGTGTGAGTGTACCTAATTCTGACCAACTCAGGATGCTACTGTTATAAAAAGTCCTTTATTAGCTGTCTTGAAATTCTTGAAATAGCCTATAGCCAAAAAAAATGTTCCAAACTGAAGCAGCCAAAGAATATAAGAATGGCAGAGAAAGAAAGAAAGAAAGAAAGAAAGAAAGAAAGAAAGAAAGAAAGAAAGAAAGAGTGTCTAATGTGTAGTGTGTGTGTGTGTGTGTGTGTGTGTGTGTGTGTGTAGTGTGTGTGCAAAGCAGCCTGCTGAAAAGCCTTCAAAGATGGATTCCGGGCAGATCTTTTGATGGACCAGCAGCAGGTAGCTGAGGTGGGCAGGTAGCTGAGACAGGAGGTTCTTGGCTGAGTCAGTAAGGAGCGATCTGCCTTGAACCTGGAAGCCTCTGGGCAGCCAGTTCTCCTGGAAGATCGCCGGCCACGTACCTGGCGCTTGAAGGCAAGGAGCAAGAGCATTTCAGCACAGGATCAAGGGCAGCCCCACCCTCAGCTCCTTGCAGTAGTCAAGCCCGAAGCTTAGGCGAGAGCGGCTGAACCTTCTTACCATTTCCTCTCTTTCTCTTCCCTGGCTCCGTCGCCTAAAACCTCTTTCCGGGGCCAAAAGGCGCGGCTGGAAGGGGACACCCGCTCGGCTAGCCACAGGCCCGATCCTGGCCGGGAAGCAGGAGAGAAAGGAAGAAGGCGGCGGCGGCGGCTGAGGTGCCTTCCCGAAGCTGAGCCCCAGCTCTCGGGCGCTGCCTCGCTCCCGCCAGAGGAAGGACGGGAGCGAGGGACAATGGGCCGGCTGGGTTACGCCGCAGCCTCATCTTTCTTTCCCGTTCCCGCCTTTCTGGTCGGTTGCTTCCCGTCCGCCCGACAGCCAAAGAGGCCGGGCTACCCTCAGGTAGGCAGGGGGTTCCCGTGCCTCCTCTTTAAGGGAAAGGCAGGGTCAGGCGCAGCCTCCTCCTCCTTCCAGGAGCCTCGCTGGCTCGCCCGGCGCTTAAACTTCAAAGCAGCCGAGAGCTCCGCGGCAGTCTTGAAATGCCGCCGCCCACTTCTCTTCGGAGGGTTTTGCACGAGCGCGCCAGGAAAGAGCGGGGGGTGAGGACGGGGGGGGGGCCTTGGCTCCGCCGCCGCCGCAGCCCGGAGCTGCCTCCGGAGGATCGCGAGTGAAGCGGGGCTGAAAGGCTGAGAAGGGGAGGGGGGAGAGGGAAGCCCGAGGGAACCCCCTCCTCTGCCCCCCCACCACTTCACCCCGTAGCCCCGCACGCGCGCAACCCCCCCTCCATTGATCAATATTTGGTCATCTTGCTGCAACTTGCTGCAGTCTTTTAAGCGGGTAGTAGAGGGAGAGGAAGGAAGAGCCAGCGGGGCGAGCGAGTGAGCGAGCGCGAAAGTCCGAGGCAGGCAGCGGGGCTCGTCAGGCCACTTAGCTCCCGATGTCCCCCGTGCTTTCGAAGAAGACGGCCGGGAGCATCCGCAAGCTGGCTCGGGAGGAGGAGGAGGAGGAGGAGGATGCTGCGGCAGGTGATCCACAGAGGGCTCCGGTCGTTCTGCCACCAACTGGGCTTGTTCGTCAGCCGGCACCCTGTCTTCTTCCTCACCGTGCCCGCAGTCCTGACCATCATCTTCGGCTTCAGCGTCCTCAACCGCTTCCAGCCTGAAATGGACCTGGAGCTCCTAGTGGCCCCGAGTCACAGCTTGGCCAAGATCGAGAGGAGCTTGGCCAACAGCCTTTTCCCCCTCGACCGCTCCAAAAGCCATCTCTATTCGGACTTGCACACCCCGGGGAGGTATGGCCGGGTGATCCTTCTCGCCAAGCCCGGGGGCAATATTTTGCACCAGGCTGAAGGGCTGCTGCAGATCCACCGAACCGTGCTGGAAATGAAGGTGAACCACAAAGGCTATAATTATACTTTTTCCCATCTGTGTGTGTTGAGAAATCAGGATAAGAAATGCGTGCTGGATGATATAATTTCAGTGCTAGAGGATCTGAGGCAGGCTGCCCTCTCCAATAAGACAACTGCCAGGGTGCAAGTGAGCTATCCCAACACTAAATTAAAGGTATGCTCTTAATTGCATGCTTTTGCCGATTAAAGAAACAGCACTTCATTTCTTGTCCTCAGCAGCAAAGAGAAGCATTGATGTTGTATTTCTTCTTGTTGTTGTTGTTTAAACAATAAGAGATAGCAAGGGCACGGTTTTAAGTGGGGATGCTGTGGGAGAGGAGGCAGGTTGGAAGGGGAAAATTGAGCAGTTTAGAAGTCAGAGCAGCAGGCTGGGCTTGGAGTGCAGAAGTTGTGTAGAAAAATGCAACCTCTTGCTCCCAGCACAAACTGCCTTTGGCATGAGAGCATCTTTAACATAGGCCACAAGGGAGTTTTTTTTAACAGATGCCTGATAGAAAACCAACCCTATAATGAGCTAATTGCAGTGATTCTAGGAGCTCCCTTCTCAAGGCTGTGCAGCAAGTCCAGGGTGAGAATTAGGAGTCTTACAATGGAGCCGAAACTTGGATTGAGCCACCAGTGCAGGCTAGTTGGAGGATAGCAAAATGAAGAAGGGTGGAATTATTTCTGTCCAGTTAGCAAGTTAGTCAGTGTTATTTCTTTTAATGTTTTTTTAATAATGCTTGATGGCTATTTCCTCCTGGCGATATAGAATTTCTCTGGAACGGATGCTTCCTGAAAGACATTTCAAAGGCCAATACTTTCCGCAGCAAACAGAATTTGGGTATAACCCAAAAGGTTGACTATTGTTACATGTCTTATCAACAATATTAGTGATGTAGTGTTGTGGCTTTACCTTGAATACCAGCAAAGAAGGCAAACTTTTAATTATCTTCAATATTGATGAGGTGTGTCCTGATTTACAAATAATGTAGGTAATAGCACAATCATTGATTGTATAAAAAAACTTAGAATAATAAAATTTTCTCCCATTACAGATTTAGTTTTATCTGCAGCTCAAACTTTGTTTTCTCGTGTGTTTTTGGCAGCCCTCTCTTAGACTAGTACAGTTCTTAATCCACTAGTTGAAGATCAGATATGTCTCTGGCCATTTGCTGCACACAGTCCAATGAAAGCCAGTTCTATTTCATTGACATTAATGACACTATTTGGTCATAGATGTTCTTATCTTATTCATATTTTTCTTGGATATAAACTTCATTAAGCTAATTGGGATTTACTTCCAAGTAACACATATAGGATTGTGCAGTGTAACTCTCTCCACTATTGTCCTTGGGAATTCTCAGTATTGACCTTGTCTGGACAATGCCATTTCATTTACTATTTTTACCAAGTAGAAAATTATCTTGTAGCAAATAAAGTTCACTCGGAAGTGGATACATATTGTAAAGGGTAGCAAAGTGTCACACTGTAGTTATGGCAATATTTGTGCATTTTATTTCACATAAATTAGTTCCACTGAGAGGTACAGTTAACATATGAATGGCTTTTGCTTTTTATGTTAAAACTGAGGATTCTAGAATATCATATGCTTGTTTCTAACTACTAATTACTCACTAATCTTTGCTAAGCAGGAGAATTCTAACTTCAAAAACTAATAGATAACTACTGCAGTTGCTTTTTTTTATCCTTGGGGAATCTCTCTCTCTCTCTCTTTTGCAGATTATAGTTATAAAATGGTCAGGGCAAAGCTGGCTACTTTTTGCATTTGAATCTGAACCAGAGAACTGTTCCAGTATTTCATCAACCTATCTATATGGCAGATTATACTTGCCATTCTTGATTGAGTGAGAAAATGAAGGTTTAACAGTGGGCACTCCCCATGGTGGCTGAGGGAATATAAAGCTTTCTGAGGGCTTTGGCCCTCAGAAAGTTTAATTGATGTTGGTGGGACCTCAGATGAAGTCTAGGAGTTTGGATTACAGATGTTACTTGAGCAATTAATCCACAGGAGTATAAGCATCCATTCTGGCTGTATAACACAGAGACACCTTGTTCTTCCAGAAAACTCTGTCACTGAAGGATGGTGACATTTGGTGAAATGTGGCCTCACAGAAATGCTTTGGTGTCTAATCTATAGTAATGATAGCAAATCAATACTTCAGTCACCATTGGATCCTTAGAGAATCATCCATGTCAATTTGGCAAATAGGAAGAAGTTTAAGAGCTTTCAGAGGCACATTAATTTTTTGCAAAGCATGTGGAGCATTAAATAATGAATCTTTGACATGAAATGGAAAGATAAGTATCTTTGAAATGAAACCATTAGGATTGCAAATAAAACCCGTAAGCGTGGACAAGATACTTTGAAATATTAGGATTATCACACCACACACATAATTATCCTTGTAATAGCTAGAACTATCCAGTTGGGTAGACATACCATACATTATTCGTTATGAGAGATGGGAATTCCGAGGGACTTGAAAAGGGATTGTGTAAGACTTTATTTTGGGATTGGAATAAACAATAGTAACATGCAATTATCCCTACTTGGAACTGAACAATGATAGGCTATCTTTCTTTTTTTCTAGGTAGGCTGGTATTCTTTCAGAAACATGGACTGTTGCATGAGACCTAGAGGCATTCTTGGAAGTAAAAATTATACTGGATGTTATGCAGCATGCCAACTTCCCATTTTAAAATTAAATAGATTTTTAAAAATCAGGCAAGGTTTTAAGAACCTGCTGTGCCCCAAGAACCATTGGCACTTTGGAGCATCATATTGTAGATTCTAGAATCAAGATATCTTTCTCACTAGATCCCTTCAAACTCTGTTAATCCGTTAGATTCTTTAAATCAAGAAAATTAAGCATGATGTTCTGGTGGTTGTGTTCCTACTTGATGGCCTGATTCCAGACGTTAATGTTATGTTTTTTGATTTTGATCAGTTTTGGATCTATACCCAATAAGTAACAGAATAACAGAGTAGGAAGGAATTTTGGAGGTCTTTTAATCCAACTCCTTGCTCAAGCATGACATCCTATATCCATGATGGTGAACCTATGGCACGCGTGCTGGAAGTGGCACACAGAGCCATTTCTGCTGGCATGCGAGAGGTCACCCGGAAGAGCCCCACTGCGCATGCGTGTGACAGCTGATTGTTGGATATCTGGTGCGCATGCGCAGGGTGTGGGGGTGCGTAGGAGATGCACACGCATGCATAGATGCACACGCATGCATAGATGCACAGCATACACAGGGGTCTTGCACATATACTCAGAGGTGCGTAGCACACACAGGGGGATCACGCGTGCATGCGCAGAGATGAATGGTGCTCAGGGGGATCATGCGTGCATGCACAGAGATGCACGACATGCATGGGGGGTCACATGCATGTGCAGGGGGCATGGGGGCAGCACGCATTGCCTTCTGGGTGCTTGGCACAGGAGCCAAAAAAGGTTAGCCACCATCATATCATTTTAATCAAATGGTTGTCCGATCTCTTCTTAAAAGCCAGTGAGGGAGCACCCACAACTTTTGAAGGCAACCATTCCACTGATTGATTGTTTTTCAGTGTCAGGAAATTTCTCCTTAACTCTATGTAGGGTCTCCTTGATAAGTTTCTATCTGTTACTTCATGTGCCTTCATGTCCCGCCTTCGCCTGAAAATTACCTATTCCCTGCTCTCATTAATTGATCTATTTAGGTGGTAGATTGTTTATATATGGGGATTATAGACTCTTAAATGATTGGATTCATACTTTGGAAGTACTTCTGGAAAATGTTGTTATCAGAAGCTTAGGTGTCCTTTTTGAAATGGAGCTGATATGCAGCTGTGGTCTTTCCGAACAGAAATGTCCTGGCCAATTGATGACATTTAGGATTACTGCTATAATAGCTGTATGTAGTTATAACTACATAGCAATTGTCTCTCAAAAGTATATTAAATAGAGTTATATTATTCACAAAAGTATCTGTAGTGATGTTATCATATACGTTTTCTATGTTGTATATCTTTGAAGAGTGATTGAAAGCTTGATTTCAGTTGAAACACAACCACTAGAGGGAAACATTTTACTCCTATTCTGCAAAAGTTGTGTGTGCTCAGAGACTCAATTTATACATCATACTTAACTAGAGTCAATTGTTGAGAAGGGTGGCTATAGAAATCAAACAAATAGTTTAATCATGTTTTGATAAAACCACTGTTGGATGAGTTTACATCATATATTAAGTCATGGTTTGTTTGCTTCAAACTTACATATTGTGTGAATTCAGACACAGTGTTGTAATTATAAAGCTTAAGAGTGCTTGGGATCTAGTTTTCTTTAGAATTACAACATTGTGTCTGAATTCACACAATCCATAAGTCAGAAAGAAATAAACCATGGTTTAGTATGTGTTGTAAACTCAGCCAATAGTTAGTATGTGATGTAAACTCAGCCAATAGTTTTTATCAAAATGGTTATCAATTATGATTAAACTATTTTTGTTTATTTGATTTATTTATTTGATTTGTATCTCAACAAATGACTCTTGCTAAGCATGACATACAAACCTTTTCCCATCCCCCACCCAGATCTCTAGCTTGCTGTTATTAGTGGGAAGATCCCTTTCAGATGTTTCTCGCATGTAACATGATATATGTGGTGAATGGAGGTGAAACTTTTTCATTAATGCTGACATTTCATATATGTGTATTCTGCACAGAATTTTTGCTCATATTTTGGGCATTTTTTTTGTTCTCTACAGTTTCATCACTTCTGAGATTTAAACTGAAATCTGCTACTAAAATTCTAATAATAAAATACAGTTCTCTGGAAACTGGATAATGAATGATGTATGTGTGTAAAATGAGTAAATAAATGACACACATACCATTATCCCCAGTAATTGCAGGCAGTGTGTGTCTCAGCTACACTGAGTAAAGAGAATGACACAATAGAATAGCTACAACATAACTTTGAGTGCAAGCTTTCAGAATGGCTGTACTTCTTTATACTAGTATATTGTTTTCAATATCTCTAAATTCTAAGGTAACATGCTCTATAAGGTTTGGACAATATATACACTTTACAAGATACATGTTAACAGACCAAGGATCATGTTATTTTAGTCAGTGAAATAATCATCTTTTCTATTCTACCTGTACTTCTTAAAAACAACTCTATTTTTAAAAAGTATATCTTTATTGTGATTAAATTGCTTTCGTAATGAATAAAAGAAACATAGTACATGAATAAAATGGTATCAGTTACAATTTATATTATAAAACCTTCTGCAATTCCCCAAGTCCCTGTAATGTCTCTGTGGGTACATGTTAAGAGTATGAAATGTTTAGAACTTTAGATCTTCTCTAGAAGAAGAGTTTTTACACATGCTGAAGATAACTAATGCTTCCCTGGGATAAGTGGCACACTTTGGCTGATTGCTCCTTCCCAGCTGAGGGCAAGGCTATTGGGGAATGGGCAGGGTAGCCTCTGTTCTAGTCTAGAAGACAGAAATTAATAAAAGGTTGGTTCACTCATCTTCACTTCCAAAACCATGTTCCTTGATACACTCCCTGATCTTCATGGTCAGCTATGCTATTTTGTGCAATTTCTTTCAGGATAGGAAGAGATATCCGGGGGTTGCCAAAATGATTTTCTTCCAAAGACAATGTCCTGTCTAGCTACATGGGACTTCTCTTAAAGACCACTTGGAAGCTACAGCTTATCTGGAATGCAGTGATGTGTGCAGCAACAGGCATACAATATGCCAGTCTGGTATCTATCCAGAATGTTTTGTGAGGGAAGGGAAAGGAAAGGAAAGGAAAGGAACAGACAAGATAGAAGATACAAAGATAGAGGAAAATAATAGAAAATGAAAAAATACAGAAAAAAGGTGATGGTGGCAAGAAAATCGGTGGTATCTTGCAAAGAATGTGGGATTGATAGTCTATTAATAAAAAGGATATCATCCCATAATTAAGAGCATAAACATGAAAAATGGATATAATAATTCTCCCCACCTGAGTAGGGATCATTGTGGTAATCAGATTTTGATGTTACTACAATAAGTACAAATAGGCTAATGCCCCTAGAAAATAGTTTGACATTTCTATTTATGTTCAATTATTGTTTTATAAAAACTAATACATTCCTCAGAAAATGCAAAATGCGTTTGTCTTTATCCTGTTACCCAGAATAAGCTCATGTACATAACGATATTAATATTAATATATTTAACTGCCCCAGTTTTTTTCTGGAACCTGTATGCCTATCTATCTAAAATCTATAAAGTTTTGCAGTCTGTTGCACTTGAATGAGATTTTACCTCAGGATTCTTTTTGAAATGTTGTCTACATTAAAATAAAATTTCTGAAAGTGTAGATAAGTTGTACAAATCTCCTGCAAGATGTAACAAACATCAAAAATGGTGGCTCAGGCTGTTAAATGCCTGCTCTTAAGATCCAGCTGTCTACAATTACTGTAGGCTCGAATCCCACCAGGCTCAAGGTTGACTCAGCCTTCCATCCTCTCGGGGTAGGTAAATTGAGGACCCAAGATTGTTGGGGGCAATAAGCTGACTTTGTAAAAATGCCGCTTAGTAATAAGCAGGCATATACAATGGAATGAAGGCTATTGCTGAGCGCATTGGGTTGTGCTCCAAAAATTGTAAGCCGCCCTGAGTCTTCGGAGAAGGGCGGCATATAAATGTAATTAAAAAAAAATGCAGTCTAAGCAGCTTGCAATTGAAGTCCTGCCTCTTTTGAATATTTCCGTTCAGATGCCACTGGGTCTTCTCCAGTATATCCAGTCTAATAGATATATCATGCTGCCTGCTGAAAACAGAGATGAATTTGATGTATCTTCATGCATTACAGCTCTGAAATATTTGAATCTAGCTGACTGACTATTGTCTCTTTTTTTTCTTGAGATGCTGGTAATGCCTTCAGAATTCCAGATACATTTTCTCAGAACTTGATTTCATCATTCTGTAAGGTGGGGGGATGAAACTTTGTTTCCTATTTCTTCCATTCAGAAGAAAGATTGGCATCCCAAAATCAGAATGCCTGGATTAATTCGAGTTTAGTGAAGAGACATCTAGTTTTAAAATGAAAAGTGAACACAAATGAAAACTATACACACTGTACAAGTAATCAATCTTTTCCTTCCATCTAAACATTGAATGTTTATTTATGTGCAGTACCACTTTTTGATTTTAGCTTGCTTCTGAAACTTAGAAACTTCCTTAAAAGACTTCTATTTTTATCATATTAGCACTCTGTAAAGTGCTTTGGGCCAAAACATTGGCTCTACCATTAAATAAGTGGCTTAGTCCAACAATCTAATCACTGCCATATTGGAAAACAGTGAATGACTAAAGAAACATAGACTAGCTAAGTCTCACAGCAATTTAAAATGCTCCTTATAGAAATCTAGTCATAATTTGATGAAACTTCCTAAAGATGTCTGTCTGTCTGTCTGTCTGTCTGTCTGTCTGTCTGTCTGTCTATCTATCTATCTATCTATCTATCTATCTATCTATCTACATTCATCCATCCAAATAGCAAATTAAAGCAAGCAAAAACACGAATACATATACAAAAACATAAGGCCCAAAGCAGCAAGAGAAATTACAAAAATATTGATTAGTACAAGCAGGAAACAGATTTCTTCACATATGTGAGGCCTCAGGCTTGACCCTAGAATGGAATCTCCTAAGTCTTACTGAAGACCTGAAGAATCAAGGACAATTTGATCTCTGGAACCACCAGAATCAATGCTTTATTGATGGATAACCATAGGAGAAAGAAATTATAGTAGCATAAGCTGTAATATGGAGGCATTTTCTGTTGCTTTTGATATTGGTTTCCTCAAAAGTAGTCATGAAAGGGCTCTAGAAACTAAATATCAATGCCTATAAAGGCCTCTGCCATTTTTGTGCCTCATGAAAAGCCAATTTACAAAGAAGACTCTAAAACAAATCAAGTTTATTGCTTCTGATGTTATCATGTGTGCAGGTTGTTCAGAATATTAATGCAACAAGCTGAAATAGTAAGCATTTTCTTCCTCCTAAATTCTTGCAAACCACATGAAGCATGATGTGAGATTAAGAATCAGTGGGGTATATAATGCACCTGGGCCAGAAAATCTTTAGTTATATTCTTATATCAACCATGAAGTCATTTTCACTAAACTGTCTCAGAAGTTAGATATATAGATAAAATAGGATGACATTAGATATGGGCTAAGAGAGATTGGGTGCCTGAGGCAGGAAATCCAATAAAAATCACAATAATATTGACATAAAACCAGTAACTGATCATTTAATGTCTTGCTTGGTCTCACAAATCTGGTTGCACAAAATAGGCTATTTCTTTCTTCTCTGCCAGCTCAGAGTCTGGACCTACTAACTCCTGTCTGGCAACAGGAAAGGTATTCTTTAGCATGACCACTGAGTGAGTTGAATGGTTGGCGATATTTCAATTTTATTAACTCACAAGGATCCTATTGCAAATAAGTTCATGAGCAGTGGAAAGTCAACAATTTTGATTCAGGGTCCTGGGGGCTTTCTTCCCAAACCTAATCTTTTGAGGGAGAGGGAGGGAGGGAAGGGTCTATACATGTATTTGTGAAAGAGCAACAGTGAGGAAATGGATGTTCACATTTACAGTGGATGTGATTGAGAAAGTTTGGCTTATAGGAGTCATTTATTGCAATCCAATGTTGCATTCACAATGTGAAGGCTGACTAAGAGACATATGACAACTTAACAGGATACTCCAGTATTTTTGTGGGAAATATATTTGGAGAAGGCTCAGGAAAGAAGCTGATTAGCAGCTTCCTCATCTTCAAATGAAAAATAAACCTTGCCAATTTCTAATGGTAGGGCAAAACTAGCTGTCGGGAAAGCATAAATCACCCTGTTTCAATGCAAGCAATCTCTTTCTTTTTGCTAATTTTTCACTTTGTTATGAAAACATAACAGACCCAAACTCAATCATTCCACTATTTTAATTTGCAGTTTATTTTTCTAAAAGGATCTTGCCAAACCCTTCAAGTTAAAAACAGGAATATCTCTTTCGGTTTCTCTCTGAACATCAATACTCAATGCAAATCTTGGAGCGAGGGCAGTTTCAGATAGGTTCATAACGCTAGGGGAAAGGCCTCTCCTTCCTTTTAATCACATATAGGCCCATTATAAAGCTTAGGCTGGATACAGTGGTCCAAACATTATAGCCATGTAGATATATACCTCTCTAAGTGAGAAAATGGGAGGTTTGCTCTTCCTTTCTTCTCTTCTGAATTTAGAGTTCTATCTTCTAATCTGTTGGTCTTCTCCTATGTACCTGGAGAACCCTATGTAAGTTCCTGCTGTGCCCTTTGCTTTCCCCATTCTCCTTTGACTTTACCAGTAAAGGTAATTCTATCAGGACTTATCAGATCAGATACTTCATGCAAGATGGCCAAGGGAAAGAGCCAAAAAACATAAGCATGCAGTTTACCTTTGCTAGACTTTGATTGTGTAGATCAGTGTTTTGCATTCTTGGCAAGAAACCTGAACTCCCACAATGGGAGTTAGCTGAAGAATTCCAGGAGCCCACACGCCTTCAAGCTGCCAAGGATGAGAAAGACTGGTACAGATCATGCCAGGATTCAGAATATATTAAGGCTGATAAATGTGTGCCAGAACATTTGGTTATTCTTTTCAGGAATTTTACATAAATAATAAGGTAGGGTAAAAATGAATTTGGAGGAAAAGAGGATCAGAATAGGAAAGAGTATGGCACATTGTCCCCTGACTTGTTAAATAAACAGTATATTATCAGGTTGAGACAAAATCAAAAGTACAGGTCAAAATACTAGCAATTTGTGATTGGAAATAAAAGGGCACATTCTTATATAGTATGTCAGCTGCTCTTGTTTTTGCTCAAGCTGTTTTTAATCTAAATTGGTTTAAGAAAGTTCTACCTGGAATGAAATGCTTTGGTAAAGATTGCAAAGGATTTTGTTCAGATTGCAGGCTACTGTGCCCTTCCACTTTTCTAGAAAATCTCTTTCCTTCCCTTGGGTGGATCTTCTTGGACATAGATATTTTGAAGTGTGCAGATATGTGTGCATATATTTATGCATATATTTGTATGCATTCAGACATATATATTTCAAAGTGTCAAAACACACATAAATGCAGGTACAACAAGCAGCTAAAAAATCTTTTCTTACTGCCCTGTTTCTTTCAGTTGTGGGGCCTGCCCTCTGGAATAGTGCTTCCCTCCACCCTCAGATCTGTATGATTACCACTCCAGCAACAGGCCTGGAGTAGGGTGGTTGTGAAACCCGAAGGTTTCTTTTGCTTGATGTATATGGTGGGTTTTCCCCTTTCTGGGGATGTATTTTTTTTCTATTTTGTTGTTTCTAAATAAATAAACAAACAAGTAAACAAACAAACAAACACACACACACACACACACACACACACACACACACACATACATACATACATACCAGAGGTGGTATTCAGCAGGTTCAGGCCAGTTCTGGAGATCCGGTAGCAGAAATTTTGAGTAGTTCGGAGAACTGGCAAATACCACCTCTGACTGGAGATTTCACAGTATCCTTCCCCTGCCATGCCCACCAAGCCACACCCACAGAACTGGTAGTAAAAATTTTTGAATTCCACCACTGATACATACATGCATGCATGCATGCATACATACATACATACATACATACATACATACATACATACAGCCTTTTTTAGACCTAACCTATAGGAGTGCTTTGATAGCACAATGGCTAAAGCTCTTGGCTAGAATTCTTGTAAAAATATTGCTCAAATCCTGCATGTTTTTAATTACTTTTTCTGCTTTTCTCCTTTCCTTCCTTCCTTCCTTCCTTCCTTCCTTCCTTCCTTCCTTCCTTCCTTCCTTCCTCCCTCCTCCCTCCCTCCCTCCCTCCCTCCCTCCAGTGGTGCATCATTTAACAATTTTTAATTTCAAGGACAAGATTTCACTCCCATCTTGCAAATAGTCTGTGGTAGAGTAGTAGAAAAAAGATTTGTGTTGTACAACTTGGAGCAAGTTGCGAGTTTTGCTCCTTGTTCACAGCATTCAAGCTGGCAGAAATGAAGGCAATCAGAAACCACTTTTGATTCAATATTTCCATGGGAAAAATAGTGAACTGAAAATAGCTCCAGCAAGACCGGAGCCCACAACTAGAACAGAATGAAGAATCAGCAAGTGGACCAGTTCAGGATTCCTCTCTGGACAAGGAGAGGACTTGGCATCATCCACAAGTACTCCAGATAGTTGCTCCTTATGAGGAGACTGCAACAGTGATTTCCAGTGGGTTGAGAGCTCTAGGAGATAAGGGAAGACCATCTTTGCCCAAACCATGGTTAGTGCCTTTATGGACACAAGATTCATATATTTACTTTTCTAATCACTTTGGGAAACAGTTGTTTCTAACTGTCCTTCAGCCATTAAGAATCTATGGAATAACATTGGTACAATACCAGGTGAGTTTTCTTCAATCATTTGCAAAAGAAAATTTAAATATAAATTTAAGGACAATTTTTTTTTGAATATACAGCAAAAGAGTGATGAGAATATTGATTTGAAAAGTTACAAATGGTCTAAGGGTACTGATAGATTTGAAATGAGATTGTGATATTAATTATAAGAATCCTTCCTATGGGAAAACGCTGTTGCACTTTGGAGATTGGATATTAGAGGAAATCAGAAGGCATAAAAGATCATAATGAAAAGAAGAACTGGTAATTTTGATTTACTAATACGGAATGGAGTAAAATATTTTAACATTGGACATATTGAGTGGTATCTGGGAATATAGTAGACCCAGAAGTTAATTTTAAGGGGGGTCTACCATTGTACTTAGGCTGTTTAAAAGATGTTATGGAAGAGGAACAAGCTCTACTAGACAAGATTAAGACTTATTTAAAAGTGGGTTTAAAAATGATAGGTACAAGAATGATATGGTAAAAGATGTTACACTGGAAATCCAAATAACATCAGCTGATACCTTAATAATTAGATCAATAATTAAAAGGGATGTAACATTTTAAAAAATCAAGTTCTAGGACAGGGCTGTCAAACTTGCAGCCCATAGGCCAGATGCATCATGTGCTGGCCACACCCATGCCCAGTTTAGTGAAGGGAAAATTTGCGATAACATTACATGATGACAACGTGATGACATGAGTTTGACACCCGTAATCTAGGATATTAATTGAAAAGATTACAGATCAAGATTGCTAAAAGTATAAGGAAGGAATCTAAAGCTGGTGTATTTGTTCAAGGTTAAAATAGCTATGTTGTTATCTGTGGTAACTTAATGGATTTCTACTGACTAGGGCTACAAGGTTTAAAGGATTTGTTCATAGATAAGATATGAGATACAGGGAAAAGATTAATTTGTTCATCACTTAAGGTGACAAGTTACCAAAATTGCTTACATAGTATTTGTTGTGATGAAGGGGAAAATCATTTTATATATTTATTTATATTTTTCCTTTACTATATTACTTGTTTCCTTACCATTTTGCTTTCTATTTTTTGTTTTCTATACTTTCCATTTTTTTCTTTTTAATTTTTTTGGGTTTGTATTATTGTAGTGTTTTATTTTTCATTGTAATGTTGAATAAAGAAAGCATCTTTGATTCAAAGGGTATAGAAATTGAAAGCATTGCCAGCGCCAGTTGTTTGAAGGTGATGAGCTGAAATTTGTTTGAGGATTTAGTAAGCTTGTTCATGGATTAAAACATTAACCAGAACTTCTTCATATATCATATTGTTAATTTATTGTGCACTGCCATTGGCATCTGCAGGAAGGGGGCTGGGGAGAAGGGTAAGTGATGAAACATACCTCCATGTTTTACAGCAATTCTTTTTTTGAAAATCACAACACATCTATGAATGTACTTGCATTTTGATACAAGGCATATCTCATCATTTAGGCTCTTTATGTTTAGAAATAGAGGATTATGTTCTGTGCAAGAATGTCTATGATACCCCAACTGTTCTTTAGGGATATATCTAGTCATTTGCAAAGCAACATTGTATTTTAATTTTTATTCACTATTTTTCTCTTGCAAACAGCTGAATTGGTGCTTTGAAGGTTTTTTTTTTAATAAGAAAACTCATATGCAATGGATTAACTGGCTTTGAGATAATACAGAATTCTGTAGTTTTTCTGCTAAGATCTGACAGGGATACCTCTTTAGACAGAAGACTCTTTGTTCTTGCTGTTACTTGTGATTATCATCTAAAGCACTTCTGTTTAGCATCAAATTCTCTGGCGTCTACACTGGGGAGATTCCATTGCTTCTCTGCCTTTCATGGAACTAGCATTGAGCAACCTCAGTAAATTTGGGAGGAGGAAGGAGATCATGGAAACTTGGCTAGTTCCATCAAACCTCTGGTCAACCCTATTTAAAATGGACTAGAACAGGGGTCTCCAACCTTGGCAACTTTAAAACTTGTGGACTTCAATTCCCAGAATTCTTCAGCCAGCTTTTTTTCCCCTGTCACTAAAGAAACTGTTGTAAGTTGAGGACTACTGTAGTAGATTTCCATAAGTGGCATGCACCTCCCTCAAGTTCTTAACCGGACCCAAACATGGCCCACAACCTGTGAAGGGATCTAAACCAGGGGTCTCCAACCTTGGCAACTTTAAGACTTGTGGACTTCAACACCCAGAATTCTGGGAGTTGAAGTCCACAGAATTCTGGGAGTTGAAGTCCACAAGTCTTAAAGTTGCCAAGGTTGGAGACTCCTGAACTAGAACCTTTAAAAAAATGCATTTAAGAACATCTATTTACAGTGCAATTATTCAGCTGGTAGGAGCAATTTTGGGATGGCTGGAACGTATTTTTCTGTTGGGGGCAGCCAAATAGTCAAAGCATATGATGTCACTGAAATGGTAGGCTGCGGTTTCTATTAAGCCTTATTTTGGGTGGGCTTGTTATCCAAATTCTGTGGGCCTCAAAATGTAGCCTGTAAGCTGCAGGTTTCCCACATCTGGCCAATATAGACAGAACTGCCACTGTTTGTGATGGAGTTGGCATGTTCAGCTTTAACTCTGATTCTCAAATGTTATTTCAAGAATCGTTTAATTCTACTTCATGGGTTCCAGAGTCTTTCTTTCCTTGATCATTGAACTGACATATTGCAACATGAATTTGTAACAAATGAACTTGTTTGATATTTTTCCTTCAGCTGCTCTGGGACAATTTTATCATACCTAACTTAGCATATATATCAGAAGCTGGAATTTTCAAAAGGAAAAGAAATTAAAAGCCAGCTTATTCCAAAAGATATTGCTTGATTTTGCCAGCCTTCAAAATTGGGACACCTTAGCCATGATGAAGTGTATTTCATGGGATCCAAGGCAGATATCCGAAGATTTACTAAATATTAATATCTCATGATGCATACAGTAACTTCCACAATAATTTTAAATGACTTCTCTTTCTTTCCATTGTCCTGTAAAACTTGTTAAAATGGGACAATTTAAAACATACATTGTAGAATCTATGCCCATGGACACTTCCTTTGCTGCTTGGCAAACTCTGCTACACCAAGAAAAAAAAACTGAACAGATTTAAAGTTCGCTAATTTTAAACATTATTAAATGGAAAGCTGTATTGTTGCAAAGCAGTAGGTTCTAAATATGACATTTATTTTTGAATATGCCATGAGATTGACACAAGTGGCAGAAACACTTTACAAACTGACATTTGGTGATTGTCATGCAATGCTTTATTGGGAAATACACTTATGTAGTCAGAAAGATGTGGATCCTGCCTCTGGAGCAGACATTAGAAAACATCTAGAGGGACGTTATACTCTTTATGAGCTTACTTGCCTGATTTGTTTATTATTACTTGCATGCTTTCTTGCCTGCTTTCTAAAAACATAGGTTCATTATCTGGTTTGTTTTGTAGGCTATAGTGTTTTCTAGACTGCAAGGTATGGTTTCAAACCACTAGAGGGTAGCCACTAGAGGGCAGCAAAGAAAAATTGCTGCCTCCTTGTGACTATCTAGATAGCCCAACATTTTTTCTGTTTAGGTATTTCTTTTCTTTTAAAAAACACTTTCATTAATTGAATGCATAAAACAAAACTACAAAACTGTCTTTCATTACATTGCACACGGCTAGGTTTTCTGCAGCAGTATGTAAGATCTGCTGGACCTTGATAGGGGTCCTTCTATAATATAGATGCATTTTATGTCATTTTAGATATGATCCAATTTTATGTAACTTTATGATATAATATCACATTTTGTAATGTTAGATGATATCACATTTTATGTAATTTATGTAATGTTATCACATAACTTAGACATAGATTGATTCTGGTCTTGCCAGGTTCTTTTATAGATATATTTTAATTTTGTATGAAATATTATTTATTGAAATCTTATATTTATGGGTGCTCACAGATCACTCGTAGACATAGACATAGCCTAAGACTGCAATAAACTGGCTGTCTTATTGACAAAACAAACCACATTACAATAAAAATATCAGTAAACAATAAGCAAAATTATGAAAAAGGGATATACACATACATACATACATACATACATACACACATATAAATTTTACTTATGCATTTTAAGGACAGTCATATATTTCATTATAACCTTCTACTGCTAATTTATGTCTATAAGTAATTTGTTCAAAACATGGTAAGAACATCAACTCTGCAGATCAGTAGGTATTTAGGGCCATAAATCTATTTTTGTAATGCTGAAAAATAAAACTTTTAGCTATAAGTATGCATGAAGGATCCACTTTCTTTGTTCAGGTGTCAGTTTCCATACAATGGGAATATAATTTAAAATAAAATGGGCATCTGAAAATATTGTACCTTATTTCAAAGTTGAATTAATGCCTATAATAACTTTCTTTTAAATAGTACAATTATAAAGCACTGTAGAAACACATATTTCAGTGAAGCATTAAACCTATTGCATCTCTAAAAATTCTGTATAATGATAGGGTCTGTTATGATAGGGTCTGTTTAGTTTGAATTGTTCTTGTAAAATGTCAAATATGATTGGTTTAAAAAGTGTGGGAAAACCCTGCACTCTGATTGGCTGGCAACTACAGCTGCTGGCTATAAGTAGCTGCTGGCTATAAGTAGCAGCCGTAGCCCAGCCAAGACGGGTCCATTCGAGCTGTAGTCACTAACTAAACTCTTCACTGAAGCTCTTCGCGTCTGACTCTTCATGCAAACTTAACACTGGCGACAAAGGTGGGATTCCCTGAAGGAAGACGACGCGAAGACAAGCAGAAGAGCGAGATGGCTGCACTGAACACCCCCCCAGCCCCGTTCGATCCAGCGGCAGAAGACTGGGAATCGTATGCGGATCGCTTCCAAATGTATTTGGAAGGAAACGACCTCGCCGATATCTCCGAGAAGCGGAAGAGGGCGGTCTTCCTTACGCACTGCGGTCCGGCAGTCTTCAAGATGGCGAAGGCATTGGCGGGAGCTGCAGACATGAAGGTAATGGAATGGCCTGATTTAGAAAAGCTTTTAAGAGCCTATTACGCCCACACAGTATCGTGCCTCATTAAGAGACATGAGTTTTACCGTCGGGATCAAGGGGAAAGCGAAAACGTTAACGACTTTGTGGCAAGCTTAAGAGACATTGGGGGTGCATGCAGTTTAACAGCTTGGAGGAGGCCATGCGTGATCGGTTTGTCCTAGGCCTCAAAGACAAGGTGCTTCAGAGCAAATTATTATTAAAACCTAAGATCACGTTGAAGGAGGCCATAGAAGAGGCCTCCTCAGCAGAAGCCACTAAGTCCTCAGCGGCAGCCATGAAGAAAATTAACAAGGCCTCAAGCCATTCTGATGTGGAAAAGTCCACAACAACCCTTTGCGAGCAAATAGATTCTGATTCAGACTGTAGTGAGGTGGAGGAAGGAATTTATAGACTCAGAATGGAGAAGAAAAGGAAAGACCTTGGAAGAAAGAGGCAAGACTTTTATTGCAGAGGCTGGGGGGGGGCACCCCTGCACTGAATGCAAGTTTTTAGACACCATCTGCCTACGCTAGAGAAAAGAGGTCACCTAGCAAGAGTCTGCAAATCATCCAGAACTCTACCTAGTAGGAAGAAATTTCCTGAGAAAGAATTCAAGCCCAACAACTTCAGTGAGAAAATGGGGCGCAACTCAGAAGCAAATGGGAAGAATGAAACTCATCAAACAGTCACCATTGGTCATTCTTCAACCTTAAGAAGCAGAAAAGTACATGTGAAGGTACTCATTGAAGGAAGGCCTTGCCAAATGGAAGTGGACTCAGGCGAGTCCACTATCTATGGTGTCATGGGACACTATTCACAGGCTACTTCCCAACATTCAGAAGGAACATTTCCAGAAGCAAGCACTGACTCTTAAAGACTACCAAGGGAACAAGATTCCAGTAGTTGGAACAAGAGAATTCAACATGAAGTTCAAAGGCCACACCAAACATTTACCCCTGACCATCGTGGACAAGGATCGCCCAAGCTTGCTGGGACTTGAGTGGTTCAATCCACTAGGCATCGAGGTGACTGGCATCAATCACGTGAGCAACTCTGAATGGGGGGAGGCCTTGAAGTCTGAGTTTCCAGAGGTCTTCAGCGAAGGATTGGGCAAGTATATGGGGACCCCTATCACTTTCAGCCTAGATCCCAGGGTGCCCCATTCGCTTAAAGCCCAGAAGGGTCCCATTTGCTTTAAAGGAAAAAATTGATGCGCAATTAGACAAATTAATAGCTCAAGGGGTTTTAGAGCCCACTGACCACTCCAGATGGGAGACACCCATAGTCACACCAGTCAAGACTGATGGCTCAGCAAGAATCTGTGGAGACTATAAGGGGACACTGAACCGTGCGCTGCAGCAGAGCGCATACCCAGTTCCAGTGGTGCATCATCTGTTACATTCACTTGGCAGGGGTACAGTCTTTGCCAAATTGGATCTGGCCCAGGCATATCAACAACTAACAGTTGATGATGCCACTGCAGAGGCCCAAACCATTGTGACTCATAGAGGTGCCTTCAAATGTAAAAGGTTACAATTTGGAGTAAGCGTGGCACCAGGCCTATTTCAAAGCCTTATGGAAAGGATGCTCCAAGGACTGCCAGGGGTAGTGCCTTACTTTGATGATGTGTTAATCTCTGCTGAAAATGACACTCAGTTACAAGAAAGACTCAGAGAAGTCCTTACCAGATTCAGGGAAGGGTTAAAAGTCAAGGAAGAAAAATGCACTCTTAAAACTGACAAGGTTGAGTTCCTGGGCTATATGATTGACAAGCATGGCATCCACCCTACAGATGCCAAGGTTCAAGCAATCAAAGAAGCCCCTAGACCTAAATGCAAAACAGATTTGCAAGCCTTCCTTGGACTCATTAACTTTTATCACATGTTCCTACCTCAGAAGGCAACCATTGCTGAACCATTGCAGAGATTACTTGATAAAAAATCTGTTTGGGTATGGGGGAGGAAGGAACAATCAGCATTTAACAATATCAAGAGACTAATCACATCTGATGCTGTGCTGATACAGTTCTCTGAGAACTTTCCTGTTGTTCTGACTTGTGATGCCTCCCCTTTTGGAGTGGGGGGGGGGTTTGAGCCACATGCTTCCCAGTGGGAGGGAAGCTCCTATTGCATTTTACTCTCGCACCTTGACTAAAGCAGAGAGGAACTACAGCCAACTGGACAAGGAAGCCTTGGCGATTGTAGCAGCTGTCAAAAAATTCCATGAGTATTTATATGGGAGAACATTTACTGTTGTCACAGATCACAAACCTCTTTTAGGTATTGTGGCAGGGGACAAACCAATGCCCACGATCCTGTCACCAAAAATGCTGAGGTGGACTGAATTTCTTGCTGCTTATTTTTACAAACTTATCCACAAGCCTGGCAAGGACATTGGACATGCTGATGCACTGAGTCGTTGCCCACTTCCTTGCCACAAGGAGGACTTTGAACCTGAAACACACACCTTTTTCCTAGAAACTGTTGTCAAGCTTCCAGTGCATGCTGCTGAAATTGCCAGAGAGACTGCCAAAGACACTTTATTGGCTCCTGTTATAAGATGGATTAAGAAGGGTTGGCCTCTTCAAGATCTACCTCACCTGGCTCAACCTTTTAAGTCCAGGCAAACTGAATTATCTGTATTAAGAGGATGTATTTTGTGGGGTAACAGGGTGGTTATTCCTGCAAAACTGCAAAAGAGTTTTGGAAATGTTACATGAGGGTCATCCAGGTATTGTCAGAATGAAGGGATTGGCCAGGAGTTATGTATGGTGGCCAGGTATTGACAAAATGGTTGAAAACTGGGTTGCATCTTGTCCCAACTGTCAGGTAGTCAGGCCTGCCCCCCCTCTCCCCCCCTCCACAGGAATGGGAATGTCCTAGGGGCCCATGGTCTAGGATTCACATTGATTTTGCAGGCCCTACGACCAGAGGGCACAACCTTTCTTATTATAGTAGATGCATATTCCAAATGGCTAGAGGTAATCCTATGGCATCCACCACAACTGATGCTGTCATCAAGCAGCTCAAAAATTTTGTAACCCACGGTTACCTGATGTTCTTGTCTCTGACAATGGCCCTCAATTTACATCCAACCTTTTGAATCCTATTTAGCACAACAGGGTATCAGACATGCCCTCACTGTCCCTGGGCACCCTTCGGCTAACGGCCGGGCTGAATGCATGGTAAGTTTTACCAAGGAGAAGCTTCAGCAACTGGGTCCTGGGGACATCACTGAGAAAGTTGAAAAACTTCTTAGTGTTCAGCACATCACTCCTAACTCATCAACTAACTTATCCCCAGCAGAGTTGTTGATGGGTAGGAAACTTAGGTCTCCCCTTGACCGCCTTCATCCCACTTACGCACCCAACGCACCACTAGATTCCACTAGCAAAGTTTGCACGTTCAGTGTGGGTGATTCTGTTTATATGCTAAACCTTATGGGTGAACCTTCATGGATTCCTGCTGAAATAACTCAAATCACAGGCCCTCGTTCTTACAGGATTCAAACAGAGGATGGACTCCTCTGGAGCAGGCACATTGATCAACTTAGATACAGGTTCTCTCAGGAACATCACACTTGTTCCTCTCTAGTTCCCTCACCTGATGTCAATTCTAGGGGGGAAGGGGAGGAACAGGAGGAAAATCAGCAAGCAAGAATCCACCCCATGCGTAACGAGCCATTACGACAGGAACCATTCCAAAACCTGTCACAATGCCAAAATCCATCCTTAGAAGTGGAAGATTGTACATCACTACCTGACTTGGGTGCTGACATTGGGTTGGAGATGGGTTGGGAGGAGAGACCAGATTCTAACAATCAAACAGGGTCTTCTTTCAAAGGGAGTCCCAGAAGGGAAATGTCAGCAGACACATTTCCTCCTCTCTACTGGGTGAGAATGTTAAAAACTTTCTGAACCATGAAGGTCTCAACGTACACCTACACATAAGAGCCCCACCTATTTAAAAGAATACATTAGATAGGTTGGGGTTTGGTATGGACTGAACCTAGTGGGAGGGAGGTGTTATGTATGTAGGTTTGAATGTCATTGGTTTAGTTTGAATTGTTCTTGTAAAATGTCAAATATATTGGTTTAAAAGTGTGGAAAAACTGCACATCTGTGATTGGTTGGCAACTACGGCTGCTGGCTATAAGTAGCAGCCGTAGCCCAGCCAAGTTGGGTCCATTCGAGCTGTAGTCACTAAATAAACTCTTCACTGAAGCTCTTCGCATCTGACTCTTCATGCAAACTTAACAGGGTCAAATATTTTCTATATAAACACAGTGGAATCCAGTAAGTAGAAAGATTATTCAAAGTTATAATAAGAATCTCTCATTGTTTATTCTATTGAACTATCAAAGATAGTCCTTGATCCCAACCATTCATTTAGTGACAATTTTATCAATTAAAAAAAATTCTGAAGTTTGGATTATCCAATAGAAAAAGAATCAAAATACCCTTTCTTGTAAGTAGTATATCACAGTCTTCAAACTGATGTAATAGCAAGTGGAACCATTGGATTGTTGATCCCATGTCAGCCAACTAAAGATGTTCTATATAAACATTAAAAACTGAAGTGGAGCCCAGGTGGGAAATTATCCAAAATTTGTTACTAATAGCAGTATGGCAAATGATGATGTTTAGATTTGGAGAATTACTACACCTCCTGGAGTTATGGGCATGCCATTGCTGGAAGTTTTCAAGAGTGATTGGTCAACCGTTTGTCCAGGATAAGTCGTCCTGCCATAGGTAGGGGGTTGGACTCCTGCTATAGGTAGGGGGTTAGACTAGAAGATCTCCAGGGTCCCTGTGGTTATATTTCTATTTCTAACTGAATAGCCTGTCATTTTCCCAAACACATTTATAAATGTGTCAAAGTTGGAACTGAGACATGGGCATGGAGTGTAGACATAAATAATAATGACAACATGTAATATCAGTATATTTAATGAATTATTATAATGTAGACCATGAGTATTATAACTTATAGCAGCACAAGCTATTAAAAATCAAAGAGAAAGTGTGCCCTAGCTTAGTGCCTTAGTGGAAAAGTAGATAAGTTACTACTATATTTCACTTTGGATACAGGGACTACGTTAAGTGTGACTGTCTTTGAGCATCACCTTTTGAGCTTTTCTGTGAAATAGATATTTTACTACACATTATGATTTGGCCCTTGAAACTTAGTTCCTTGGGAACATTGGTCTTGATAAGTGGACTTTTTGCATTTCTCCACACTTAACTATGGAAGGTATTGTATGTAGAGCCACCAGATATGTGGGCAAAAGCCTTGAGTGCAGGGAAGAGCAACCAAGATGATTAGGGGACTGGAGGCTAAAACATACGATGAACGGTTGCAGGATGTGGGATTGGCTAGTCTAGTGAAGAGAAGGACCAGGGGAGACATGATAGCAGTCTTCCAATATTTGAGGGGCTGCCACAGAGAGGAAGGGGTCAGGCTATTTTCCAAGGCACCTGAAGGCCAGACAAGGAATAATGGATGGAAACTGAACAAGGAGAGATTCAACCTGGAAATAAGGATAAATTTTCTGACAGTGAAAACAATCAACCAATGGAACAGCTTGCCCTCGGAAGTTGTGGGAGCTTCATTACTGGAGGCTTTCAAGAAGAGACTGGACTGCCATCTGTCAAAAATGGTGTAGAGTCTGCTTGGGTTGGACTAGATGACCTACAAGGTCCCTTCTAACTCTGTTAATCTGTATCTGTACCAACTAGTGATTGTTCAGATTTTTGAAGTCAAGAACTGGTAGCCCTACTTTTGTTTTGAGAGAGCCTACCTTCAAAATTCCAAAACACATCTTTCTTTTCAATATTATTTATCATTTTATCATAAAAAAAAACACAAAACAGTAAAACAAACAAAATGAAACAAAAGCATACATTCAACTCTAACCACAACAAAAAAGAAATAAAAATAGTGTACAAAAGAAGAGGAAAAAACGATCAATTAAATTTAACATTTAACATCTGGCTTGGGTGCTGAAAGAAAAGAAAAAGCAGTAAATACTCCTCCCCTTTTACATGTATTTATATACATATACATATAAGTATATAGAAAGAAAAAACATCTTTTCAACACTCTCCCCTGACCCTCCCCCCCAGAAGAAATTGGGGACCCTGCTTTAGTCCAGAGAAACACAATACCGTGTTTCCCCGAAAATAAGACCTACCCCGAAAGTAAGACCTAGCACTATTTTCTAAACCTGCCCTAATATAAGACCTACCCCGAAAATAAGACCTAGTGTAAATCTCCAGTTCCAGGAAGACTTTTCAGGGAGCAACTGCACCACGAAACAACCCCTACACACTCACACCCACTATTTGGCACCATAAATATATAAGACCTACCCTAAAATAAGACCTAGTGTGTTTTTGGGAGCCAAAAATATAAGACAGTGTCTTATTTTCGGGGAAACACGGTAGTTGTCAATCTGACTCTGCTAAGGCAGGGCAAAATTTCAATTTGATAACATTTTATTTACATGCTATGTTTGAATATAAACTAATTACACTTCATATGACTATGTGCTGTTTGTATGTATGTATTTTTGTAATCCTGCTGCTTTAAATTTTATAATTCAATCATGGGTTGTTTTTTAAGGATTCCAAGAGTGACATCCAAGATTTTTCTGGTTTTCCTGTGATCCTGGGACTCAGACTACATATCTTTTACTCAGCAAGCCCATTTGAATTTGGGCTGCCTTGGTTCAATGCTCTTCACGATCTGCTGATTTTATCCTACCAAGTGAAACAGAGTCAGTACCCTATTATCATCTCCAAAATGCCGGAGAGAAAGTTTTTTATCCAATCTCATTGTCATGCAGAAAATATATAACCCACTATAACCAATGTATTATACAGTAATCAAGGCTGCTAAAGTGGGTAATATTGCAGCTGATGATATACTGTAGCTCCTACCTGATAATTCTGTCTCAAGGACTTATACTGTTCCAGGAAAAAAAACAATAAAAATACAAGGGTAAATCTAATTAAACTGTCACATTTATTACTTTCTCACAACTAAAGTCAACTGAATACAGACACCACTATATTCTGCTTTTTTAAAAATAATAGAACGGAATAACTAGAATAATGGGAGGGACCTTGGGGGTCTTCTTTCCCTCTGCTCAGGCAGGAAACTCTACACCACTTCAGACAAATGGTTACCTGACACATACAATCTTCCTTAGACATTTAATTTTTCCTTTTTTGTTTGTTCTTTTAAGTCATTCTTGAGTCCTGATGTCTGCCCAGACAAGTCCTGGTAGTTTTCTTGGAAATGATTTTCCCTTACCTTCTTCTCAGAGCTGAAAGAAAGTGATGGCCATAAGGTCACCCAGATGCCTAAGGTGGGACTAGAACTCACAACCTCCTGGTTTCTAGCCTCGTGCCTCAACCACTATATCAACCACTCACCCAAACCAAATAATTTTTCCCATTTCTTGCTTAATATATCTGAAATTTATTATGGGACTTTCTACATGTCGTGATAGGATCTCTCTCTGTTCATGCTGAGTTTATTATTGTTGTTGTTGTTATTGTATTATTATTATTATTTGGATTTATATGCGCCCCATCTCGCGGGAGACTCAGGGGTGAGCTTACACTGAAAATATATATACAAATAAATACAAAATTTATCAAATTTACTCTAATCCAAATATAATTAAATCAAATTAAAATACCCTTGAATTAAAATCCCCAACCCTGCTCAATCCAGGCTGGCCTGTGCAAACAGCCAAGTCTTGAGATCACGGTGGAAGGAGCGCAGGTCCGGGGCCAAACGCAGCTCCAGGGGTAGCTGGTTCCAAAGGGTGGGCGCCCCACAGAGAAGGCCCTCCCCCGGGGGATCGCCAACTGACATTGTCTGGCCGACGGCACCCCCAGGAGGGCCCGCCTGTGGGAGCGTACTGGGCGATTGGACCTCGATGCTGGTAGGAGGTGCTCCTGCAAGTACCCCGCACCCAAGCCATGCAGGGCTTTATAGGTTAATACCCTCAGAGGCTAAGAAAAGTTTTATAGGTTTTCACCCTCAGAGGCTAAGAAAATTTCCATGTTTTAAAGCTTTAGTGCCTTCCCTTCTAAGGCAGCTCCAGATAGTGCAGCTGTTGCAAAAGACAACCCAGTATGGAAAGGGTTCCCATTATTAAGCAGCTATGGGTGTACATGGGGAAACCCTGATTACGGTTCTGCTCATGTCACAACAGAAGTGAACTTGTGACTTTCTACTTGGAGGCGAGAGCATTTGAAAGCTGTGGAGGACAATTCAGGCACAATGGGGGTGCGGGGAGGGAAAGAGAGCACTGACTACACTGCAGTTTGTTCTTTATCTGAGCTGAGCACGGCAAACAACAGCCAGGAGAAAAAGAACATTTTTTCTTAGCAAACTCTAATTTTGGTTCCGGTTGCCTCTACTGCTGCTGGAAAGGAAGGTCCTTGACTCACTTTTTCTGATGAGATTAAGCAAAACAAAATACAATTGAAATTCCTCCTCTTGAAATGGGCTGTTAACTACTATACTCTAGTGTGTGATACACTGACATCATTAAATACTCAATTGAACACCTGTTTCAATTTAATCAGAGACTATTAATTGGCTATGGAGATCCATGAGATTTTGAATGTTCTTACGGGTAGCACCTTAATGTTTTTCGAGATGCTCTTCTTTTCTGTAGGGATTGTTGTTTGGCACTCCTAAAGCTCATCTTTTCATGGCCCCCTTGACTCCTTGCAATATTATTAATCAGAAGTTATGATTGGCTTAGGTCCTAGGACATAGTTGGAAAGTATGAATGAGTCTTTTGAGGCTATCCAGATGTTATGAGATTGCAACTTCAATTCTCCCTCACCTTATAGTCCGGGAGTGATGTGGGTTGGAGGGAGTATAGAAACAACTTTGATTCCAGAAGCAGCATTACTGGCAAACACTTCGCCTAATTAAGAAAAGGCCAGCCAGGCCCCTGCAGTCCTGGTGCAACCCAGAACAAGTAAACTCTAGGAGACTGCAGGAG